>OY829543.1:56647120-57847120 GCA_963691705.1 Viola odorata | reverse complement strand
ACTGGCTCCAAATTAGTAACGCCATCAGCAGTTTGATCACAACCCATATCAGGACCAAGTTGAACAGCCGATTGTGATTCAATGGGAATTCCCTTCTTTGTTGGGGTCTCAAGCGGACACTTTTCAGCTCCAGTCAAATTGTCAACTGATGCTGGATCTTCACATATGCTTGCCGTTAATGTAGCCAACTCAGGTGTTTCAGTTTCAGACTTGGTTGATTCTTTCTTAACATCATCACCTGAAACATTTTCAGGAGAGGACTGTTCGACTAGATATGAACCAAGATGATCTAGGGAAATCGAGTTCCTGAACTGGACCAAGAAACTAACTAAAGACTTCAAAAAGTTGCATCTTTTCATGGGGTTTCTAGCAACCAAGCAAAGCCGTGACACCATCTCATGCGGTGAAGCATCCTCTATAGGAAACAGCATTTTGCCTCCAGATTTTTGAGGCAGAGACTTCTGTTGGCTTTTAGTCTTTACTGAAGGTTTTTGAGAAGCTCCTTTAATAGCTTTAAGAATTGGAGTCTGCTCATTCAGTTGACTTGCAACCCTAAGGATGCTATCTCCGACTCTGTAGGTGGCTTTCTTGGGTTGTGCAGGTTCATTATCGCTTGGAGAAGAAGCATCAATTTTCCTGTCTTCAACCATCTCACCAGAAGGAGAACCAGCAGCCTTCCGTTTTTTAGCAGCAGATGATGTATTCAATTTTCCAGTAGCTTTACCTTCGACTTTGCTTCTACCACTTGAAACAGATAAGCGCTTTTCAGCCACCATCTCAGCTAAGCTTTTTTCTTTCTTGCTTGAGTGACCGCTATCCTCATCAACATGTTTACGCTTATGTGAAGATCCAACTTGACTTTCTGACTTCACCTTCCTTGATGGCGCACACTCATCGTCACTGTCATGCTTGACTACTGCAATAGAATCTTCAGCTTTGGTACTCACCTTCCCCTTCATTCCACAGCCATGCTCCTCTTCTACCTTTGGTACCTCTGCTTTGCTCTCTGGCCAAGCATCACAAAACTGGAGTTCAGGCAGATGAGAATAACCCTTCCAGTGATTGAATGCCAATAATTGTGCATGTGCTGTTACAAATTCTAGTCTATCAACCACACCTATCGGCGTTTGGCCCAATCCTCTAACATACTCAATGAGTTTTGAAGGTTCAAAAGAAGCAGCAGACAAGAACCTATCCCCACCATCCCTTCTACAAGATTCTTCCCGGATTCCAGGATTATCAATTACCTGGGTTTTGACCTTGTTGAACTCAGGCACACAAGAACATTTCAGCTCATACTCCACCCTCCTTGAAACCTCATCCAGCACGCAATCAAGAGCATGGTGAAACTCCTCCAGATTGCTCTGTTTCTCCATCTGGGGAAAGTGAGGACTGAAAGGCTTTATCTTTGACACTTCATTCCAAGCAAAGGTCTGATCCCCAAAATACGCAATCAAATAGCAACCCTTCTTAAAATACTTCTGTGCCTTCTTTGAAGCATCAGAGTGCTCAAATATCTGCCCAGGCCACCATGGATGGCTCCTCACTTTTCCCCATACCAAATCAGAAACAACAAATTCCTTTCTCGAAACAGCCTCTTTCACATTTATATCACTGTCCCCACCCTGAAATGGCTCCAAATCCGCAACAAGATCTACCACATTACCATCATCACTTTCAGTTCCATGTGAAACAGCTTCATCGACAACATTATCACTTTCCTTTTCAAGATCAGACACCTCCGCCTCTCCACCGTCTATTTCCATCTCATCAAGCTCAACGCCATCAGCATCCTCCCTAGGCAAACCTTCACTTTCAACCACCTTGGTATCCCCAGCACCTAAGCTCGAACCTACTACAACACTAGTACCCTCCTTACCACACACACATTCAATTTCTCCGGTTACAATTTCTGCTTCCAAGTTAGCATCCACCACCATCGCCTCTTCACCCCGACCAGTACCCATACCTTCAACAGAGGCGGTTAGGGTTTCGCCATCAGCTAAACCCTCTTTGGTCACATCATTTCCTTGGTCACCGGAAACGACGACGGGGTTCAAGTCGATTGGATCAATGTTTGCAGACATTACTTATCCCTAGAAATAGTAAGAACGCAAAACAAAACAAGGAAAGACTCTGCTCAACTGCTAGAACCGAAAAGCTTATTATTCCTTTTGAACAGAACAACAGAAATAACTGAAACATGGAAATGAATAAAGGAAGTACCTTTTTTAATGGAGGAGACTTTGTTTGGCATGGAGGAGAGGTTTTGTGATATGATATCAATTCGTTTTTTGAGGATTTTTAGAGGGAGGAGGGACAGGTGTGATATGGTATATTGCTGCTGGTGCTGGGCAAGCAGAACGGTGGCTGTCATTAGTTTTCTGGGCATAATGACGTGTACGATTGGCCTTTTCTGGATTACACGTGGATGAAATCTGACGGGTCGATTGTGAATGCTTAGACTATGAACAATGGTTTCAACACCATCCCTTCATTCAACATCCTATTTATTATTTTTTAACCCTCCACATCATCTTCTTTCTCTTCCACCTAATAATTCAACACTCACTCAATTTTTACACCCTACAATAGTTTTGTTTAATAAAATTCAACACCCTACCCCACCACTTTTATTTAATATTATTATTTTCTTTTATGTTTTTATTTTTACGATTAAATAATTATTGATTGAAATTAAATTAAAATAATTAAGAGTTAAATAATTTATTTAAATAATTTTTTTTTCTAATTTATATTCTTAATTAAGAGTTTATAGGAGGCTAATAGAAAAATTATAGTAAAAAAACTCGTTTTTTTTTTGTGTCCAAATCAAATGAAACAAGTTTCTATTTATAGAGAAAAAAAAATGATGAATTTTGGTATAAATTTCTTTTTAAAAAAAATTAATTTACTATGAAATAATTGATCTCAAATAATTAGAATGGGATAAAAATCTAAAAATCATATGCAGCCAATCAAATTGCGACATGTGGCATTGGTGGGCCATTTTCTTCCTTATTCAACATGTTGAAAAAATTCAACACCAATTAATCCACCTCCTTTTCAACACCCTATTCAACACCCTCACTACACCAATTCAACTACTTAATCTCATTTTCAACATCCCCATTGTAAATAGGCTTATAGCGGTGAGGTGGTGAGGTATTGAGCTTCCTGCCAAAGTAGTCCACCGTCGCAAATACCTGAAATATAAAAACACTCCCTAAACTTAATTTTAATTGATTTGCCTCCTAAATAAATTATTTGATGCCTTTTTCTTTTCTTTTTCATAAGCATGTAATCAAATGATAAGTACCATGTGCCCAGAATAATTATTTCACATCGTTGACGATACATAACAATTTTTATTTTTCTTATCAACAAATTATCGTTTACTAAAATATCTTGATCGATATGATTTGTTATACTTATTAGTTGAAATTTGAAAGGTGAAGCATAAGATCAATCTGCAATTCATTTACTGTTTCTACTTCACATTAAGTTTACTTACCCTAGTCAATTTAAAAGGTACAATTTTGTTTAATTTAAATAAAATTTATAGAGATCACAAAGGAAAATAATAGGGTCAGGATTTTCATAGAAATACAGGTACAAAGTCCACAACAACAACAACCGTGCTAAAGCGACGGGACAACGCAGCAAACATGATTCCTCCAACATTACCTTCTTCTGCACGAACATCTTCGTCCTCACACAAGATCAATCTCAATCTCAATCCATCCGCGGTACACACGCCGGGAACATGGCCAGCAAGAAACTACATCTCCGACTACGACGTGTTAAAAATATTGTCCGGCATACTTTCCTTCCAACGACTCTTCAGTTGTTAATGAAGAAAAGTTAATGGTGTCATCCATTCACTTCTCCTCCACTTCTCCAGCCTGCCAAGATCTCGTCTCTCAGGTCAGCAGTTTCTAAAAGATATCTGAGATCTATCATCAAGAGATTGTTTTGCAACTTCCACTAATTTAGGTTTTTCTAACGTTGCGGAAGTTAGTTTCAGGAATTGAATCATGCCTTGAACAGGTAAAGGACGAGGATGGTGCGTACCTTTTGTCAGTTGACTTTCAACAATTTCGGAAAATATGTGATGTTGAGGATTTTTATGCAATTTTAGGAGGAAAATGGCTCTCTCTTTATGGGTGTTGCAGTTCACGAGCTACAATGCATCATCAATGGAAAATGCGTGAAAATTATAATTGTTGCGTTTTTTTTTTTTGTAGACCTGAACCTTCCTTTGAAGCTAAATGATATACATGCTTTTCAATGTATAAGCTCCAGTAGAAGTGAGCATAATTACATCCTGTGACTTGGATGGAATATTTTGCATTGGAAGGCCCTTGTTGAAATTTAAAAACTAAAAGATTTTGAAGAACTAAAAGATGAGAATATTATAGATGAAAACATTTTACAGACACAAATTTCTTCCAGAAATTTTTTGTTTTACAGCCTTGTTTGTAGAACCGCACACAGAAATATTTTTTGTGTTCCACGTTTGTAGAATCACACAAACTTTCTTATTCTACATCATGGTAGAACCAAACATGATTTGATGATTTGAGAGAGAGGTTGCTAAACACTCTTTCTTCTCTCCTGACAAACTTTTTTTTGATGATGAGAGTGGTGCACAGTGTGCACATTTCTCACTCTCTTTTGGTGGGAACGTTCGTTCCAACACGCTTCTACATTACATAGCTCCTATTTATAAAGGAGTTTGTTCTAGACTTCTCTGGGAAATTCTAGACTTCTCTATAACCTACATGTGGTACAACATTCTAGCTTTTACAGCTGTGCACACCATATAATTACAGCTGGTAAAATTAGAAGACAAATATTTTTACTTGATAACGCCATTTTTCTTGATAACGCTAACTTTATTTGTTAACGCTACTTTGCTTGATAACGCCACTTTTCTTGTGCTTGATAACGCCACTTTGCTTGTGCTTGATAACACCCTTTTGCTGATAACGCTGCCACTTTGTTGCTGCCACTTTGCCGTTAACGCCCTCTTTTGCTGTTGCTTGTTAACATGCCTTTGCATGATGACGCTACCCGTTAACGCTGAGGTTGGTGTTGACTTCCAACACTCCCCCTCAACACCAACTTAATTTTCTTGGCCACATGAACAAAATCAACTCATTTCTCTCTCAATTGCAACTTCATCCGCTGCCAAGTTCTGCTGCTGCTGATTTCTGTGACTTTTGAATCTATGGCCGGCGTCGCTGCTGTGGCTTCTTCATGTGTTGCTGTGGCTGTTGTTTCTGCTGCTGCTACTGGTGCAGGTGCGGTTGGTTTTGCTGGTGTGCTTGATGGTGTGCTTTCACAGGACCCTTAAGATCAAAAAAAGCTCCGCTACCATGTTGAAATTTAAAAACTAAAAGATTTTGAAGAACTAAAAGATGAGAATATTATAGATGAAAATATTTTACAGACACAAATTTCTTCCAGAAAATTTCTGTTCTACAGCCTTGTTTGTAGAACCGCACATAGAAATATTTTTTGTGTTCTACGTTTGTAGAATCACACAAACTTTCTTGTTCTACATCATGGTAGAACCAAACATGATTTGATGATTTGAGAGAGAGGTTGCTAAACACTCTTCTCTCCTGACAAACTTTTTTTGATGATGAGAGTGGTGCACAGTGTGCACATTTCTCACTCTCTTTTGGTGGGAACGTTGGTTCTAACACGCTTCTACATTACATAGCTCCTATTTATAAAGGAGTTTGTTCTAGACTTCTCTATAGCTGTGCACACCATATAATTACAGCTGGCAAAATTAGAAGACAAATATTTTTGCTTGATAACGCCCTTTTTCTTGATAATGCTAACTTTGTTTGTTAACGTTACTTTGCTTGATAACGCCACTTTGCTTGTGCTTGATAACACCCTTTTGCTGATAACGCTACCACTTTGCCATTAACGCCCTCTTTTGCTTTTGCTTGTTAACATGCCTTTGCATGATAACGCTACCCGTTAACGCCGAGGTTGGTGTTGACTTCCAACAGCCCTTTGCTTCTGATCTTTTACATGCTTAGGATATAATTTACAGAAACTAATTTGACAAAATTTATGATCAATTGGAACGGGTGATTGCGGACAAGTGAGGCAACAATATGTAAGAGGATGACATGAGGAAACATATTCGTCTGCGTACTATCTGAAATCTACTATTACTTTGAAAAACTTAATAGCAGCATATATGTTGGTAAGTTCTGTTATAGCATGTGACTTATATTTCATTTCCTGTTTTGTTGTGTTATTTAGAAGGAACACGTCTGTTGGCAATGCTGGTACACAGATAAACTTGTAACTGTGGTGTTGGGGTGGGGTGGGTAGTCAAAGTCAGCGCCGTGAGACATTTAGTGGTGCAAACGAGTTTTGATTGGACTAAATGTAAATCAAGCATTATACATGTGTTTACTGCTGGGGAATTTTCACCAATAGTTTGCTCTCTAATCAGGTGCAAGAGCATAACTTTTGTTATCGTTCCACCTTATGCAAAAGCTATATATTTCCTGAAAACAAAGTTACCTCTTGATGTGAAGTATGTTTTTTCTTGCCGTTTTGAAGAATTTTAAATTGTTGGCTTTATTCATGTAGCATTAATTGCTAAGGCCAGAAGATCACTAAGAAGAAGGAAGGGTGTCACATACAGTTGAATGTGAATTAACTGTGGATCTGGTAGATGCGTGCATTCCCAGTGACTGTTACTGGAGTTATAAGAACGATCAACAACTATTGGTATCTCCCAACATTGGTATTTGATGATCATTTTGCGATGGTAGGGATGGGATCATACAGATGTGTAGGTAGTTTAATAATAAAAAAGACCCATCTTTGGCAATAATTGTTGATTAAGAATAGAACTCGGGATGGAGTAATAAATTGTTATATTCTAATCTCTTTAGTTGCTTTTCCGATCACAACCAGTCGTAATAATCGATGTTTCTCTTTGTTTAGGACTAGAAGTCGGAATGGAGGGAATGGAGGCTGCTGCAGCAGCTGATGATGGTTTTGAACAGTCTTTGTCTCTGAAATCTGAATTATCAGACCCTTGGCTTCTAATCTGTCAAGGTGACCGTAATCGCATCCAAAGTGTTTCCCAGAAATCTCCACACTGTTACGATATTGGAAATATTCCTGCTTTGGTTGGTAAGAAGATTTGCTGTACTTGTGATGAATGGGTGGTGCTAAAAGATGTTGGGTCGCCAAATTGTTGTCTTCTGAATCTTATATCGGAGAAGATTCCACTTCCCCCCTGTTGCTTTCAAGTATAATTTCTGCAATCTCTCGTCGCACCCATCCGATCCTGCTTGTCGTGTTGTATTTTTCGACAAGGACAAGCATGCCTTCATGTTTTGCCGACCTGGGGATGCCAAGTTTGTTAGAAAGAGAATAAAGGATTACAAAAAATTCCGTCCTCAGCGATATGCAAATGGGAAGATCTATTTCGCGTTGGGGCGCTTGGATTTGCTCTGTATTGAGTTTGAAGAGTCGGCATGTCAGATTAGACTGGTGGAGTTGGAATTCGTGGATTCTTCATGCCCAGCTTGGCTAACATCAATGATGTCTTGGACTTACTTAATGGGATTTTCCGGTGAGATCTTCCTTGTAATTAGGTACTTTAATGGGTTTTACTCCAAGAATGTGACTGGCTTTCAAGTGGTTAAGGCAGATCTTGCAAAGAAGAAGTGGGTTCAGGTCGAAAGTATTGCCCCACTTGCCATTTTTCTTTCCATCACCAAAGGTGAGCATGGTATGGGTCACATCCGTTGTCCGACAATTGATTCTGGAATCCTGTCAAACACTATCTATTTCTTAGAGAAACCCGATACAAACTATTATACCTATAATCTGGAAGATGGAAGCGTTACAATGTACCCAATGAGTAATGCATGAAATGGTAACAATTCGTTTACTTGGATGATGTTGCCTCGTGATGCTAATCTGCCACAAGGAGATCACAATGAGGAGAAGATGGTAAAAGAAGAAAAATTCAGGTGAGTCTGGAAAGAAAAAGTAGGAGGGGCGACGCTGACACTAGAAGAAGAACTGTGGTCTAGGCTTCCACCAGAAATTTTGAGTATGATATTGTCCCATTTGTTTGCAAGAGATGATGCTGTTTTCCATGCCGTATGCAAATCATGTCAACAAGTCACCACTCAACATTTGTGCCACTCTTCATCATCGAAATTGCAGCAAGAGCAGAGTAATGCACCCTTGTTTATGTTTCAAGAAAACATAATCGGTGATGTTTCTGTGTACAAATTGTTTGATCCTGTACACAAGAAATATCACCGCATGGAGATTCCAGAGTTGAGGGGAGCTGTCATTCGGTATTCGAAGCATGGATGGTTGCTTGCATCTCGGAGAAGTGACCGATCTTTGTTTTTCTCAAATCCTTTAACGCGAGAAAGGATCGAACTTCCTATGCCGCAGTGGCCTGAGGTCTTCAACATTTCTTTCTCCTCTCCCCCAACTTCATCAGATTGCTCAGTTGTTGGACTGCCTGAAGCGGTAGGTCCTACATTTACCCTCAAACGTGGAGAAAACAGATGGAGGATGAGTTTTCATGATATAGTTCCAGACAACGTGATATTACCTCATTCTAGCCCTGTTGTGTACAAAGGGCTGCATTACTATGCATGTGATGACAGACGCATGGTGGCTTTGGATTTCAAGGATGACGACCCAGTTAATAATGTTTGGTCCACAAACCTTCGACGAAAGGTCCGGTATGAGGATCAACATCACGATGATGAGGATTTCATAGTGGAAATTGATGGAGTGCCAGGACTTGTTATTGTCCCAAGGTATGGCGAGAAAATCAGTATTTTCAAATGGGACGAATCCGAGAAGGATTGGGAAAGAATGGAAGACGCCGATTTGGGAAGTAAAGACATGTTTCTTTCTTAGTCACGGATCGTCATTTTTGGAGAGTGTTGAATATGGTGTAGGAATGGGAAACAAGATTTTCCTACCTATTGTAGATGATGCCAAAGATGGAGTTTTCTACTCTCTCAAAACTCAAAAGTACCACACATTCTACAGTGGCTATTCAGGAGAAAGTCCTTACTATGCTGCTAAGCTACATGGCGGCATTTGGTTGAAACCTCTTTTGACAAGATCAGACCATGATCTTACACGGTGACCATGTCTCTTGTTTGGTGATTCCAGAACTAGGGCCTGTTTGGTATATGATTATTATAATTTGATTTTGTTGCAGTATTGTTTTCGATTTTAATCATTTTTTATCATTCGTCCGAATCGATGTCTTAATTAATCCTGCATCAAAAAATAATTTTTGAAGTCGTGGGGATGTGTATGAATTGTTCGTCACCTCCAAAACAAAAACCCTGTGGTTCTAACAGATCAAGAAAAACCTATCAATAGCAAATTTGAAAGATAAACAAACAAACGGATTCAGGTGAATTGATGCAAATACTTCTTCTTTTTTTGGCATTTGGTGGCAAAAATGTACTGTTTAGGGGTACGATTAAAAGCTATGTCCGTTAATTTTGACAAAAAAAAGTGAACATCAGTGGCAAATTTGAAAGATGAACTTAAATTGAGGGGTATTAATGCAAATACATGTTTTTGTTGTGGCATGTTTGATTGAGAATAAAACTTAAGTGCAAAAATGTAATTTTCTCATAATTTAGTTCGCTCATTACTCTCCCGCCAAAAAGCAAAAAAAGGCGTAATTTTCACAAACACCTTGAGCGACTCCTTACTTTCCAAAATCAGTCGGGATGCACGGCACACACGGCGGAAACATGGCCGTCAAGAATCATGCCGGCCACCGTTCTAGAAACTACACCGCCTTCGACTACGAAGTGTTGAACATATTGTCTGCATACTTCCCTTCCAACGACAACGACTCTTCAGCTGTCGATGAAGAAAAGTTAATGCTCACATCCAGTCTCATTCACTTCTTCTCCACTACTACTTCCGGCCAAGATCTCGCTTCTCAGGTCAGCAGTTTCTCTGTAAACAATATCTGAGATCTACTAAAGCATACAAGTAACTCTAGGGATTTTGCGGTTTGGCTTTTCCTAATGTTCAACGTTGGGTTTTCGTGAATTAAGGAAGTTAGTTTCAGCAATTGACTCATGTTTGTAACAGGTAAAGGACGAGGATGGTGTGTACATTTCGTCAGTTAACTTTCAACAATTTCGGGAAATATGTGATGTTAAGGAATTTTATGCAATTTTGGGAGAAAACCCTAGAGTGGCTCTCTCTTGTATGGGCGCTGCTCTTCATAAGGTATGAATTGCAGATGCTCAAACGTATAAGCTCCGGTAGATATGACACCAAATGCTGAGTTCAGCGATGGAATCTTTTGCATTTGAAAGCCATTTTGTTACTTAATCTTTTACATGCTTAGGATTACAGAAATTATGGTTTGAGAAAACTGACTGATAAATTGAAACAGGTGATTTTGAAAAAGTGGGACAATGATGCTTTGGAGGATGACATGAGGATCAATATCCGTCTTCATAACTATCCAGAATCTACTATTTCTTTGAAAAACTTAAAAGCAGCATATATTGGTAAGTTTTCTTATAGTATGTGACTTTTATTTCATTTTCTGTTTTATGTTGAGGGAACACAATTATTGGCATATCTTTTGCTGGTGCAACAGATAAACTTGTAACTGTGCGGGGGAGTGTAGTGAAAGTTAGCACCGTGAGGCCTTTGGTGCTGCAAATGAGTTTTAATTGTGGTAAATGTAAATCAAGCATTACACGTGTATTTCCTGATGGGAAATTTTCACCACCGGTTGTTTGCTCTCTAACTGGATGCAAAAGCAGAACTTTTATTCCTGACCGGTCTTCTGCACAAGCTACAGATCTCCAGAAAATAAGGTAACCAGTTGATATGAAGTATGCTTTTTTCTTCCTGTTTTCAAGATTTTTAAAAGTTGGCTTTATTCAGGTTGCAGGAATTGCTAAGGTCAGAAGATCATGAAGAAGGAAGGGTGCCACGGACAGTGGAATGCGAATTAACTGCAGATCTTGTCGATGCATGCATCCCTGGTGATGTAGTGACTGTTACTGGAATTATAAGAACAATAAATAACTATGAGGATATTGGAGGAGGTATGGTAGAAGGGTTTTCTGGTTGCCCGTTTTGTGTATTTATTAATATGCATGGATCTTAGCATGATCAATATTATATCTATGGTTAATATAGATTCCTTTCTTGAACTTAAAGATTTTTGGTTGAATTTTTTTATGCCACTCTGTTTGGACTGTTCATCTAGGACATTATTTCTTTGTTCAAATAAACTAGTGATTGGTACTGCAATCAAATCTCCGATACTTATGTACCTCTATGCAATCCTTTAATTTCAGGAAGGTCAAAAAATAAAAGTCAAGGACTATACTATTTGTATCTTGAAGTGGTTTCTATAAAAAATTCCAAGTTGCAATCTGCATGTGGAGATTTGCAAGACTCAAAATCTAATGCTAGAGCTACAGAGTTGTCTGATTTGTTCTCATTCTCTCCAAGGGATTTGGAATTTATTGTGAAGTTTTCTGAAGAATATGGTTCAGATATCTTTCGGCAAATACTGCACTCCATATGTCCATCGATCTACGGGCATGAGCTTGTTAAAGGTGCATCAAAAATTTCTTATGTGTTGATGTGATTCCTAAGCTGCTGGCCTATTCATTTTTTCTCATAACTTCTTGCATCCTATCACTGTTTTAGGAAATGGAGAGTATATTGTATAAAACAGCTTAGCTCCATTTATTCACCCTTGCAAGTTTGAAAATGTGATGATTTCCATCATCACCAAATTCTCTTGTATTTCACATTCCAGTGACTTGCCTTTTAAGTTATGAAATTCCATTGTTTTCCATAGCCAATGTTTTTTTCCCCACACTGCTATCTCCTGACAATGTCTCTGAGGTTATTTTCAATTGTTTATTTTTTTACAGCTTACTAGTGACACATACTTAGTTTATGATTTGATGTGTGCATTCTAATTTCTTAATTCCTTTAACAGCCGGAATAACTCTAGCTCTGTTTGGTGGTGTGCGGAAGCATGCAATGGATCAGAACAAGGTCCCTGTCAGAGGAGATATTCACGTCATAATCGTTGGTATGTGTTAACTCCATGTCCTCACAGTGGTATCAGATAGGTGCTTATGTAGACGGAAACTTAATGTTGCTCTATTAGATGTCAAAAGCTGTAGTTTGCTCTTTTGGGGATGATAAGAAAGTAAAAGAAAGTTGACAAAGGTAGTAATTGCCGTTTTTGCTAGGTGATCCTGGACTTGGCAAGAGTCAATTACTGCAAGCAGCAGCATCCATTTCTCCACGTGGTATTTACGTGTGTGGTAATGGTACAACTAATGCTGGGCTCACTGTAGCTGTAGTGAGGGATCCCAAGACAAATGACTATGCTTTTGAGGCTGGTAACTCATCACTTCTTAGCTTCGCACATTATGATGCAGCAATTGTCTTATCTATATGTTAAAAAGAATGCTTTACTTTTTTTCATGGATCACACAGTTTACCAGATAAATTTTATCACATCCACTTGCACCCATCAGAATGAAAAGCCTAATGAGATTTTCGAAACTAATTTCGTGTTTGTGGTATTTCTTACCTTAGCTGGCTTCATATCGTAATAATTTGAGAATCACTTTTGATTGGATATTGTCACATGCCTTTGACATGAGATGAGTCTAAGGCGTTTGATCATATGGTAAGTCAATTTTACATTTTTAAGAGTGAAGCTGGTTTAAAATAGATCATTGATTGAAATAACTTGGGTACAGAAGTCCCCTAGGATAAGGGTGATTGATGTTTAAATTGTGGGCATTGCCTTGTACTCTGATATTTTGGTATCTGAAATCTTTGAACATAAGTCATATTTAGAACGGGATGCCAATATTCTTTCTTTTTTTTTCATTTCTCCAAGCACAATAAATTTATTGAAATCCAAAGTACTAAGCTTGTTCTTATATGGTAGATTCCAAAGAGTGAAGGGTATTGGTATTACTCTTAGTTAATAATGTGAAATTATGGTAAGGCTATCCACATAGAAATTAAGAAAATGTGTTAGTGCTCTAAGGTCTTTTAGTAATCCCGTGAGTATAAAATTTTATAACAATTTAAGCTTTCTTCCTACAGGTGCAATGGTGCTTTCAGATGGTGGACTCTGTTGTATTGATGAATTTGATAAAATGTCAGCAGAACACCAGGTTTGTCATGACTATTTACCAATCCCTTTATTTTTTCCATTTGATCTTTATAACTAAGCTGACCTTTGTGTTGATTAACATTTACCACAGGCTCTTCTGGAAGCCATGGAGCAACAGTGTGTCTCAGTTGCAAAAGCTGGCCTGCTGGCAAGTTTATCAGCACGAACTTCAGTCTTAGCAGCAGCAAACCCTGTTGGTGGACATTACAAGTAATTTCTTTCATCTACTGATTTATGACTCATCCTCTATTAGAAAACAACTTTTGATGTGGATAATATATGCAATTCAAGTAATCATGTACAAGAAAATTTGTCTTTGATTATGCTACAACTTTCCCCCCCTGCAGAGATTAGACACTGTTGGACTTGAATTTATAGCTATGTAAACTAGTGGAACAATAATGAAAATGATGGCTGCAAATTATAGCTCTCTGGTATGGATAGGTTGGTGATATCTGAAATGCACATTGCAGCCGTGCAAAGACAGTGAATGAGAACTTAAAGATGAGTGCTGCTCTCCTCTCACGGTTCGATTTGGTTTTCATATTGCTTGACAAACATGATGAAGTATTGGATAAACGAGTCTCTGACCACATCATGTCAGTAAGTTCTCCTCTCCGGTATTTTAACCATCTTTTTGCATGAATAATGTGCTGTTGATATTTCATTAAGGTGAGACTTTTATTCGTTGTAAAATATCCTGGTGAATGGATCAACCGTCATTGCTACACTGTCAAGGAGTCTTTGAAATAATAACTACGTGTTAGAAGCAAAAAAAGAGCTTTCATTTTGAAGATGAAATAAGCTCATCTTATTATAACTGAATTATAGCAAACCTTTTCAGTTATCCAATATTTCATGTTTCATGCTGCAATTACTGAACAGGTTCACGTGCAACTATAGTAAATAAATGATCTAAAATTCTCTCTTGTAGCTTCATGGTGGAAATGGCGATTATTCACGAGAAGCAAAAAAACTACGAACAGGTAGATCTGGATAGGCCTTAGTAACTATGTTTCAACCAGATGATAGATTAGCAAGTTACAACATGGTGTTTTATATCTGACAAATTCAATTCTGAAAATGCAAAAAAATTTGCAGCATCACAGAATGACAGGGGCATGGTAGATTTGAGTGTAAGAAGTGGTTCTTTGACCTCAAGGTTAAGACTTGACCCAAAGAAGGATATTGAGTTTGCTCCATTACCTGGTCCACTTCTTCGCAAATATATTGCTTATGCAAGAACTCACGTCTTTCCCAGGTGGTGTGTTGTGATGTCTAGCTTGAGATTTGCAATCTGATTTGCAGAAATTATATATTCAATCTTTATTTTTGTTGATATAGGATGTCGAGACCGGCTGCAGAAATCATACAGAAGTTCTATTTGCGACTTAGAGACCATAACACATCCGCTGACAGTACACCAATAACAGCAAGACAACTGGAAAGTTTGGTGAGGCTAGCTCAAGCCCGTGCTCGGCTAGAACTGAGAGAAGAAGTAACAGCTCAAGATGCAACGGTTAGTTCTTCCATTCAGTGACGCTCCTTTATAATACACTTCAGATCTTTACACTGGATGAAAGAAAGTTCAAACCTTAAAATGGGTGAACTGTTTTAACATGCAAGAGGTTGCTAAGTGCATAGGCCATAAACTTTTTGTGGGAGGTTTCCTATATTTGCATCTCCTTTCTCATTCTTAGCATCTGCGTTGCAGGATGTGGTTGAAATAATGAAAGAATCACTGTATGACAAGTATGTTGATGAACATGGCGTTGTGGATTTTGGTCGGAGCGGGGGAATGAGTCAGCAAAAAGAAGCAAAAAGGTTTCTAAGCGCCCTCCATAAGCAGTCCGAGTTGCAGCAGAAAGATATTTTCGCTATTTCGGTACAGACTCCCCTTTCTGGCATCCATTTCTAACAGTGTGTTGGCCTCTTACAATCAATTCACCTGAATACACCACATGTGTTTCAGGAAATATATAGTTTGGCTGACAGGATTGGCCTACGAGTTCCAGACATCGACATATTTGTCGATAACTTGAACAGTGTTGGCTATCTACTGAAGAAAGGACCAAAGACATATCAGGTATTTAATGGTGACTAAGTTTATGTTCATGAATTGCTACTTTGCAATGATAATTAATTAACCATAGCAGAGATAAGATAATTGTAATTATCAGACTGAGCAACTTGATAAAATTAGTTTCTGCTGCAGGTGCTAACAACATCTTACGCACGCAGTCAATCTTGTTCACGCAGTCAATCATCGAGGGGATAGTTATTTCTCTTCAGATGTTGTTTATTTACTACCTGTAATACATGATTTGTGAAATTCTTAAAACAAATGCTATGTATAATTACGGTTATATTCGGCAAAATTGAAAATACTGACAATTTTTATATCTACCTATAAAAATACCATGAAAATGAAACATTTCTTTTTTGTCTTTAAAATTACATTATTGTTACATTTTTCCAAAGTTATGCAATAAAGAAAATGTAGGATTCGAAATAATTTTTTTTTTAAAACTAAAAAAAAACTTATTCATTTCTCTTTCGTCGTGTACCAACTTGTAATTTTACAGCTTTATCGTTAAGATAGAAAGAAAAACTTCCTTTTCGTTCCCCCAAAGGCTACTTTAATTTTAAATCGCCGCTCCTCCAAATTCAAACACTCCCCCCCCCTTCGTCTCTGTCCTCTTGCTCAAAAAAACCTTTCTTCCTTCCGCATCTCATCTTCCCCATCCAACCCCTAAAATTTAACAAAATCTGGTTCAGATCTTTCGTTTCTTCTTCCTCCACTATCTCTGCAATGAATGAATCGGCGGATTTTTTCGCTTCGTCTGATAAAAGGCTAAGCCTCATCGATGTGTCGTTCGAAGACGACTGCCTCTACTGCTCTCCTTCACCAATCCACCCCAATCTCCTCCAATCCTCAGGTCATCTTTCCATTTTCTTCATTCGATTGTTAATTTTTAGCTAAAAAGTTCGTATCATTCTGATGATACATGAAGCTAGCTCAGTAGCGGCAAGTTGGCCTCTATTAGTTTAATCAATTAAGTTGTAATTATAGTTTTGCTTATTGTTGTGCTTGTATTTTGGTTTACTAAGCTCAAAAATTTGCTTTGATTAGGTAAGTGGCCGGAGGAGAAAAGTGTTCAATTTTTAGGGCTTGTGGATGATACTGCAAGTAATGTTGGAGCTACTCTGGATGCATTTGAAGATGGTGAGAAGGTACTTAAACCGCTAGAATCGATGGAACCAGAAAGCGTGAAAAGAACTGGGAAGCTCAATTTGCGAAAAAGTTTAGCTTGGGATAGTGCTTTCTTCACTAATGCAGGTGGGTGTGTCTGCAGTTATATTGGTAGTCTGCATTTGTTTAACTGATGACGAATGGTTAGTGAAAATTTGTGTTTTTCTTGTGTGGCCATAGGTGTGTTGGAACCGGAGGAGTTGTCGAGTATGATTGGGGAGAAAAAAAGTGGGAGATGCCAGTTGCCAGGGATCGAAGAGGATATATATAGATCAAATGATTCAATATCTACATTAGCAAGTGACGGTTTGACATTAGAAACTCTTGAGGGTGACTTGTTTGGAGATATACGAGCTTCAATTCAGAAATCCAGTGTAATATCTACTGCAAGGAAGTTGAGTTGTGAAGTAATAGAAAGCCAAACTATCCAATGTAAGTATGGTTGTATTCCAAGTCACCATGACAAATAACAATTTTGCATTTATGCAACATATGATGAATGATGATTGTTTTCAATATCAATTTCTACTCTCTAGCACTGCCATGCCTCAAATATCCTTTTTCAATACTTCAAAGTACCAGAAAATGAAATTCCAACCCCAACTTAATCTCTACTAGGAATGATTGATATGGATTTTTTGGTACAGAGGCACCCTTAGTTAGTAGACACATTTCTCATTTCTGGACTAGTTGCTGTTTCAAAGATGCTGTCAAGTTGCCATTCTCTTCCTCTCGTATAGTGCATAACTTAGAATGCTTTGCAAGCTCTTAATTCTACATTTGTTAATCTTAGCAACTTTATTTTGTTGATTTAACTTTTACAGCTTTTTGGCGTTTTCTAGTAATTTGCATCAAGCATCTCTTTTCTGTTTGGCATATTTTGACACTAGCTCTGCTGTTCCTTCCTTTCAGCATCAAAGAAAGCAGAAAATGCTTCTGGAAAGAAGGTAATTTCAATGTTCAGCAACCATGTATTTTCATAACTCTACACAGTTTCATAACCTCAACTCTGATTTTAAATTTCAGCTGAATGGTAAAGCTGCTCCGATGAAGTTAAATGTTGGCATACCTGCATCAGAGAAAATCACTAAACAGGTTTCTTCTTGCCCACAAGCTTCATTGATATGGGTTTGCTCGTCACCTGTGCCCTGTAGTAATGAGGAATCCATTTAAGTTAACTAAAATTTCAAGAGGAAGCTAGCTTTGGTCATTTATTCATGCTACCTGGTGTAGTTCAGAGCTAAATTAACCAAGATATTATACATATTTTTTAAGAAGTAGGCCAATAAGTAGATAAATAATGACATATCAAATCTTATTTTGCATATGGTTCACCGATGCTGTTTCCATGCAGTCTGTTGGTACTAATGGAGAGTCAAAACCTCTTTGCAAGCCACCTTTGGTAGCAAGCAGAATAAGTCCTATTATGACAACCACAACCAAAAGGACTTCCTTGGGGGCCAACCGTCTCAAAGTGGAAAAGGATTCTCCCAGAAGTTCAAATGGTAATTCAGACAATCCAAAATATTGACTTCTGGATAGAACTCTGATTTGTCCCATTTATCCCTTTCATTTATGGTAAATATCTAACAGTTGATTAATTAACAGTGGCAGGTAGAGGGGGAAAGATTCTGGCTTCCAATGGGGCAAGAAATACTGTGCCAAGACCCACGCCGCCTTCCAAATCTTCTTTGGGTCCTTCCATGGCAAGAAAAACAGAGTTAACTACTTCTTCCTCTATCGATAGTTCTGGAAGCTTGTCATCTGGCAGTAGCAGTAAATCTTTGACTTCTGCAAGAAGAAACGTTGATTCCAGGGTGTCTGCTGGTTTACCTGTTAGGAAACCATTGAAAAACACACCAAAACCAAAAAATCAGTCAACAAATTCCCATCTCTCACCTTTTTTGAAATCTGTGACCAAGCTTCCTACAAGCATATCTCCTGCTAGCTCTATCAGTGAATGGTCCTCAGGGTCACTTTCACCAACTTCTAGCCTCAATAAAGGGACCAACAGCTCGAGATCTAGCATTGACAGTAGCTCCTGCAGAGATGCTTCTGGAGATGGTGTTTTGGATTCGAAAAACGATTCTAATGCAAAATGTTCTGTGAAACATGGTACTAAGATGGGACCACCAGTTGAATATGGAAAGCGAGCTTCAGTTGGGAGTGCGATACTTCGTCAGCCAGATTCCATGAAACCCACTGGCCTTCGGATGCCTTCTCCAAAGATTGGTTTCTTTGATGGGATGAGTTTGATTTTCCTTTCTTGTGTTGTGTACTGGCTGGAAGTGATTTTCCCAAGGCATTTTTGGACATCAAAGGAGAATTTAGATGTTGTTAAGAATGCTCACCTCTGAGTATCTCAACAACAAGATATTTTGGTGAAATGAATGCTGGCATAGTGACTTCCCTTATTCCTGTTATCTTATCTTCTGTTTGCTGTGTTTAGGAAGTGTTTAATTTTACTATATGCAGGCAAGATCATCAGTGTGCACAAATGGGAGTTCTCAATCTCATGTAGCTGTATCTAGTGGTTTGCCAAGATTTCGAGCAGGAAGTATTAGTCCACGTGAAGGGTCAAATGGAGCAAAGCTTCATCCTGGTAGAAATGTAGCAGCAGTTTCAAGTCCTAAGATCGGTGTTCCGCGACTTGCTTCAAGTACAAAATCAAAATCTCCTTCACCTCTGCAAGAGCCCTCTAATATTGCATCAGAGTTCTGTAGCACTTCAAAAGGTAAACATTGTGGCACCTCCCCGAAAATCCAGAGTAGAATGTCCCCTAAACATGATGGTGAAGTTAGCTTGAAAACCAAGAAAGTTGCAGCTATGGAATGTGATGTAGGTATGGGTGGCAAAGATTTCAGTTTTGCTGATAAGAGTGGCAGTTTCGTGGATGATGACATCAGCTCAAAGACAGTAGGTGACTCCTTTATAGAAGATGGTCTTAAGAACTCCGCCAGTGGATTGCCTGTAATCACAAGTACCTCGAGTACTGTATCTGAAGTTGAAAACATAATGTTGTCACAGAAACTAGGTGAGCATGAAGTCGGTAGCCATAATTGTATCGTGGATATTTCATCTTCCCTTCATGGCTCCAATGCGAAGGACAAGGATTGTTTTGAAGCCAACCTTGATGGTTTGACCTGACAAATCGAAGCTTTGGACATTCAAAGGGAGATACCAAAAGAGTCTTCCGGATTTCAGGAGGAACTCCTGAAGCTGCCAATGCCCACTTACAGTGATGGGAGTAGAGAAGATCAGAAGACAGTAACTTATTCGATCAGCATTCTGGAAAGAAAGATTATATAACAGCCCAACAGCAAATTCCTTGAAGGTCCTTTACATATTCAACTATACTTTTACGTGGATATGCTTGCCTCTAGTTGGGTTTATCATACATTTGCGAATTGAAATGTTGAATCTTGCGTCGTCTTTGATCAAAGTCGTGTCTTCTGTATTGTTTTTTTCTTGCAGGTGCTTGTAGACAGAATTGTTAGAGAAGAAGCTATCATGGTAAAAGACGCTATAAAGGGTGCTTAGCTTCCAATAAGATAAATGTATGCTGTGTAGAAAAAGTTCATTAGACCTGTTGTTGAGTTTCTCTTTTAAACTTCCTTGTTTGCGTTGCACATAAGTGAAGTGGTTTAGGGGGCGAAACAAAGAGGAGGGGAAAAAAAGAAAAATATTACGCATGTGATGGCTGTAAATTGATGTATGTATAAAATATTCAGCCGTGTTGTAGCAATTAAATAATTAGTAAAATCTAACCGTATCTTTATATGTAATTGGGGTCTTAATATTGCAACCAAGAGTGTATTAACCATTGATGTATGTATAAAATATTCAGCCATGCAAAAGTGTTGTAGCAATTAATTAATTAGTAAAATCTAATCGTATCTTTATATGTAATTAAGAAATATATGTGTAACGTTTGGGGATATAAAAAGATACTTAATTATTTCAACCAACTTTGTTTTATATCAAAATAATCCAATTTCTTATCACCATATTAGATACTAAGATTAAATCAAGTAAGATTTTAAAGGGTAATAAAAGTTTTCCTCGCGTAATAATTGATCTTAGGACTTTTAATTGTTAAAATATTGATAGCTGTAGTTTTAATTAATTAGATGCAAAAATTATTGGAGTGAGGATTGAGATTGAAGGATGTGCACCAAGCACAAGAGACGTGATGCACATGTAGCTAGCATTAATTAATTGATGCAAAAATTATTGGAGTGAGGATTGAGATTGAAGGATGTGCACCAAGCACAAGAGACGAGATGCACATGTAGCTAGCATTAATTAATTGAAGCATTTGCAGCATCTAACAAATAAATTAAAAGCTAGTGATTTAGATCCAGTTACTCTAATTTTTTCTTAAACATGATCAGTTATATTAGTGGAATCTGAACCGTTCTCTTGTTTTTTTAGATTACCATTTATATCACTAGCTTTATAAAATGTACAGGCTGTCTTTTGAATTACAAAAGTTGAAAGTGTTAATATAGTGATTAAAATGTGACAAAAATAATTAAATAATAATATAGAAATGATTAATTGATCAAGTCTGGTGTATAAATAGGGGCAAAGGGAGAGGCACTAAGTCACATACAAACACATACTTCTCTGCATCTTATAACTTTTCATACTAAATCAAAGTTCAAAAGATGAAGATGTTTGTTGGCCTTGTGCTCTTTGCAGCTTTTGCTCTCCCCGCAGCCTTTGCAGCTCAGCAAGATGTCATCACTCTCCAAGCTTACGAGGAGCTTCTCAAGAATGGGGCTGCTAATGGAATGACCAAAACTGTCATCTCAAGCGCTGTTCTTGAAGAGGCTCTCGTCTCTTACTCCAAGAACAAGCTTGGCGGTCTTCCCATCTGCGGAGAGACTTGCGTTGGTGGAACATGCAACACCCCTGGGTGCTCCTGCACCTGGCCAGTCTGCACCAGAAACTCTCTTGAAAGCACCAAATCAGCAAACCCTCTCCTTGAAGAGGCACTCACCGCGTTCGCCAAGAAAGGTCTTGGTGGTCTTCCCATCTGCGGTGAGACTTGCGTCGGCGGAACATGCAACACCCCTGGGTGCACTTGCACCTGGCCTGTTTGCACCAGAAATGCTCTTGAGACCCAGAAACCCAACCATTTGCTCGAAGAGGCACTCGTTGCATTCGCCAAGAAAGGTAACCTCGGAGGTCTTCCCATATGCGGCGAAACTTGCGTTGGTGGAACATGCAACACCCCTGGGTGCTCCTGCACCTGGCCTGTTTGCACCAGAAACTCTCTTGCCATGTGAGATGGAGCATAATGTATGGATGCGAGTGTGTACTGGACTATGGTTTGTTGTCTTTGTTCTCAATTAAAAGAGGCTACAAATGCTTGTGACATACATATACCATATGAGTATGTGAACTGTGAAGTATGCCTCCTCAATGTTGTTCCCTTCGTTCCACTTTGAGTTTAATTTATAAAAGTCCAGTTAATTATGTGTGTTTTCTTGATTTGTGAAAGTTTAAGTAACATATTAGGAGGCTCCTCTAATTTTTTCTTAAACATGATCAGTCATGTTAGAAAAATCTGAACCATTCAATAAAATTGGACGGATGAGATTAAAAATTTAAGTCATTAATGAGTTGACCAGTTAATAAAATTTCACAAATGGTCAACTCATTAATGACTTAAATTTTTAATCTCATCCGTCCAATTTTATTGAACGGTTCAAATTTCTCTAACATGACTGATCATGTTTAAGGGAAAATTAGAGGAGCTCAATATGCATAGCTAGGATTTCTTTTGTAGTTTATTGGTGTCGTTTTTAATGTCAATAAAAAAGGCAAGATTTGCTGAGATGTTTCAACAAAATAAAAAATAAAAAAACTAATTAAGAAATAAATAAATATGTAAACTAATTAAAATTCCAATTTGAAGGTTTGAGTCCATTTCTATGGCTTGAAGGTTTAGGTATTATGAGATCTGGTTTGTTTGATTCCAAATCTGGTTGAAATCTTCATCGCTTTACAACTGTTTTCTTTCACTTGGTAAAGAATACACATGATGTTTCCTAAAAAATGATATTATATTTATTTATTTTCTTTCTGTGAGTATTCAGTTTGTACTGGCGTATTACAATATCCTAAGTTATTTGTATGTATTTTCAAGGATTCTGCCTTATTTTTATCCTCTAACATGCAAAGCTTCTAATAATAAGCATTCATGTCGAGCAGAAAGTTGACCCGTTTATAAACGGTTTCAACCCACCCCAAGATCAAGTTTGAAACCTTTTTAATTCTCATGCCATATTTCTTTCCGGATATGTGTAACTGATTGCTTTTCAAAGAAAAATGAAAAGCCGATTAATGGTCATAAAAATAGACAGATCATAACATCAGAAGAAATTGAAAAAACAAAAATACAAAACAAACAGGTCGAACAGTAATCTAAATATAAGCAACCTTAGTTTGAGAGAACAGCAAAATCTGCTCAGACAATTTTAAAGGAAAAGAAACTAAAAGCTGCAAAATAAAATAAGGAAGCTGGTACAATATCATTAAACAAAAGTAAGCATAAACTGAGTAGGATGTCAAATGCAAGGAAGATGGAAAATTGTTCATAACTCCACTCAAAATCAAAAACAAGGATAAATATTCCCAAAGTTCTCGAAACACATAATATTAATGAACTACAGGAAATGCTAATCTCCCCATCACGAGCTTAAGATCTTGGCTTCTCCTTCTTCTCCTTGAAGAGTGCAAGGAGGGATACACCAGAAACCTTCACAACCTTGAACCTAACACCAGGAATATCACCAACAGCATGACCCTTACGTCCAAATCCAGCAATCAACACCTCATCCTACAGCCAAAATATTAACAAAGAATGTCAACATACTGATAGTCCATATGGTTAAATGTAATTATCAACCAACAACTTCAACAAAAGAGCACTCACATTCTCCTCAATGTAGTTCAAGCAACCGTCATTTGGAACAAAAGCAGCAATCTTCTTTCCGTTCTTGATCAGTTGGACTCTAGCACACTTCCTAATGGCAGAGTTAGGCTGCTTGGCCTCAATACCACTACAAATATTATAAGACAGCCATACCAAATTAGTATCTAATACTCCAAACAAGAGAGTCCACAGCAAAACACAAAACTAAAAATACTTCAATGCTTTCTTACATCTTTTCAAGAACAATGCCCTTAGCGTGAGAAGAACCAGCAAAAGGCTTCTTCCATTCATTACCAAGATGAGACTTCTTGTACTGCTTGTCTGCCCACCTTTGCTCTCTACGGTGCTTCCTCAGCTTGCGACCAGCTCCCATACCACGTGTCTTCCTGCAATACAGTTACTCAATTAAGCCACAATAACAAACCAAAAAATCCATTCATACATCTCAAAAAGCTATATGCTATGCTACATCAGTAAACTATCATAACACCAAAATAGACAAGCTTTCACCCACAGAATCTCACTTTAGTTCTCAAAATTTAAAAAGAAAAGATCTAATAAACATGAAATCTAAAGATGAAAATGCACATCTATGAAGTAAAAATGCATATCCATGGCATACAAAGAAGAAATTCGATAAACACAGCACATAAATCAACCGGTGAGGTCATGAACTCACAGGCAATAATCATAGGACTAGGAGTAAGCACAGGCTAATTCACAGTTCGAAACAAGATAATCAACCGCTGAGGTAATTAATTCACAGGCGATAAGCATAGGACTAGGACTAAGGACAGGCTAATTCACAGTTCAAAACTGGAAAAACATGGATACTGAGCTAAGATATTTGATCACAAATTGAAAAGCATGATAAGACGTTACTAAATATGGTGAGGAAAGAGGAGATGGGTCGTACCCCATGGCTGCTGAGACGAGCTTCTTCGACGATGAAGAGCGGTACGGCGCTTGAAGATGAAGGGTACAGAAATAGTGGCAGCAGACTAAAACCCTAGATCCTGAACCGTGAGGCTGATGGGTTTATATACGCTAATTTGCTCACGGTTTATTGGGTTTTAGCTATTCTGGGCCAATATAGGCCCAACCCGTTTTTGAAACTATTTTTAATTTCCAGTATTTTTCTAAAGAGAAATCATTTATAGTCCATGAGTTTAGGTGATATAGGATATTAGTCCTTCCATTTTTGAAACATCCAACTCAGTTCCTGACTTCATTTTTTAGTAAACACTAATCATTATCAATGTATTGGAATAATTGTAAGTCAAAGTCAAAACACCCTTACATTAAACACTATTGCTAACTTGGTACATGTATTTCTCAACCCATAAGAAAAGAGAATATTTTTAGTGGGTGTAAAATAAAATTAGTCTCGATTTGTAGAGGATAATTGACTCTGATTATTGATACACTAGATTCCTTTTTAAATCAAACTTAAAAAAAAAATAGTTATAATTTAGATGGTAACATATTTTTCTTTTTTTCTTTATACCAAGCTTATATAATTGTTTATTGCGATGGTTTTTTAGTGGTATCAATGTGAGTTCATATTTAAAAATATATCTTTGTCCATCTTGGTTTTTTATTGCGATGGCGCCCTGTAGTTGATCAGTATTGAATTTGAACAATCAGCTGCATGTAGGTTTACCAAGTTGGAGCTGTTGGATACGACGGATAGGTCTCACCGGCCAATTGAGGGAGCAGTCCGGGGTCGGATTTACTTGACTGGATATTCCGGCCAGGAAGCACGGATGATTGCTTGCATCTCGGAGAAGTGATCATCCATCTTCTTATTTTTTTTCTTCAACCCTTTCACCCAAGAAACAGTGAAACTTCCAAACATGCCACCTGACAACCATACCTGCATCCTCCTCTCTTTCTCCTCTCCCCCAACACATCAGCTTGTTTCGTCGCTGCAATGAACGATTTGAGAGGTTGTACATTTGGATCCTGAAAAGGGGAAATAGAGTTTGGAGGAAGATTGATATTATTAATCCAGATCATGACATGCTACTTGTTGAATGTAGCCCTGTTGTGTACAAGGGATTGCACTATTACGTGTACAAGGGGTTCCACCAGACTAGCTCCAACTTGTACTCCACAAACCTTCTGCGCATGCTGGAAGGTTGCGAATGAGGGTTTCATGGTGGAAATTGATGAAGTGCCTGCACTTGTTATTGTCCCAAGGGATGGGGAGAAGAAGATCAGTATTTTCAAACGGGACGATTTGGTTGAAACCTCTTTGGACAAGATCAGACCATGACCTTGCTTGGTGATTATTACAGTACTGTAGAAGAATACTTTATTCAACATTAAAAACTACTCCCTCCGTGTACTATTAAACGACGTTTTGAAATAGTAAAAATGCTCCACATTGTTTCATTTTTACTATTAAACAGAGGGAGTACTTTTGAAGGTTATCAGAAAAATCTAATTGAAGGATTTGAATTTTCTTTTTCTTCTTGTTCTTGTTCTTGGCGTGGTTTTCTTGGCTTATTCTAGTTTCTTTCTAATGCATGATAGCTGTTAGAAATTGATAGGTTGAGGTTGGGCCAATCACAAAAGACTTAAGCCTTATGGAAGGTTGTCCTCCCTCAACCATATAATTAGTTATTAATTGATGTTTCTTTTCGATGTGGTATTTTTTAATACTCAACATCCTCCAGGATTATCACTGGGCCAATGGGCCATCATGGTTCCTTTTTTTGATGTGGTATTTTTAATACTCAACATCCTCTCAACATCCTCCCTCACGTGCAACCGACTTAGCAAGGTTAGCACGTGGGATGGTCAACATCCTCCAGGATTATCACTGGGCCAATGGGTCATCATGGCTCCTTTTTTTGATGTGGTATTTTTAATACTCAACATCCTCTCAACAATAGCTAAAATTCATTAGCCAATCAAAATTTTGAAAGGAGTCTCCATTTCAGTACCATGACTTAGATAATACAAAATACAAAAGCTGTTTCTTCCTAGTTTCCATGACCAAATTGCAAATTAATACATGGAAACAACATGGTAGAACAAATGGAGCTTCTGAAATTAACTAGTTTCCAGCTTATTTAACTATACAATAAGCTGCAAAAGAACATAGGGTTCTGAATACAATTTTATCGCGATGATGTTGAAAGCTCCCAGCTATGAAAATACAAAACATGCAAAGATTGTGGATGCAGTCATGAAAGGACTAGAGCAACTGGATTATACCCAACGAATAACTTGATGAGTAGAATAAGATGAAACCTGGCAGATGAGCGTATATCTACTTCTGACCCTTCTTCCACAAGACTCCTATCTTCTTCAACATGTTCCCATTTTTCTTCTTGGGTGAATCGTCATCCATGTCTTCCGAGTAAGGTGAATCCATATTGCTGTCGAGTGAGCCTGTTCGCTCCACAAATTTCCCATTGTTTCCTGTTGAAAGCATAGCAGTAGCTGCCTCTGCTGCCTTCCTCCACTGGTCCGCTTGCACCTTTAACCTCCTCAACTCGGCCTCCATTTCTGTATTTGCTGCTTGAGCTGCATCCAGTTGGTCAGCAGTCCGACCTGCTTTACTCCTACTTTTATCAGCTTCCTCTGTTATATATCCAAGTTTCATCAGAGCCTCCCGCTCGGAAATTCTTGCTGCTTCTGTTAAAGCAGTAGCTTCATCAGTAACTTTACTCCTTTCCATTTCCACCTTCTCAATTTCCATCTTGAGAAATTCATTTTGCTCCCTGACACCCTGCAACTGTGACTCCTTATCCAACAGGCTCGTCTTCAGCTCAGCCATGTAATGCTGTAACTTTCTTAGTTCATTTGCCAGTTCAGAGTCTGTCTCACTTTGATGATTGTTATTGATCTTCAAATTCAGCTGCTCATTCTCCTCCGAGATACTCAGAAATTCAGTCTCCTTATCCATTAGACTAGCCCTCAACTCTTCTATACTAGCTTTGGCCTTCTCTAGTTCTGATCCCAGTTCGGCCTCTCTTTTGCTTGACTCTAACTTTGATTGTTCAGCTTGTTCATAAGCACTTCTAATCTGCAATGTGCTTTGAATATACTCCTCCTGGTACCTGGTCTCAGATGCCTCCAGTGCAGCCTTCAACTGGCCCACTTCAACTTTCAAACGGTTCACTTCTAACTGAAGCTGTTTCGTTTTCTCATCATCTCTATGTTCCTGAAAAGGATCGGTGACCACTGTAAGTTTTTCGCAGCCAGTGTTTGCTAGATCTGCCTGTAGCTTACTTATAAGTTCCTCCAAGGATTTTACTTGAGTTTTTGATTGCTCCAATTCTTGTGACAAGGAGTTGACAGCCTCCACAGCCTTGATGCCATCTGATCGCAGCATTTCTGCCGTTGCATTTGCGGTTTCCAATTGCTTTGCAGTCCTGCTAACAAGTTCTAGGGCTTCAGCCTCAGATTCCCTACAATCATTGAGCTCAGTTTTCATCTTTTCAACCAGGGAAAGAGTTTCAGTCAATTCTACCCTCAAGCTTTGCAACTCAGCATATGCAGACTCTGCATGTTTTGTTTGGGTAGCTTCTGATTGAGATACCATATCCAGCTGGTGTTTGAGCCTGTGGATCTCATTTATAGCAGAAGCATAGGCGGCGGAATCAAATGAGTGCTGCTTCTGTACAGCCTCAAGTTCAGATTGCCAGGCCTTATCTCGGTGGTGGGAGATTTGACGTAGCTCATGAACCCGAGCATCTTCAGAAGCAGAAAGCTCAGTCAGCTGCTGTTCAGACTCCTCAAGCTTCTCTGACATGGTCAAAATCTGCTTCTTAGCATCTTCAGCCTCTTGCTGGGCTCGCCTCTTCCATGACTCTGACGTGTTCAGTTGATCCTTTGTCTTCTTGAGCTCTTCCTGGAGCTGAGAAAGCTGCAATTCCAACTCAGACATTCTGCTCGGGCGCTTCTTCTGTGGTTCATGTTGAACAAAGGTGGTGAATTAACAAAGCTAATAATCAACCGGGTGGAGATACGAATTACTAAAGCTGAACTTTTATTTAATGGAAGTAAGGAAACTACAAATGAGATACAAACACACTCACTTAATTTTATTCTGGACACACACACTCACTTGCTCTCTCTCTCTCGGTTGGAACTAATTGCTTTGTTCCACTGGATACATTACAACTATGGCCTAACATAAATATATATAGGTATTACAATTCTCTTAGTCTAGTATGGTGATGAGATGCCAACTAACTTGGCCCCACAAAATTGAGAAATTGGTGCAGCCAATTTGGCGATAATACCATGCGCCAATTTAGACAATGCCCATTAATAATACCAGAAAGTTGACCTCTGCTGCCAACCTCTTTTCTCAACTCATCCTTTGCTGCCAAAATTTCCAATCCGAGGAAAATGTTGCTCCCATCCCCTTTTAGACTAATTTCACTTATTAATTTATTACTAATAGATAATAGTAATAATTAATTGGTGTTGTATTTTATCAGTTCACAAGGCAAAACAATAAAAAATTAAAACACTGATCATACTTTCTAAGAATATTAAATTTCAGAATAAAAGCGAAATGCTAAAAAGCAAAAATTGCTATCCCTCTAACCAGAGTTTGTTTTGGTAACAGATAAAGACCTGTACCTCAGTTGCTGGACTTCGTGGAGATCTGCGTTCAATGACCTTGGGGCTTCTGTCTTTTGGAGTCCGACTAGCTAGATTTTGAGAAGAAACAGAGTCAGGGTCTGATCCCGGAGTCTTGAGTTGGCGTGCAGTCCGTGGAGTTGCAGGAGATTTCTTCTGAGGTACCTCCAAAGAGCTAGGTCTGCAATCAGAATAGGTGGCATAATATTATGTATCAATAGACATGCACGCAGGAAAAGTAAGTAACTACTTCCAACTACTGATGCCAAACAACAAACAAAGGTATAGAAGAAGAGCACGGGATTAGAAGAAATACTCCGGTTAGTCAATCTGTTTAGAAGAAACACTAACATTGGGGTTGCTAGTGATGTTAGGTCATACCATTTCAATACCTGCCACCTATGAAAAGTATTAACCACTACATAGATATTGATGCATCAACTGACTTTGAAACACAAATGAAATGTACTTCATAGTCTCACAACAAACCTTGTTTACGCTTCCTATTAACCGAAAAAAGAAGATTTTCAAACAAATATGAAGACCACATCATCTATTGGGTTGGTGTATTGGTACAAGAACATGCTGCCATCAACATTCACTTAAAAGTAAGTCAGATGAGTGACACCTAAAATTAAAGATCTGCAGCTCTAGCAATCTAGCCAAAATGATTTTTGTACTATGCCACCGATATTTTTGATAAGCCGTTACAATATTGATCATTCTTCATAGAAACTAGTTTTCTTTCAAGTCCTAAATGGCATAAGAAATGCCTGATTCTGATGATCCACTTTTATCTCCCAAAACTAATGGTTTTAACCTTCAAAATATTAATACATCCATGCAGTTGGGAGGGAAAGAGAAGGGTTAGAGATGCCTAGAAAATTAAGAACCATCCCTGAATAAAATCGACATAATTTAGTTAGGAAGACTGTATTTCTGGTTTGGCTGAACAAACAGAACAAGGAACAAACAAAACTAAACTAAACAGTTTGACACTTAAAAGGTCGATGAGCGAAAAACATACTTTGCTTTCGGTGTCTGCATTTTTCTCAGTCGTCTTCAGTAGAAGTGGTAAAGGGGCAAACTAGAAGTCCTGTTCTTCAAACCTCACCTGACCCACACCACCTGCAATGCTTCAGAGAGGTATTTGGCTGAGAAATAAGTTCAAAAGAGAATCTACTATATATGATATACAAGAAACTATAGAATGTTCATGAATTACATTCACCGCTAATATTTGCATAACCTAACAAACAAACCATAACTTCAAAGAAACTCCTTAGAAACTAACCCCACTACTACCAACCAGAAACAAAACAAAACAAAACAAAACAAAAATTAGAAAGCAAGTAAAAGTTGGAATAAGAAGATTTCATTAAATATCATTGCAGAGTCCATCTCTGCAACTTTTTTTTATTTTCTTTCCCTTCATTTCTACTCCAATGTTAATATTGTGCTCCACATGCAAGCAATAAAAAGAACATGGGACAGCAAACAGATAATGCTGAGCGCATATCTGTTTTTCTTTCTTCTCCTTTTTGTCATGAAAAAGGTATCTTGTTCTTAACTTAAAATAAAAATTCCAAGAGGGCGGGCGCCCACAGCACATTGAATTGAGGACAGGCTAAACAAACCATATATGCTGCATCAGGAAATATTTTTCAGTAATTAGAAGAAGAAGAAAAAAAGAGATGACAAACCTAACTTTAAAAAATTGCCAGGCTGCTCTCCCTAGATATTTTAAAATAATAGCAATATAAAGAAGACAAAAAAAATTGTGCAGAAGAACCGTTCATAAAATTTTCTAGACTTTTTTAGGCCATAAATCATGTAGCGCTATTAGAAGCCTAAAATCAGTAAGAAAAACATCATATATTTCGGATTATATTGAACAAAAGAAACAATCAAATCAAGCATTGCAGGCATTCAACTTTGTCAATCTACATTGTCCTAATTATCATAGATCTACCCAAACATTAATCTTACCACAACAAAGCAGCTACATCGGGAACAAGGGAAACAGAGACCAAATTTAAGTAAGGAAATGTTTTTCACTAGAGCCCTTTTAGAACTTATAAAAAACCCAAAATCTAAGAAGAGGAAAAAATTAAAAACTTTGACCTTCTTTTAAGGTTATAATGCTTTAGGCCCAAAATCCAGAAACACTCCAGCTCCAAAAAGCAAGAGGCAAAGACCCACATTTTCATTTTCAAGCAGAACTCTGCCTATCATGTACAAGATTGTTATGAAAAAGAAGCAAAAGAAGCATGTGCTACTGACCTTAAAAAGAAAACAACTCAACCTTAGAAATAGACAGTTCCTAAAACAAAGAGAAAAAAACCCAACTTTAGCATAAAAAAAAATCAATCTTTGAAAGATGGGAACAAAAAACACAAAGAGGAGGACCACATTACTAACCAAAATGCAGAAAGAAACATATGTGACAAGCAACATTACCAGAAGGAAAGCTTATCTGCTTAAAGGAGGAGGCTTTAGCTTTAGTTTCTGGTGTTTTTTTGTTGGGTTCTCTGTTTCTGTTTGAGCCTTGAGGAGATAAAAGAAAGGAAAGAGGAGGAGGAGGAGGAGTACAAAACCCAAGAAACCCTAGCTTAATTAGTAAACCATCAGGGTTTTAAGTGATGCATGGATAGAGAAGGAGAGTTGGTAAATGGTCGCTGGTGTGGTTCAGAGCTCAGTTCCCGAGTCTTTGTATGTCAGTGGAGAAAAAAGAGTGAGCAAAAGCTGCTATGCAAAATATATATGCAGCGACGCTATGCTATGCTTTGCTTTGAACTCACTCTCTTCTACGTTTTTTTACTGTTTACTACTGCTTTTTAAATTTCTGAATTTTACTTTTTTTTATTTTTGCTTAGTTTTCTTTTCTTTTTTTCTATAAAATAGAGATGAAAAACATTTTTTATATAAAAAAATTGTCTACCTTTTCTTTTTTGTTAGGGTATAAGAAAGTATTTTAGAATTTTAAAATGATAAGTTTTAAAAAGAAAGACAATTTTTTAAAACGACTTTTTAAAACGAATAATAAGTGACGTTTTGTTTTTTCATCCGGTAATTTAACCCACTACAGTAATTATTTATGTTTATTTCTTTTGGCAGAGGAGTAAAATCATTTTGTTTGTTTGATGTTGGCGCCTCATGTTTATTCTGAGTCCTTGGAAATTGGTCAGCAAATTAAACGACTGCACCTGTCAATAAAAGAGAGAGAAGACACTGAAACATGAAAAGCCCACCAACAAAATAAAAACACAAATACATGTATGTTGGTGCTATAATTACTCAATATTTTTATCTTATATAGAAGATTTGATTTTGGTATGTAAAAAAATTACTAACAAGGTTTTATTCCTCCATAGGTCAATTATAATAAAATTAACTTAAAAATATATGTGATTCACACCTCCCTTCGCATTTAAGTAGAGTAAATTTCACTTTAATGTAACGCAAACAAAAAAGTTCTTGAAGAACAAATTCCCCCCGAATTAGCTTATGTATATCACCTAAAAAAGTAATGGAAATAAAATAATTATTTTTGGGACAATAATTTGGAAACGTAAGTATGAAGTTGTGGTATGTTTCTAGTACTAAACTAGTACTTAAGTAATACTTTAGCTCTTTTTAAAGAGGGTTTAAAGATCCTTTGCTTTGTTTATAATGAAAGCAACAAGTAATAATGATTAAGGTGGCTTTTGTGATGTTGCCATGTTGTTAAGTTGCTGATTTTTTTTCCTTCCACATCAATGCAACATAAAAAGAAAAAAAAAGCAAAATGACGTCGCATGTCTGTGTATTAGGTAAAAAATTATACTTATAATTTACTCACACAAACGATAAGGTCTCTCTCCGAAAAATATCGTGTCAATTTAGAGCTCTCACAATCGTTGGAATTCATTATTAGGATTCTCATAATTGTAAAAATTTATTGTCAACACAAAATTTATTTATATAAATGGTGAAATCAATCACCCAAACACTCACAATAATAATAAAATTATCGAATATCATCTATGCAATAATATAGAATAGAGCTTGTGTAGTTGTATGTTGAAATTGTAACGCCTGATATTTTGCCCCAGCGAAGGCAGAAAAAATAGGGATATATGACTAAAGAATTATTTTTTTAAAGTCGATAGTACTTAAATATGATTAATCTCTGTTAAAAGATAAATGAACAAAGCATCATAATATGAGTATATTAAACAAAAAAAGGGTATTTAAAATAAGTTTGATTTTTTCTTTTTTCAGCTTATGATATTATCATGAGAGTTAACCATGATCCGCAACTAATATACCAAGGGGAAGGGGTACCTTGTTTTTTTAAATTATCACAGACAGTCATTTTCCACACGCCATTACTCAATTTACTCTATTAAGAAATGGAACATGCACCTAACTCTCGAGTTCAAATCTTATGAATAAAAAAAATTACACCCATTTGAGAGCTCAATAGTGTTCGAACGAGATTAATTTTAGTAGAGAAAACACATTCGAGAATAAAAAAGAAAGAAGAAGAAATGGAACCTATCACTCTTACCAAAAAAGGGTTACCCATCTTGATAATACAATGAACTTGTGATGGTCCAAAAAGAGAAAAGAACTAATGAAAGAACAGGATTTTTGATGAAGTAGAGGTGGAGTGGGTTTGGAGTTAGGTTAAGTTTGTTTCGAATAAAATATATACTTTCGGCTTTCTTGTGTTAAACACAAACTTTGGCTCGTAGACACAAAAATGCCGTGAATTTGAAATTATGTGAATTGTATAAAAAAGAGAGAGGAAGACTGCTCAACTACTTCCTTGCCTGTACAAGCTACCCATCCTCATGGTATTCAATAGCACTCCCATTTGCGAAACAATCACATCATACACCAGTAAAATGACAAAACGGTCCAGTGAATTAATTGACGAAGCATCCTGGTCCCTAGAGAAAACAATAAATTGCATTATACTGACAAGCTTTTTAAAAAAATATGATTTACTTGAAGTGCATGTGTTGTGAGATGAAAAATGAAAAATGTCAAAGAATCGGACCACAAGTGCAGGTGCTCTACAAGAACCCGTGGCGGTATCTGAAGTAAACCTCCTATTCTCTTTTGGAGATCAAGAATTCTTAAGCAGAAAGAAAGTCATTTGTGCAAAATCTGATTTTCGTTACAGAGACCTGATATGAAAACGGTCACAAGCTCCAGTTTCTTGAAGTGAACTTATCCCCATTCAATGTTATCTTCAAGCTTTGAATTTGGAATATAAAAACTGAAAACTTCTTGGGCACAACTAAAACACCCAAAAAATAATAATAAGAGTTATTTCCTTTTTGTTTGAAGGAAAAAAAAAGTGTCTATAGATTGCAACACAGTCAGAATATCAGTCAAGATTGCATAGATGTCGTTGGCAGCAAAGACCAGAAAGAACTAATCCGCAAATGATATTGAGACAACCTTTTACCAACAACTCTCTCTTTATTCAATTGGTATAGACTCCCCGTGACAAATAAAACTTCTGCAACCCAACACGAGTCTAGCTGGTTGGTTAGCTGACTCTGATTAACCAGCAAAACGAAGGAAGATAGATAAAAGCGGGAACAAGAACTCATATCAAGAACATATGGGATAATATGGCAATTGTGTGTGCAAGAAGCATACAATAGGCTTGATCATACAATGTGTACAGACATATATGCACGGTAGAGATCATTAACGCTTGATTGAGTACATATGAAGTGCACAGCATAGAAGAAAAATACCTTGGAATTTATTACCTTGAGTAATTATTCCAAATGTCTCTGCGGTTTCACAAATCATAATGCCATAGACACCAGTGAAAGATGGTATCTTACACTCAGCAACTGCCAGAAATATAATGGGGTCAAAACAGTCGTCCAACATATGAATAACAGAAGAACTGAAAAGGACCACAAGTAATACTCTTTTTAAGTGCATCAATAGTCTTGGCAACTCAAAAGATTGAATCTACAAAGTGAACGCAAGCATTTCAACTGGAAGCTCAATTTCAGAGAGCCATTGTCCAAAGACATGCAGCAAAATCAATCTTAGGAAGGGTGAAATCTAAGCATTACTTGACAGTGAAGATGTAAGCATCTTGTAAACTAAAAACTCAACAAAAGAGTGTGTCCGTCAGCCTGCATGGCATCTTAATCACTAGTTTTGAAGCGTTCATAAGATTATAAAAAGTTGTAAGTAATCACATAACTGAAATGCTATCAGTTAGAACTGAACTGGGCTTTGCATTACTCTATGACATCCCTTTTTGACAGAAAAATTAAACGACTCTATAGTAGCCTTGAAACTAAGGCTTCCTGTAAGTGACCTGGTAATCATTGGTATATACACAAGTAACAGTTGCTATCCTAGGCTAGTGCTAGTTCAAGCTAGTTAAACCTGATTATACACAAGAACTGCATTTGAACTCACCAGAATCACCTCAAACATCAACCTCCAAAGTTTCGACAGAAACTTCTTCACACAGTGTAGTAACGAAAAGACGGTACATAGAAATTACTAACCCAAAAGAGTGCAGAAGAAGAGAATATTACCTAGAATAATAGCACCGTGAAGATCTGCACTAAGAAGACATTGAGCCAACTGCTTCATCCTACAAGATAGGATCAAAACTCAGTGGTGATATCTGTAGACAAAATAACAAGCACAAGAATAGCATGATTGCAGCATGAATAGACTATCCAAAGCACAAAAATGTACCCTGTCTCTGTAAGAAGCTGCTTCATTTAGTCTTTCCATAACTCATGCATTGGCATAAAAACATCATATCTGAAATATAAAGTTAACCAACAGTTCTTAGGACAGGGAAAGTTAAAAGCTAGACCAATGGGAGAATGATTAATCTTCTGGAGTCAAATTTTAAAAGTCAATTCACCATCACACTTCTCTCCGGTTTTCCAACAGTCATTTTCAAAATCATGTGTGAAAGGGAGGAAAGTTGTCATTCTGTCATGGTTCCATTAGATAACAATCAGACCTAAACTAAGAGAAGATAAGAACGTGATAAGAACAACAACCAAAATCACAGTAAGGCAGCATAAAACTCACTTCTGGAACTTTTTAGGCAAATCAAACGATCCAGACTTTTTATGCTGCTTCATCGACATGCTTTTTAGAGCGCTTGGAGTGGGCTCGGAGAGCTTTTACAACAGAATCACTAGACTTGCTACGCCCAGGTACGTAATTATCAAGAAGATCCAGTTATCAATCTTCATACTTCTAGACCCTTGCATATACTTTTGTGCAGAATCACCATGCTGAAGAAGCTCATGTAAAATCTTATCAACCACGGTTCCTCTTTTACTATCAACCTGCATAATACCAATGATATATTCAGCTGCAAAGTTTAAAATAAACAAACATATAGAGATTCACATGATTCAAGGAATTTTTTCCCCAACAGACAACCTTGACATCAGTTGCCACCAAGTTCTCATGTACTGGTTGGGAGAGCTGTAAGTATGTCCAACCATTATCTTCCAAATCTATTCATATATCAATCAAAAACAGTTACACCACTAAACAAACAAGAAACAGACACCATACTATACAATTTTGGGTGAAGAATGCAAATTCTGACCTGGGTATGAAGTGGGACCAGAGAAAACAATGCTCCCTGCAATATCCAATTCATAAAAACAGAAAACTCTGATTAGAAAAATTGAAAATCAAACAGGAAAAAGCCTTAGAAGAAAGGAAAACCTCTCTTGGATGAGCTGCTATGCATAGAGGGAGAGGAAGTGGAAACGACTTGTGTATCTTTCGGCCCTACATTTTGGTTATCATCTGTTCTTTTGGTTTTTTTTCTGTCGTTGTCGCTGCTGCTGGAGGTGTTCAGTTTTGCCAGCAGCAAACCTCCGTTCTAATGCATCCAAACTGCGTTTTCTCTGCTCATGAGAAGCTGTGTTCGCCGCCATTGCAGCTACAGACCAAAAAGCAGGAATGGATTCCATAAAGAGTAATGCTATTCCGTAGAATATAACATAGCATGGAGAAACAAACAATTAAACACCCAAAAAATAAAATAAAAAATAGGATTACCTTTATGCACGCTGACTGGAAAATCTCTGTTGCAGAAGCAACTAAGAGTTGCAGGGACGGCGGCACTAAGAAAAAATTAAGAAACGGTGCCGTTTGAGTGAATAAGTTTGGTTAGTTGTTTTGACGGAAGAAAATCTTTGTTGCAGGAGCAACTAGAATCGTACGAGTTGCAGGGACGAAGGACAGGAAACGCTGTCGTTTGGTGGGGAAAAATTATCTACACTAAGGATGAGAATTATTTGCTGTGTGTGATTTTGACTTAAGTCTTATACCGGTTAAACTCAATCTTCCAATGGTTTGCAAGCCAATAGATTGGGAACACATATCAAAATTTAATGTCTTTATCCAAGTAAGCCATTATATCTGGAAAAAAATAGCCTTGATATAAGTAAGTCATTATTGTTATCGGATATGATAAGCGGTTACTTAAGCTGTCCTTGGAAAAGAATAGCCTTGATATAAGTAAGTCATTATTGTTATCGGATATGATAAGCGGTTACTTAAGCTGTCATACTTTAGATATATATATAATAAATTTAGTCTGATATCATCCGGTAACATAAGCAATTTCAATATTGGCTTAGAAAATAATAGGTATAAGAAAATGTGCTACATATTGAATGGGCTTCAGAATCAAGGATTTCAGATAAATAAAAATATGTTGGAGCTCATTAAAAAAAATCGTGAAACCCTAGAAAAAGTTGGACTTCTTATGCCTGGGATACTAGCACACGTGAATCTGAAAGAAGCCTACGATCTTCTGAGAGTATCTTATTACCAGAATAAGGATACTCATACCCGGATACCCGCTCGTAATCATATCTGTTTTTACCGGGTAATAGGGTATGGTTTGGGTATTCGGAAAATACCCAAACTGTATAACCTATATTTTGATTATTTTTGGCTTATTAAAAAGAGGGTACGGTGGAAGAGGGAGCCTAGAGATGCGGAGGAGGAGAGGTCGTAGAAGTGGATGGAGTTGTCAGACGACCCGGCGGCAGCGACGGTAGTGATGGGACCGGTATGAGATGGGTAAAGAGAGGGGTTAAAGTCAGAGAATTTGACAAAGCCCATCGGTCGTTTTTAATGAAAAATAGTTAGGCCCATTGGGCTTCCTATTAGCTCGTAAGAATAACAAAATTTTGGAAACATTTCTACTTAAAACAAATGTAAACTAATCTGATTTTGGAAACATTTTCATAATTTTTTTACTATAAGCGAGTTTCAACAATAAAAATTAAAATCAACCAACCGACAGAATTAGTTACAAGGATAAAAAAAAATACAATAAACATAAAAAAAAATTAAGAATCTAATGATGAGTTTCAACAAATTAAATTACTACTTTTTGTAATTTAAATCATTCTTATCCGCTACTATCCATCTATGATATTGTGCTCCTCCCAAAGTCGACACTTGCATGTTGCTCTTCCATTTTTTCCATTCAGCTCCACAAGTATAACAGAATTGATATTCACATCTGCATTTACCAAATTCCCACAAGTAAAATATCAATAATTAAAATTATGCATAAAAGGTAAAAAAATGAGTTGAAATAGTTAAAAATAAATAAAAATGATAAAAAATGTAAAAAATGAACCGAAATGATATAAAAGGATAAAAAAAAACCCAAAATGAAGAAAAAAATTGATCCAAAACGATCAAAAATGAAGAAAAAATTGAACCTAAATGGTAAATAAATGAGCTTAAATAGTAAAAAATAAGCTAAAACGATAAAAAGAGAACCTGAATGGTAGAAAAATAAATTAAAAAGGTAAAAATAAACCTAATTGGTAAAAACCGAATTTAAATAGTAAAACACGAGCAAAAATGATAAATATTTAGTTCTGAGTTTTTGTTGGGTATTTACCCATGACTGTTGATGCTCATTTTGAAATGTCCAAATCAGCACAATTGTCGTCCTTAGTTGTATGTACCAAATTGCCCTTCGCCATGGTAAGCTGACGAAGCAGATGGTAATTGCCGACCCCGCAGTTAATGATAAAAGAAAGAGCCAATAAATTCTTCCTGACTGGAAAGAATAATTCGTTCCAACAAAATTTCCAAAAGTTACCAGTATCGCATATTCTCATGCCTTTTATTTATTTTATTTTCTTCTTTTACCGTTTACGCGCACAACTTTTTGTTGTTGTTCACCAATAAAAGATAGTTTTGTTTTTTAATAATTGTCTCTTTAAAATAATAATATTTTATTTTATTTTATTCTACATTATTTTATTTTTTTAAATTTTTACTCAAATTATCACACCATCATTAAATTGGGTTGATACAGAAAGATTAATTTTTCATTTCCACAAAATATATGCTCCGGAAAAGATAAAATGACAAGAGGAGATGAACCAGAAAATCTGTAAAAAAGTGTCAATTAATAAAAAACGAAGGAAGTATAATTCAGTAATTATATATATATATATATATATATATATATATATATATATTGTTCGGTTTTATTTACAAAGTGTCGAAAATTAATCAAATTGTTGAGTTGTTTTTGAGTCCCTTGAGATTTAGATTAAAAAAAATGGTAAATTATGGAGAAAAAATTATAGTTTATAAGATGTTATATTTAATCTCCTATAATTTAAAAGAGATCAATATAAACTTTTTAGTTTTATATATAATGTATTAACAAATTTTACAAAATCCCCACAATAATTGACTAAAATATAAATGATATAATTTAGTTAATTTTAAGATTTAATTATTTAATTATATTATTTATATTTTGATATTTCAATTAATATGAAAAAAATGTAAGAATTATTGAAATATAGAAGACTTCCCTAACTCAAAATTATACTACTAGAATAGAGTTGGAAAGAACATTCCCGTGCACATGCGTTCACCGCACATTTCTCTCTGACACATCAGGGCCGTACACAGCAACCGGTTAATCAAAAAGTCCACTGCCACCTAACACGCACCGGCCTAGCCGGTTAATAACAGCCGTTCAACATACGACAGTTAGAACCCACGTGGATGAAACCTCACCCATCTGCCACATCACCACCACGCACTTTCGATGATGACGCCCAGTACTAATTATTATCATTATATATTCATTTTAATTTATTTTTGTCAACACTAGGGAGAATTTTATGCTACTGCGAAAAACTTCATATCAAATTTACACTCAGTTTAAATAAACTATGGAACTCACTTTTTCTATCTTATATAATTATAATGATAGACCTCTTTATTAGTATAAAACTCACAATTTAAGTCAAATAACAGTATAAATAGTGAGTTGATGTACTCAGAGTAATGTATAAATATTCTATGATTACAAGTTAAATGGTTATCAATTACCACATTAAGTGTTGATTATTCTAAATTCAAGTCGGACAAAACTATAAAGAGCAATAAAACTCTCTTGTTTATAAGTTTTACTGTAATTATATACTGTAAACTCGAAATCAAAATTTCTTATTAAGGGTGAAACTCACAATTTATATGAGATGATGTAAATAGTAAGTTAGCAATATTCGATATATAAATACTCCAAGACCACCATTTATATGATTGTTCTAAACTCAAGCTAAGTAAGAAAGTAAAAAATGTAAAACTCTCGTTTATAAATTTTAATATCGTTATATACTAAATATTTGAAATAGGCTTTTATTAGAGTAGAACAACCATATTCTTGCTTATTATTTTAATATTTTTATTAGTATATTTTAATTGGTAAAATAGACAAAGAAAAACAGCGTGACGAGGTGAGTTAGTTAACAAGTCAATTTCATCAAAACAAATGCAAAAAATGCAATTAAAAAAAGTGTTGCTATTATCAAAATTAGATCAAATTATCATCAGAGGCAACGGTTTCTGTGTCATCCATATTTTTTTTTAGAATGAGTGTCATCCATTGATAATTGATATGCTCCCTGCCCAAAAAGTGAAATGATGATAGTAACAACTTTCCTTTTGCAGGGTCATTTTGGGAAATTAATAAACAAATCAAACTTGAAATTTACACATTCCCTTTCAATATAACCAAGCGACTGTACTGTGTGATAGCGTTTTGTCTTCTTGTTTGCTTCACTTTCCAGTTCTTTTCACTGAGGAAAAAAATGGCGGAGATGCGAGCAGCGACCAACACGTGGCACGACGAGCTCGCTAGTTTGATGGATGATACAGGCGTGCGATACGTCAGAGAACCGACGGTGAAAAAGCCGGCCGGGATTATAGCAGACTACTATTACAGCCAGGCGTCGGCGTCGGCGCCGGTGAAGGCGGAGGGTTGGAAGGAGCATGCGGCGGAGTTTTTGAAGGCGTGGGGAGAGATGATGCTTGATTTAGGGAAAGGAGTTAAGGACATTGTGCTGCAGAGTTTTGTTACGGAAGATTCGTTTGTAGTTCAAAAGGTAGGGAAGCCACTGGCGAAGATAACATCCAGGTTCGAGTACTTGAATGAGTTGATCTTACCCGAAGATCGTGACCCGGCCCACGCCTGGCCAATTATTTTGTTCGTTTTCGTATTCGCCCTTGCAGGTAATTATTGAATTCTGGATTCTGGAAGCGTTTTGAATGTAGGCGCATGTGTTACACGCGCGAGAACTAGTTGCTTGTTTGCGCAAATTGTGCTTGATTGAGGTGTGCGGTTTATTGATTTTTATGTTAATTTTGCAGTGTTGAGTGTGAACACTTCGCAACAGAGCTCGGTGCCGCCGGTGAAGAGAGTTCGTGTGTATCCTCCCGGTGCTAATCGTGTACTGCTTCCAGATGGTAGACACTTGGCGTATCGTGATCTTGGTGTTCCTGCTAGCAGAGCAAGGTTTTCTGTGATGGCTCCGCATTCATTTCTTTCGTCTCGGCTTGCTGGTATGAAGAGATGCTATTTCAGAAACAAAATCAATATTGTAGTGGTAGAGTTGAGTTGAGTTTAGTTGAATGTGGAAGTGTAAATCCCCACTTACTTGGGATCTATATCTAAAATTAGGGAAAGCGTTATCTAAAATTAGGACTAATTGTTTGGAGGTGACTAATTTTGATTGTTTATTACATAAGATTCTTTTACAATTCATAAATAAATCAGATCTAAAAGCTTTGATTGAAGTAATTGATTAAATGGAATAATTATTCAATTAATTCTATACCAATTCAGCCTTTCTGGATAGGCAGAAATGAACATTAATTGACTGGATGAAATTTGAGTACAAACTCTTTTCTTTTTTCCGTCTATGTATTATAGGTATGCCTGGAGTCAAAACATCATTGCTTGAAGATTTTGGCATTCGACTGGTCACATATGATCTTCCTGGTTTTGGAGAGAGTGATCCTCATCCCAGCAGGAATCTTAACTCATCAGCGCAGGACATGCTTAATCTAGCCAATGCAGTTGGTGTTAATGACAAGTTTTGGGTACTGGGTTACTCTAGTGGGAGCATGCATTCTTGGGCTGCTCTAAGATACATTCCTGATAGAATTGCTGGTACATTATATTTTGCCTCTTCTTTTAATAATTTGGTTTTATTTAAGTATCGTTTAAAGAAAATCTGGATGATGTTATCACAGTGACCTGTGACATCTGGAACTCATAAACTCAGTGTTTATAGTGATTTTATCGGAAGTAGATGTGTTATTATTGTTGTACTTATTCCTAGCAATAACCTTTGCAAACAGTTTTGTCACTGCTGGTTTTTTCTAATATAGGAATGAATGAAAAACTGAACTTGTAGAGAATCCCATGGCTTGATATAGACTAGTTGTGAATTGAAAGAACCCCTGCATAATGCATATACCACATAGATTAGTTGAAAATATATCATGAAGTTGGGAGCTTTTATAACGGGATAGATGGCAACGTGTGCCCAAAGCATGCAGCTGAATAGGAAGTACCAAAGGATTGCAGGAATGATAGAATTGTATGGATTTGATCTGTTATCAACAGAAGCTTAACTTCATGGACATTATGACCCTTTTTTACTGATATTTGGAGGTGCTGCTATGGTCCAAAATTCTCCTTTACCCATACACATCCCTACCCATGAGCAGAAAAATATCCCACTTCATGGATGAAATTGATATTTACTTGTGTTATTGATGAGAGCTTATTATGATCCTTTTTTACTGATATTTGTAGGTGCTGCTATGTTTGCACCAATGATCAATCCGTATGAGCCAACCATGACTAAGGAAGAGATAAGAGGAACGTGGGCTCAGTGGTCATCGAGAAGGAAACTGATGTACTTCTTAGCTCGAAAATTTCCAAGATTTCTCACTCGTTTCTATCGCCGAAGCTTCTTATCTGGAAATCACGGTCGCATTGATACTTGGATGTCCCAGCCACTTGGAAGGAAGGTTAGTTTTATTTATACAGATCCTCCTTGAATTGTCTAAGACAACCTTCTGTAGTTCTAATATTGCGTCCACTATTGTAAGCCTTAGTTTTACATATATGCTTCCATATTAGGATTTCAACCATTACCTTGATACCCGATATGTATGCGGAAGGAAATGATGCCAGTCTTCTATTACTAAATATCATAAGAGTCAACCATATTCAAGGATCAGACCTATTTCTCCATATAGTGGGAAACCTTAGCAGAGTGTAGACTGAGTTCAGAGCTTGCGATTTGTTACAATAATTGGTTTAACATGAGGTTAACATATACAGGATGGAATATTGATCGAGGAACCAATATTTGAAGAGTTTTGGCATAGAGATGTGGAGGAGTCAATTCGCCAGGGGAGTACGAAGCCGTTCATTGAGGAAGCTGTGCTGCAGGTGTCAAGCTGGGGTTTTAGCTTAGCAGATCTTCAGGTGCAAAAGAAGTGTAAGAGGAAAGGAATCCTTCTTTGGCTCATGTCCATGCACAGTGAGGAAGATTGTGAATTGGCAGGATTTCTAGGCCCAATACACATATGGCAGGTTTGCATCATTCCTCATTTGACTTGCTACTCTGCTGTCCTGCTTGTGGTCCACTGTTCTATAATCTTTGACAGGATAATATAGTTTGTATGGTTTGGTTACAACGTATTCACCGAAAAGCCATATTCACCTCACATCTTGAATCATATTAGCCCCACATGTGCTGTCCTAGTGCCACTATCTACCTTAGGTGTGCTGTGGCCAGTTTTTTTATTGCAAAATATTACTCGCGAAGAATGATGCAGGAAAATGTTTGAGGATGGGAATAATCAACTTTAGCTGAGGATGTCAAATGAAAAAAAGCTTTTTGAACTGTTTCATTCGACTGTATGCTGCAATGGATATTGAGATGGAGCTTAGTTGTGATCCTGAATTCCAAGCATTATGACATGACACTCTTTTATGGTTATTCAAACATAAGATCATTGCATAATTGGTCGCAACTCAAGCTGTTTATCTTTCTTTTCTTGTTGCATGATGCTGCACAGGGGATGGATGATCAAGTAGTGCCTCCATCAATGACTGAGTACATAAGCCGAGTTCTACCTGGGGTCATCTTGCACAAACTTCCAAACGAAGGCCATCTTTCCTATTTCTTCTTCTGTGATCATTGTCACAGACAGATATTCTCTACTCTCTTTGGAGATCCCCTGGGTCCTCTTGATCAAATGCTTGTAACGAATGAAGCTCCACTAGAAGATGAGACGGTTAATGCATCCTCCGTTTCTGGTTCCACGAAATGATGAAATCACCAACACACACCCCTTTCACCCCAATCTCTGATGTAAATACCACAGGTGGTTCCCCCGACTTCCACCGTGAAAGATAACCATTTTATCTACCATTTTGTTTCCAAACCTTCTTTGAATGACAAAGGTCCTCTTCATGAGAATAGGTGAAAGCAAGGAGTCAGGAATTTTTACGGGTCTTCCTTTACTCTATATACAGTCGCTCCCATCTGTAAAAACATTACTTCAGTACTTTACCCCCCTCTGTTTGATTCACCGGTGAATGGTGATAGTCAACAACGATCATATACCATCTGATTGCATGAGGATAACTTTCTGGGAAATGTATGTTCTTGACAGCATGTTAATAATTTTTCATGATATAATGTAGGACTATACTGTCTATACAGTCTGCTTGACCTATAGCATCCATTTACTTCCCAGTTCTTGTCCATAACCACCATCCTTTTTTCTCGAATGGGATTAGTCTCTCATCTAGAAAAAGGCAAAAACGAGAAATAACAGCTGGGAAACGGAAAAATGAGAAGTAAATAGCACTAACAGATTAATTATCTCAGCTGTGAGTTGCAAATTTAAAATTCTTTAAAATGCAGCCATGCGAGGAATTGACCATGCTCATCATTTGACAGATTACACAGTATACGTATATGGTTTTAAGGTTCGGAATCTGTCAATAGAATGGATCCAGGGTGGAAGAGAATCCGTCGTCGGTAAGTTGTCATACACATGTACCGCATGCTGAGAAGAAAGAAGGAAAAAAACATCCTAAAAGGAAAGAATGAAAGAACAGACACAAGTCACACAACAGACTCGGCAAAAACATTACATCAATATCATGCTACACTGTCGAAGACTTCAAATCGTAAAATACTATCCTACCCTCAGATTCAACAAGTCAGGAAAAACAGAAACGAGTGAATTTTCATGCAGGTTTTACATCTGCTCGATTCTGAAAGATATCCCTGCCTCACCATGAAAGACCCTCGATTTTGTTTATTTCAGTAGTTTTGCAGCACATCATTCCTCACATTCAACAACTACACTGAGTGCTGGGAGTCGCCCATGTCTGACAGAATTCCCATAAACATCAAAACGCAGAGCCACCAATTTTGTTTTTTCCAAGCATGAGTTCTTTTGCTTCGTTGATTTTAGAAGCAAGGTAATGGCTACCGCCTGCATCTGGATGGTTAGCCACCATCACCCTCCTATGCGCTTCCCTAACCTTATCAATTGGAGTACTCTCTCTGTCAAAAAATTGTAGAAAAAGTTAGCACCGACCTCCAAACATACATCTGTGTGACGATCAAATCATGCAAAAATTCACAGTTTGGCAAGTTTTGGACTAGAAACAACAAATTCAACTCCGAATTCTGCAGGCAGCACTTCTAAAGCAATAGTGAAAGGTACAAGTTCCTCCAACTTGTACCCTTAAAAATCCCACAAACTAAACAGTAGTTAACCTCCAAATTCTCTCATGATTTTGAAGGATTGGCGAATATATAACATGGACATTATATTACTTTGCACTTTATAAAAAGAAAGCAGAAAGTATTCATTCACTTTGTCTGAACAAATCAAAAAAAACCTCACACAATTAGAATGCACCCATTCGCATCTAATACGCATACAGATCAAGAAGGCACATCATCATCAACAAGGCTGCATGTAGCTGTAAATAACTAAATATTGATACTTTGCATATATTCACGCAACAAACTAGCTACCACTGTCATTGCCATTACCAAGGAGAATGCATTTAGATCATGCTCAAAAGATCATATCAATACCTGACACCGAGAATCAAAGCAGCTTCTCTCCTTGTCATGAGCTGTTGAAATCCACCTTCGTAAAACCTGCGCAACTTAGGAGGCCTGGCCTTAAATGCTTGCCACGCCTGGATCCCAAGTTTGCCCGCATATGCCGTAGCAGCTACCGCCATCCCTGCTATTAACGGTGTCGCCTATCGAAAAAGAAAAGAAAAAATCCATTAAAAAATCATTGATAGAATTAACAAGAACATGGGTCTTAATTAAACCAATTCCCTCAACAATTTAGACGAAAAAAACACGGAAAAAGAAGAGCGAGATTGGATATGGATAAGGATGAGAACTTTCAACAAGCAAAGGAGATGATCTTGCAATTATAACGATATGGGGAAAGTGACTCACCATTGCGTTGAGAGATTAAGAGGCGGAAAGAATTCGAATGGAGAAATTCGCGGTGTTTTTGGGTTTTGATTTTAATATACACCCAAGGGCTGAGGAATTTGGAATCGGAGATTTGGGGGGTTTAGGGTTTATGAGGTGAGGAAAGAGCAAAATAATTTAAATTTGGAGTTCTACAAAAATTAAGGTAATGAAGGAAGGGGCTTTTTCTGTAAATAATGGTCAGAAGGAAGAGAGAATAAGCCAATAAGGGGTCGTGGACTGAAAAGGGATTATTCTCGAATTATAAGGTCTGTTCCTTACTTGTAAGGTCGGTTAGCCATTGTTGGTTTCTTGGACCATAAGTTGGATTTGTCTAGTTTAGGCTTTGGATATTTTGTATTTGTTCATTGAATGGCAACAACTAAAACACAGAAATCACTTTCCAATTACAAACCTAAACCCCAATCCATTTTTCCCAAAATCCTTTCTTATTTCCTTGAAATCTATATTAGTTTTGTTGTCATATTAGAATTTTCGGCACCTGTACTCCATTTAAATAACTGATTTGACACCTCTCCTTTTTTTTACTTTTAAATGGTACATGTACTCAAATAAAATGTCATATTTGGTACCTCCTCCTAACACCGTTAGTCCGTGACCGTTATCTGTCTTATGTGGCACGACACATCAGACACCACATCACAAACCGTTGACGTGTCATGCCACATTAGCAACCCCAACCCGATTTTTTTAAAAAAAATACACCATAGCAAACGACACGTCGTTCACTCATTTTTTAAACTCCTGGATTTTTGCCTCCACGCTCCCACGCGACTCCGTTCTTCTTTCCCTTCGCTCTTCACTCTTCCCTTTTCTTTCACACTTGCAATCCAAACCCTAGAATCCGAACCAACTCCCAAATAAACGCAAAATCCCAATGTCGATTCAGCGGGCTGCCAGCTGCGATGAAAAACTCGTCATTCAAGGGAAAGATCGAAAGAGAGACGTTCGCGAGCGTTTAAGGATGGGATTTTCACGTTTATTTGGGAATTGGTTCGGATTCTAGGGTTTGGATTGCAAGAGTGAAAGAAAAGGGAAGAGTGAAGAGCGAAGGGAAAGAAGAATGGAGTCGTGTGGGAGTGTGGAGGCTAAAACCCAGGTGTTTAACAAAGGAGTGAACGACGCGTAGTTTGCTAAGGTCCATTTTTATTAAAAAAAATCGGGTCGGGTTGCTGACGTGGCATGACACGTCAGCAGCCTGTGATATGGTGTCCGACGTGTCGTACTACGTAGGACAGATAACGGTCACTGACTAATGGTGTTAGGAGAGGTACCAAATGTGACATTTCATTTGAGTGTAGGTGCCATTTAAAAAAAAAAAAAAAATGTCAAATCAGTCATTTTAATGGAGTATAATTACCAAAATTTTTAATATCCCGTTTTGTCAGGTGGGAGTTATCAATTTGCATGTAGCAAAGAAAAGAGGATATGGAGGCCAGGATCACAAGAATCGAACACAATGCCAGCAAGATAGAGAGCTTCCTCAATCAGTTAAAAATCTTTCCTTTCTTTCTCTTATTTCTTTATTATTTTTATTAATTTGATAAAATTAAACCCCTCTGATTAATTTCTACGTACTCACTTCAGAGGTACAAACAAGCTCTGAAAAAAGCTTATCGGCATACTCCGGCGAAGGTTAAGGAGGAGAATGGTGGAGGAGAATGGAGAGGTTAACACCACCAGGGGAGTGTTCCTGCTGCAGAGTGAGCCACCTTCAATTCCAGCACCTAATCCTACTTAGGTGCCTAATCCTTACTTAGTTAGGGAGAGAATTTTGGGGAATCAGGACCATGTGGATGGTGTGAAGGAGGTTGAAGAAGGGAAAGTAGGGAGAGGGGAAGAGAGTGGAATGGTTGTTGAAGAGAGGGGCCAAGAATGTGAGGTCGATGAAGGAATTGTTGGCGTGGAGGACGGGAAGCAGAAGGAGACAAAAGAGGAGATGGAAAAAAAACAGAAACAATAAGGGTCAACGTAATCGTGATGATGATTCTAGGAAGAGAAGTAAGAGAGCTTGAAAGGCTGCGAAAATGACGGACAATGAGACAGTGGAAGGTGAAAGGAACGGGAAGAGACTAGAGGAAAACTTCAAAAGAAGGGGAATAAGAATAATGCACCAATCAAAGGAAATAAAAGAGTAAGATTCAAGATAATCCCCCACGCTTTCTTTTGTTTGGTTGTCAATAATGTTTCTGATTCTTTTCATCCTGACTTTTGGATCATGTTTCTGCATTTGATTCTTCGCTTTGTAGCGTTCTGGTAGTAAAACGTGCCGTCATGAATGACAAATTGTTCAGTGCCGTAGCAGTAAAAGCAAGCGTTATTGCATACAATTCTAAAGACACGGAATTGTTCAATTATTTACTGCTACTTTGTTTGTTTGATGCACTCAGTGTGTATCCATTATGAGGATAACATTGGTATCAATTGCTGCAGCTGCTTGTGGTATTAGTATGCTTTTTTACGTTTTAGCTGCATTTGCAATTTTGCATCAGTATGCTTATTCCCAACAGTAAACTGTACATTTCATTCATGTTTTTTGTCTCCTTAAATATATATTGCTTTTGTCATAGTAATTTAGAGTCTGGAATGTCTTGCACACTCACTATGTGCCAACTGATAGGCTTTAGCTGAGTTTTACAACAGTTGATGAGCCACGATAAATTAAGACCCTACATGGGTTGGCTAGAGTTGGGTTACATACAAGATGGGGGGCATAACTTCTTTTAGCTTGAGATTTCTGTCAAGAATGACCATGTGTGGTGGAATAGTTGAAGATGTGTTACCTGATTGTTTCATACATGCCTACTGGTTAAGCCCCTACCATCATGTTTATCCTTTAAATCGTTCTATGTTTATGTTCTAGGTATCCTAAGATGACAGAGGATGAAGTTGCTAAGAAATGGCCAGGACTCTAGGTACTATTGGTTGGCATGTCAGTTGAAAGTTTCTCCTCCTCTGCTTCATTTTTTATGTTTTTTTCTTCCTGGAGTCTGTTCTTCTCATCCAAGCAGTTGTTTGTAGTTGTTCGATTGACAAAGAAGGTGGACTTACAGCTTATGCTTTTATATACACTTGCGTCGGGTTTTGAATTTGTAATACTGATTGAGCACTTTCACAGGGAGGATGATTTGGAACATTTTCAATTCCATTGGGCAAGAACTGAGCCTGTGATTGTTAGCAACGTGCATGAAACTGCTTCTGGCTTAAGCTGGGATCTAATGTTTGGATTGGTCCGAGGTTAGTAAAGATGCTTCTACGTGGACTGTTGGTATTATTGGTAGTATTCTATGAGTGAGTGGTTCTCAGAATTTAATAATTGGAAATGAAAAAACAAGAAGAAAACAAACCAAACTTGACTACCGACATGTGGGCACTGTATATTTTGACCAGTTTAATCTTTTACACCTAACGACATTTGATTCATACAGCAAGTTAAAAGAAACTACTCATAACAGAGCAAATAAGTTACAAATATGAACCCAAAGAAATAAAAGAATGTTCCCAATTCTTTTTTTTCCTTTAAAAATAAATAAATAAAGTTGAATGGAAAGTGAAAGGAAATTTCCTTTGGGTCAACTGCCGAGTCTTCCCAATTCTTTTTTTTCTTTTTGAAAGGAAAGCGAGAGGAATTTTCCTTTGGGTCAAGTCCTCACCGAAGAGCTTTCAATACAAAGAAGTTTCCAGCTGGTTATATATATCACTATGTAATTCCTATTTGCAAAATCTCAGATCATATGTCATCATTTTCTCTCCTCATTATTTCAAATGGCTTCTTCTTCTTCTGCTACCATTCGTGAAGCGAGACATTATGATGTCTTCCTCAGTTTTAGGGGGGAGGACACTCGCAAGGGTTTCACAAGCCACCTCTATGAAGCTTTACGCAAGAGCCACATAATGACTTTCATCGATAACAACCTTGAAAAAGGAGACGACATTTATCCATCTCTTCTCACTGGAATTGAAGAATCCATGATTTCTGTCATCATTTTCTCCGAAGATTATGCAGATTCCAAATCGTGCTTAAAAGAACTTGCAAAGATCCTCCAGCGCAGAGAGCGTAACGGTCAGATCGTTATACCTGTATGTTAGCCCAAGGGCAACTTACTCTTGTTTTGATGATTTTAGACACACAAACTAATTAGTATTACTAATGCAATTTGAAGTTAAAGTGTGTGTAGTTTGTGATCAAGCAAATAAGAAAAGAAGCAACAAATCAAGATATCACAAGCTAGAAGATCAAGTGTACATTAGAACTCTAATCATGTAAGTATGATTCAACTTAACACTTGATCAATGTTCATTAAATACCTCAAGAGTTTTTGAGTCAAAAGGTTTTTTAGCGAAAATGAATTTCGGAAAGGTTTTTTGCATTTTCGTCAGGCTTTAAACGCCATAGCGTTTGTGAAAACGCTATAGCGTTTTGCTACTGGAATGAAAGATTTCGTCCAGGAGCAAAACGCTATAGCGTTTCTCAAAACGCTATAGCGTTTCTCAAAACGCTATAGCGTTTTGAAAACGCCATAGCGTTTTGAGAAACGCCATAGCGTTTTGCCTCTGAAGTTACGAAATAACTTCAGTAGCAAAACGCTATAGCGTTATTCAAAACGCCATAGCGTTTTGCCCAACGGCTAGTTTTTCCCAACAGCTATTTTGTCCACTATAACGGGATTTTTGGCTCCATACTTTCTTGTCTGGATCATAACTGATCTAAAACCTATATATACTCATCCTAGATGAGTTAGAACATAACAAGAACATTTAGAACACAAGAAAGTTTTTAGAAAGCTCTCATACTTTTCAAAAGACCAAAAATCTGAGTTTTTGCAAAACCTTCAACTTGATTCTTTCATAACACAAGCTTCTCACATCCGAATTTACTCAATCTTGTGTCCATATTTCAAGTAAGGTTTAAGCTTTCTTTTGAGGTATTCTTGTTCATTTATTGGTGTTATTTATTGAATCATACATAGTTTATTTGTACACCAATTGTGTTGCTATTTAACATTCTCTTGTCAAGTAATCTTGATTGTGTTAGGTTGTGATTGAGCCCGGAAAAATCACATTGTAAGGTTTGTTGGTTGAGCCCGCAAAAACCAAGTGTAAGGTTGTTGGTGATCCCGTGAAAACCAAGTGAAAGGTTTATTGGTTGAGCTCGCAAAAACCAAGGTGTAAGGTTTGAGTTGAACCCGTAAAAACTCAAGGTAAATAACGAAGTGTTCGTTGTTAGAAAATCCTAAGAGGAGGACTCTTAGGTAGTGGAGTACAATTCATTGAGGAATTGGAACCACTATACATACTTGTGTTTTTACATTCTATTTCCGCACTCAAATTATTTACAATTTGTGTTAGATTTTTTATTGTCTATTATTGCCTATTCACCCCCCCCCACCCCCCCCCCCCCCCCCCCCCCCCCTCTAGGCCACGTTTATCAATTGGTAGCGGAGCAAGGTTCTTGTTTTGTAGGTTTAATCACCTCAAGTAAAAGATCAAATGGCTCAAGAGGGATTATATTGTGCTCTCAACCGTGCACCATTTCTTGATGGGAACAACTACTTACAATGGAAGATAAAGATGATAGCCTTCCTAGGTGGACAAGATCAAATCATGCTAGATTGCGTTTTACATGGATTTGTCACTCCCATGGAACCTCCGGCTGAAGATGGATCAACTAAACCTCTTCCTTTTGAGAGGTGGCCAGCTGGATCAATTGCAAGAAAACAAAGTGAAGACAAGGCAAGGTATGCTTTATTTTGTTCAATTTCTCAAAATGAATTTAACCGTGTTAGTGCTTGTAAATTGTCCAAAGATGTTTGGGATACTTTGGAGACAGCTCATGAAGGCACTCCTCAAGTGAGAACCATTAGACTCAACACACTCAAGCGTGAGTATGAATTGCTAGATATGAAGAGTGGTGAGACTATTTATGATTTAAGCACTAGAATTCAAAATATTTGCAATACTATGGGAACTCTTGGTTGGACTCCTAGTGATGAGGAGATGGTAAGAAAACTTCTTAGTATTTTACCTAACTCTTGGAATGCCAAGACTTCTATTTTTGATGAGCTAGAAAAGAGACCTACCTATTCTCAACTTGTTGGCTCTCTTACGGCATTTGAGTACAAACTCAAAATGGGTGAACCGGAAGTACAAAAAGCCAAGAGCAACAATGTAGCATTTGTTAGCAAGGCTCAAGGGAATGAAGAAGACATTGAGTCCTTAGCTCTCTTTGCTAGAAATTTCAAGAAATTTTGGCACAACAATGAGAAGAAGCAAAGGTATCAAGGTGAGCATTCTAACACTTCTAAATCCAAGTTTAAAAATGATAGTGTTGTTTGTTTTGGATGTGAAAAGCCAGGACATGTCAAGAGTGAATGTCCCAACCTTGATAAGAAGAAAAAGTTTGAGAAAAGAGGTTCTAAGGATGGGAAAAATTCCCGTAGATATCCTAAGAGGGCTCTAAAAGCTACAACTTGGGATGATGATGAGAGTGAAGAAGAAAGCTCACAATCCCAATCGGAAGAAGAAGAAGAGATATCCAACATATGCTTCCTTGCAAATGAATGTGACTCTTCCGATGAAGAAACCGAATTCTCCCTCATGGCTAAAGAAGATAGCGACAATGATTCGGTTAGTGATAATGATTATTCTTTTGATGAATTGCAAAATGCTTTTAATGATCTTGGTACACAATTTCAAGATATGTGTAGGAAAAATGCAAAAATAGTTAAGGAACTAGATAACCTCAAAAATGACATTAGTGAGCTAGAAGAGCTAAACAAAGGGTTAACTAGTGAAAACAAATTACTTGAAGATGCATGCAATAAACTCAAAAATGAAAATGCTATTTGTAAAATGTGTGCAAACTCTAGTAAAGAAATAGCTCTTTTGAATGAAAAGATTAATGTTCTTGAAGCTACTTTAGCTAAATTCATGCAAAGTGCTAAAACTCAACAAGATTGTTTAAAGGATCAAAAGTTTAGAAGTGATAAGAGTGGTATTGGTTTTGATAATTCTACTAGCATAAGAAAGGCTAAAACTACTTTTGTTAAAACTAGAAATTATAACAATGCTAGTACATCTAATCACTCACATGATAGACCTTTATACAAATGTAGCTATTGCAAGAGAAATGGTCATTTGTCTTATTTTTGCTATATTCGTAGAGATGATGTTTATGCAAAACAAATGTGGGCACAAAGAAGTGCATTTGCTAAGAAAGGACCCAAACAAGTTTGGGTTCCTAGAACTAACTAGTTTGTTTTGTAGATGTGCCGAAAACCCCATGCAAATAAATGGTACTTGGATAGCGGGTGTTCGAGGCACATGACGGGTGATAAGAAGAAATTCACCCATTTGAAGGAAGAAGATAGAGGAAATGTACGATTTGGAGATAACCTTAAACGTAAAGTTTCGGGCATCGGTAAAGTTGGTCATTCTCCTTCTATTGAACATGTTTTATTTGTGCATGGCTTAAAATTTAATTTATTGAGCATTAGTCAATTGTGTGATAAAGATTTAATTGTCATTTTTACCTCTACTCATTGTGAAGTAAGAAATGTTTTCACACGTGATTTAATTTTCATGGGTAATCGAGTTGGAAATATTTATATGATTGATTTAAATGATATTCCTAACAATGATCATACATGCTTAAGTGCTTTCGTTGATAATTCATCTATTTGGCATAGAAGACTTGTGCATGTAGGTATGGAAAACATTGCAAAGCTTTCTAGGAAAGAGCTTGTGAGAGGCTTACCTAAGTTGAAGTTTGAGAAGGAAGGGTTGTGCAATGCATGTCAATATGGGAAGCAAATTAAGAGCTCCTTCAAACCTATCAAATCCGTTTCAACTTCAAGGCCATTGCAACTCCTACATCTTGACTTATTTGGCCCTATGAGGACGGTAAGTGTTGGAGGTAAGAGTTATGTTTTTGTCATTGTGGATGATTTTTCTAGATTTACTTGGGTTATCTTCTTGGCTCATAAGAATGATGCATGTGAAAGATTTAAACAACTTTGCAAACGTATTCAAAATGAACAAGGTTCCAAAATTTTGAGAATTAAAAGTGATCATGGTGGTGAATTTGAAAATGGCATGTTTCAAGATTTTTGCAATGAAAATGGTATTTTTCATAATTTTTCATGTCCTCGCACTCCTCAACAAAATGGGGTAGTTGAGAGGAAAAATAGAACATTGCAAGAAACGGCTAGAACTCTTTTAAATGAGCATAATACACCAAAACGTTTTTGGGCCGAAGCCGTTGCAACCGCATGTCATGTTTTAAATCGTGTTCTAATTCGACCATTGCTTAATAAAACTCCTTTCGAATTATGGCATGATAAGAAACCCACCATTGCATACTTTAGAGTCTTTGGATGTAAATGTTTTATTCTTAACATCAAAGATAATTTGGGCAAATTTGATGCAAAGTCGGATGAAGGTATTTTTCTTGGTTATTCTACTACTAGCAAAGCATATAGAGTTCATAATAAGAGAACTCTAGTTGTAGAAGAATCCATGCATATTGCTTTTGATGAATCTAATCCTTTTGAAAGTGTGAAAGAGATAAATAGTGATGTAGAAGAAGATTTTGGAAGTCTTCAAGTCAATCCTCCTTCACTAGATACTCTAGAAATTCAAGAGGAGAAAGAGCCGGAAGAAGAGGTGCTTGAGGATAAAAATGATGGAGTAAATCAAAATGATCAAGGCCCCTCAAATTCCAAATCTTGGAAAATCATGGAAGCACATCCACAAGAGCAAATCATAGGTAATATCCGAAGCAAGGGTATTGCCACTCGCTCTTCTCTTAGAAATTTGAATGATCATCATGCATTTGTTTCTCAATTTGAACCTAAGAAATTTGATGATGCCTCACATGATGAATATTGGATGATTGCCATGCAAGAGGAACTAAATCAATTTGAGCGAAATTGTGTTTGGAAATTAGTTCCTAGGCCTAGCAACCATACTATCATTGGCACCAAGTGGGTTTTTCGAAACAAACTTGATGAATCGGGAAATGTTATTAGGAATAAAGCTAGATTGGTAGCCCAAGGGTATAACCAACAAGAAGGTATTGATTTTGATGAAACATTTGCCCCCGTTGCTAGACTTGAATCCATTCGCATGTTATTAGCATTTGCATGTTTTAAAAACATTAGCTTATTTCAAATGGATGTTAAAAGTGCATTTTTGAACGGTTATATCATGGAAGAAGTGTATGTCAAGCAACCTCCCGGTTTTGAAGATCCTAAATTTCCTAACCATGTTTTTAAATTGGAAAAAGCTTTATATGGTCTTAAGCAAGCTCCTAGAGCTTGGTATGATCGTTTGAGTCAATTTTTATTGAAAAATGGTTTTAAGATGGGTAAAATTGATTCTACACTCTTTACTAAACATGATGGTAATCATATGTTAATTGTGCAAATTTATGTTGATGATATCATATTTGGTGCTACTAACGATTCTTTGTGCAAGGAGTTTGAGAAATGTATGCATAGTGAGTTCGAAATGAGTATGATGGGAGAATTGACATTTTTCCTTGGACTCCAAATTCGACAATCTAAGGAAGGAATATTTCTCAATCAAGCAAAATACATCAAGGATCTCTTAATCAAATATGGATACAAAGATGTCAAGGAGAGTCCTATTCCCCTTAGTCCAACCGTCAACCTCGACAAAGATGAAGATGGTAAAGATGTAGATATTACTCTATATCGAGGTATGATTGGAAGTCTTCTTTATTTAACGGCAAGTAGACCGGATATAATGTTTAGTGTTTGTCTATTTGCTCGTTTTCAATCTTGTCCTAAAGAATCTCACTTGCTTGCTTTGAAAAGAATTTTCAAATATTTGAAAGGTACTTCTAAATTAGGTCTTTGGTACCCTAAAGGGTCTAGCATTGATTTAATTGGCTATACCGATTCAGATTTTGCCGGTTCTAAAACGGATAGGAAAAGCACTAGCGGTTCATGTCAATTTTTAGGACAATGCATGGTTTCTTGGTCTAGTAAGAAACAAAATTCGGTAGCTATTTCTACTACGGAAGCTGAATATATTGCTGCCGGATCTTGTGTATCTCAAATTTTATGGATGAAACAAACCTTAGAAGATTTTGATCTTAAGTTTTGTAAAATTCCTGTTTTTTGTGATAATCTAAGTGCTATCCAATTGACCAAGAATCCTATTTGCCACTCACGAACCAAACATATTGATATAAAACATCATTTTATTCGTGATCATTTGGCAAAAGGAGACATTGTGCTTGAATTTGTTGGTACTAACAAACAACTTGCAGACATTTTTACCAAAGCTCTTGCCAAAGAACGGTTTGTGGAACTAAGGCATGAAATTGGTATTTGCAACCCTTTTGAGTAAGTCTTTTGCTATTTGCATTCATTTGGTATGTTTGGATTTTAATCTTTGCTTGCTCCTTTCTTTACTCCTTATTTGATCTTTTGGACCTCCTATTTTTTTACCCTTTTTGTTAATGACAAAGGGGGAGAATAAGAGGGAGAGTGAGTTAAGGGGAAGATATTTATCTATTGGTAATGAAGCTCACATCAAAGGGGAGAATGGTAAGATTTAGGGGGAGCAAAACTTTTTATCTTTGCTATGCTCTATGTGCAACTAATGTTTTATGTAGGGGGAGCATTCCTTTGGCAAAGATAGGAGATGTAAGTCTTCTCCATTTTGACTTCAACTTCAATTGCTAGTTCAATTATGATTTATAATTAGCTTGTGGTTGTCATCATCAAAAAGGGGGAGATTGTTAGCCCAAGGGCAACTTACTCTTGTTTTGATGATTTTAGACACACAAACTAATTAGTATTACTAATGCAATTTGAAGTTAAAGTGTGTGTAGTTTGTGATCAAGCAAATAAGAAAAGAAGCAACAAATCAAGATATCACAAGCTAGAAGATCAAGTGTACATTAGAACTCTAATCATGTAAGTATGATTCAACTTAACACTTGATCAATGTTCATTAAATACCTCAAGAGTTTTTGAGTCAAAAGGTTTTTTAGCGAAAATGAATTTCGGAAAGGTTTTTTGCATTTTCGTCAGGCTTTAAACGCCATAGCGTTTGTGAAAACGCTATAGCGTTTTGCTACTGGAATGAAAGATTTCGTCCAGGAGCAAAACGCTATAGCGTTTCTCAAAACGCTATAGCGTTTTGAAAACGCCATAGCGTTTTGAGAAACGCCATAGCGTTTTGAGAAACGCCATAGCGTTTTGCCTCTGAAGTTACGAAATAACTTCAGTAGCAAAACGCTATAGCGTTATTCAAAACGCCATAGCGTTTTGCCCAACGGCTAGTTTTTCCCAACAGCTATTTTGTCCACTATAACGGGATTTTTGGCTCCATACTTTCTTGTCTGGATCATAACTGATCTAAAACCTATATATACTCATCCTAGATGAGTTAGAACATAACAAGAACATTTAGAACACAAGAAAGTTTTTAGAAAGCTCTCATACTTTTCAAAAGACCAAAAATCTGAGTTTTTGCAAAACCTTCAACTTGATTCTTTCATAACACAAGCTTCTCACATTCGAATTTACTCAATCTTGTGTCCATATTTCAAGTAAGGTTTAAGCTTTCTTTTGAGGTATTCTTGTTCATTTATTGGTGTTATTTATTGAATCATACATAGTTTATTTGTACACCAATTGTGTTGCTATTTAACATTCTCTTGTCAAGTAATCTTGATTGTGTTAGGTTGTGATTGAGCCCGGAAAAATCACATTGTAAGGTTTGTTGGTTGAGCCCGCAAAAACCAAGTGTAAGGTTGTTGGTGATCCCGTGAAAACCAAGTGAAAGGTTTATTGGTTGAGCCCGCAAAAACCAAGGTGTAAGGTTTGAGTTGAACCCGTAAAAACTCAAGGTAAATAACGAAGTGTTCGTTGTTAGAAAATCCTAAGAGGAGGACTCTTAGGTAGTGGAGTACAATTCATTGAGGAATTGGAACCACTATACATACTTGTGTTTTTACATTCTATTTCCGCACTCAAATTATTTACAATTTGTGTTAGATTTTTTATTGTCTATTATTGCCTATTCACCCCCCCCCCCCTCTAGGCCACGTTTATCACTGTATTCTACGGGGTGGATCCATCGCACATCAGAAATCAAACTGAAAAAGTTGGAATTGCTTTTGATAAGCTTAAAGAACGTCTACAGGAGGGGCAAATGGATTTGAATGAGGTGAGATCTCACTTAGAGAAAGCAGCTAATATGTCCGGATGGGTTTCACAAGACTTCAGGTACCATTTTCATTTTGGAAGCTTCTAAAGTTCTTTTTGTCTTGGATTGGACTCAGATATTAAAATTTTTGATATAATAACATTATAAAGTTCTAATTGAGACAGTTTGACAGTTTAGTTTATAAGCTCATTCATAATTTTAAATCTAGACAATTCATAAACTTTGCTCACAAAATATGTGAGTATAGGAAACTAATGAGTCTAACTTTTATAAACTCACGTTTTACTGATTATAAGACGGAACCTTATATGTGAAATTGAGCTTTGATGATGAGTCTTATCGAACAAATCTTAATGAGATTCTTTTCACATTGAGCTTTGATGACGACTTCATCTCAACTATCAACATGTTTGTTTATTTGATTTTTTTTTGCTAGCTCCGAAAGTAAGCTCATAGAAGCGATTGTGGGAGATGTTTTGAACAAATTGAATCTAGTGACAATGAATTTGCCTACAAATTTTGTTGGAATTAGTTCACACATTAATCGAGTTGAAACTTTGTTATGCTTAGACTCACCAAAGTTTCGCATTGTGGGGCTATGGGGTATGGGTGGAATTGGTAAAACAACAATTGCTCAAGCCGTTTTCAATCGTATTTATAGTAGATTCGATGGATTCCACTTTGTTGAAAACGTTTCAAAGGAATTAAAGAGTCGATCTGTAAATGGTTTGCGGGAAGAGATTGTGTTGAAATTGTTTGAAGAAGAAAGGCTAAAAATGGGCAACCGAACATTACGACGTGATTTTATAATGAAGCAACTTCAACGTAAGAAAGTTCTTATTGTCCTTGATAGTGTGAACGATGCAACTGAAGCTAGGAATCTGTTTGATGCAGAAAGTCTTTCATTCTACGGAGGTAGTAGAATACTAGTAACGAGCAGGAATAAACAGGTACTTAAGAATATAGTTGGTGATCCGAATCTAATATATGAAGTTAAGGGATTGAATGAGGAGGATGGTCTTCAGCTCTTTGGCTTATGTGCATTCAAGCAAAACCATCCCACAAGCGATCGCCTAGAGTTGTCGAGGAGAGTGTTAAGTTACGCAAGAGGCAATCCATTAGCTCTCGTTGTTTTAGGTTGTGCGTTATTTGGTAAGAATAAAGAAGATTGGGGTAGTAAATTGGATGAATTAGGGGAAGAACCTTATCCAGACATTCAAAAGGTATTGAAAATTAATTATGATGCTCTATGTGCTGAAGAGAAGACGATATTCCTGGACATTGCATCTTTTTTGGTTGGGAAGACGTTGGATTTTGTAGTTCCATATTATAAGGTGGGGAATGTAAAAAGAATAGAAGATAAGATTAGTAACCTTGTTGACAAGTCTCTCATAACTATTTCTCAAAACAAGGAACTGGGGATGCATGATTTATTGAAAGAAATGGGTCGTTCCATTGAATCAGCAAAAAGACCCGAAAAACGCACAAGGATATGGGACTTAAAAAATGTAACTCGTGTTTCTAAAAAGAGGAAGGTACGTTCACACCGTCTCTTTTATTTGTTTTGTTTCTTTTTTTTGTGTTTTAGTGTATTCAATCAAGTTTTTAGTAAGAAAATTATATATAATTAAGTTTATCTTTTTGAAAACTAAAATTTTCAATTGCTTTTATGCTAAGGCATGTGATTATCAGGGGAGTTCAATGATTGAAGCCATCAAAGTAAATATTTGTAGTGTGTTTGCAAGGTTATGGGACTTCAAAGATGTAATTCGTGTTTCCAAAAAGAGAAAGGTACATGGATACTCTCTTTTATTTGTTTTTGCGTATATAATCAAGTTTTTAGTAAGAAAAGTAAAATTTTCAATTGCTCTTATGCTAAGGCATGTGATTATCAGGAGAGTTCAATGATTGAAGCCATCAAAGTAAGTCTTTCTCAAGGTGAAAGGATATCGGAGTTAGATTGCAGTATGTTTGCAAAGTTAGATTGCCTCAGATTTCTAGAGTTTTATAACGATAATGTTGCAGACAAGGGAAGTCAAGTGAGGTTTTGTTGGGAGCGGTTTAGAGGTTTTTCAAAGGAATTAAGATACTTCAAATGGGATGCATATCCACATAACTCCTTATCATCAAATTTTTGTGTTGAAAACCTTGTCGAGCTTCACATGCGAAATTCTGCAATCACAAAGTTATGGACAGGCAAGCAGGTTTGTTTCTGAGAATGTGAATTTGAATAATTAACATAATGCCCACAAGATTTTATTTACTTTTTTATTTTAATAATTTGGTCATATTATTCTGAGATAGAATGAATTTGATAAACAACGCAATCTGATAATATTGCTGGTTGATAAACACGAATACTTATAATAATATTGTCAAACAATAACTACTAACCATGATTAGTAAAAATGAATATCTACTTTATAAAACTACCGCAATGTCATTTTTGTTAGAAAATTCGATATAGTAAGACGTTGTTCCAAAAAGAAAAAAACAATTCACATTAAGAGTATCCAATTAAAATAAATTAAATAGATTTTTATAATCTGAATTACATAGGCCCACTTTAAGAGACCACTAATTACCACCCAAAAAAAATACTTGTGTTTTCTTTTTTATAATTAATTCATGTTTGTCATTTTGACAGAATATGAAGAATTTAAAAATAATCAACCTTGCAAATTCCAACAAATTGGTGGAGTTTCCAGATGTTTCAGAAGGTAGGAATATTCAAGAGATCAATCTTAGCTACTGTAAGAGTTTAGTTAAGGTTCCGCCCTCTATTCAGCATCTTTCCAAGCTGAAAAGTCTCGATCTTGATAATAGTTTAAGTGTGAAAAGTGTTCCAACCACTTTTGATTCAAAAGTACTTGAGGTTATTTGTCTAAATGGATGCGGAGGCGTCAAAATGTTTCCACGATTAGCTTCGGGGGATAGTATAAAGTCTCTATGGTTAGATTGGACAGACATAAGAGAGGTGCCTTCGTCAGTTGAGTTTCTCAAGGAACTTGAATATCTGTCCATGTGGGGATGCAAGAAGCTCTCAATCATCTCGACTAATATCTGTAAGTTGAAATCTCTTTCAGAACTTCATTTAAGAGATTGCACAAACCTGGAGAGCTTCCCAAAAATCATGGAGCCTATGGAATCTCTAACGCGTCTTGATTTGGGCTGGTGCACAAGATTAAAAATGCGTCGTCCCTTGAAGATCTCCGATTAGATGACACAACTATTACAGAGTTACCCTCATCAATTCAACATCTAATTTGTCTCAGAGAATTGCATATCTCTGAGTGCCAAAACCTAATAAGTCTACCCGAAAGCATTTGCCAGCTTTTTGAAATGAAATCTCTTTATTTAAACGGTTGCAAGTGCCTTCGTTCTTTGCCTGCAAGCTTGAAACAACTCTCTCAACTGCTACATCTTAGTGTAGCAGGTTGCTCAAATCTCTGTTCTCTACCGGTGCTTTCCTCGTCTTTAGAAACTCTGACTGCAAATGAATGTGTCTCGCTTAAGACCATATCATCTTGCTTATCTGGAAACAGAACTACAGTTCTGGAATTTGCAAATTGCTTCAAATCAGATGAGGAGGAACATAAAAGAGTATTGGATATTGCTTTTTCAAACTTTCAGGTATGTACAACTATCATACGGAGTACAATTTTGTTTCCTTTCTTCTCTCCCTAATTAAATTAAACTAATCAATTAATTTGCATGTGTTCGTTACAGGGAAATCTGAATCCTTTTCGCCATCTGAAGTTGCCGTGGAGTACTGAAATTCCACAATGGTTCTGCGGTAGTCAAAGCGTTGGATCTTCCCTGACATTAAAGCTACCAATGAATTATGGAATTGCCTTTTGCGCTGTCATCAAGTCAAATTTCGACAACTCCAAAGGCTGTTGTTACTCCAACGAGATGTATTGCTACGTAGATGATGATGCCTTTCCTGTAACACTCTGTCGGTTTTGCATATTGAGCGATATTGCGCACTTGTTACTATGGAACCATCCTTTAAGTAGTGAGTTGAGGAAATATTTTGGGCGAGAGGTTTCACTTCAATTTCGCGACAGAAAAGGAGATGTAGAGGTTACAAAGTGTGGAGTACTGATCCTTTCAGTAGAAGATGTACGGAATGCTGAATCGTATTCGTAGCGTCCTCTTCCTCTTTCATTTCTAACCGCTGATCCACTTCTCAATGTATATACATGTGGATATGTGAGTTCTTGTCAAGCAAACTGATCAGATTTCCATATACTAGCTAAGCTTTTACTTTCCCTTTAATTTTCTTCACGACCTGGGAATGCAAATTCTAAGAACTTGTCATGGTATACATATGTAGGACCTGCTAGTCCTTTTACAAGGTCCTTCTGCAAACACTGAGGCAAATTAGCAATTAAATTGCACTTTTGATTTGGTCATCTACATAGGTGAAATTGTTACATTGAGTCATTTTAGTTAGTGTTGGTTCACATTCTCTTTACTTCTAAATCAGCAACACTATGATTTCTAAATCAGCAACACTCTGATGTGTCATCATTTAATTAGTCAGAAAATTCTCTCCTAAGCCAACGCCTCATGAAGCACGTCTTCACAATCATCCCAACCGCCATTTTCCGTAAAATGTTATCTCAGCTCGAGAACTCCCTCGGCAATGTGTCCTGACAGTTGCCGGTCTTTGCTTCCACCGATGATCGAGATTTTGAGTACCTGGGTCAAAGAGGGCTACTGAAAAATGCTCTATACTTTGTAAAAATTACCACATATAGTTATAGCTCATTCGTGGATTGAGGGAGGGTGTATCCCTTCTTGTTTTGTGATACAGCAGTGGAGCAAGTCCGGTCCCATTTTAACTCATGGTGGTGTATTCAGTGGGTCATCCTTAGGGATTTAAGTGTATTATTTGCTGCATCAAAGCTTCTTTCCACTCTTTCATGTTTGGGGAGACCCAACAATAATCGACCAAGAATGTCTCACGCTGCTCGAGAACCGATCTCCTTCCTGCCAGGAAAGGAAACAGAGCAAAGAAAACCGGAAAAAAAAAAAAAAACTATACTATGAGAATCACTTCTTTAAAAACCCGACATTATTCGAATGAGATTAGTTTAACTTGAAATTTATTTCGAGCCACATTTTTCACACTAACTAAAACTTAACAATTTTCTATGCTACTTTTTCTTACAATATTGCACAAAATTTCTTAAGCAAAACTAATAAAAAGTATTCACAAGCACGTAGATCAATTGATATGGAGTTATTCTAGTTTAATTATAAATTTTAGGTTCGAGCTCTGGGTATGTAGTTGTATTAAAAGTTAAAACTTATGAGTTAGAGCTCTATTGTCCTTCGGGGTCCTACCCGACTCAAATTTGAAGTAGTCGGCACCTAATATGGTGACCGAATTATCGAATAGTCTTAAAAGAAAAAAGAAAAAGATGCATTGCCTAAAAATCTATAAACTACAAATTATTAATAAATAAAAAGTTATGAATAAAATATATAAACTACAAATTAATTAAATTGAGTAAAAATGATGATATCAATAATTGCAACGCGGAGGGTATTGAAAGAATAAATAACTAACCTCGTTATTGAACAATATAGAACAAATTCTACCACCTGCAGAGAATTGTCATAAAGTTTTGTTTTTAAATATACACATCTCATCTTAATATATATAAGAAATAGCAATTCGTTAGGAAGCATCTAAGTTATGGCAAGGAAATAAAATATAGTGAAAACGAACTTAAATAGTAATTTTTTTTTACTTAATTATAAAAAATAAAAAAATTTAGTGAAATAATTTTATTAAGTGAAATAATAAAAAAATTTGGTGAAATAATTTTAGTAAATGTAATTGGATATCTATTACATACTCAATTGGGTATTGAGCATAATGAATATTTAGTTTTGGGTATAAATTAGGTGTTTACCCATACCCATTCATATTCATTTTAACATACCCATACTCGCTCATACCCGTCCAATTGACATTCCTATAGGTGGTGACCTAATTCATATGCTATCATACATTAAGTACGTAGCATTAGTCAAAAGAGTAATTAAAACTACTAGCACTTAGTTAATTTCTAGTTGTTCTTGCATAGGTTAATTACATAATTTTTTTTAAGGTATGAACACAGATACCCTACTGGGTTAGGATTAATTCCGTTGGAAAGAAAAATAAAAACGTATGTATAGAATGGTTATAGCCTATAGGACAAATGAGGGAGAAACTTACTGGGAAATGGGGTTAGTGTTGTGCCAGGCACAGAAGCATTGGCAGAGCAAAACACTGTCCCTGTAATGTTGGTCAATCCAGGAAGCGAACCAAGGATCTGGGCCTCAGCGAGAGGGATAGCGATTGCAGCAACTGAGAGGGAAACAAAGATGAATGATTTCATTTTTGCACGAAAATGGAGGATGCACCTCTAGGAAGCAAGTTGGTGCATATATGTTATTATTACTTATTAGTATGTCCCCCGGTGGACTCCTAACTGTTAATCCTCTACTTATTCGAATGAAATCTAAGGCTTAATTGCCAAAAAAAAAAAAAGAAGTGCATGTTGGGGTGTGCGAACAAAGTCCCACATCGGAAAGAAAAGGGAGAGAAAGACTAAATATAAGAGGAGTGAATCTTCTTAATGGAATGGGGCCTTTTGTGAAAACCGTGCGGGCTCAGGCTCAAAGCGGACAGTATCATTCCATTAAGAGAGACTCTGTTGGTCTTTATTTCTCCAACAAATGGTAGCGGAGCCGAAAGTTCGGCTGAGCCTAAGTAATGGGTTTTGATGTGGGTGGCACGCTGTGAATCTCCTGGCCGAACTTGAAAAGTACGGTGGTTTTCCAGGTCGAGCTATTCGAGGGGGAGATTGGTGAGCTCAATGTGGTTGGCTCTATGGTACTTAAGTTCGAGGGGGAGATTGTTGAAGTGTGCGAACAAAGTCCCACATCGGAAAAAAAAGGGAAAGAGAGACTAAATATAAGAGGAGTGAATCTTCTTAATGGAATGAGGCCTTTTGTGAAAACCGTGCGGGCTCAGGTCCAAAGCGAACAGTATCATTCCATTAAGAGAGACTCGGTTGGTTTTTATTTCTCCAAAAGTGCATACTCCATTTTCGTCCTACTTGCCATGCCTATATGTAACTTGCATAGTTTCTTAGATTAATGTTCCATGACGGTCTGCAAATGGATTGCCTTTTTAACACAAGCACTTTGATCACTCGCGACGACTAGATTTTAGCCATGTGATTATGGGCACCTAGCTAGATTCCAGAATGGAAAAAGCAGTTAGCAATCGATGAGATTCTTGATGTGATTGCTTTGGTCGTTTAGAATTGACACCTAGGAATTAGGACGGAAATATAAAGTATCACTAATTAACCATTAAATTTATTCGATATTATAATTGTTTTTAATTGTAAGATCACCCCATTAATTAATTATTAAATCTATTTATGGGCATAATAACTTAAATAATGACATTTTAAACACTTTTAGTGCAGAAAAGACAGAAATTAGGTCATCATATGTTGATTAATCTGATTTATTATCTAAAATTAAAATGTCAAGTAGTGTGCAAATGAATTCTGTTGTATCTTTCATCCTGCCAAGCCCACCACAGGAGTATTGATAGCCCAATCAGCTCAAAATGGGTTTGAGGCCCATTTCCTTTTTGCAACGGAATGGCTGGTTTGAGGCCCAATCAGCTCAAAAATATTTCTCGGAATTTGATAATTCTTTTTATCAGCTCAAAAGTCAAAACTGGGACCAAAGTCATGATCAAAACCCTAACTATAAAATTCCGGTCACTCTCACCTAGAAAGTTTTGTGCAAATGGATTCTGCTGCCCATGTGGTTAGACATGTTATTAGTATGTCCCCTGGTGAATAAGAACATGCGTTGGTTTTTTTATATATAAATAAAACAAGCCTTATAATTATAGTAAATTTTACTATTTATATAAGTGAATATAAACGCGAAAAGGAGGATATAAGTACAAAAATTAGAAAATAAAATGTTTATAATGTCCCTACATGAAGGATTTTGTACACTTAATTTCTTCTTTACATAAGGTTAGTTGTTTCATTCATATTTTCTATAAGGGTTGATATTTTTTTAATTATATATAATTTTTAATTTTTCTATAAATTATAAGGTTTAATTTAATAATTAATTTAAAGCACGTTAATTTTAGATTGTGAAATAATTAATATAGTAAAAATAGATAATAAGTATCGTATTTGTGATATCTTCTTTAAGAAACGAAATGTTATTTATTCTCTGACAATACAATTTAAGATTTAAAATTAAAATTAAGTAAGATTATTGGCAAAAAATTAAATTAAATTTAATAACTTTTTTTAAATAAAATCATTTGACACTCAGTCACGATATTAGTTGTCAACTATTTCAAACTCGAGTTAGATAATAACTGGAATGATGACAAGATTTCTCTCTTTTAAGTTTTTTAAGACACTTACACTACAAGTACATATAAATGATATAATACACACACCAAGGGCCAAAGCTATAACCAACAACTAATTATTTTAGCACTTTTTCTTATTTTAGCGTTCATCCTAATTACAATTTCTCTTCTGCTCCACGCAACTCTACCTTTCTCATGTTCATCCCTTCAATATTTTTCCAGCCACAAACTAACTACACCACTTTTAGTAAGAAAAAATCTTATATACAGTCTCTCTTTTTTAACTAACTACAAGCTTGCTGTGCAGTTTTATCCGATTTAGACTCCTTTTGAAATTGCTGGGGATCTGATGAGCAAACAGTCATTCTGTACAAACATTTGAGTTGTTCACTGATATTGAGTGACAGAACCTCAAGTAACTTCAGTGACTGATACAACATTTTAATTAGAAAATCCAATGGACCAGCGGGAATAATATCAGGTGCGAAAAAGATAAGTCTTGATACAATTAATAAAAGAATTTAAACTACAAATGTGCTTTATTTCTTGACAAGATAGATCAACAAACAAGGCTAAGTACAGAAAACAGCACATCAGTTGTACATTAAGATTACATCATAGTTCACTACATAATGCAAAACACAGGTCATGCAAAAAAATTGATAAATTACAAGCTGATGTTACTGTAAAAATAGAGAGTAGGAGGGCAGGCTATGATCAACAATACTCCCTCTGTTATAAATTAATTGACGTTTCACTGTTCACGCACGCTTTTTGAGGAGGCCGAATGACGTACTATTTGACCCCAAAAAATTCCGTCCTTTTTTGTGAACGTACGTCCTAGAAAAAATTCGACAAGTACGTTAAGGATTAACATACGTCCTAGAAAAAATTCGAAATTTTTTTGGGTCAAATAGTGCGTCATCCGGGCCACCTAAAGAGGCGTGCATGAACAGTAAACGACAAGTAATTTATAACGGAGGGAGTATCTAAGAACGGTTGGCCTAAAGCTCAGCTAAACTCTAATCTTGAACAACAACTCAAACGCTATGTAGGAACTATATGAACACGGTCAGACAAACATCATCCAATGTTCTGTTCACCTAATGCTTACGAGTAAAGTGCCTATTTTAAAATCTTCGTCTGAGATCATTTTTGTCATCGACAGTATCACTCCAACCAGAAAAATACATGCTAGTATCACCGTCAATGTCATGTTCTTCATCAATGTCTGATTCAGAATTCATATCAAGAGTTTGACGTGCATTCCAATCAGGCGGGAAGGATTTCTGCAAAGCTTCTGGAAGCTGTCCACCTGTTCGCTCAATCTTGCACAAACACTTGGACCAGTGAACTGCGGTTCCCATATCAACAGTCAGCTCCGATTCTATCATCTCTTTGCAGATGGACAAAATCCCAGAGTAGACGTAGGCTTCAGCAACAGTAGCCCTAGATAGCAACGATGTCATCAAGCAATGATATACAGCTCTGTCCGGCTTTAATCCAACCAACTTCATCTCTTCAAGCTGAAATTCCAGAATCTCGAGAATAAAGATACTTTACCACCAGTATTAAACAGAGTCGACCAACTAATTACTCGTCAGCATACCTGCATGTCTCCAGCCTTGCAACAAGCATTTATGAAAGATGTATAAGTATGGATATCAGGCTGAACTCCTTCTCGCTTTATTTGCTGCATAAGGTCATCAACCTCCCAAACATCACCTCTTCGGGCCCATCTATACAAATGAAATGGTCGAATCAAGAGAATGGAATAAGAGACATGACCAACAGAATAATAGGAAAGATCAGAATCAGTACGCCATAATATCATCTGCAATAACATTTGAATCACAAGGTTTTGCATCTATTATGTATTAAATAAGTTTTTTGAGAACACAAATTTCTACCATACCAGTTGAGATAATCAGAAAACAAGATGATAGAAACCAAAAGACAAAAATCTTTTTGTGAAAGAAAAAAGGAACTACGATCCCAGTAGTAAAAAAATTTAAATACTGAATCAAGATAATGGAGCAAGCGATAATGACCAGCTGAAGAAAAGATGAAAGATTCTAAAAGGATTCTCACAAGTCAGTCCCATGATATATCCATTGAATATTTCTAAATTCGCATTGGTTAGTGATGGAACATCAATAAGTAATACACCAACATGCTTTTCATATTTAAATAATGCCGAGCATATTGAATTGAACTCCACCCAAGTCAATTAACAAAGCGTCAATGTCAAAACCCTAGCTATGAAATCCAACAAAACAGGGAAATTAAAAAAAACATCTAATTGCAGTTCTTCACTTCCCAAATAACAAATAACATCCATCAAAACCCTAGCTATGGAGGTTACCTGCGATTGCAACAGGCTGCGTCAATGTCGATTTAGCGGGCTGCCGGCTGCGATGAAGAACTCGTCGTTCAAGGGAAAGATCGAAAGAGAGACGTTCGCGAGCATTTAAGGATGGGATTTTCACGTTTATTTGGGAATTGGTTCGGATTCTAGGGTTTGGATTGCAAGAGTGAAAGAAAAGGGAAGAGTGAAGAGCGAAGGGAAAGAAGAACGGAGTCGCGTGGGAACGTGGAGGCTAAAACCCAGGTGTTTAACAAAAAAGTGAACGACGCGTAGTTTGCTAAGTTCTATTTTAAAAAAGAAAATCAGGTCGGGTTGCTGATGTGACATGATACGTCAGCCGCCTGTGATGTGGCGTCCGACATGTCATACCACGTAGGACAGATAACGGTCAATGACTAATGGTGTTAGGGGAGGTACCAAATGTTACATTTCATTTGAGTGCATGTGCCATTTAAAAAAAATAAATATCAAATCACTCATTTAAATAGAATATAGGTAACAAAAATTCTAATATCCCCAGCTCCGTAGTTATCAATTTGCATGTAGCAAAGAAAAGGGAATATGGAGGCCAGGATCACAAGAATCGAACACAATGTCAGCAAGATCGAGAGCTTCCTCAATCAGTTAAAAATCTTTCCTTTCTTTCTCTTATTTCTTTATTATTTTTATTAATTTGATAAAATTAAACCCCTCTGATTAATTTCTATGTACTCACTTCATAGGTACAAACAAGCTCTGAAAAAAGCTTATCGGCATACTCCGGCGAAGGTTGAGGAGGAGAATGATGGAGGAGAGGTTAACACCACCAGGGGAGTGTTCCTGCTGCAGAGTGAGCCACCTTCAATCCCAACTGATAGGCTTTAGCTGAGTTTTACAACAGTTGATGAGTCATGATAAATTAAGACCCTACATGGGTTGGCTAGAGTTGGGTTACATACAAGATGGGGGGCATAACTTCTTTTAGCTTGAGATTTCTGTCAAGAATGACCATGTGTGGTGGAATAGTTGAAGATGTGTTACCTGATTGCTTCATACATGCCTACTGGTTAAGCCCCTACCATTATGTTTATCCTTTAAATCGTTCTATGTTTATGTTCTAGGTATCCTAAGATGACAGAGGATGAAGTTGCTAAGAAATGGCCAGGACTCTAGGTACTATTGGTTGGCATGTCAGTTGAAAGTTTCTCCTCCTCTGCTTCATTTTTTTATGTTTTTTTCTTCCTGAGTCTGTTCTTCTCATCCATGCAGTTGTTTGTAGTTGTTCGATTGACAAAGAAGGTGGACTTACAGCTTATGCTTTTATATACACTTGCGTCGGGTTTTGAATTTGTAATACTGATTGAGCACTTTCACAGGGAGGATGATTTGGAACATTTTCAATTCCATTGGGCAAGAGCTGAGCCTGTGATTGTTAGCAACGTGCATGAAACTGCTTCTGGCTTAAGCTGGGATCCAATGTTTGGATTGGTCCGAGGTTAGTAAAGATGCTTCTACGTGTGGTTTATGTATGTTTATTACAGCAAATGGGACAAAAATTGAATGGCGGTTTATTTAGAAATCTATCATTCATGAACAAACAACATGTGAGGGGATAAGTTGTGGAAAGGGATGGAGCATGAAATGTATAAAACTGCAGTAGTGGTTCTCCTTAGTTTGGTGGTGGTAATGCTAAACAAGGGAATGGAACAAGAGGAATGATGTGGCGGTCCACGTCACTCTGACATATTGTGCCACGTGGCACTTATTTACAAGTTTTCATTTAAAAATAAATAAATAAAGTTGAATGGAAAGTGTGAGGAAATTTCTAGCCGTAATAAAGTGTCTTTCCTTTGGGTCAACTGCCGAGTCTTCCCAATTCTTTTTTTTCTTGTTGAAGGAAAGCGAAAGGAATTTTCCTTTGGGTCAAGTCCTCACCGAAGAGCTTTCAATACAAAGAAGTTTCCAGCTGGTTATATATATCACTATGTAATTCCTATTTGCAAAATCTCAGATCATATGTCATCATTTTCTCTCCTCATTATTTCAAATGGCTTCTTCTTCTTCTGCTACCATTCGTGAAGCGAGACATTATGATGTCTTCCTCAGTTTTAGGGGAGAGGACACTCGCAAGGGTTTCACAAGCCACCTCTATGAAGCTTTACGCAAGAGCCACATAATGACTTTCATCGATAACAACCTTGAAAGAGGAGACGACATTTATCCATCTCTTCTCACTGCAATTGAAGAATCCATGATTTCTGTCATCATTTTCTCCGAAGATTATGCAGATTCCAAATCGTGCTTAAAAGAACTTGCAAAGATCCTCCAGCGCAGAGAGCGTAACGGTCAGATCGTTATACCTGTATTCTACGGGGTGGATCCATCGCACATCAGAAATCAAACTGAAAAAGTTGGAATTGCTTTTGATAAGCTTAAAGAACGTCTACAGGAGGGGCAAATGGATTTGAATGAGGTGAGATCTCACTTAGAGAAAGCAGCTAATATGTCCGGATGGGTTTCACAAGACTTCAGGTACCATTTTCATTTTGGAAGCTTCTAAAGTTCTTTTTGTCTTGGATTGGACTCAGATATTTAAAATTTTGATATAATAACATTATAAAGTTCTAATTGAGACAGTTTGCCAGTTTAGTTTATAAGCTCATTCATAATTTTAAATCTAGACAATTCATAAACTTTGCTCACAAAGTATATGAGTATAGGAAACTAATGAGTCTAACTTTTATAAACTCACGTTTTACTGATTATAAGACGGAACCTTATATGTGAAATTGAGCTTTGATGATGAGTCTTATGGAACAAATCTTAATGAGATTCTTTTCAAATTGAGCTTTGATGACGACTTCATCTCAACTATCAACATGTTTGTTTATTTGATTTTTTTTTGCTAGCTCCGAAAGAGAGCTCATAGAAGCGATTGTGGGAGATGTTTTGAACAAATTGAATGTAGTGACAAAGATTTTGCCTACAAGTTTTGTTGGAATTAGTTCACACGTTGAGCGAGTTGAAACTTTGTTATGCTTAGACTCACCAAAGTTTCGCATTGTGGGGCTATGGGGTATGGGTGGAATTGGTAAAACAACTATTGCTCAAGCCGTTTTCAATCGTATTTATAGTAGATTTCATGGATTCCACTTTGTTGAAAACGTTTCAAAGGAATCAAAGAGTCGATGTGTAGATGGTTTGCGTGAAAAGATCGTGTTGAAATTGTTTGAAGAGGAAAGGCAAACAATGGGCAACCGAACATTACGACCTGATTTTATCAGGATGCAACTTCAACGCAAGAAAGTTCTATTTGTCCTTGATGATTTGGACGATGCACTCCTAGCTGAGAAATTATTAATTATAGAGAGTCATTCATTCTGCGGCGGAAGTAGAGTACTAGTAACGAGTAGGGATAAGCAGGTGCTTAAGAATATAGTTGATGATGAGAATCAGATATATGAAGTGAAGGGATTGAGTAAGGAGGATAGTCTCCGACTCTTTAGCTTACGTGCATTCAAGCAAAACCATCCCACAAGCGATCTCGATCTCCTGGAATTGTCTCAGAGAGTGTTAAGTTATGCAGGAGGCAACCCATTGGCCCTCGTTGTTTTAGGTTGTGCGTTACGTGGTAAGAGCAAAAATGAGTGGGTTAGTGCATTGGATGGATTAGGGGACGAACCTTTTCCAAACATTCAAAAGGTATTGAGAATTAGTTATGATGCTCTATGTGCTGAAGAGAAGACGATATTCCTGGACATTGCATCTTTTTTGGTTGGGAAGACGTTGGATTTTGTAGTTCCATATTATAAGGTGGGGTCTGTAAAAAGAATAGAAAACAAGATTAGTAACCTTGTTGACAAGTCTCTCATAACTATTTCTCAAAACAAGAAACTGGGGATGCATGATTTATTGAAAGAAATGGGTCGTTCCATTGAATCAGCCAAGAGACCCGAAAAACGCACAAGGATATGGGACTTAAAAGATGTAACTCGTGTTTCTAAAAAGAGGAAGGTACGTTCACACCGTCTCTTTTATTTGTTTTATTTCTTTTTTTGTGTTTTAGTGTATTCAATCAAGTTTCTAGTAAGAAAATTATATATAATTATGCTTATCTTTTTGAAAACTAAAATTTTCAATTGCTTTTATGCTAAGGCATGTGATTATCAGGGGAGTTCAATGATTGAAGCCATCAAAGTAAATATTTGTAGTGTGTTTGCAAGGTTATGGGACTTCAAAGATGTAATTCGTGTTTCCAAAAAGAGAAAGGTACATGGACACTCTCTTTTATTTGTTTTTGCGTATATAATTAAGTTTTTAGTAAGAAAAGTAAGATTTTCAATTGTTTTTATGCTACTATTATCAGGGGAGTTCAATGATTGAAGCCATCAAAGTAAATCTTTCTCAAGGTGAAAGGATATCGGAGTTAGATTGTAGCGTGTTTGCAAAGTTAGATTGCCTCAGATTTCTAGAATTTTATAACGATAATGCTGCAGACGAGGGAAGTCAAGTGAGGTTTTGTTGGGAGCGGTTTAGAGGTTTTTCAAAGGAATTAAGATACTTCAGATGGGATGCATATCCACATAACTCCTTATCATCAAATTTTTGTGAAAACCTTGTCGAGCTTCACATGCCAAATTCTGCAATCACAAAGTTATGGACAGGCAAGCAGGTTTGTTTCTGAGAATGTGAATTTGAATAATTAACATAATGCCCACAAGATTTTATTTACTTTTTTATTTTAATAATTTGGTCATATTATTCTGAGATAGAATGATTAGTAAAAATGAATATCTACTTTATAAAACTACCCCAATGTCGTTTTTGTTAGAAAATTCTATATAGTAAGACGTTGTTCCAAAAAGAAGAAAACAATTCACATTAAGAGTATCCAATTAAAATAAATTAAATAGATTTTTATAATCTGAATTACATACGCCCAATTTTAAGAGACCACTAATTAGCACCCAAAAAAAATACTTGTGTTTTCTTTTTTATAATTAATTCATGTTTGTCATTTTGACAGAATATGGAAAATTTAAAAGTAATCAACCTTGAAGGTTCCAACAAATTAGTGGAGTTTCCAGATGTTTCAGAAGTTAGCAATATTCAAGAGATCAATCTTGACAACTGTACAAGTTTAGTTAAGGTTTCGCCCTCTATTCAGCATCTTTCCAAGCTGAAAACTCTCACCCTTTGGAACTGTTTAAGTGTGAAAAGTGTTCCAACCACTTTTGATTCAAAAGTACTTGAGAGTATTTGTCTAAGTGGATGCGGAGGCGTCAAAATGTTTCCACGATTAGCTTCGGGGAATTGTATAAACTCTCTATACTTAGATGAGACAGACATAAGAGAGGTGCCTTCATCAGTTGAGCTTCTCAAGGAACTTGAATATCTGTCCATGTGTAGCTGCAAGAACCTCTCAATCATCTCGACCAATATCTGTAAGTTGAAATCTCTTTCAGAACTTCTTTTATGCGATTGCACAAACCTAGAGAGCTTCCCAGAAATCATGGAGCCTATGGAATCTCTAAGTGTTCTTGATTTGGGCGGGTGCAAAAAATTAAAAATGCTTCCAAATGATCACAACTTCCATTATTTGAAGTCCCTTGAAGATCTCAGCTTCTATGATTTGAAGTCCCTTGGATATTGCAATTCAGATAGCTACTACAAATGTACAATTATCCATTCAATTTTTAATAACTTCAATTTCGCGACAGGGAAGGAGTTGTTTTCCATTTCAGGTATGTACAAACTTCGCGACAGAGAAGGAGATGTAGAGGTTATAAAGTGTGTAGTTGTTAGAATTCCGACGGCGTGATCTCGACCTTTATTGTTCCTCTTTCATTTCTAACCGCTGATCCACTTCTCAATGTATATACATGTGGATATGTGAGTTCTTGTCAAGCAAACTAATCAGATTTCCATATACTAGCTAAGCTGTTACTTTCCCTTTAATTTTCTTCACGACCTCTTTATTTTTTTCACAAATCTATGCTATTTTATTCAATATTCATAAACAAAAGAAAAATCACTAATTACTAAAAGTCTAAAAATACAATATTCATAAAAGAAGCGAAAGAAGCATAAAAGCTACAACTCAATGCTTTATTTATAAGGTAGAAGGTAGGTTATGAATTTGAACTCTGAAAAATAAAATTTCTATATTTTAAAACAATTGTAAAAAAAGGGTCAAAAACTAAGAATAATCATAAATGTAAGCGAACTAAAAAAAATGACTCTTGGAGTCAATTGAGCTTTCTAAAAGTTAGACTTGTAATAAAAAAAAATTACGATTTGTGTAAAAAAAAATTATTATTTTTTTATGGACATTAATATACAAAAAGTATAATATTATTGTTTAGTAAAAAAATATCAAATACATTAACTTGCAACATATTATTTTTTAAAATACAAAATGTAATTATTTTCTATTATAAATATATATATATTTTTAAAGTTAAATTCAACTTACTCCAACTAAACCTTTTCATATCTAGAATAGAAGTAGTTACTTTGTTTATGGATCTCCAATGAATAGCCCATTTACTAACAAAACAAACTTATTTGGATCTGACCCAGCTCAATGAGGCTGGGCTGGGCCCATATTCCTGACACAAAACACCACATCTCCTCCGTTTCATTCATAACAAACCCCTCCTTCAATTCCATCTCTTTCTGGGTTTGTTAAAACTAGAATTGAAATCAACTAAACTCTACATAATTCTTGCTATCCAAACGAGAGCTCTAGAGGGAGGATAAAAAACCAGGCAACCTACGACCACCACCACCATGGAAGCAATCTCCTACCAACTTTTCCCTAGAGTGAAAATCCGTGAAATGAAAGACGAAATGTGTAAGTTCGAGCTGCGGGATACCGATGCTTCCATTGCCAACGCTCTCCGCCGCGTCATGATCGCCGAAGTACCCACCATCGCCATCGACCTAGTGGAAATCGAGGTTAACTCCTCCGTCCTCATCGATGAGTTCATCTCCCACCGCCTCGGCCTCATCCCCCTCACCAGCGACCGCGCCATGGAAATGCGCTTCTCCCGCGACTGCGATGCATGCGACGGCGACGGCCAGTGCGAGTTCTGCTCCGTCGAGTTCCACCTCCGCGCCAAGTGCGTCACTGACCAGACACTGGATGTCACGAGCAAGGATTTGGTCGGACACGACCACACCGTCGTCCCCGTCGACTTCACTGACTTTCCCGGCTCGGAATCATCAGAGCACAGGTTAATTTCTTTGTACTTCGGGGTTTTTTCTCTGCTCCAGTGCCTAATGTCATGTTTTAATTGATTTCCATCGATAATCTGAAGATTTTGGCATGTTATTTTGTTAGGGGTATTATCATCGTTAAGTTGAGGAAAGGACAAGAGCTGAGGTTGAGGGCTATTGCCAGGAAGGGAATTGGGAAGGATCATGCCAAATGGTCTCCAGCTGCCACTGTGACATTCATGTACGAGCCTGACATTCACATCAATGAGGATTTGATGAAAGAGCTGTCACTTGAGGAGAAGCAAAGCTGGGTTGACAGTAGCCCGACTAAAGTGTTTGACATTGATCCGAACACCGAGAAGGTTACTTCTTTTCTAGTCTTATTTTGTATATAAATTGATGAAAATAAACGTTTTGGAACTCTCATTGTCGCGTCACTGCCACACATAGAATGTCTATTGTCTTGTGGGTCATTGTGTATGTGATGCCTTGCATGGCAGTAATGTGGCACTGATGCTCCCTAGAATCGATTGAGTTAGATGATACGTGATTGTTATTGAATCCTATTCTATGCGCAATTAGATCATAATTTGCTTGATCTTCTGTCTATCTGAAACGCAGTTGCCTGTGTGAGGGCACGTATCATGATGTGATTCAATGTCAATGACAACATATAAAGGATTTATAGTTAACATTTTAAGTTAGGAATCTGGAATGCGGTCTTTGCTATGTTAATTATGGCATGTGATTGATATGTTATGGATTATTTATGCAACCTTACAGAGTCATTTGCTGGTCAAGCTCTAGGTCTCTTGCTATACAGAAGTCATTTGCTGGTCAAGCTCTAGGTCTCTTGCTATAGAGATAATCTGTCTTTTGAGTGTTGGAGGGATATGCCATTTAGATGCTAGTGGTGTTATGATTTTTTAAGCATAGGCTTGGATTTTGGATCCTTGGCTTGGAAGTTGGAAGTATAGTTTCTTGATTTTAGTTGAGAACTCTTGAACTCATTGTGTGCAGTCATCAATGAGTCTTAAACTCTGCCAAATCCACCAATTTATGCAGGACCAAATATTGCATCTTTATAGAATCTACTCAGCTAATGCATAGTTGAATGAATTTTTATATGCTATTTTATGTCTGGTTTTGATGCTCGGCGTAGTTATTATTGTCTGATTTCCTATTGGGATCTCTCATTTGAATAGGTAATTTGCCTACATGCTTAAATCTTTTTTGCCATCATTTCCCAGGTTGTGGTAGTTGATCCAGAAGCATACACTTATGATGATGAAGTGATCAAGAAAGCGGAAGCTATGGGGAAGCGAGGACTCGTGGACATCAGGGCCAAGGAAGATAGTTTTATATTCACCGTGGAAACTACTGGTGCAGTTAAGGCTTCTCAGTTGGTGCTCAACGCCATAGACATCCTAAAACAGAAGCTTGATGCAGTTCGGCTGTCTGATGATACTGTTGAAGCTGATGATCAGTTTGGTGAATTGGGTGCACATATGCGTGGAGGATGATCTAGTTTGTGCGCAGAAATCTCCTCGCTTAGCTAATGATCTCTTACGTGTAGTGTACTGACCGCTTGCTCTTATGTCGGTACATCTTTAGGAGTAGCCATGCAAGAAGAAGTTGATGGAAGTGTGGGTAACTAACTTGCTTATGTATCTTCTCCTGATCTATTTTGCGCTGCAGAACTTAGGTGCACTCTTTATTTTCTTCCATGATCTATCCGTAACTGCACTCTCTGTTTAGTTCCTGAGTTATCTAAATTTAGCCCATGAATCTCTAGCATGGAGTTGCTCTTCTTCCTTGAGAGAGAGATGTCTTGTATCATTGTTGGGTTGACCATGTGGAACTTCGAATTCAACGTGATTAATAGCTGTGTGTTAGGTAATAGATAGTCATTTTCCTTTTCAATTATTATTACTGATTCACTTCTGTGTGTTTAATCTCGTCCAAAATATTGGTACTTGTTAGATCTTCTATTTCGTTTTAATAATTGGTCAGCAGCCTGAATTTAGCAAAAATTATAAAAATAACACGGTCAAATATTTTTTGGGCTGGGCCGCTACCTGTCAGCCCAACCAAAACCCAGCTCAATCGCTGGGGTAAGTTGCTCATCTTGCAAAGCTTGTGTGGGCTGTTTGGCGATAAACAAGAATTAATTAATAAATCAATTTTAGACACAATCCTGCTTGGCTCTGAATCAGTTCACGTTACAGAAGTTTTCCCCCAAAAATCTGTTGAAAGGTTTTTGTAATGCCTGCTGTTTTTGTCGCATTTTGGCAACTCAAGGAAGATAAGTTTTACCATGTTCCATTAGCATGAAAATCCTACGCATGTATTCTTCGTTTTGACACTAGATATGAATTACAAGTTAGGAGATTCAAACTCGAGATCGAACTTTTATTATTTTACAAAAAGTACCACTAAAACTGTATGATCATAGCACGGCAAACCACAGTTGAGAAGAATTCATAAAATGGTTCAAGAATGACCAAACAAATGTATCTTTTACAAGTAGATTCAATGAATAAAAAAACCCAATGAGGTCACATATTCATGTTTTTTTGGCATAAAAGATCAAAGAGCTGAAACTCAATTCAGACACTTATTTTTGTCATAATACAAATGGCAGTATCACAGAATGGACAAATACAGTAAATAAAATATTAAACAAATAGATAAATAAACAAATAATAAGGAATAATAGCTGTGTAACAAGTAACCAAGAACAGCAATTTTCCACCCAAGCCACAATACACTCTCAGCAAGCAATCAATCAATCAATCAATACTTGTGTAAGAGAAGGCTTTGAAATGTAATGATCCTTACTTTTCCCAGTTTTCTCAGCCTCGCGAAAGAAGAAACAATTGCTTCCCTTACTTAACTAAATGCCCTCTCCGACAGTCACGCTATTTTCTGCTATGAGATTGGTTTCCACCTTTGGAGGACCAGAATGTCGCCTTGGTTTGGCTGGTGAAGGCGGGTATGAAAGCCGTTTCTTTGCAGTTGCCAAGGGAGTCTTTTCCTTTTCCGGTGTCCCATTCTTCTCCATTCCCAGAGGGCTTTGCAACCGAGACTTGGCCCTTGCAGATTCTGTTGGTACCATGTAACTTGGAACTGAGGCACAACTTCCTAGGCTCTCGTCATCTCGTACTGATGATCCTCCAGTGCTATGCCTTCTATGTCGATCTGACTGCATGCTGGTCATGCTTCTAGCATCGTCATCAGCCACCACAATGCTGCTCCTTGGGCTTGCTGACTTCAGTTTTCTGGCAACAACAGCAGAAACAGGCCTCGAAGGAGTTGAAGGCGACTGTTGGCTCGATTTGTCATTTTCTTTCGGTGAGAGTTTATCAGAATTGAGTTGGTAGCGAGCATATGACCTGCTGATTTCCCCAGCAATACTGCGGCTTGCACTCTTCGTAGAAGAATGCTGATTGTGTTCTTTCTCTGTCCGATTCTCCCATGGATGAGCTGCCATCCATCTTTCCAACCAGCTCCAACCCCAGGAGGGATTTCCAGCATTCATGAACATTGGGGGTGCCGATCTTGAAGAATTCTTCCAGGTTTTCTGTAAATTTGAATTCACGGGGGTTAGAGTCGGACATGATAAATCAAAATTCAGCAGAGCAATATCCATTTTGTCACAATCCCTGGCATACAGTTAGTCCTGATAATGGTAGAATGAATATCACCATGGTTCGATACAAATATATAATCCACTGTTCTATCTGAACTAATAGCTACTTATCTCTGGCGAAGCAATGATTACTTGACCAAAATTTTAACAGGCTTGGATAACAAGATCTAAAATCATCATAATCAGAATGATTCACTGAAAGGCATAAGAATTAATTGGAGGAGTTGGTCACCTGATGAGAGAAAGAATAAGCCATAGCTCTTTCCCTTCTCAGTGCTGCCTCATATTTGTTTAACAGACTAGTTTCTATCTGTTCCTTTGACTGTAGACTGTCATCCCATTCGTCTCCCATCTGTTACAACATCCAAAGGATAACATTCAGCAAAAACAGTCAAGGCATGTTAAGTGTCTAATATTATGTTGCAGCTGGATGAAAAAAACTGAAGTCTTCCTAATAGTTTTTGGCATCGAAACCCCTTGCAAAATGAAGTGTTCGACTAAGATGGGTCTAATTGAGTGGGGAAATTAAAGGATATATCAGAATTATGGGAACCAGGACAGACCCGCAACGTCTCGAGTTCCTTTGCATGTTTCTGTAGAAGTTGTCTCTGCAATGCCTGGTTCTCCTCTGACATTTTCATTCTTCGTATGTGAATTTGGGTCTGTACACGAGCAAGAGTCTGCATACACCGGAGAGTATGTGTGGCTTGTCGTTTCACCGTAGGCCCTTCCATGAGTGATTTAAGCCTGACCAACCCTCTTAAAGCACGCAAAGCTCTTCTTGCCTGACAGCAGATAAAAGAATCAATGTAAGACCACTGCTTATGAAGTCCATTCATTGCTCAAACATCACAAGACAGCACAAATAATGACAATCTTCAAAAAAGATTGCACAGCACATACCAGGTATCCTCGGAAAGCTGTCTGAATCATGATTGCAGATGCTTCTTCCTCTGATTTTCCAGGAAACTTATTCGGCTTAGCAATTTCAACAACCTCATGCGTGCTCTGGACAACAGGAAGAGTAGGCTCAGCTGCTGCAACATCGGCAACTGGCGGAGAGTAAGAGTGAATATTCTGCACATTTTCCGTTTCAATTAGCTTCATTTCTTCTGGTAGAGGAGGAGGAGAAAGAGCTCTGGCATTTTCCAAAGAAGTGGAATCCACATCCTGTCGTTGTTGCTTGCCAAACCATTGCTTCTTTGACTTACTTGATTTCTGAAAACACAGAACTAAATATCAGAATTCATTCACTATGCTGAAACTCCCAACAATCGAAAACTGTATACGAGGATACCTGATCTTTCTTCTCTTTGGACTCAGGGCTGAGAGCTTTTCTTACACTAGAAAACCATTTTCCTTTCCTTCCCATTTTATATCATTCCTCAGTTAAACTTAAACCTATATTAAGAAAAAAAAATCCAAAGATTAACAATGAACTCCAATTACAACACCGTACAACACATCATATATATCCACACATACATGTTCAATTCATGAAGCAAATCTAGCCCTCATTCTCAAACCCAATTTCTAATCCGGAAAAGAAAAAAAGGCCAATTGCAAAGAGGATATGAGCAGCACTGTTAAAAGAAATCTTTGAAAATTGAAGAGAACCTGGAAATGTAAAAGACACAAAAACACCTACTGCTGTAAAGAAAAAGAACCAAATCTAAGGGGTCATGTTCTACTGCCACTTATAGATTGTTATCAAAGAAGAAGATTACATCATGCCAAGCAGTTGAGTTATCAAAAAATTTAGCCAAGCAGCAAAACAGCACAATGTTGCAGTGTGGTACTATAATCAGGTCCCAAAGATAGGATGGGAAAAACAATTAGAACAGTGATAAAGTTTCAATCTTTCTACAGTTTCTCAGCAACCAAACAGCAAATTGAAAAAAAAAAATTGCAAGGGGCACCGACAAATTTTCCAATTATAAGCAATGTTGCATTAAATAACCTTTTGAGCATAAAAATGGATACCCAAAAGAGAAAAATAACTAAACAAACAGAAAAACAACCACAACAAGTGAAAAGAAGGCAAATCCAGTAATTGGGGTCCATGAATTTAGAGAGAATGGAAGTACCAGTAAGGCAAAGTGGCCAGATCTCAACAGACAAAAGCTCTTCACTGATGGGCCTTCTCTCCCTTTTTATTTTTCTTCTTTTTCTCAGGAACCGAACAGAAAAAGATTTACACGGCTATTTAGAAGAAGAAGATGAAGGTAAGGGAGAAGAAAGAGATGTTCTTGAGATCTTTTGCCTGGTAAGCGTTGAATCAAATGATAAGAGAAGAGAATATGAGAGAGACCCAGCTGGTTTAGCAGCTAAGAGTGTGACCCCACTAATTTCTTGAATTGGTAGTAATGGGACCCACTTTCATTGATGGATTAGCCCGGCTGTAAGTTCTTTCGGTGCAAACCACCTGATGGAAGAGAAATTTGCTTTTTTTAACTTTTCCAGTTTTCTGGGGGAAAAAGCACTCCGGTGACTGCTGCTACTACCTAAGAAGATTAAAAGAAAAAAGGGAAAATAAATGTCAGTAAAACCTTAAAATAACAGAGAACCAATACAGTTGCATAAAACAATCCACGTCCGTACTTTCGGTATTTACAAGCAACAGAAGCGGTGAAAACTGAGCAAAAGTGTACTGAGTGGTGTGTGTTGGTGTTTTTTATGCAGTAAATTCTGATTGGCTCCTCATCAATGGCAGCACGTGGATGGTCTGATTACAAATTACTCCACTAGTGTGAGAATGAGGGAGAGGAGGTGTTTTGTTTACATTTATTAAAATGGAAGTTTCTCTTTCAACATTTATTAAAACTAATTGGCTTAGTGGTTTATTAATATAATATATTTGTCGTTGACAAAAAAAATTTTAAAGGAAATATTTCATTAAATATAGCAGATGTGATCAACTCGAAGCATACCCAAATATTTTTTTTAGAAAAAAAACAATTCCTTAATTAACGCACAAGAATACAGGATATTGTAATTTGATTGTCGGCGATGAATACTAGCCGTTGGCAGTTCCAAATATAGATTTTAGTACATGTGATTAGAGTTTAACAAGGATTAGTTAAATAATGATTAATGGTAGGGTAGGGAATGCTCCCTCTATTGCCTATTAAATGTTTTTTTCTGAAACAGTAAAATTTAGTAAAATAAACAGTAAAAAGTCAAGTAAAGTATACAGTAATATTCAGTAGGAAAATGACAGTTAATAGGAAAGGAAGGGAGTAATATATAATACTCCCTCTAGTTTCTAATAAATGTCTTCCTCGCATTCCAATATTCAGTAGGGAACGTATATAGAGGAGGCCGGATGAGGCACTATTTGACCCCAAAAAAATTCGATTTTTTTTTTGAACGTACGTTAATCCTTAACGTACTTCCCAGAAAAAGTTAGGGGCAAAATTGTCTCAAATAGTGAGTTTGCCGGCCGTTTTAAGATATGTGCCGAAACAGTAAAAGCAAAAGGTAAAACGACTATTGTAACGAACCGTAGGGAGTAATTAATAATCAAAACCTTAATGAGTAGCCTCCATGTCTCTATTTTTAATTAAGAACTAAAATACAATAATATAGTACTAACGCTATTATTTTATATTAATTAATTTGATAATATATGTGGTGAAGAGTAGTAGGTCCAGTTTTGTTACCAACCTAACAACATGTCACGTTATGGAATTTCTTTTAAATCAATCCTCGAGTCCTCGAGACACAATTATACTCGACTAAAATAAATTTCTTATTCAATTTTAGAAGATTAGGCTTTCGATTTTTTATTCAAACGAGAATAAACTATTATATTTCATCTTTTTATCGGGTATAAATTCAAAGGTCTAATTATTTTTAATGGTTTCTCATTTTACAGAAAGTAACACTGTGATGTGCCATCTATTGATTCGTCAAAAATTGTAACATTTCTTTATAATCTTGATTTCTTTATCTTTTTTGTTTCACATCTCCCCTGCTAGCATAAATTGAGACGCCAAAGCATAATTTTAGAGCATTCCTCTGCTGGGATTCCTTTTACCTTCGTCTCGTCTTCTAGTGCCACTTCCTTCACAAATTTGATTGAATTCTGTAACCAATCAAAATAAAAATAAACTGATTAATATAACCATACATTTTTCTCAATGCCACCTTAATTTGGACCATGATTAAGACTAATTATATGCTTAATTAATAACTTTAAACAGTAGGAAAAAGGTTGGCCAAACGTCTGCTTAAAGAAAATTAAAAATTAAAAGTTCATAGCTCTATCTACCAGTTGGTCTGATTGGACCCCAGCTGCGTTAGCTAAAGCTATCATTAGCTTCATACTCACTCCATACACTTATAGCAAATCTCTCTTTCCTTTTTTTTTAAAAAATGTCAGCCGAAATAATATTATTCGTATTGAGTTAGCGAGTTCTTTTTCTTAAAACCAAAGGTGAAAGATGAGCAAGAATCTTGTAGTACTTCACAGAACTTTAACTTAAAGAATCAAACATGAAAAAAATGTTATCCATTATTATATTGGTAATGGAAAGAATCAAATCAAAAACTCAATATTCCTTTCATTTATAACTATGCAAGCAGGAAAAATAAGGTAATAGTATATTATAATTTATACCTGTGATGTGTGTTGGACTGATGAAGGGCGACCCCACCTTTCAGGATCCCAAAGGATTGAACTGTTGAATCCAAAACTTGAGATATGAATCAATGGTCTGTTGTTTTCATCAGTTTCATTGTTCATCTTCTTCAAATGCCATCCGATAACTTGGGAGGAATCACATACAGGCCCTTCTATGATAACCTTGTTCTTGTTTGCTGTCAGTAATGCCATTGGCCATGTCCCAAACACTCTGCATTCCCATCCCAAAGAAATAAAATCAGTCAGCCTTTTTAATTCTTTTTTCCAGAAGATTTTGATGTTTTCTTGAACAACAATTAAAAGGGTTGTTCTCACTTGCTTTCAATTCAATAAAGTGCAATTTGTTTTCTTGCAAAGTGAACAAGGTCCAATGCAGTAAAAAATGTACCAATTAGTCCAATACTTTCAGAACAGATCATATGCTAACCACCAATCTTTATTTCCTAAAGTTGGAGTGATTGTCATAATCTATAGTAGTAATAATAATTAACAGTAATGATAAAAATAATATCATAATTAAAGAAATAGTCCAAAACCTAACAAGCTGTTTGAACCTTTTAATAAGCATATTTGGTACCAAAACTTTTGGAGTAAAACACTATCCAGCTCATCATCCATGTACAACTTTTTTTCTTCATATTAATGTTTGTTTCCTCTTATTCTACTCACTTTCCTGAAGCATCATATGATATGTAAAGCTACTAATGTAAGGAAATAAGATATTTGAGATGGAAGGAAGATGATACATACTCAATTTCTCTAAGCTCATCAAAGAATCCAAGATCATAGACATTGGAAAGCGCGGCGAAATGAACAATTCCACTCAGCCTGTGCTGCTCAATGTGCTTTAGTGCAACATTTCTTTGATGATCCAATTCGGCTTCCCGGTCTGTAAAATTCTTGTTGAACACCAGATGCCTGTACATTATACCTGTTTTCCTAAGAATCTCTGGAACTTCATTAGAATCCGATGATGATTTCCCTTCCACAACAATCCACAGCAATGGTGGAGCAACCAGCTTGATAGTATTAGCTAACCTTCTCAAGAAAACCCCTTGATGCTTATCGTTCGTACTGGTTGGAGTAACAATGATGATAAATCTTCTCGGTGCTAACTTTGTCTCCATTTCTTCATCTTTTTCAGACGAGGTTGTGTGTTCGGATTCATTAGACCTTACTGGACTTGGCTCTGGGTGAGTTTTTGCTACAAAACTTGAATTAACAATGCTGGCTCGCAGTGTGGCTGGTGCTGGGTGAAACATCTCTACATGCGGCGGTGAGATTTGTGACTTATCTGTCACAAGACGATTAGGGAAGAATGAAGGCTTAAAAGATGGAGCAAAACCTGTGAAAAAACCCATGACAAAACATAAGGCAAAGTGGACTACTGCTTTCTTCCATAATTGAACTTTCTTCTTTGTTCTAACTTCCACTGATCCCATCTAAACCAAAACTCCAAAATATGATCAGAACCTAAGATTTTCGGCACAGACTGCCGAATTTAGGTGAAAAGAAGGATTCCAGAGGATTATATGGGGTAGTAGGACGAGACTGTGGTGATATATAAGGAGGAATTTATGTTCTTAATCAAGGTGATAGTTGGGGTTATTGGTATCTGACAGCAACTGGCAAACTCAAACAACATTGTTTTTATAAGTAGCAGTTGTTTTGCTGTGGAGTCATTACTTCATTTGGTCGTCACGTGAAATGTAAGAAATATAGGGGAATTGAGGAGCTGTGGAGATGGAAGAAGGCTTCAGTTGCTGTCTTTTGCACCAAATGGTTGGTGGGATGGAATGGAACCCATCAACTGAAAAACAACTACCATAATAATGTATTGTGTAAGCCGAGTCTGGAGTATGCATGGTATAGGTGCTCATCCAAGGACACTTGTATACCAATTACTCGCCTGTTATTGGAGCTAAGTAGGTGATACCAACTTGGAGTTGACCTCAGTTCCTGGCTGGGAAAATGGTTCTAAACAACAGAGCATGTTTTTATTTTTTGGTTAGGTAAATGTTGCTTATGCTCAGTTATCTTAATTCAAAGATGGGTGTTTTGAAACTCTAATGAAGAGAGTACAAACTAGTGAAAAACAAGACACTTCAACGAAGATCAAACTAGAACAAAAGTAACGAGAGAAACAGAACATCTTGTCATCTACATTCTACACTGTACGTACGAAATTATCAGTAGTCTAATTAGAGATTCAAAATCCAACTAAATTCCTAAAGGACCTTGCATTGCCTGTAAATTTGAATGACAAACCAAATGCAGCAAAAATCAAAACAAACGAAGCAAGTAAAAGTAATGAAAGCCAGGAGTAACTCTAGTCTCAATGCATTTATAACATTCAGATAGAACAATAGTCTAAAAACATAACTAAAACTAGGAAGGCAGTAAATTGTTCAAAAACCGCACTGAATTTAAAAGGGATAGAATAATGACTGGCAGGACAAAAACGACTAGACACTCAGCAGAGACACATCACTTCTTCTTCGCAGCAGCCTTGGTGACCTTGGCACCGGTTGGGTCCTTCTTCTCCACACTCTTGATGACACCAACAGCAACAGTCTGGCGCATGTCCCTCACAGCAAATCGTCCAAGAGGAGGATACTCAGAGAAAGTCTCCACAACCATAGGCTTGCTGGGAATCATCTTCACAAAACCAGCATCACCATTCTTCAGGAACTTGGGCTCCTTCTCAATTTCCTTACCAGATCGCCTGTCAATCTTGGTCAAGATCTCAGCAAACTTGACAGCAATATGAGATGTATGGCAATCCAAGACTGGAGCATAACCATTACCAATCTGCCCAGGGTGGTTCATGATAATGACCTGAGAAGTGAAGTTGGCAGCTTCCTTGGCAGGGTCATCCTTGGAGTTGGAAGCAACAAACCCACGCTTAAGATCCTTGACAGCAACATTCTTCACATTGAACCCAACATTGTCACCTGGAAGTGCCTCCGTAAGAGACTCATGATGCATCTCAACAGACTTAACCTCAGTGGTCAGTCCAGTTGGGCCAAAGGTAACAACCATACCAGGCTTCAGGAGACCAGTTTCCACACGTCCAACAGGCACAGTTCCAATACCACCAATCTTGTAAACATCCTGAAGTGGCAAACGAAGTGGCTTGTCTGTAGGCCTTTTGGGCTCGTTGATCAAGTCAAGTGCCTCAAGGAGGGTTGGGCCCTTGTACCAATCAAGGTTGGTGGATCTCTCAATCATGTTGTCACCCTCAAAACCAGAGATGGGGACAAATGGAATCTTGTCAGGGTTGTATCCAACCTTCTTCAAGTACGAAGAAACTTCTTTCACAATTTCTTCATACCTAGACTTGGAGTACTTAGGGGTGGTAGCATCCATCTGCACACCACAAATAAACCGGAAAAAACCAAGTCAATCAAACAAGATTTGATACAAGAGACCAATGGGACATGGACAAATAGAAGAAAAAAAATATCAACAATAATGCAGATAAACAGATTTTACTCACTTTGTTGCAGCAGCAAATCATCTGCTTGACACCAAGGGTAAAAGCAAGAAGAGCATGCTCACGAGTCTGCCCATCCTTTGAGATACCAGCTTCAAAACCACCAGTGGTGGAATCAATGATCAGCACAGCACAGTCAGCCTGTGAGGTACCGGTAATCATGTTCTTGATAAAGTCACGATGCCCAGGAGCATCAATGACTGTGCAGTAGTACTTGGTGGTCTCAAACTTCCACAGAGCAATATCAATGGTGATACCACGCTCACGCTCAGCCTTAAGTTTGTCAAGCACCCAGGCGTACTTGAAAGACCTCTTGTTCATTTCAGCAGCTTCCTTCTCAAACCTCTCGATCACACGCTTGTCAATACCTCCAAGCTTGTAGATCAGGTGACCAGTAGTGGTGGACTTGCCAGAGTCCACATGTCCGATAACAACAATGTTGATGTGAAACTTCTCCTTACCCATGATTAAACACTGTAGAAAATTGAAATGGTCAATAATTAAAAGATCTCAACAAGACAGTACAAACAATGGCAGTCAATAACATCTCAACATCGTGAGAATATGCAAATTAACAAAACAACAATAATTAAACACGTACTCAACAAAAGATAAACGATAATGTTCCACAACTTAATCATGTGCATGGCTGCTGGGATTCGAGCCCAGGTCTCCACTATAGTATAGTGGAATTTACCATTAAAGTACAGCCACATAGAGTTTCGAAACAAAACATCCTCTGAATTCAAGCATATCCATCATGGCAAATTACGTCCGACCATCAGTTTCGCCTATGCTTGAACTCCAGATGGACCACCACTAGATATTAAAGAGGATTTCACAAAAACAGCATAATCAAAAATCAAAATCAGATCATCGTAATAGTTAGTGAAACAAAACACACTTACATCAGCAACGTCACACATCAAATGGACCATAGATTTACAGAAACTTAGCCACTTATCATCAAACAACAGACTCTAAATCACTTACTCCCACAAACAAGAACAACGACACGATAATACACTAATGCAAAAGCAACGGATAGCAAATCGCAACAGCTATGACAATTTCAATCTTCATCAGATCCGAAACAAAACAACGGAATCGGAAAAAAGAGGGAAGGAAGGAGAGAAGGATCTAACCTTAAGAGAACAAAGAGTTTTGCTAGGAAATGGAAGGGAAAAGAAGAGCTCTCTCGCTGATTGTAGAGAGAGATGCGCAGAGTGTTATGCGGAAGAGGATGAGTATTGAGGGTTTGTGTTGCTTAAGTAGTAGTGCCTCAGTGGTCTGTGCTGCGGCATTTGGGAGCGACTAGGGTTTTTCTTTCGTCCGTTGGATTACGTGTGATCTAACGGTCCTCGATTACTTTGTACCCGCCGTTGAATCCGCTACTTGTTTTGCACGTATTTTATTCCGTCCACGTCAGACCCTATTTCTTTTCCTTTTTCGAAATTTCCTAAATGACCTTTTCTTTTTAAATACCGTATATACCCTTCAAGATTTTGTGTAATTACTATAAACTGCAGCCGCAGCCGCAGCCGTCCCCTGAACCTTCGCTTGCTTCTAGGGTTTTTGTCGCTTCATCTAATAGAATTCTTTTATAATTTATAAATTAATTTAATAATGAAATTAAAAAATGTATATTTTTTAACTAATTCTGATATTCTAAGAGCGGCAACTGTTTGAGAAACATGACCAGTAGAATGTCAGAATCCTACTAATTCCAAGTTCATGTTGTCCAAGCAAAATATGGATATTATATATTTAGGCAACTTGAACTTCGAATTCTATTTTCTTGTGTAGCTTCGGTAATAAAAAATTGAAAAGAAAAGAAAAAAACAATTATCTTGTGGTATTAAGGAAATCTAAATTGCTGTTCTGTTCTTGTGTGCATTGCAGTCAGCATTGCTCTCAAAATGATTAGGAAAAGATGAGGATAAAAGTAACAAGAAACTAAAATTATCAAACCCAGAGCTTTAAGGTGGCATCTAGGATGCATGCCGGCCGTCTATGTTACAAATGTTACACAACCACTCTGAAAGAAACATCAAAACTTGCATTCAGGAAGAACAAGTAAAGACGGTAAATCTGCATTCGCTTCCATCCTCCATACACATAATGTAGAGTCCACATTACTGTAATTATGGAGGCGTCCATGCACACTTCCAGATGGATCCAGAGTCCTAAACTTACAGGGAAGGAAAGATACGGAATATCAGTTAGAGACTGGTAGCTGTATGTTACACAAGTAGATACATGTGTTCGCTTCAGCCTACTCATCAACCCCATAGCCTTCACCAAAGTATCTATCAACCAAACCATTTGCCATATTTCTCAGGTCTTCATTCTCATGAAACTGGAATCTTTCCATCGCATCAATCCCATCCTCGCGCTCAACAAGTTTTGGGCCCTCCCCGTTCGGCATCCCCCTCAGAACCTGCATGCAAAAATAGGAAACCTTAAAACGAAATCGAACAGGCACAAACATGGAAGAAAGCTATCTTTTAGAAGTCACGGGAAATGGATAAATAATCATTAGCTCACCAGCTCCATAAACTGAAGTCCTAGCTTTGCAGCCTCAATATCGGCAGACCTAACCAAGTCAATGAAACCGGGGAGGCATCCTCTGCCAACAAGGGAAACCAAGTGGTCCAGGATTGAGTTTGGATTTTCATTGCCTTTGGCTGGGGCTACGCAGAGGTTACCCAAAACATACGCTACTTCCTTTTTTATATCAAATGGCGCAGTTGACAGAAAGTGCAGCAATAGTGGCATAGCCTCACTAAAATATATCAGTTTCTTGTGCTCACTAGAACCAGCGGCTACATTAGACAGCACCCAAGCAGCTTCCTGTGACCGTGATAAATCATCAGCACAAGTAAGTGATAAGAAATTAAAGTCAAAATGAAGGCAAACCTCACCTTCTTCAAGACTCGATGCTCACTCTTCAAACATTTTACTATTACCTCAATGGCATTATCTGAAAATGGTGTAGAATCAACATCATTAGTAAACCACAAGAGGAAAACAATTCTCGAGATAATCAATAGTAGTATTTCACTAGCCTGTGATCTCTTGCCCTGGAAGAAGGACAGTATGTATTGCATTTGAATCACCAGCAATGAGATTACCTAAACTTCGTAGAACCTAGATGAGAAATTAATCATCCCGAAGGATAGTTATTAATAATCACAAACATTTGGAAGTCCAAATTCGTTAAGCAGCAATATAAACAATGTTAATATATAACATTACCGGAATAAGCAATTGCAAGCTATTTGAAGTTGCCAATCTCTGTATGAGCAGTTGTAGGACACCACTTTTAACCAACATACTGGTGGCAACATTTGAAAGGGCTGAAAGATACACCACAACCCATGCTACTTCAGTTGCCAACTCATCATCCCTGAACTTGAAAAGTAAAATGATTATACTTTCAAATCAGAACAAGTTTGTTAAAAGAATCAGCTAGGATTTTGCTCCTGCAAAAATTGGAGATATATGACTTCTCTTTTTTATTCATGTTTAGATGACAAAGAAACAGCAACTACACTCACTCCTCAGTATCGTTTTCAACCAGAACAAGCAGACCAATCTAGTTGAAACTAGACAGCAGTAGCTGCAACAAAACTACCATTGTGACTAGGCATTATGAATTGAAGCCCAATAAGAAAGCATAATAATAACAAGAAGTAATGTTAACTATTCTTAGACAGGACAGTAACTTGCAGATATATCTGAATCAACAGGGACTTTCAGGAAGAGAGAAATAAAAAGGAACTTATATACACACTAGACCAGGCAAAACAAGAGTATATATATGATGTCTTCTAGCCAACCACAAGTGCATGCCAATGAGCAACGTGACTATGGAAGATAGGCATAAGATGCTTGTTTAACAGACAGTAAACAAGCTGGCCAGAAAGAAGATGGCATCAATTATCGCAAGAATGCAAATCTCTAAATCTCATGAAGAAACTAATTTCGGCTAATTTCATTTCCCTGAGACACAATGAGTTCATAAAAAAGATATTCTCGAGTAAGTAAAAACTATTTTTCAGCCCTTGAGAATTTATCAAAGCAAAAGCTTTGAGGAAAAGAATCCAAGACTGTAAAATAGAGGTGAGATGCTACCACTTTGCACAGGGATTGAAGAAAAAGGGCCAAAACAACTAAATGATAAAAAAATATTCTAAATAATCTTTATAAGAATCAATGCCCGAAATACTTAATTCCACAATGATTGACTCCACTTACGCTTTTCTCAAGTGTCGAAGAACAGCATCTATCACCCCTTCAACTCTAATGAGTTCTGTTGCGGCTTTAGGATCTGGTCCCTGCAATCAAGCACTCTGAAGTTACATTGTAAACCAAAATTGAAAAGAAACAGGCATATAAGTTCAGCCCATGAGAAACTCAAGCATGATAATTTCTCATTAAAACTACACATGCAGACTGCAGTCCCAGACATGTAGACAATGCTATGATCCACACACTTATAGTGGTGTCGATGGTTAAACCACAAGAATGCTTCAGATTCAACATCTTCAATTCAATGAATCAGGACTTTAATTTATGCATAAGAGAAACTAAAAAACGTGTACAAAATCCATAGCTTAGCACCAATGATGTTAGTGGAAACTGTCACAAAAATCAGGTGTGGGATAGAGGCAAACTATCCATCAGTAGTTATGCAAGTATAACATAGTTGGTTTAATTAAAATGAAGTGATACCAAAAAATAGGTAGTGGATTTTCTTCAACTAACTGTAACGATTAACTTATTAAGAATAGAAGATAGGTAATTTAAAGAGTAGGTATATGATTCAGCATCATATTGGAGTTGGTAGCGATACTTACTGCGAGTGTGTGCTCAAAATTTTGAGCAGAATTTGGATGGCATTGATTCTCGCCACTAAAACCTAGTAAAATTATGGTTCACGAATACTACTCTACGCAAAAAGGACAGGACTATGACTTGGAGTCAAAAACTAACTTCAAATATCCAAAGAAAATAAGTAGTCAACATCTCTTCTGCAAAATATAAATCATCCCTAAAAATGATCTCTTAAAGGAGTCAAGGAGATGGCTTCTGAAGATGCCTCAAACACATTCAGCATTCCTCCTGAAGGATGGTTTCATTAAAATATGGGCCCCATATTTAGCTACTTCGTAGAATGAATGTATGGGGCAGAGGCTGTCGACACACAAACATGCACATAAGTTGGAGATAAAGGTTAGAACCTTGATGAGATTTGACAATGCCCAAGCAGCTGTTCTAACAGTTGAACCCTTGTTTGGCAACATCATCCTTGCAAGTGCCAGTAAGGCTCCTTGAGATAGCAAAACATTTCTCAACTCTTCTCCTTCACCAGCAACATTACCCAGTGCCCACGCACACTGCTCAGCAACAGGCGAGGAACTCTTTTCTGCAATGAATGCAGTTATTGACAGAGGAACAAAATTATGACTCACTATAAACATCGTAAGTGATTGTGTTTTCAACAATCTGTTACAGTTAAATAAAATAATGCATATCTTCATCAACTCTTAAATTGTAGCAGTATTTATACCATAGGAACTAATGTATTAATAAGTAAAAAGTTAAAGAAACAACTATCTGGAGGACAAGAAAGAAATATGCTAGGGTGCCATCACCAACCTCCAATATGTGCAATAAGCAGAGGTAATGCAGGCAACAATGCTTTTGTTTCCTCTGGTTGTCCAGCTGCAATGTTCGTGAGGCACCAAGCTGCCTCGAGCAACTGCAAAGTTACAACACAAACATCAAATCAGCCCCTTACTTTTCACTCCTCGATTAAATGAGAATTAGTTACCAATTCATGAACCACACTAGAACAAATTCTAGAACCTGTTCATCTGGAGAGCCAAAGGCGAGACACTGCACAAGCAACGGAATAGCCCCAGCTTTAAGTGCAGCTTCCACGGGAGGATATTCAGATCTTGACAGCAACCGCCTAAGTTCACGCAGTGCACCAACCACCTTCTGCACCGAACCTTTTCCCCTAAACATTCAATAAGCAAAGTCCAAATCCCTAAAACCGAATCAGCCACCAAACAACATGAGTAACACAGCATGCATGCCAACACAACTCAAATGAACCATGAAACAGATAAAAAGGATTTTCATACTGAAAGGCAACTGCAGATTTCAGCTCGTTGACCGCAGAGGAAGTTTGAGCTTCCAAAATCGACTGCTCTTCATCAATAATCATATCATTCTCAACAGCAACATCAATATCACCCTCACCATCGCCATCGCCATCTCCACCTCTAGGTCCCACTCTACAAAGCCGCTTAGCACGCACCAACGACTCTCTCCTTTCCTTCCCCACCGCAACCGCATTTTGCCGCCTCCTATTACCCGCAACATTCCCAGCTAGCCACACACCATAAACAATTATCGTCTCTTTTATCATATAACACAAATGTAGAAGCAACTAGCTAAAGTTAGTAATCAAAACAAATGAAAACCTGAGTATTTGACGGGGTTTCTGCGGTTATATGTTAATCCGTCGTCAGCCATGACAGTGTTTAAGCAGAGGAATGCTTAACTGTTGTGCTAGTGAAGAAAATGGGGGAGAGCAGGAAACTGGAAAGTGGAATCCCTCCCTCCCAAATTACAACTCCTAGAGTTCACGCGCCCAAACGCGAAAATTCGCCGCCTGCATTCTAATCTTTTTGTAAATTGCAAAACCAGACTCAATTATCCCGAATTCAAATCTTAACGTCCCTCACTTTTTTACTTATTTCAGCACTTTTTTCTTCTTGTTAACTGTGCTATTTAAAATTATTTAAAATTTTACCACAAATATATTTAAAACATTTCACTGCTGTGTACTAAAATGATATACCCGTATATATTTTTTAAATAAAAAAATTCAACGATAAATTTTAAAAAAAGTGTTAAACATAATATTATCTTTATATTGGGGTAAAAAGAAAGTTAAGATAGTGATTAGGATATAAGATCAAAATATCAGTGAGAGCCTCGAACTCGAAGGGTATTATTTCACGTATGAATTTTATTTTTTTTCACATGTATAAATATTAAGAATTTTTTTTTTTAATTTGTGTAAGTTTTAATTTTTAAACTTTTCTATTGAATTTTTATGGAGATTAATTTAAAATGAGTAACATAATTATGTTACGGAAATAAAATATCAAAAATATTAACTATGTAACATACTAAAAAATGTTAACACCTATGGCAAGTTTTCTTTATTAAGAATTATTGTTTTTTTTTAGAAATTAGCCTATACTTTTAAATGCACACTTTAGAGAGTCGGTCCGTGAATGAATTTAATGAGTATATAGGGTAAGCATGCATGGTGTTATGAGAAAAAATCACACGGGCACGTGTCACTAATCCCCTGGCTCTTTTACACCCCTCACCTGAATCCTTATGCTTCCCATCTTCTCCTTCTCTCTCACATAATTTCAACGCCCAACGGTTTTTTCTAAACAAACGCATCTCTACTCCACAGATCTCCACCTCCGCCCGCCATGGCCACTGCGCCGTTGAAAGCCATCACTCTCACTCACGTTCGCTACAGTAGAGGCGATCAATTGGGCCATTTCCTCGCCTGGGTCTCTTTAGTACCTGTATTCATAAGCTTGGGCGGGTTCGTCACTCACTTCATCTTCCGCCGAGAACTCCAAGGCATGTTCTTCGCGTTTGGCCTAATAGTTTCTCAATTCATCAACGAATTCATCAAGACATCGGTCGAGCAAGCCCGACCCGAAACCTGTGCGCTCCTCGAAACGTGCGATTCTCACGGATGGCCTTCAAGTCATTCTCAGTTCATGTTCTTCTTCGCTACCTATTATACCCTGTTGACTTTTAAAGGGATTGGGTTGACTGAGGTGAAAAACAAGGGGGCGGCTTTGTTTTTGCCGTGGTCATTGGCGGGTTTGACTATGTACTCGCGCGTGTATCTGGGGTATCATACGGTGGCGCAGGTTTTTGCAGGTGCCATTTTGGGGGTTTTGGTCGGCGCCGCGTGGTTTTGGTTTGTGAACCATGTTATCTTTGATTATTTTCCGGTGATTGAAGAGAGTAGGCTTGGGAGGTATTTTTATGTGAAGGATACCTCCCATATCAAGAATGTGTTGAAATTTGAGTACGACAATGCCAGAGCTGCGCGGAAAAATATGGCCGAATCCAAATCCAACTGATTCGTTTGAGTATTTCCTTTCCTTGGTACGCCAAATTTGATCTCTTTCAATCACTTTTTTATTGAATTGTTCTGTTATTTATTTAGAATCCATTTTTTAGGTGGTGGATAAGGATATGTGGTGTATCTTAATTTCATATTTTAGGCCTGAGTATTCCGATTACTACCATGTTATGCTATGAACTATGAAGAGAGTGCATTTTTGCGTCTAGCATGTTTAGTGGTATCTGAAAGATCTTATGAGGTGATTATTTGTTTTTTTATTCACGTAGAAGTGTTATATGTATGTTAAACACATTAGGAGGATAGGAATGCTAATTGGGCTACTGCCGAGATTGAATGTTAGCTAAGAATTTGGCTGCAGAACACCTCTCGTATTAAGGCTTTGCTTCATTCGTAAAACCGTTTCCATTTGGAGGCCATCTGTTTCCATATTTTAGTTTGTAGTTCTGGTTCAAGCCTGACTATGGTATGATCACACATGGAGATGTTTAAGGTTTCATTAGACGAGCAGCACACTTGAAGCATTGTGTTTTTATCTAAATTTCACAAAAGAACTTTTTTTGTGGTCTTAACCTCAGTGCTATTGTCTGGAGGACAATCTGCCCTTCCTCCATTGCCTATTCCTTTTATTGTTCTGGTGTCATAGGCAGACCATCTTTGTTCTGTTGTGGAGACTCATTATTTGCAGTTGTCATGAGAAAATAGGTCTTTTGTTATGTAGGGCATAGAATCTAATTGACTTGTTGGGTAAATAAATTCAGGAGTTATTGTAACTTTCATGTGGTACTAATTTGCTTGTTCTGATCTTCCTTGAGAAAGGATCGGTGTCTGCTATTAGTCTGATAGAAGCTTAGATATCACTTTAATGTTCACTTCTCATGAAATCTATTTGAAAGATAATAGGAAAAGCAAAATCGATATGCACTTGACTCGCTAGGGATTCATGTGGCCAACCACTTTATTTCAATTAGTGGATTCTTAGGGTTAGGTACTTGGGCGTGCTGCTATGCTTCTGGATGAAGCACATATTTGATCTCTTCAATAAATTTAGCCACTTAGGGGAGGCCCTTGAAAAATCTTTGTATAAAGTTGTAAGAACTTTTTTAGTTCTGAAACCCCCAAACCAAAACAGGAAGAGGAAGACAGTGAGGAAATGTGGTGACGTGGAAGATATTCACTGTCTTATATTATTAGGTAGATACAACAAGGGTTCTATTGAAGGTGATTTAGAAAGCTATGTTGATTAACTGGCATTGCAAAGTTGACTGCATAGGGTACCATATTCACGCACGAGCACAGTTGAAATGAGGATGCTCAGATTTGTGTGGAAGTACGTATGGTTAAATATGCTAAAGTTCCTCAAGATCCGTACACAACAATGGACATGCATTCGCTTGTGCTTATTGAGTAAATTCTTCTTGAATTTTGTATGCATGCATCCACTGAAAATGCTTCTCTTGCTTAGTTTTATTGATCGATTGCCCTAGAGTTGCCTTCCAAAGTTATTTCCGTGCTCATATGGTTCATACGATTAAGCAGGCACTAAACTATGCTGCTGAGCCAGGAAATCAACTAGTTGGACTTGTGCTAAGTACATTACTTCGTGTCAGTAGATCTTTCATGGTTGCAGCTGCCGAACCCCTACAGGCTACAGCACAAACAGATGTGACAGAACATAAAACTCATAGACAGTACTTTTGAAATTCTATTGCAAGATAGCATTTGAAACCAAAATGTTCTGATATTTAGTGAACTGTTGTACTGTTTAAATGGATGTCCTTGTGCTGAAGGATGTTGCTGCAGCAGACATTCCCTTGTTTTCTTCATGGGTTTTGTGTTGGAGCGAATTCACAGAAATTTCCTCCTTTTCTTCTGTTTACAATTCTTCTAACTTCGAAGTAATAGTGCTAGCTTATTTTTATAGGCCGGCAAGGCAAACAAGATTAGTCTTTTATCTCAATGAAATCGGGAAATAATAGTACTTTTTTTCCACTAAAAGTACTGAATATATTTTCTTTTTTATATCAAAATGAAAGAAAAATAAGGCTGTATGCGCAAAAGCAACATTCGAACTATTTCCAAGGAGATTTAAATAAACACAAATAGGAGGAGAGGGGAATCAAGTATAGAGAGCAAACGTCTCATCAGACCACCAAATTAGCTTTAAGTAGAATCAATCAACAACTTGTATGCCAGCTCACTACAAATTTTAAAAAAATTCGGCCATTTAATGTGATGACATGTCAAGATAAGGATTTTGAAGTGCGCAATTAATGGTGTGAATAAGTTTTTGTTTTGTTTTGTTTTGAGCAGAATGGTGTGAATAGGTTGCAGCCTCAACTTTGTAAAGAAAAGAAGAATAAAAGTAAATAATTTTTCTTCTATTTTTGGAGGGTTCAATTTTTTTGGTTATAAAAGAAAAAATTAAAAATGTTCCCATATTTTTCATTTTTATTTTTTAAAAACAAAAATTCGACATGAGGTTGGCAGCACTATTTATTTCCCCCTTTTTTTTCCACTACATATTTTCAACCAAAAAAAAGAAACATTTCTTCCAGAAAATTAAGGAAACATAACTAGTACTAGTGAAATACTACTTGCTAGAGGCCACAGCATACAAGCTAACGATAATATCTATGTGCCCCTGATGGGCCTCATTCCTCAGTTTGGGCTAAAAGCCCAATTAAATTACTTCATTTCCAAAATTGAATTAATTTTCTTTTCTAATTTTAGAAACAAAGCGGGAAGAATGTGACCAACACTGAGCTGTGACAAAAAAAAAAAAAAAAATTGAAAAATATTAAGAAACCACCAAAACTGGTAGCGCAGAGACTATACAACTCCTCGCTCTACTTCACTCCGCCACCTACTTCTCCTCCCTCCCTCCTCTTCAGTCTTCACTACCTTCAATCCCTACCAAAATGTGGCAACTCCTCTTAGCCGCCTCTGCCGCCGCAGTCGCCGGTTCCACCACTTTCGTCGCCAGACACTTCTTTAACCACCACGAGAATCGCGAAGAAAACCAGCGGATCGCCTCACCGTTGGACTCGCCGGAGGTCACAAATAACTGCACTGAGTCGGGGTATGAGAGTAATTTCGAGCAAGGGATCTTTCGGTTCTCGAGCTCCGGGTCCAGTGGGAAGAAATCGCTGAGTTTGAGGAAGAAGCTCGGGGCATGTCGTCGATTGAGATTCAGAGATGAACAGAGATCTGGTAGTTGTAGTAGTAGTAAGCGATTTTCTGTTTGCTTGAAGAAACGGAGAACTGCCAAATCTAAGAGCGTGGCTGCTAAGCGCGGATCTTCTGCTTCTAAAGGCCAGTTAATTAAATTGATTTTGTGCAATTAATACTCTAATTAGTTGCAGTAATTTTGAAGTTGATTTTATGGATGTCAATTCTTGTAGGACTAGTGCTATATGTTTACTCACAGTTCTTCCTAAACTACGCATTGATTATGATATTACTCTTAATGACCTACATTTACGGGTTAACCTACAATTTTTCCATTTAGTGCACCAAATTTGATCGAAGTATCGCAAAATATCCAATTCGTATATTTTGATCACGAACCTAACGGCTACTGTATTAATTAATCAAACCTAAAGGCTTTCTTCCATTTTTTATTAGATTTTTTGTCCGTATTCTTTTGTGTTGTATCTTTGTGCGAAATTAATTTTCTGTTTTTCAATTGTGATTAGATATATTTAGTGAATTAGCAATATAATAGTATGTGGTACTCTGCAGATGGGTATTTGTTTGGTTGGGGACTTGGTGTTGGGATCATGTGCATGATGTCAGCTGGCAAGGCTGAGATAAATAAGCTGAGCACTACCATGGATGAGACTGCAAAGGTTGTTCAAGAACTAAGAAATGAGATTTACAAAAGAAAATCAGCTTCACAAGGGAGCTCTGGCTCAAGAAACATAAGCGTTTCAAACAACCAACACATGCTTGATGGATCAAGCATAGAGGAAAGGAATGCCAGTGGTGTGAAAATGCATGAACTAAGTGTGACTGATGATGCTGATTGCCCGAGCAGTGTTCTTACTGATGAGCCGGAGCCAGTGATGGAAATGGATCAACTGGAGGCAGAGCTTGAGTCTGAACTGCTAAAGCTACCTTTGTCCACTTCAGAAGATGGTGGGCATGATACAATCAGGGCAGCTTTAGGCCAGGTGAGTGTTTTCAAATCTTTCCACCTATTCTGTAAGTTGGCTTTCTAGTTCAGGAGTGAATTCCTTGTTGGTGAATATGCCCCCATCATCACTATTGGTTATAATAGGAAACTTTCCTTGGTGAACTTTTTCTACATCTTTTAAACTGTATAGCATGACAATAAGTGACTATTATCTAGCTGCAATTTTCCACAATGACAACAATTTATGATTTTCTTGCATTCTTGCTTGACATATTTTATGGTTTTTGAACTCATTGCTGTATTTGGTATTGAATCAAAGAAAGTACAACTAATAATGCAATGCTCTCTGCTCTCTTTTTTTCCAAAGTGCATTCTGTGTCATGTTTTTTGTTGACTATCTAAGCACTATGTTGTAGCAGTCCTTAAAGAAGTTTCATCAGTAACTTCTGCGATTGAGAAGGTAGTAGTGTATCTTGAGTCTGGACTTATATACTCTTCTTCGTACCAACTTCTTGTTTCTACTTGGTAATGATACTTGAGAAGCCAGTTTTCAAATGATAAGTAATTTGCTAGACAGGGGCCTCAACAGATTCAAAATCTGCTTATGTATATCATAATAACACAAATGTTGAGTCTCAATTGGCCAGAAAGCCTATGTTTAGCATGATGGATTCAATTGTCTTCTGCTTCTTAAAGAAGATATGGAGCTTTTGCTAATCTTCCCTTTTAACTTGCTTCGAAAATCTTCTTGTAGATATTGACTTTCATAAAAAGTTGATACTCTTCTTTCAAAAAATAGATGAAGTGATTGTACGTATATTCTCTGCTATTCTCAGTTCAAACGATTTCACTCTCTTTTCTAATTGCTTGAAACATAGATTAATGAAAGTTGTTGGTTTCTTTCTATGTTCTAATATATTGAATATTTATGGCTGACGTTTTGTGGAAAAAATTTCAAGCTAGTATGATTATTCTTGTCAAAAGGAATGAAATATCTGTCATCTATAGCAAATGATCTCTTTTTCTCGTAAGTTTCATGTTGAAATACGAATTGCAGAGTACATCTCTGTAAGCAAAATGCATTTCATTGTTCTCCTGATTATCTTGGATTTTCCACGGTAGTAAGAACTTATGGATCTGCCTTTTTCCTGATTGGGCTGAGGTATGCACTATATGCTATTTCCTGATTCTAACCTGAACTTCTCTTACACATGCTCAGGTGTCATCAGAAGGGTTTCATGAAATGAAAAGCAACAGTGCTGTTTCTTACCAATGCCATGGAGTATTGCCATCTGAACTGGACCAGAAACTGTGTCATCTGCTCATTGAGCAGCAGGATAGCCAAATTGGGGAGCTTGAATCTGAACTACGCTCGGCCCAATCCAAACTCAATGAGAAGGAAGCTGAACTACAAGCACTGAAGGATTGTGTAAGACGCCTGACCAATTTCTCTCTGTCAACTGCATCAGGTATGTTCTCCACCACCTACTTTAAGCTTGCATTTTGTTGGTATTTAGGTTTCCACCATTATTTGAATTTGCATGGTGGTTTTTTTCGGGCATGCGATGGATTAGTTTGTTTGTGTCAAATACCTTTCAATGAACAACCCTAGCATTGTTTTCCAGATGATGAAGATGAAGTGCAAATGGAACAAGGGCACACCAGTGAATTGGATACGGATAGTAATAGCATGAGAGAACTTGATTTGAGGAAATCAGTGGCTGGAATGAAAAGGCCTATAGATTCTGCATAATGAGACGAGTGAATAGTTTGTGTAGTCACTAACATGGTTATGTGTCTATATTTGGGTAAGAAAGTAAATATTAGGAACCATCATAGGATGCCATGAGCCATCAGATGGAGATAGAGATAGAGCAGTGGGTGGGGTACACCTACCCTAAGTTATGGCTTCCCTTCGATGATCACTACCCTCCAGTGTATCACCTTGACTTTCTTCTGTATCCATTATTGCAGTAGGAAAATATAGTGAGCAGAACATGTAGTGTTAGTGTTCTAGTAAATGTTTAATGATTTTAATTTATAATGGTATCTTTAATTCTATGCCTAGTATTAGAGCTCCTGATTGACTTATTGGTAAATATATTTATTTTGTTCATCAGTTCATTTCACATTAGGCAATTACTAGATTAACCTGAGACATCTAGTCTTAGTTGGATCAGTAAGTGTAATATAGGAAAGAGGTGAAGTTAGAGTTCATGGTACTAGGGTGGTTGCTTGTGCAGAAACAGATTCCGCAATGGTGGAGCCAGTAGTGGTGGGGTGGGAAGGAGGATTGTTTTGATGATCCAATAAAGATAGTCAGATAGACATGACCCCATTACTTTTTGGTTTCTACTTGTTTGCAAATTGCAACCTGTGAAATTTTGGGCTTAATTTCGAAGATGAGGCAGCGTCCAGTCAATTTAGGTTATTGGAACTTTAGATTGGTGGGACACTTAAATTCCCAATATTGTCACGGCACAAATTCTAAGATGCTAATAATATGCTCGAATTTTTTGGCTATAACCATATGATTATGGCAAGGAAACTCGAGGGATAGTGAGAAAAGAACTGCTAATATGAGAGTGCGTTCCATAGCGTTTTTGTTTTAAACACTAGAAAAATAAACAAAAAATTAGAAATAAAAACGATACCAAACACATTACGCGTTTATATAATTGGTTTAAAAATTGAAGGAGGTATTTTGTGTCAATCGAGTATTTGTTGAAAATAAACTCTTGTGGATGGAGCTTGTTTAATCTATGCGTGCAGTCCTGTGAGTTTATGAAGTACTTATTTGAAATGGATAGAATAATTACTGGCTAAGAGTGATGAAGAGCCAATGCATTCTGTTTATGTCCCGGCAACAAAAAATAAATGGTGCAACAAATATAAAATTTTACAATCCTTGATTGAGTGATTGAGTGATTGAGATGGGTTTAAACAATACAGGCGTATCAATCACCTTTCGATTCATGAATTTGTTGGAGTGACTGACTGAACGACCCTCCACCGTCTATCCACCGTCGTCAGTGAACTTATGCCTGGCGTCAGTTGACCTATGCTTAGCTCCTGCCTCCTTTAATGCCCAGCTCAACATCAAGATCTTTTGGTTCCACAATCCCACAAAAACTACCCCACAGCCCAGAAACGTGTAAATCAATCAGTAAATGATGGTTTTAGTTTAGCTAGAAATTTAAAATTCGAGTTTTAGAAGTTATGTTGTAAAATGTGGTGGAGAATTTTACTCTCATATAGTAAAATTTTATTCGATTTAAATTTGAAATAGTCGATACTATATAAAGAAGGAAAAAAACCATCCCACAAGCCATCACATCTGACGGTTGTCACTGCACGGAACTCTAACACCACTATGCAGGCACATGAATGAGGAATCTGCTTGTAACCATACAATATTACACCATTAGTGCTAAAAAATACGCATACTCATTATACATACCGAAGTCAGTCAATGGTTAAATTACTAGTTAGCAATAGTTTAGTCAATAAATAAAAGAATCTATGTGATTAATCATTAAACTAATTAAATTTAGTTGAATTTAAAAATAAAAAATGTGTTAAAGAGATCCTAGGCAAGGCTAGCGGAAGAGAACCCTACAACCTCCAAAGTCCAAAACTCCAAATAGAAAAATCTTATAGTCAGAATCACCTAAGGATAACAATTCCGCCCGCAGATATAGATATCCATCTAATATTCGTAATTATGGGTGGATATTACCCACACATTGTGGGTATTTTGCGGGTATAGATATACCCGCACCTATAAAGTACGAGTATGAATGTGGGTATGGATAGTGCTTATCCACTCCAATACCTGCACTAAATACCCGCAATATAATATTTTAATATATAATTAATTCAATATATATAATACATAGGACACTTATTATAGAACCTAGAAAAAGCTAGTTTGATAATTTATTTTACCGCGAGGCTTTCTAATAACGAAACATTATATAACCATTTTTTTTATAAAAAATTAAAATTTAAGGTTAATTTTTTTTTCTACCAATTGTAATCCACTTTATGATCCTTCCTCAAAATAACACTATAGTATTTATTTATCTTTAAAAAAAAAGCATTGCTCCGTACTTCTTTAAATTTATAAAACGGCTCTAAACTCGTGAGTCTTATTAATTTTTATTAACTTTTTTACAATTTGAATATACTTTTTTTTTCTTTTGGAGCTTTTAAAATAAAAACAAATGGTCAAGTTTTTATTTTCTCTAAAATTAGGTTTTTGTTTATTTGCAAACGAAAAATGAAAAATCATATTGGATTAGTGTATTATATTATTGTGTGGTATTGTTATTAAATTAGATTAATTTTTTTTATATATTAATTTGATTTAAATTTGAAATTCAAATAAATTTGCGGATATTCGCGGGTTATCCACAGGTATAATTACTCTTCCTTTACCAACTCCATATGAATATGGGTGCGGGTATGGATTACCCGCAAATTTACGGGTACGGGTATAGATAGTACTTACCGTCTTACCCGCTTCATACCCGCCCAATTGTCATCCCTAGATTCACCCATCCGTGAAGAGATGAATAAATAAATAAAAAACATACCAAAATAAAAATAAAAAATCTCAGAAAAACACAAAACAAAAACAAAAACAAAACCAAAACCAAAAAACCAACCAAGCTGACGAGTGAGTAGTGACCACCACCAGAAGCAGTAGCACCACCCTATCCTCCTCCTTCCTCATTTCCCCCACAACATCTTCAACTTCAACAACTTCTCCAAGCAATAACTCTTCCCATTACCTTCTTCGCAACTAACCCAAAAACCAACTGCTTTCATTTCATACACAAACAAAAACAGTCCTTTTCTTCTTCCTTCTTTTCGTTTTTGCCCCTTTTGTGTTAAACAATGAAGCTCTCCACGAAGTCCTTGTCGAGTCCGGGTCGGGCAGAGAAATTATACCCGCCGCCATTGATGAGGTTTTTGAGGAGCAATGGTGGGAGCAGAAGCAGAAGGTCTCGTTCAAGCCCAATGTTTGTCAGGAAGAAGAACACACCCAATATTGAAACTCAAGAACCCTCTTCTCCAAAAGTCACTTGCATGGGTCAGGTTCGAGTATCTCGGTCTAAACAATCCAAGACCCGACCCGGTAAGCACAAAACAAGGTGTAGTTGGCTCCATTGCAACCCCATGTTCTGCCGCTGCCGGTGGAGCAAGAAGAAACACCACAAGCTCAAGTGTTTTACACCATCTAATAACATTTGGCGCAAATGGGTACTTTTCTTTCGATGCGGTTTCAAGAGGAAAAGCAAAATTAGAGAGGATCCGGTGAAGGTTGAGCCTCAATTCGGTGATTATAACCGGAATCAAGAAAGGGATAAAGAAAGTGACAAAGCAGAAGATGAGGAGGAGCCAGAAGATGAAGATGCAAAGGTTTATGTTTCTATTACACCACCAAAAAACGCTATGTTGTTGACAAGATGTAGATCTGCACCGTACAGATCTTCCTCTTTAGCTTGTAGATTTTGGAGTGAAGAAACGGAGGAAAAACACAGCAGCACCGATCAAGAAAGCAGAGAAGAGGACGAAGACGAAGCGGCGTCAGTGTCAGTCAGTGATTCCTGCAAGAAAGAATCAAGATTGGATCAAGAAAATGAAGAGGAGGAGGAGGAGGAGGAGAAAATTGAGTTCTTGGAAGAAATTGAAGAATCGATCATTTCAATTAAAGAAAGATTAAGTTTGAAAGCTGGAAATGTGGAAGAATTGAGTAAAGAAGATGGAATTGCCCGGCCATTTATGCTGACAAGGTGTAAATCCGAACCGGCGAGAACCGGAGGCGAGAAGCTCGACCCAGAAATTGGTTTCTGGAAAAAAGGAAGGTTGGGTTTTCACATGACTGATTAATTAATTAGTGATTAATTTTTTAATAGTTTTTGGTAACTGAACTAAATGTAGCTAGTTTCCAGCAGCACACGAAAGTAAAACCTGAATATAGTTTTTGATTCTGAGATTTGCAATTTATTAATAATTATTGATTTTTTAATGTATTTTTTTAATATCTGGAGCTGTACTTGAAGAATCTCTACAGCTCTTCTCGTTGGTACTAATATAAAAACCTGAAATGGTGTAGAAGCAGTACACTACAATTATCTTTTCTGAAATCTCTCTTTTGCTGCAGCGTCTTCTCATGTAAATTACTCTATCACTGCTCACGCAGGTGGCAGTATGTTTTAGTTATTTATTTTCTTCTGTTTCTAGTAAGCAATCTTATTTTATTTTAAGAAAATGAGCGCTAACTAGATTACATCCTGAGAGAGACGATATCTCAAACCAACGAGACTGCTTGTTTAAACTGTTTGTCTCGAGTGCTTTTCGATTGATGGGATTCTTGATTGCTGTTGTGATTTGTTTAAACATCCTTGGATCCTCTGGATTCTGATCTCTGACCATCTATTTTAATATTTGCTTGCAGAAAGTAGCGTTTGTATAAAGTTTGATGATTTGATTTCTGCATTTGGAAAAATGTACTACTATAGTATTAGTAGTATACTATATAAAAAACAAATAAAAAACTATAGTATACAGTGTTCCAGCTTGAAATATGTTGAGCCTTGTTTATTTTTTACTATTCTTTTCTTTTTGGGTACATGTGTGCAGATAAAACAACACTAGATGTGAATCTTTTGTGTATAATAAATTATCAAATTGTTTGCCAAATTGAATTTGGTTTGCTTTGTGGAAACTAATCCAGCTACGTATGATCATTATTTTTATATCTGACATTATTTTTTAGAGCATTAGACAAGTTTTTGTAAGATCATTACAATGCTAGTGTCTAAGAGTAAAAGATTAATACTATTCACTAAATAATTAAAATTTTAAGTTTGAATGACCCAATCTTTACTTGGTTGAGTCCAATTAGAAGAATCGGATTCGGATGTGGGTCTTGAAATTGACACAAAATCACTGAGCATCTGCCTAGGACCGAGGAAGGGAATGGAAATGGATAATTGAAATTGAAAACTGTACCCATCTTTTCGCATTAAAGGCCGTCAAAGGCTTTATGCAGTTGTCGGATTTGGTCCGGAGGTTACCATCTTTGCTTCTTCACATGCAAAAAGTAAAAAAGAAGAAGATGATATTGTCGGTAGCTGCTTCTGCAGACCGCAAAGCATTCATGGCCTTTTTAGAACACAGAAAAGGAGACGTAGACCTTAAAAAAATGGAAACTTTGGCTTTCACAACAAAGATAATTTCTATTCAAAACTTCCCGTTTGTTTTTCTAGGTCCCCCAGTTTGTTTTTAACTGAAAATCATCTCGTTCTAACATTCAACATTCTCGGATTTTTAAACAGAGAATGATTCTCCCTTTATAGTTTTGCTCTCATCTTAAAACTCGAATTTAAAATCTTAATTAAGGATGGATAAATTTTTTACTAATTAAGCACTTCATTTTTGTATGTTTGCCTAAAGAAATTGGCTTTAAAAAAAATTATCTTTTTACTTTTCCACAATAAATGCTCGAATTGAACGGTTGAATCGATTTGAACGATAAATTTGTGGTTCGGACCTATAGTGAGTGCAATTCGATATTTTTTCACAATAAATGTTCGGATTGGATAGTTGAATTGGTCAATTAGAGCGGTTAAGCATATAATCTTTTTTTTCATTAGTTTTTTTATAGTATAAATTTATATTTTTATATTATATAAAACCAATCAGTCAACTTCGATTAAACTATTGAATCATTGATCTAAAAATTTAAGCGATTTAATATCCGATTCGATTCCGGTATTTGGCTAAGTGAAAGATGGTTGTGGCTTTCCTTTTGTTGCTTTTACGAAAAGGCTAGTATTTTTTGTTCTTTCATGTGTTTTTTCTGGGGTAATTGTTGCAGAAGTCCAAGGTTATCAGACAAGGCCAATCAATTCAGTGGGCCTTAGAATTGGGACAAATAGCGGCCCACACAGGTCAATTGCAAGTTTACAGCCACACATTACCCACCGCCATTTAATTGTTTTTTCCCACATATATTGAAATTAAATAATAAGTAATATAAATTATAATAACCCAAATTAAGAAGAAGAAAAAAATCTCGAGTTTGAATTGTTCTTCGCTCGTATCTATATTTCTATAAATTTTAGGAATGAATACTTTTATACAAAACGCAAGTTCCGTATATATGAAATTAATAGAATAATGAATGAGGGAATGTAAATGCAAGGAGGCAAGACTGCAAAAGAGCCAGGCGTACTATACGTGGCGTATATAGCTGTTGATTAGTTGCTAGACAACCAAGGAATTGAATTCTATGCCGTGGTATGGGTATCTAATGTTTGTATACACCAGTTGCAGACAATCTTGAAGCTAAAGATCATATGTTGCAATCGTAATTAAGTTGGTTTCGATCTCAATCTTCAAACAGATCATACTAGAATTTAATGGAAAGTAACTATGATCGTCATAGAATATGTGTTTGGTAAAAATCTAGTTGTCCCAATAGCCAAAGGATTGGTTATATGTTGTTCATCACTCACTCATCCTAATTTTTTTTAATGCAATGATTATTTAGTATGATATTAGAATCTCGTTGATAAAACAATCGTAAATTCATTTCTTACCACTTCAAATCTAATCATCGAGTAGAAACAGTCAATAGATATTTTACCCTCTCTAAAAGTCTCTAAAAGTTTCTAAATGTGAAGTAAGATTCAAAACTCGAGTTTATTTATTTTACCATATATATATATATATATATTTATAATAATAAATAAATTATAGGATTAGGATATTCCAATTCCAATCATCACATAAGCTCAAAGTTTTCAACACTGGACTCGTCGTACGTTCGGCCATTTATCTTTGGAAAACACTAATGAGGTAATCATTCTTCACTGAAATCCAGCCGGACCCATTGGCCCACCACATTTTGGCCCATTGGTGAAATATCTTGCTAAACATGTTTGTAAACAGTATTATACTCCGGCAACGAGAATAAAAATGTCACCTTTCGCCCGACGTGCTGTTTAATTTTATTTCTTTTTTTGGTTTGATTAATATAAATCCTCTACTCTAATTTTTATAGTTAATATAGATTTTCGTCAAGTCAGAAATCACGTCAGATTTAAAGTAAAAAATATAGAATAAAATTTCACCTAATATTTAACCGTATTAAAATAATAATAAAAATAAAGAGAGGGCAAAGATAGACAATGACAAAATCAAGAAAGAAATAAATAAATGGAATGAATTGTTGGAATCCATGGGCATGTCGTTATATTAGTAGGTGTGAGTAATGTGAAATCCAGCCCATGCCCATTTAGCTAAATGAGACTGTCCCTCAACAAGACATTGCAATAATATTATACACATGCACCTGTCTATTGCCCAACAGGAGGCCAAACGACCCTAAATCTTTCTTTTTTTTCACACCAAAATTAAGAATTGAACAATGTTAATAATGATGATAATAACCTAAACTTTAGGTATATGGTTATCTAGTTACATGAACATAAATGTTCCAACCCAACATATCTACATCCTTATTGTTGTGTCGATTACGACGGTTTCAATTGCAAAAAAATTGATCATCTTTTTAGGTACATTGCGTTTATTCCGTGATTTTTCTTTCGGTTTTTCACATAATTCTAGATCTAATCTCTTTTTACTTTTTAAGAAATATTATTAATAAGCTATAAACTGATTGGTAAGTTGCCGGTTCTTTTTGTTATATAAATTAATGACCTATGTCATCCTTTTTTTTGGTAGACCATCATCTATCTAGTCAAGCTCATCATTCTTGCAATTATTCCATGGAGCTCAAACCCAAAAACATCACCTCCTCCACCTTCTTCCTCTTCCTTCTCCTTTCCATTCCTTACATTTCAAAAGGTTGTGCTCTTCTTCTTCTTCTTTTCTGCAAAAAAGAGATTTCTCTTTATAAAATTACTATGGCTTTAACTATTTTATTTATTTTTTGTTTAGTTGACGGATCGGGTGATGAACCGGAGGTTTATGAGATTGATTATAGAGGACCGGAGACTCATTCCTCAATAAATCCACCACCTGGTCATTATCATCATGGCAGGCCTTGGATTCATGGACGGCAAAAAATCAACCCATCTCCTAAGTGGTCTAAGGGTTTCAACGATGGGAAAAACTAGCGCAAAACATGTAATTATCCACCACCATCTACTCCATATTCTTGTCATTTAATTCTATTTACCTGTTTTCTTTTTCTGGACTCATCTTTATGATCTTTTGTTTTTGCAGGCAGATTATAAAGATGGTGGCAGATTATAAAGATGGTGGATGGATTAGTGGGCAGTTTTTGGAGGTGGGAAGTAATTATTAGTTTTAGTTTATGAAGAGTTTATAAATGAAAAAAATTAAGAAAAAAAGATGTGGCATAACTGTAATTATATTAATCTTTGAAGAGATGTATGTATTGTCTTGTGAGGAGTTGTTCTTAAATTTTAAGTTAAAGATTAATTATAAAATTGTCATTCTTTGTTTGTTATTTAGTGTACTATTTTTTTTAAGGGTTATAAGAATTTCGAGTTTAAGGAATATTTTTAATTTTGTGGAACATAATTTTTCAATACGACTTTAAGTTTATAACTCGATGATATATATTTTCTACAAATAAGTAAAGTTCTGAATCTAAAATGTTACTGCGAAGAGAGTGGAGAGGCGACGTCGGCGAGGATGTTTTAGAAACGACGAGATTGAGGTGTGGCTGTTGTTGCTGTTAGGGTTGGAAAATTTAAGTTAGTGAAAGAGATGTATTTATAGGATAGCGAGTCGGTTCGGTATTAAGCGTTTTTTTCTCAAAATCCGACCCGTGATTGACCCGAACTCGAATAAATAAGTCGGTTACTTGTTAGTCTACCCGTGAGTTTAGTGTTTTCTTGCTAAATTATACTACCTCTGTCCTTAAATAACTGTCACTTTGAAACAGTAACAAAAAGTAACTCAAACACTAAAAAGTCAAGTAATGTATACAGTAACAAAAAGTACCAAAACGTCATCTATTTCAGAACGGAGGTAGTATTTATTTTGTGGCCTAATTGTTTTCCCCGGATCTCTCTCCTTGTTAGAGATAAGTCTTGCTCAGAAAATGTAATTTTTTTATCATTTTTTAAAATAAATAAATTATTTATTCCTTCATCATAAATTATTCCACCTCAAACTATAATTTGAGTTGAGAGAAATAAAGTAATTCAAATAATATAATTTAATAATAGTATTATTTCTCTCGAGATATTAATTTCATTCGACTGTGATTTATAATTTTCTTTTTTAGTTATAAGGTTGCTACGTGTCATCAAATTGAGACGGCAGCAGCTGACGCGGGTTATTACTATTTTATAGCGCTAGACAACTATTTATAACCATCGACCCCTGACCGACCTCTATTTACTCTTTCCCCGTTCTTACCAAAGCGTTTCAGATCCATTTCCTCACCACAAACCAAGCTATTCGATCAATTTTCTTTTTCCAAAAACCATTTTGATCTCCCAAACGATGGCGATGAAAAACTGCGATTCTCCCGATCAATCGGAATCTAACCCTCTGTTGAGCAAGACCCACGAAGAAGAGAAGACGAGCGACCAGAAACCCGCCAAAGTCATCGCCGATACCAAAACCCCCGCCGCCCAAATGGCTCCAGGAACCGTTTACGGATGGACCGCTAATGGGCTTCCTTTGGGCTCCGGAAGCGTTATGGGTGAGCCGGTCAGCCGGGCCCAATGGGATTCCAGCCTCCTCGCCTGCCTTGGCCGCAACGATGAGTTCTGCAGCAGCGACATAGAAGTTTGTAAGTCTTCCTTCATTAATTTTGAGAATTTGTTGCAAGTTACAATTGAATTGTGAATTATAATTATAATTTTTTTTTATAAGGTCTGCTTGGAAGTATTGCGCCTTGTGTGTTGTATGGGAGCAATGCTGAGAGACTTGGATCCAGTGCTGGAACTTTTTCGAATCATTGTATGCCCTATACTGCATTATACCTGCTGGGTAATTCTCTTTTTGGTTGGAACTTTCTTGCACCATGGTTTTCCTATCAGAGTCGATCAGCTATTCGTCGGAAATTTAACCTAGAGGCAAGTTTTTTGCTTAATTTGCTGTTATTTATTTGCAATTGGGACGGTACATTGCGTGTTAAATGGTTGTTAGCTGTAATAGTTTCTGAAATTATGCAGTATGTCTTATTGCGGGGCCGCTGCTTCATTATGCTTTGTTAATTACTTGTCTACATTGACTAGTAGATGCCTAATGTTTGTATTTTTTGTTGATTGTCCAGTTTTCCTTGGTTGAGGTGTAATGATTTTACGTGGTATAGTTTTGTTAGTTTCAACTCCGTCTAAGGAATAACCCGCATTTGAACCATCATCTAGCTAGGATTGTATTATGCTTATCTTACGAGGTTTTGCATACCCTGTTTATTTTACAAGTTGGTGTCATTGTGTTTTTTGGGGGTGCATCACTGCTAGCGAAAGGAATTTTTGCCCTTTTCTCATACCATGTACGATTTTGTAATGTTGTTGTGCTATAGGAAATAGATGCTTTACTTGATTTCTGGAAATTTCTTTACAATTCGTGAAACAATTGTGATGACTTCAAGTGATGGGTAGGAGTCTTCACCCTAGTATAGTATCTTAACCTTTTCTTGTTCTTTTATTATTATTTTTTGATGGAGGATGACGGGTGGGTATTACCTTACAAATTTCAGTAAGTTTTCAGTAAGTTGGTATGAGTTTATCACAATCGTAGATGGAAAGGTTTTGATTTGTATTCTTTGAATCTGATGTGATACAGGGTAGCTGCGAGGCGCTTAATAGGTCATGTGGTTGCTGTGGGAGCTGCATGGCTGAAGATGAGCTGCAACATGAGCAATGTGAACAAGCATGTGATTTCGCAACTCACATGTTCTGCCATATTTGTGCTCTATGCCAGGAAGGCCGTGAGCTCCGCCGTAGGATGCCTCATCCTGGGTTCAATGCTCAGCCAGTCTTGGTTATGCTTCCTCCCGGAGAGCAGAGCATGGGCCGTGGGGCATGAGATAACGAATGTTGCATATGCACGAGAGACTTGCATCCCGTCTTGACCTCCCACATGAGTGATGTATTATAATTTACGTTGAAGTTGATTTGCAATGTTTAGCTATCTTTAAAGACCTGTTAATCTGGTTTATTTTACCATCCCAGTTTAATAAGCGGATGATATATGTTTACATTCGTATGTACTATATTTATATTATGCATACACGGTTCGGAATACTACTAGTCGGATAACTTGTAGACGCTGTGGTGTGGAACGCCTAGTATATATAATAAGCGGATGATACATGTTTACATTCATATGTACTATATTTATATTATTCATACACGGTTGGGAATACTACTGGCCGAATAATTTGTAGACGCTGTGGTGTGGAATGCCTAAATTCATGTGTACTTTTTGTTGTTGTTGGTCATTCGTTCATTAACCTGTAACCAAGATGCAACATCAACAATCTAAAAATATTTTGAGTCTCAGCATCCAAGCGTCACCCTATTTTTCATATTGTTAGATGAGTTTTTTGTGTTACCTATCAGCACAGCATTCGGTGCATGAGGGCTAAGTAATTGATCACCAAAAGTGGTGCGGAAGTTTTCAAAACATGCTTTTTCGTTTGCTGGTGGGACTATTCCCGCCGTTATAATGGTAGATTCCATAGTCGATAAGCGGCAGCAGTAACTCAAACAATAAGCACTAGATTATGAAATGCAGCATTTTTACCTCCTGTTCTACCCAAATACAGACCTCTAAATATAACTTCAAGTTTCTAATATAAACGGGAAAGAAGGGAACAACACATACAAACTGTCTTGACACAAACATGAAAAATTTGGAAGTCGACAGTTCAAGGTAAGAGGGTCGAACAGAAAGCACGCCTCTCGTTTTGGTTTGTTTTTCTTTTCATTCTCCAGGAACAGAGACACCCTGCTTCAGTCGCTCTTTCTTAATTTTCTTCTTAGAGACTGGCTTCTTCTTCTTTGGAGGAAGAGTCTTCTGTGCATACATGTAGAGTGCATAATTTCCAACTAGGAATGTCAAAAGCAATCCGCCGATGACCAGCAACACGATCAGTCCTGGGTTGAGCCCTTTCGCCTGAGTATTTTTTAGGATGTCCTTCTGTTTACCACAAGAGAAATGATAATCACGTAAGTACAAACAGACAAGAATCAAGAGCAGGAAGCACAGCTAGATAGTTATAATCCACCAATCAATAAGCGACAAGTCAGAAGTTAAATTCCATCAAGAAATAAGTGAATTTTCTTTTTAATAGTTATCCTCATCCTTCGGTTGTCCAGACAGTTTCAAGCAATTCACTTCATAGTCTGTTTCCAATTAAAAACTTTAGCCCCAAAGTTTTGTACTACATTCACTTGCAGAGAAAACAGATTGAAAAGTGCAGTTTAGAGACAAATGCTAATTAGAAGATACATGCAGAATGTCTAATGTATCCAAAATGAGGAAGCATACGAGAGTGGCTTCAATTAACTATCACAAAAGCTTAATCTTTGGTGAGGTGCAAGGCTGAAAAATGTTGGAAATAAAAGCTACGATACTGGGCTCGTGTTCGGTTCTCAACAACACGGGGTGAGACTAGCAGCTAAAATCGACTCATATATGCTTTGCGCACCATTAGAAATACAAACAAAAAATCCAACTCTAAAAGAATACCTCAATACTTTAAGCAATAACTTTTTGTTCAGTGATTAGGTTTTGGTTATACATTTTGACTGACATCCTTAAAGAACTTATATTTGTGAGTAAAAATGTCCATATCACTTTCTCTTCACATTTCCAGAATCCCAACTCCCATCTAAATTACACATCCAAAACTGACACAACAACCAAACACATTCTTCTAAGCAGTTTTTCTTTCAAGTAAGCAAAATTCTCTCAAAAGAAAACAATGAAAACAGTTTAGCATAAAATTCTCTCAACTTCAGCAAGAAGCTATTAATTATTCATTATACATATATTTCCGAAATACCATTATATCATAAGACATTCAGATAATAAATTCTACATTTTTCATCCAATGTTAAAACCATGCCAGCATTATTTATGATGTAAAAAACAACCCCATTATTCTAATATACTCCATGGGAACCAACAGCTAAAAAGCCTAAAACAATGCATCGGAGCTGGTATTAACAAGCAGCATCTCATCATACGCCATAGAGACAATCAATAAACTTTGATCCAAACACAAGAACATCTAATGGAAAACAAAAGGACCCGAACGACAGAGAATTTACGGAAACATCGAAAAAGTGTACCATGTTTTTAGAATCGAAATCATCGGCCATGGTTGTAAGAGATCAGCTACGAGAGACAAGGATTTGGGGAGAAGAGACAGATCTAATATCGGAGACGGAAACGAAACTGGTGATCTTTATAGCTCCACTTGATGGAGACGGTTTTGATTAGTCCTCTTATTTTGAGTATTTTTATTATTGCCCAGTTTGGGTTCGGCTTTTATTCAATTATGCCACTCCTAACAGAATCCTAGTCATACTCCGGTAGTGATTTGTATTACACTGCTCGGAGCAATAGGAATCTGCCATGTCAGCATTGGTGTCTCGGTTAGCTTCCGACTTTGGGCCAAAGAGGGTATTCAACCAGTGGGCTGACGGTTGACTTGAAACGGGCTAAAGACAAAGTTGATCCTTTTCCTTATTTTTTTAGGGTTTAAAAATTAAAACACTCGACTTTGGGCCAAAGAGAGTATGCCACCACTTCCACTTGCAAAACGTATTTTTTTCTTCTTTTTTCATCGATAATAATGCAGATAAGAACACTCGAATTCTTTGCAAGCTGGGTTGCCAAAGGCGAAGAATCTGAACAAAACTTAAACCAATCTTTACAAACGTATACCTGCCAAAACTCAACGAAATCTTGAAAGGATATCCTTAACTAAACATGATGGAAGATCCGTAATTTGGGTATCAGAGCAATAGGAATCGACAGATTAATTATCGGAGAGTAAATATGTAAAAAAATAACATCTTAATTATTTCGGTTGGATAAAGAAAACATAATATGAATTGGAGGGACCATTTAAATGAGAGAAAAAAAAACATCAAAAAAACTTAGAATTCTGATGTAAGCCCAAATAAATCATCAAACTATATTGGACCCAACTCCAAGTTGGGCTTTTCTTAAAAAAAGAATGAAGATTTAGATTGGGCTTGATGCCAATGCCTCGGTCCTAAAGCAAGAGCTTATAATCACGCGACTTAGTGGCCGTTTGGCGTTGAGGGTTGGGTAGCCAACCAAATTTTTCTCAACCAAAAACGAAGGTTTGGGTGTTTGGGAAAAAATTTACGAAGCCCAGTTCCAAGGCCAGGCCAATTGGCCTTGCCTTACCTCGCGCTGGAGCATTTTGCTCCAGCTAGCCAACCTGAGTTAGGTTTGACCTTCTCTCTCTTTTTTTTTTTCCTTTTTCATTTTATTTTAATTTTTTTACTTTATATAACCAACGAAATAAATTAAAAATTAGCACAATAAAAATTTTATCTCAAGATAAGTAATTCTATATCCACTTTTCCTATTTTTATTAATTTTTTGAAAATGGGTTTTATACTCTCCAATGTTTTCCCACCCAACTTTTTTATCAAACACGTCAGGTATCTTATAACACTTTTTAATTTTTTTACCAAACAGCACACTCCATTTCTCAAAAGTCGTTTTCTCACCCAATTTTTTTCCACCCAATTTTTTCCCACATAATCGCAACGCCAAACAGAAGCGAAGAAGAGAATTGGATTGTGTAGTCCGAGGATGCAGCTGTGAGCGAAGAAATCTTTCTTGAGGGATAGTGCACCGACACGTCGGTGGCTATACCCAAACCTTCCTTTTTAAATTTAAAAATGATTAATAATTTTTTTAATCATCCAATCATTACAAGTAATTATGTATTTACATATCATCTTTGTCAAAATTTACATGAAAGGAAATCCCACGATGAATGATCCTAATGTTGTTGATGATGTTGATGAACATCCACCAATTGTAATAATTATAATAAAAAATAATAAAAAATAAATTATACTTTAGTTATAAAAAATGAAAATAGCATTAAAAAAATAAAAAAAATGATCTCATCTTTGTTGTTTTATGATACGACAAACTCATATAACTACCCTGGCACGGATTCAGGAATTATTTTCAGGGGGACGGATTTAGAGTATTTTAAAGGGAAAGTAAGCGAGCTGAACTAAAAATTGAACAAATGCTTAAGAGTATTTGTATCCGTCACTAAATAACGAGCTGAACGAATTTTTTTTAAGAGTATTTTAAAGGGAAAACAAGCAAACTGAACGAAAAATTGAACAAATGCTTAAGAGTATTTGTATCCATCACTAAATAACGAGCTGAACGAATTTTTTTTTAGAGTATTTTAAAGGGAAAGCAAGCGAGCTGAACGAAAAATTGAACAAATGCTTAAGAGTATTTGTATCCGTCACTAAATAATGAGCTGAACGATTTTTTTTTTTAAGAGTATTTTAAAGGGAAAGCAAGCGAGCTGAACGAAAAAATTGAACAAATGCTTAAGAGTATTTGTATGCGTCACTAAATAACGAGCTGGACGATTTTTTTTTAGAGTATTATAAAGGGAAAGCAAGCGAGTTGAACGAAAAATTGAACAAATGCTTAAGAGTATTTGAATCTGTCACTAAGTAACGAGTTGAACGAAAAAAAAATTAGAGTATTTTAAAGGAAAAGCAAGCGAGCTGAACGAAAAATTGAACAAATGCTCAAGAGTATTTATATCGAGCACTTCTGCATCCAATAGAATTTTTTTTTCATCCAGCCGCCCACCCTCGCCTGGGCTGGATCCGTGCCTGTAACTACCCATTAGTTTAGAAAATATTTTGTCATGGCAAAGTGTAAATTTGACATTATAGAGATGTACAAAAAATCGATAAAAATCGCCATTTATTTGCTTAAAAAAAAGACATTAAAATCTCTTAGGATGTTATGTGTCATTCTGGAATCTTTTAAGATGGTAACATGGCAAAAAAAAAATGGTAACAAATGACTTTAATAAAAATTAACCCTTTCCTATTCAATTATTGAGGATGAATGACCCTCGTACGTCCATCTTTTTTAGGTGATGAAGCTTTTCAGTATTGACATGCATTATATATAAAGTGATGGTGCAATTTTGTTGCATTTCCCTTTCCTTCTTTTTATCTTTTTGGTTGTGTATTGTTCCCATAATTGATTATTGGGTGGTCATCCTTAGGAGTTGACATTTCATGGACCACACCACACCCTCTTAGTTTTTAGACTTTAATGGCTTTGTAAGTGAGTTGGTGAGCCCATCTTCTTCATCCCAGTAATTAACTGCAAGAGAAAGGACTTGAATCTTTGATTTATAACAATGTTCATTTCCTCTTATGTGTTCTTACAAGTATACCTTTCTCTTCTAATCAGTTGCTCTGCTATAGATGTCATCACAATCAACAGTGCTTCGCTGAGTGATGAAAAAGGAGAAACTCTGGTGTCAGCAGGAAAAAGATTTGAACTTGGATTCTTTACTCCTGATGGGAATTCTGATGGCCAAAGGTATGTAGGAATCTGGTATTATGGGCTCTCAGGAAAAACCCTGATCTGGGTTGCCAATCGAGACAAACCACTTTCGGATTCCAGAGATGGGGTTTTAGGAATTGATGATGGCGACCTCAAGATAAAGGATGGGTCAGGAAAAGAGTATTGGTCTACGAACCTCAAACCAACTCACTACAGCGGCGCTTGGGAGGCTAAGCTGAGTGACTCCGGAAACTTGATTGTTGGTGATAAGCAGGGCCAGTCTGTGTGGCAGAGCTTTCAAAATCCTACAGATACATTTCTTCCAGGAATGAAGATGGATGAGGATCTGTGGTTGACTTCTTGGAAAAGTCAAGATGACCCAGGAACGGGGTATTTTACATTTAAGCAAGAAAGAGGGGATCAAGTTAGCATCGACAAGAGTGACTACGGTCTGTACTGGAGTAGTGATTCGTTCTACATGGAAAAGATCAGTGCAGAAATTGGAAATATTTTATCCAACTTCAGTTCCAGTGGTAATCCTTGTAAGATCATTACAAGGAAAAGGAGAAAATGTTCCTTGCCAGAATCAGACTATGATAACACAAGGATGGTGATGAATAGTAGTGGAGAAATACAATTTTGGAAGTTGGGTAAGGACAGGAAGGAATGGTTACTACAATGGTTGGAACCAAGAGACAAATGTAGTGTGGTTAAAGTTTGTGGAAATTTCGGAATCTGTAATAGCAACAACCAGTTGCCCTGCGAATGTTTGCCTGGTTACAAGCCGAAGTTTCAACAGGATTGGGACCGAAATATTTTCTTGGATGGTTGCGTAAGGAAGCCAGAAGTATTTTGCCAGAATGACACTTTCTTAAACTTGACGGATATAAGAGTGCCTACCACAGAGTTAGTGCATGAGGCTGGAAAAGATATAGATTGCAAAATTATCTGTCTCCGTAGCTGCCGGTGCCAAGCTTATTCCTATACTGGTGGTGGTGGACAGAGGAAAAGGGATAATCTAAAGAAATGTTTCATTTGGACGGACAACATGAATAATCTTCAGGAGTATCCTGTTGTTGTTGTTGGTGGTGGTGTCCCTGTCTCTGCTGTCAACCTCTCTGTTCGTGTAACACCTTCTGATATAGGTAACTTCTTTCTCCTCCTATGTTTATCCCATTCCAATTCTTAAAGTTTTCGGAAACTTGAGTGAGTTTGATGGTTCTTTGATATGGTATCAGAGCCTCTAAGACCAAGTGGTCAGTAGTTCGAATCGTGACACCACATATTTAAATAAAAATAAGGTCATGCCTTGTTATTGCATCGGTTCTGTTAGGCGCAAAAGAAATGTTTTAAGAAGATAGAAGATGACTTGAAAGTCTAATATTATTTGATTTAATGAACATTGCTTAAATACATAGAGAAAGAAACTGAAATCCTACTAAGAAGGAGACACTATCCCACTACACATCAACTAACTAACCATTAGTTATCATGCCTAAAGACTAGGACTCCACTATCTGAAAAATAACAAACAAATTTAAACTGATAAACATAATGCCAACTCAGCTGCAGATGCATATTTCAACAGGTTCCTTCAGGAACCAATCTAATCTGGTGAGTGATTTGGAATGTCCTAGGTAGAGTTCAGACTCTCATATTGATGGAAATGTTTCGAATTTTCAGGATTAACTGCTAGGAGCTGTGACCCTTGTGGCAAAAATGTGATTCCCTACCCTCTAAGTAGTGAATCAAGTTGTGGTGATCCTATGTACTTTAGTTTCTCCTGCGACAAGTCCACAGGCAAGATTAGCTTTAAGACACAGAACAGAACCTATTATGTCAAGAACATCAATTCAAGCTCCAGATCTTTTGTCATCCTTCCAGGAGCTTCGGATAATTGCACTGCCAGACCCGCAAATGATGACATAATACTTCTAAACCAGTCATTGCCATTTACTTTGTTGAATGTGTCCTGTGATGCTCCTGAAGGGGGAAATTATAGCTCCAGTGTGTTACCGCCCAAACGAATGAATGAAATAGAAATAAGTTGGAAGCCACCACCAGAGCCGACTTGTGGGGGACCTGCAGACTGCATGGATTGGCCATATTCAGCTTGTAATGTCACTGGAAACGGTACCGGAAGGTGCATTTGCAATAAAAACTACCGGTGGGATCACGACAATCTCAATTGTACACAGGGTGAGACTCTAATCTTATGTAAATGAAGAAATGCATTTCCCTCTTCCACATTGAATTCTAGCATTGTGCGACAGGTAGTAACTTACAAATGGTGAGATCCTAATAGCAAGCAGGGCATGAGTCCTATGAAGATCAATGACACACTATATTACCATTATTAATCTAGTTGGATTCCTGCATATATATTTTATCTTTGTAGGTTCATATTAGTATTATGCATATCTAACACTATTCCTTCTAGTGGAAGAAACTAGTCCCATTGTGAACACTGTTCCACCTTCTAGAGGAGAGATTCGTGTGTCTATTGCTGTCGGAGCAACCATTGCAGGCATTATAGTTATTTCAAGCACCGTTGTCTTCATATATATATCGATGAGAAAGAAGGATAGAAGGCAAGGTATACGTGATTGATTTGTGAGTTTAGTATCGCGGGCAGTTAGCAAGCTTCCTAGGTATTAATAATTCTATTTTGTGTTCAGAAAGTGAGGAAAACTTCAATAGAACTGCAGAACTTCGGTATGGTACTGAGAAGCGCTTAAAGGACTTGATATCCTCGGAAGAGTTTAAAGAAGAAGATAAGAAGGGCATTGATGTGCCCTTTTTCGACTTTGAGAGCATAGTAGCTGCTACAGATAATTTCTCTGATGCTAACAAGCTTGGTCGAGGAGGGTTTGGGCCTGTTTATAAGGTAAATGTATGGTTTTCTATGTTGAATGCAAGTTATGTATGATAATTAGTTGTTAGCTAGCTGAAATGGTGTGACTTTGGCTCCAGGGCACATTTCCAGGAGGCCGTGAAATGGCTATAAAAAGACTCTCAAATGTTTCAGGACAGGGCTTAGAGGAATTTAAGAATGAGGTTGTCCTTATAGCTAAACTTCAGCATCGAAACCTGGTACGACTGTTAGGCTACTGCATAAAAGGAGATGAGAAGTTGTTAATCTACGAATACATGCGCAACAGAAGCTTAGACTTCTTCATATTTGGTTAGTCTCTCTACTCTGTCATCTGTTGCATTAAAATGCCATTCATATAATGCTAATTCTCATATATGCCAATTACCGGAAATCCAAAACTTTAAAGAACATGGCATGGTATTCAATTGGGAGGCACGATTCAACATCATTCTCGGAGTTGCTCGAGGGCTGCTTTATCTTCATCAAGATTCTAGGTTGAGGATTATTCATAGAGACTTGAAAACAGGCAACATTCTACTAGATGATGAAATGAACCCCAAGATTTCAGACTTTGGCTTGGCCAGGATTTTTGAAGGCAAACAAACTGAAGGAACCACAAATAGAGTAATTGGAACTTAGTGAGTGATCGTGTTTTTTTTTCCTTTTTTTGGGTTTCTTCATTTGCAACAAATGTAACTTACTAATCAATGCAGTGGCTATATGTCGCCGGAGTATGCGCTAGATGGTCTATTCTCGGTGAAATCTGATGCTTTTAGTTTCGGGGTTGTTCTGCTCGAGATACTTAGTGGAAAAAGGAATGCTGGATATTTTCAGGCAATGCACAACATGAGTCTTCTAGGTTATGTAAGTGATATGCAAATTCTTCTTTCTGTCCTCTCCTGTAAGAAACTCAAATTTGGGTCTAATTTAGAAGCTTTAAATCGTCAGGCATGGAGATTATGGACAGAAGGTTTGGCATTGAATTTGATGGATTAAATGGTAAGAGAGAGTTGTGACAGAAGTGAATTTCTCAAGTGTGTAAATGTTGCACTGTTGTGTGTACAAGATGATCCAGCAGACCGCCCAACAATGTCAAATGTTGTTGTTATGCTTAGCGGTGAAACTACAACCCTTCCAACTCCTAAGCAGCCAGCATTCGTCGTAACAAGAGATGTTTCTGAAACAACTTCTTCCAGTAAACAAGAAATCGTAACAAGCAGTGGAGATCAAGCATTGCAGGAACAGGCTTAGGACCTATTTGGCGTTCCGGTTCTAGTTCGAAAAGTGTTGTGGGAAAAACACTTCTGGAAAAACTAGTATGCTGTTTGGTAAACATTTTTTAAAAGTGCTGTGGGAAACGTTTATAGTTTTTGGTAACAACTGTGGTTAAAACTACGGTTGGAATGTAAAATGACTATAAAGGACACAATTCATTTTTAACATTATAATTAATATTTTTTTTAGTATCTTTATAGATTATTTAAATCAATCTATTTCTTTAAATAAATAATTAACAATTTATTTATAACAAGAAATAATATTTCATTAGAAGGAAAAAAAGTTAAATATCGAGCACTTTTTTAAAATTTTACATATATAAAACATTATTCAAATAAATATAATATTACTATATGAGGAGAAAATAATACTCCCTCCGTCCTATATTATTTTGGACGTTCACTGTTCATGCACGGGTCCCTAGGTGGCCCGTGCAACGTACTATTTGACCCCGAAAAATTTTGAATTTTTTCTCGAACGTACGTTAAGGAATAACGTACGTTCAAAAAAAAGTACGAAATTTTTCGGGATCAAATAGTACGTCGCACGGGCCACCTAGGGACCCGTGCATGAACAGTGAACGTCTAATATAAAGGAACAGAGGGAGTATTATTTACCATAAAATTGAACTATTTGGTAAATAAATTTTAAAAAATGGTTAGTCAGTGAAGAAAATATCATTTTTGTTTAGTTAAACCTGTCGTTAAAACTATAATTTGAGTGTAAAATAACCATAAATGACAAATTATATATGTACATTATAGTGAATAAATAATTTATAAACTACTTTAACCTGATTTATTTATTAATATCAATAAATACATTTTCTTAAATAATTTAGAAATAATAATATTTCAATTTATTTTTTAAAAGAAAATACATCTGCAGGATTTCTCCAACAACTTGATTGTAAATATTTTACAACTACATATAGACCAAATTAATATGTTTTATTCTAAAATTTAACAAACATGGCTAAATTAATCAATAAATAACATTAATTAAAATGAAGAGACTAAATTAATCCTTTAAGGGTTTGATTACAAATATTTTTGCTGAATAAGTGGCTTAAACTAATCAATTAGGGGTTTTATTTTAAAACTCTAACAAATAAGGACTAAATTAATCAATTTCCAACTTCACAAAAACAAAATACACAACTATGCACCAAATGCTCATCAATTAGCAGCACTCCCATTACAAATATTTTCGTTTCTGGTGCTGCTGCCCCAACATGAATAGCATCATAAGGTGCAAACTCTGGCCATCCTTCCCTTCCATCTATAGTCATCAAGTAAACATCAAAAGCTAGGTATTAGCATCCAAAAACATGACTGCGGAATCTAATTCGTTCATGAAAGCGAAAAAACAGGAAATCAATCAGAAATAGGCAGCTAGTTGTCAATCCAACTAAAGATGCCAAAAGTATATGAATAATTTCTCCCAATCCATCAGGAAGGCTTTCATGGAAAATACGGTTTACAATGTTCATGACTCTGACGGATAATTGTTCATGCTCTACGGGCGGTGTTTTTAGAAAAGCTTGCAAGATAAATAACTAAAAACTAATATGAAAATCTCAACTTGTGGCCGACAAGAAAGTATCCATAACTTCCTCCAAGATATTTTTCTTCTCCTGAATAAATATTCGTTTTTTGAGGTTCAGGAACTTACCACCAGGATGCACTGAGAGAGAGGGAACCATCTTTCAATAATGGAGCTGCAGCACTTTTCTCAATGTTCTTGATGGATGAATTAACCAGTTCTGGAATATGTTCCACACCAACAGTAAGACCTTGCGGTCCAACCATAATCGCCATGCATGCTGTCAAATACCCAGTCCCTGTAAACAGAAATCAAAGGAAGAAACCCAGGATGCTAGTCGCACACCAAAGCATATTGTGGCATATATGAAAAAAAAAACGTAAAAAATCAAAACTGCAACAGCATTGCATTAATCTGACATGCGCTTAAATTCTAAATGATAAACAAGCCACTGATCATCTTTTCAGACCCTAACGAGACACAACCTCACACCAGAGCCTGCATTACTAAATGCAGCCATCAACCCACTCTCAGCTTTATTGATTTATGGAACCATAAACAGAACAAAAAAGCACCTCAGCCAACATCCAAGGCATGCACCAGGCTTCAAATGTTCCTCCAACAACTGAAGGCACATTGCATGCATATGGGGTGCAGAAATAGTGGCATTGTAACCAATTGACATAGGGCTGTCAACATAAGCAGGAGTCCCATCTGGAACAAACAACGCCCTATCAATAGTATCCATCACTTCAGCCATTTTTTTTGAGCTGATCACTCCATAATGCTGTAAATGCTCCGCCATAGCCTTATTCTTAGCAAGACCACTGCCGGACCAGAATCGTTGTAAAGTGCCAAAAAAATAATTCCAATGCACCATTCACACAGAAACAGAATTAACTGAAAGAAAGAAAGAAAAAAACTGGGGAAAAAAAACCAAGAAACTACAGAGCTCTACTATGCAATCACCACACTCTATAAACAACAGGTTAGTGCTTGTAAGGATAAACCTGGGATCCACCCCTACAGCCACAGCTATTTTACAACAAAACAATGCATCAACCTTTGTTTCATCCACATGAGACCATAAAATCTTGAAAGTAGATCAGTTCATCCACATGCCCCTAGGGGCCTATGCTACAGGTGGCTATGCCACACAAGAAATTGGCAGGATAAGAAATGCTAATTGCCAATCCAATTCGAGATGCCAATCCGATTGTTCTAAACAATACTTGGAAACTAAACCATCAATTAATTCGCTGGATGAATCATCCCGATATTGCCAAATCAACATAGTAATCTACGTTGTAAAAGAACAAACTTTGAAGGCACCCCACATCCTAAAAGCTCCAAGTGAAGTGATCAACAATAAAAACGCAACATAACACATTAAAGCATCAATCTTGTATACCACAGTCTTCTGCATTATAACGCAATTCCTAATTTGAACCAAAGACAATCAAATTAAAACGCTGCTTCCTTAGAATTTAGAGAAGAAAAATAATCACAAAAAACAGCTCAGTGTCTAGCAAATCGAAGCTCAAAACCAAAAAAAGCTCATAAATTCATCCATTCAACCTCTCATTTCTGTTCTTTAACCCAAAACCCACATCACCAATAAGCCTAGAAAGCTCAAACAAACACTGTTAAACACATAAACAAGAAAAAAGGAAAAGAAAAGAGAAGGGACTTAAGTACCTCCATCCTGAAGCAGAAAGAGTTCCCCGTAAGGAGGAAAGAACTGGTTTTTCTTGGGAAATAAAAAGAGAATAGAGCGGGAAACTTTGATCGGAGGTAGTAATTCTTGCTGCTAGGGAGACGGTGGTGAAAGTGGTGGTAGCTGCGGAGAGTTAAGAGATGCTTATGGGACTGGGAAGCGGGAGCGGGAGAGCCAGAGCGAGAGAGGGTAGCGAGAGCGAGAGAGTGACAGAGCGAGAGTGAAAGATTGGGAAGCGGCCAGAGCAGAGATCGGGGAAGAACAGACGGCAAGGAGAGAAGGTAGCGAGAGCAAAATGAGAGAGAACGAGGGGGGAGAGTGAGATTTTATACCTGATACAAGTGTAAATATGAAGAAGTGGAGTTAATAATTTTGTCCACGTAAAATTTAAAACTTCTTCCCGTCCTCTAACCATTGGTTTTGGGCTGGAGCAATTTGCTCCTTCTCAAAACCAAGGTTTTTCTTGATTTTGAACTCAAGTTTTTTGAGAAGTTTGGTTTGAAAAGCAGTTCATTAAACAGCATTACCCAACTTTTTGGTTTTGAAATTAACTTTTGCAACCCAAACCTGTCTCCAAACAGGCACTTAACATCACATCACATGGAATGGAATGCATGTGATCTCCACGTGTTAACGATCAGTAAAATCCAGATAGATTTATAGATTATTTTTCTCCTTTTCTTTTTTCCTTAACGTTCATGAAATATAGGGCCCTTTCCGTCCGACAATTATTCTCTTTGGACGTGACGAATTAATAAATATCAGTCTTTTTCTTTTCTTTTTTGAGTAAAATAAATCGTTCTTTTTATTTTCATTTTTGGTTTGTGTACCTCACATCTATATGGTCAGAATTGGTTTGAGATATTTTCTTTTTTCAAAAAACAATGCTGCAACTTGAAGGTAAAACCAAACTCTAACAACAAAGACAGGAAACATAATCAATTAGTCGTTAGTTGGAAACCTTTGCAAAATGTGACAGTAAGCAATCACTTATGATTGTGATCTAATCCAGGATGTTCTTATCCATCTTTTAACATATACTCTTTTACGACGCTAATTTATAGTAATTTGTCCCAAATATTAATCGACTAATTGTAAGATAGATAAAGAGTTATTAAAGAGTCATTTAATAGTCAAATAAATTAATGATAAGTGACAACACATCGAAGGGAAGGGAAGGGAAAGGAAAGGAAAGGAAAGGAAAGGGAGGGGAGGAAAATAGTACTCACGTCACATGATGTGCTAACTTCATAATGGAAATTTGACAAATATTATGAAAAAAATAATGATTGATTGGTGGAATTCAACTGATGATGAGCTAATGACACAGAAGAGAGAAGAAAAAGAAAAGGTTTCCTTTCAGTCCTTTTTGTCATAACTATACTTTACCAATCTTCTACTCAAACCCTTTGTTATATACTTTTGACTAATTTAAGTCCTTTACTTGTGAAAGCAACCATCCACCCTTCCACAACTACCAAAGCAAGAAGATGATTCCCACCACCCCACTAATCATACAAATTACTATAATTAAATTTGGCCCCATAAACACCTTCTAATTGATTAAATTACATGTTAATTATTGTGTTATACATACACAAAACGAATAATAATAATAATAATAACAACAGCAATAAACATTATTCTTGTGATCAGATCAAACTAGGTTATCGCTACCTCCGATGAAACTGTTTTCCGACGAAGAAGTAGAGAGCGTGATCATACCGTTCAAGTCCGAAACGGTATCCTGCAAGCTCAACAAGAGATGGGAGGTGCTAAAAGTTAGTGTTGGCTTTGCTCTTGGGACAAGAGGGACCTCAGTATCACCCACCAGCATTTGGACCACCCCTCTCATAGTGGGTCTAGCCAACGGGTCCGGGTGGGAACAAGCTAGCCCAACCAACAATGTCTTCCTCATCTCATTCTCGTCGTACTCGCCCTCAAGTCTCGCATCAGCAGCGGTTAGCAATCTCCCATCTCTGTGCAAACCCCAAACCCACTCCACCAAATTGCTGTTAACTCCTACTTTGCCAACTCCGGTAACTTCTTTCTCGATAGGTCTTCTCCCGCTAGCCACCTCAAGGACCACAGCTCCGTAACTATATACATCGGTTTTCTCCGAAGCTCTGCCGGTTAGTAGATACTCTGGAGCTAAGTACCCCATTGTACCTGCTGCTACCGTTGCGTCGGGTGATTTATCATGCTCAATCTGCCTAGCTAAACCGAAATCTCCTAACCTTGCATTGAACCCTTCATCCAACATAATATTGCTACTCTTAATATCTCTATGAATCACCTGATTTTCACATTCTTGATGTAAGTAAGCCAGAGCAGAAGCGACACCAAGCAAAATCTTTCGCCTGTGAGGCCACGGCAAAGGTGATCTTGCTTCAAACAAAGCTTTATCAAGGCTCCCATTGGGCATCAAATCATATACTAACAAAATTTCACCTTTCTCATGACACCAACCTTGAAGCCGAACAAGATTCCTATGCCTAAGAGTTCCGATGATCGACAATTCAGACAAAAACTCATTCTTCCCCTGACTGCTATGACTACATCTCTTCACTGCCACAATGTCGCCGGTATCCGGCAATATACCCTTGTAAACAGTTCCGAATGCGCCATGACCTATAATCCTATTCGCATTGAAACACTTTGTAGCTGCTCTAATATCTTTATAACTAAACTCCTTTGGCATTTTAATCACCTCTGATGCAAATGACACAGGTTTTTTCTTCACATGCTTAATTTTTGTAGAAAATAGCCAAATAAGAACTCCAGCAACAATCACAAAAAAAGCACTAGCAGTCACCACTCCTACAACAGCCCCTGGACCTTGCTTACAAAGTTGATTATGACAAGAAGATGACTTACTATTCTTTTGTGAATCACCACCACCATTGATTGATTGAACAACACCTGCATTAGGCGCCATAGACGGCGGTGGCGCCCTCACAGAATTAGCCGTTGGATTCATCCAATTAGTAGTGGGCGGTGGCGGCGCCGCAGACCCTGACCCTTCCCCTGCCGCCCCTGACTCAAAAGAAGAACTAAAGCTCCACCATTCAACACTATGAATCTCTGTACTCCCCTGCGTTGATCCGGAGAAACCCACATACATAAAATCATTGACATACTCATTGAGATCGATATTAAACGACAAGATTGGTTCTTTAGGCTTGAGATTGGAGTAAGAAACAGAGACATTAAACCCATGATTAGTACCGTCGTACTCAATCCAAACATTAACAAGATCACCACTTTTAAGATCAACATCTATAGCTCCTAAATCAACAACCTGGGTAGAAACCATGTCGTTCAGATCCAAGCCCACATGATTCCCATTAATATCATTGTACTCCACATCCATCAGAGTGTCAAATTCCACCGCCACAAACCCAGATGAGGAGGAGGGGGGAGCAGCAGCGTCGTTTTCATTGATGAGAAGACCCAAACAGCCGCCGCCGGCGCCGAGGGTGTCGGAGTCCGGCGAGATGAGGAAAGCGAGACCGCCGCCGATGGAGGATGGGTTTAGGTTGGAGATGGAGAAGGAGAAGAAAGTGGAGAAGCTAGTGAGGGGGTGAGGTAAAGATGGGTTCTTGAACCTGATGGGTTTAGAGTACAAAGCTTTTCCGGCGCCGGAATTGGGGACAGGGAGGTCGCGAGTGAGACGCACGCTCGCATTGTTCAAGTGGGCATCCCCGATGAGTGTCAAGCTGGTTAATGTTAGAGTTCCGAAGTCGAAATCAGTTGAGGATTGTGCCGCAATTGCGATTTGAAGATGTAATAGAGAGAGAAAGGAAACTAAGACAATGTTGGTGTAAGAGAGAGACATAATCAGTAGAGATTGGTCATGGCTGAGGAATGGAATTGGATTTTGTTTAGATAGGGAACGGAATTGAATTGAAGTCACGGGAATTTTAGAGGAGGAGAAGAAGATGGGTCTGAGTTTGTCTGTGAGGATTTTCTAGAGAGTGGGAAAAAACGGAACAAGACTGAAGAAGGAAGGAAAACAGAGGAATCCGAAGAAGAGTTGAAGAAGACAGGTAGATGATAAGGAGGCGACACGTGGATATTTGTAACGGTTATTTTTCCGGTGATAAAAAGAAAACTGTCTTTTTGCTTAATTAAAATCTCTTTTTTCCTTTTAGGAAAGTTAATTTAGCTAGTGGAAAAGGCCGAAAAGATGAAAAAAACTGGTGATTGGCTTAGAGGAAAAAACGGAGGAGGCAGATTTGAAGTTTTGTTTTTGGTTCTTTTAGTCAAGGGATGAGTTAATAATAACTTAATAACCCAATCAGAAATTGTTGTATCTTAATTAGGTTCGAATTTTAAATATATATCTATATACAATTCATGAAGAAAGACTTCGGTCATCTTTTAAAATTTTTCGTGCTCAGATCGATTTATAATAATTAACGACTCATACTAGTAGATTCACAATAATCAACAATTAATATTGCATGATTATTTTAATAGTAGAATTGATCTTGAAGATACAATCCTTTAAAAATGCCAAATTATGCACACTACTATGTGGCAGTGACAATTATGTTATGGTTATCTTGGCAGGAGGATGCATAATTTATTACAAATTATTAAAAAAAGTTAAATTTATGATAAAAAAATATCAATTTCTTCTCTCTCAAATTAAATAATTTATTTAGAGTATTACTTTTCACACCTTTTAAGTTTACATTAATCACTAATATTTCTTTTTATTCTAATTTACTATACTTTATTATTTCTACTAATTATCTCTCCTCGATAATTAAGAATAAATTACTAAAGTTAAATAAAAAGTTATCTAAAAAGTAACAAAAATATCATTTAATTTTAGATAAATAAAAATTAAAAAACGTTATAGAATTTAAGACGAAAAGAGTACATTAACATTACAAAATAAATTTAGGAACGGTTAGAGTGTAAACCTTAGAAGAGAAAAACACCAAAACGTAAACATCTTGCAAATTTATAGAAGAAAACAACAAGGTAACAACGGACATAATCTTCGGCACCTGAGTTGACTTCTTTTTTACGAACGTTAATACGTCTATCGTGAAGTTCATTTTATGGTGAATTTTCTATTTCATTATACATATGGATGTGATTTTATAGTTTACTATCTTGAGTATCTGATTGTTAGTTTTTTTTTTTAATTTTTACATAATATTATATACATATATCAGCATAAATTAGCGTTGTTTTAGATTTATCTTTGATTGGACGTGTATAAACTAGTAGAGTGTGTTAGTTCGACATCGGTTCCTATTTCATAGCATGTTATGCTCTGTTTGGCGTTCCGATTCTAGTTGGGAAGAGTTTGTGCAAAAGTGCTGTGTGAAAATCACTTTTGGGAAAAGTAGTATACTGTTAGATAAATATTTTTTTAAAGTGCTGCGAGATACCTGAGTTGTTTGGTAAAATAACTTTTCAAAACTATGGTTTGGATGTAAAATGACCATAAAGGATATAATTTATTTCAAGTGTTATAATTAATTTTTTTTAATATCTTTATATATATTGTTAAATAAATAATTGTAAAAAAGTAATTAAATGGTATAAAATTCATTTTTAAAAAATTAATAAAAATAGAAAAAGTGGATCTAGAATTACTTATTTTGAGATGGAGATTTTATTGTGGTAGTTTTTAATTTATTTTGATCTATTATATAAAGTAAAAAAATGAAATTAAAATGAAAAAAAAAAAAAAGAGAGAGAGAGCTTGCTGGAAGCTCCAATTCCAAGCATTTGCTCAGGAAATTGGCCAGCGCTTTGTGGCCCAGAACTTGCTTCCCGGCTTGGGTCAGTGCTTTGTGGCCCAGAACTTGAACCCCAAAGGGGTACTATATTTAGTGTGGCATGAGTGGTGTGCCACGGTAGATGTGTCAATTAGGTAAATAATTAAGTTAATAAATTGTTTTTCTTCCTATTAATAATAAATAATAGATAATTAATGTTGATTTTTTATTTGTTTTCCTTATTTGCATGAACAAAGTAAAAAACGTGTCACATGAAAATTGGGAGGGAGGAGTAATACTTTGACTTTGCTATATCAATTTCCTCTAGATTTTTATAGAATAAAATAAAATAAAAAAATCCAAAAAATAAAATAAAACAAAAAATCATACATAATTTCTTTATTACCACTAGTCGGAAAATCCTGCTCAAGAAAATAAAAAAACTGGAAAATTTTCCTACACAGAGTTCACTGACCAGCTGTCGGAACAGTGATTGACCAAACAGCAGCCACGTCACCATCCAGCACGGCTCAACAAAACGACGACGAGTCCCCACATCCTACGGATTTTGTCCGAGAGCTCGCGACTTCCGAGTTTTTGATCTCTGGTGCATAATTGCTTACAGTGGACTGTAGCGTTTTGTACCATATCTGATCTGACTGATTAAACATGAGTGCATGTACAGTGGGGACCACCATTTGGATCCCACCGTTAGGTGTGAACATCCATGATGCATCATCGACTCATCGCATCATTGCCACTATGACTATTGTTACTGCTCCAGTCAATCGGACGGTCCAGGAGGAGCGATGCAGGATTCCTTAGGTGGGCCGTGGGCCACTCTTTGCGGCAGGTTGCGTGAGGTTTAGACTTTAGACGAGGAGGAGCACACGTGAACATGATTAGAACACTTATTTTTTCTTCTCTTTTTTAAGCAAGAGTTTTGATTGGTTGGTTTGTTAAATCATGTGCAAAAATTGCACACAAGCCAAAATATGCTGTGTGGTTGTGACTTTCATGTTGTTTTGTTTTTTTGGTTAAAGAATCTTGCCTTGGGTGATTCATTGGAACAATTGGAAATGTGGTCTTTAAGTACTTTTCTCAAATTAGATAAGTAAATTGGAGGATTTATCAAAATAAAGGTGAAAATTACTCATCTATTCTAAAAAGGGGATGTTGTTTTTAGAATAACTAAGTGAAAAATAATTTTTTATAATAAAATATTGTTTTATTTTTGTTACTGGCGGAGTATTTTTCCGATGATGAGACGTATTGAAAGAACTCACGAGTAAGCTTATATATAGAGGAGAGGTAAATAAAAAAAGGTGTGGTGGTCGATAACAAATACAATCCTTGTTCAATATTCATAATCACACTAACAACCCAAAAATTACTCTTAGTAACTCAAACCGGTTCGAATCTCACTTTCACTTATAAAAAAATGTCACTAATCTAATTTATATTCTTTTTAGTTTGGTGGCTTTCAAAATAAACAGTGCTAATTAATAAATAATAAATACTGTAAATAAAAATAAAAGTGTAAAAGGAGGGCAGATTAATTACCATTTACCACATGATTGAAAACCTCTTATTGGGTTTCAGCTTCTTCTTTTTTTCCCGTGGAATCTATAAACTAGTTGAAAACCTCTTATGGTATACGGAATAATGGGCTTTGGGCCTTTATGAATAAGGTAATGCTCGGGCTTTGTTTTCTCTTTGTCGGAACCAGGGGCCCAATCCGTAGGTCGTGTTCACCTTCCTATTACTCCAACTTAATAAATTTATCAATTTAAATTATATTTTAGTATGTGTTAAATATTGGCTTGAAATATTAAGTACAAACTCAAAATATGTAGGCCCATAAGTATTCTAATTCTACTCGCACTTATATTATATGTGCTATAAGGTTGGAGTCATCTTCTATACTTGTCGTACATGTATTAGAAATTTGTGGGTGATTAGAACTCAAAAATTGTAATCTAGAAGTATTCGAAGAAGGATTCTAAGAGAGCGTAGAAGAGGAATATGTGTTTCTTTACTCCTTTACTTCAGTTCAAAGGTATTGACCGTATTCACAATAGATAGTGAATATATTCACAATCAAACGTTTTTCAAGTTTCTTATTTAATGGATAGTGATAACTGTGAATATATTAAAGTAATAAAGAGAGTATTTAAAAGATGATCAAGTTTATTTTCGTATAATCATCTCTTAATTATTTTACAAATTCTACCTTTTACTAATATCAAACAAGTTGTGGTTGATGAGGACAATGTATCTCTAATTTAACCATTATCGACTGACATTTAGCGACTTTGAGCAATTTTCAGGGTATGATCTTTACTTTTTCATGATTTGTTTATCCTAATTCATCTCAACTGTTTTGTTTGTTTATCTCAATTCTAATGATTTATTCATTTTCTAGGGACAAGATGGCTGCAGCGGCTGATGTTGGTAATTATGGCGATGAATCTCTATCAATACCTTGGCTCTTGATTTCTTATGGAAACAAGAGGCACATACAGAATACGACCAACCTATCATCAGGATCAGGACCTTGTTATGACCTTGAGAGTAATGTTCCTGCATTGCTTGGTAAACGCATATGTTGCTCTCGTTACGAATGGCTGCTATTAGGCAGTACTACTACATCAGATTGTTGCCTTCTCAATCTTTTCTCGAAAGAGACAATTCAGCTCCCATCTGTTGATTTCAGCTTCAATTTTTCCCTACTCTCTTCACCCCCAACCGATCCTACTTGTCGCATTGTATTTTTCGATGGAAAGTGTAACAGGTTGATGGTTTGCCAACCTAGGGATGGGAAATATGCTGAACATATTTGGGATTATGACAGATTTCCGAGTGGGAATTATACCATTGTGGCAGGGAAAGTGTATTTGTGCTGTGGAAGCATGGATTGTTTAGTTAGTCTAGAGTTTGAAGGATCAACCTATCGGCTTGTGGTAATGGAGATGAATTTTGTGAATCCTCGCAAATCAGCATTACGTCTCCCGTACCTAATTGAATGTTCTGGTGAGATTTTCTTGTGTTATAAGGGCATTCCTGGGGTTTACACCAACGATGTGACTGGTTTTCAAATCTTTAAAGCGGATTTATCAAACAAGCAATGGGTTGAGGCGACGAGCATCGGAGCACATACCATTTTTCTTGCATATGGTATGTGTTGTTCAATCGTTGAACTTGAGTCTACAATATTCAAGGCTAACTCTATCTATTTTTTCAAATTCAATATACCCAATTTGTATGTCTATGATTTGGGGAAGGGAGTCATTAACATGTACCCTAGGGATCTTAAACTCGACTGGATTATGATATCTCACAACAGGTCTTTTGGTAAAATTCTTCAGGTATCTCAATTTTTCTACTCTATTTTGGTTTCTGATTCTGCATAATTATATGCTTTCGTTTCTTACGAAACAATGATTCCACAGAGAAACAAAGAAAAAAGATGGCACAAGAAAAGGACCCTTGTCAGGAAGAACAAGGAGGGATTGGATAGGAACGCAGAGGTACATAATTTATGGTCCGTGCTTCCACCGGATATCTTAAGTTCGATAGGATCATATCTATTTGGAGTGGACTATGTTCGTTTTCTTGCAGTATGTAAACCATGGCGACTTTTGGCCACTCAATATCGTGTCCCTCCTCCATTGGCGCAAGAATCTTGTGCTCCATTGTTGATGTTTCAAGAAAACCCAAGTGCGCACATCATCCCCATATACAGATTCTTCGATCCATTTAAGAGGATGTCTTATTGTATAGAAATTCCAGAGCTGGGGGGGGGGGGGGGGGGGGGGGCTGAGATTCGCTATTCGAGCGAAGGGTGGTTACTTGTGTCCCGCGGAGCTGATTGTTTATTTTTCTGGAATCCTTTGACACAACAGAGAATTGAGCTCCCTGTATCCCATAATGGTGACCACCAAATCCTTTCTTTCTCTTCTCCACCAACTTGTTCAAATTGCTTAGTTGTTGCAATGGAGATTTTCGGACACTTGATTTGCACCCTCAAACATGGAGAGGATGGTTGGACAGTGCGTCACCTTGAAACAGACTCTCCCTTCAACAGACTATATATCAGCAGTCCTGTTGTGGTGGAGAAAGGGTTGCATTATTACTTGTCTGAAAACAGAGACATACTAGTGGTTAATTTACAGGATGATGGTAGCTTCCACTACCAAGCTTGTGCCACAAAGCTTACACGACCGCTTGAATGGTGTGGAAGTTCAGAAGATGACTTTTTGGTTGAAATTGATGGGGCGCCTGCTCTTGTTACTGTCCCTCTTGCCGAAGGCAAAGTTCGTGTCTTCCAATGGAACAAATCGAAGAAAGATTGGCGAGAGATGGGTCATGTCGATTTTGGTGATAAAGAGATGTTTCTTAGCAGGAGGTCTTGGTTATTGGAGAAGACTGATGGTGGAGGAATGGGGAACACTATTTTCTTTCCCTTGATTGATGAGGATGGTGCGAATGATGGAATTTTCTATTCATTTGCCACTCGCAGGTACCATTCGTTCTACAATGGCTATTCCTGCACAGCTCCTTACTTTGCAGGCAAACCTGTTGGGGGTGTTTGGGTTAAACCTGTCCGGACAAGATTTGATGACCGTAATCTTAAATGGTGCTGATTCATATCAATGATCAAGTCTCGCTTGAAAAATATTAGTTCATTTCTTATTTATCCAACCACAATTTATTATTTGTTATCTTATTTATTCTAATTAGCATTCCTAACTCCTTATTACTTCATTTCTTTTCCTCATCAGATTCCTCTTGTTTTTCTTCCTCCTCTTCCTTAGCATCCTTTTCTTCTGCTTCTCTCCTTGATGCCTCTGCGGCCTCTCTCCTTGATGCCTCTTCGGCTTCTCTCCTTTCGGATGCTCTCCTTAATGCTTCTTCGGATGCTCTCCTCGATGCTTCTTCGGATGCTCTCCTTGATGCTTCTCTCAGTCTCCTAAATTCGGGGCCGTTCTCATACGCATGCTAAAAAGAAAAAAATTATTTAGTGGACCTAATAAAAAGAGTAAAAAGAATTGATGTCGGTGGTTCTTACTGATAATTGATGCTCAAATAGCCAATTAGGGTTTGACGTGTCAACAATTACCCTACAGATAGGGCAGAGCCACTCATCCTTCAAGAAAAAGTAACAAATCGTAAATAATTAAATAATCCTTCAAGAAAAAGTATTAAAATAAATAATTAAATCAGGATTATTGTTACCGGTCCTATCGGTTCTTCTGCCATGCTTAATGCTCTATAAAATGCTTAATAATGTTGGGAAATTTCATTTTTATGAACAAAAAACATGCAATAGGTATGTGTTTCCTACAAGTGATTAACATATTTCCATTTACTTGCAAAACTCATCATCTTTTTTTGTGTTAATGGTAAAAAACACATGATTTGGCAATTGTGGCTTTCAAAATAAACAGTGAAAATAATAAATAAATAATGCTCAAATGAAAATAAATAAATATAAGACTGTCCAATAACGTAGTGGCAACTCACTAGGCAAGCATGGGCCTCGGTTCAAAACTTCAAAGGAAAAATAGAAAGAAAGCGAACGACATTATAGATGTCTAGTACCAGAACATAGAATCTAAGTACAGGTGAGTTGATCTTTTAACAGTTATACTGAAGAACAAGACTTGGGACAATCACAGATAAAAGAATGATAACTACTCCAGAGAAAGTGTTTAATCAAAGGCCAGCAGATACTAGTCCATGAAGTGTAACAATACCGATCAAGATATTCTGATCGTTAACAACAGGCAAGAACTGCACAGAAGATGGTGGTGATTCCATCTTCTCCACAGCTTCCACGGCCATTGCATCCGCACTTATCGTCCTTGGATTCCTGAAACAACAACTGAAAGTTTAAAAGAAGGTTCATGCACAAATCAAAGTCCATGGAAGACTTAACATAGAAAGACTAATAATAAAATCTCATGCGTGTTTCGAAACGTGTATATACCTATTGCACATTTCTCCTACTGTGAGGTTAAAGATGAGATCCCGGCTAGCCTTAAGAGTGCGCCTAAGATCACCATCCGTAAATGTTCCAATCAGGTGATGGTCTTCATCAGTAACAAGCAGACAACCACATGATTTTCTTGTCAGCTCAACTAGCTGCTCCATAATCAGATCCCCTTCCTTGCAAACCGGCACCTCGTCTCCCTTCTTCATCACATCTTTCACCTTTACATGCCCGTATCCATAATATAAACACATCAATTACTCAACAACGTAATTAACCTCCAATCTTCTCAACAACACGCCCCAGAAAAGAAAAATCATCTCTTGTAAGTTGAAATTGTTCATAGCAACTGCCTATTTCACATTTGTTCATGTTAATTGGCTATTTGTTCTTGTCTGAGGAGCGGCTTTTAGCAAAATGCAAGTAAATTGATGTACTCCACATTTTTCTTTCTAAGCAAATATTCTAAAGAGTGAAAACATGAAACCCCAGACAATTCAAAGCGGCATTTCAACAAGCAGGACATAAGCAAATATTTTGGGACTGAAAAGAATACTGAAAACCCAGACAATTCAAAATGACATTCTATCAAGCAGGCCAGAAACAATTCGAAAAAGATCAGAATAAATTTGATTAAGTGGAAATTAAACTGACCTTGGAAACCAGGCGTTTTCCGATCTTGCCGGCGGGATGATTAGCGGCATATTTTTCCATGGTGAAATCCCTAGCTCCCATAAGCGCAGTAGCCACCGTAGCCCCAAACAGCATCTGAATCGGGGTAGATGTGACCGGAGCCAGATTAAAGGGACACAATTCCCTCTCCACCGGCAAATGAACGTTCATATCACACGCTGCCGAGAGCGCATTGCCTTCGACGGACGTGAGCGACACGAGATACGCTCCTTTAGCCCTGGCGAACGGGACAAGCCGCAGCAACTCATCGCTGGACCCGGACTTGCTGATCAGGACAAGGACGTCGGAGGGGGAGACGGCGCCGAGATCGCCATGGAGGGCGTCGAGAGGGGAGAGGAAGGAGGAGCTAACGCCGAAGGAGGTTAGGATATTGGAGATTGTGGTGGCAATGTTTACGCACTTTCCGACGCCGGAGAAGAACACGGTGCCGCGGGCGTTGAGAAGTTGTTGGGCGAAGGATAAGGTTTGGGAGAGATTGAGATTTTCGAAAAAGTAGTTGAGATGGCGCTGTTGGAGTTTGAAGAGGGAACGGAGGGTAGATTTGTCAATTTCATTGAAACGGAATTTTGCTTTTGGAGACGACGGGAGATCATCCATTGTTTTGGCAACGCTTGACTGTAAATAATGACGGAAACGGATTTGACCGCTTTTGTTGTTAGATTATGGAAATTAGTTGGCTTCTTTTTAAGAGAAGAAATTATAAAAAAAATGACGTGAAAAATATATTTGCCTCCAAAACTAATTGTAAACTAATTATCTCTTCCTCCTCTTCCTCCTTCCTTAGCTTCTCTCCTTGATGCTTCTTCGGATGCTCTCCTTGATGCTTCTCTCATTGTCCTCGATGAGTAGGAGTCCTCAACCGCATGCTAAAAAATAGTACTAAAATTTTATTTACTATTGATATTTAAGAATAAAAAGAATTTTCTATAATGTCGGTGGTTTTTACTGAGAATTGATGCACAAATAGCCAATTAGGGTTTGACGCGTCAACAATTACCCTACAGATAGGGCAGAGCCACTCATCCTTCAAGAAAAAGTAACAAATCGTAAGTAATTAAATAATTAAATCAGAGGCTAAAATAAATAAGAATTATTGTTACCGGTTCTGGATCTGCCATGCTTAATGCTCTGTAACAATTAAAGGTTTAAACAGTAGCCGAACAAAAACTCTGCAATTGTGGCTTTCAAAATAAACAGTGAAAATAGCAACAAACTAGGCAATAATGGCGGAAACGGATTTGACCGCTTTTGTTGTTAGATTATATTATGGAAAGAGTAGAAATTTGAATGAGAAAATTCACAATTTAATTTATATATAGTTATTAATTTAGTCCCTCTGTAAATAATTGTGATTTATCCTTTGTATTTTTAAGAGTGAGTAAAACAATTTAATCTAAATTCAACTATTTAATTACTTCAATTCAATCTTCATTGATTAAATTATTTTAGTTGGGTTAAAATGCTTCAATCCAACAAATACAAGGATGAATTGCACAATCTTTTACACAAGGACTAAATTGCAAATTCTAAATTATGAGTTTTTTCCAATTTTAATTTTAAAAAAAAAAATTTTATCCGCCCTTAAAAAATATACATGTCAACTATTTATGTTTCATAATTCTTTCGGCACTACATTTGTCTAACTTTAAATTCAGATCTCGGTTTGAGATTGAGATTGAGAAATGAAGAAAATTTTAAAAAACGATCATTAATTGAGAGCCCACAATAAATATACGAAATCAGTTTTCTATATAGAAACGATGGAGAAGGAGACCGATCTATCCAAGTAAGGCCATAATTTTTACAACAAATACTTTCACTTTATTTCCAAAATAAGAAAAAAAAACTTTGCAATTACAATACACATAATTTTAGGTGAATTTTTCATTACAATTTAGGCACACGACCATAATGTGGTTTTCCACTTGTGATTTTTTTCATTGTAATTTTTCCACTTGTTATTTTCCAAAGCGATTCACAAATCGGCAATCTTTCCTCACCTCTCCTTGATCACCGGTAAGTGGATTATTTTCCGATAACAAGAGTATGGACTTGGAAAATTGGTCATGAAAGTATCCATTATCAGCAGCCATCTTTTCAACAAACGGGCGGGTACTTGTATCCGAAGCTAATTGTTGATCTACAGAGAGCAATCCCTTGTTCTTTAGCAAGTTTTTGTAGTAACTATTGTCCAAGATCATAGGAGTATCACGATCATTTCTTGAATATATGACTCCATTCGGGTCCGGGTTTTGGGATGGGCACCTTTTTTTAAGGTACTCGGCATGATCCGGGTCCAAAGTTGGATCCACTGTTGGGTATAGCCTTTGGACTAAATTTACACAGTGCACACGACCTACCGAATGAGCCCCTGCATTCAAACAAAATTAATCGTGACGAGATCAACAATGACAACTATTGCAAAAAAAATTGCCAGGCGGTCGATTATTTTAAATTCGAATAGATAGTTCGATGGACTCAAAATAACTATGATTCAGACACTGAAGTTTGATTATTACCGAAAATAGCAACCGTTCCTTCAACATCGATATTAATGGATTGAAAAGTGGAAAGCACAGAAGAAATGGTAGCATTATGGTTAGGGATGGATTGTTGGACCACTGGTGCAAAGCTTTCCTTGCTGTCCCTCCGTCCTGTTTTCATTTCAATCCTTGGTCCTCCCAACTACTCCATAATAAATAAATCCAAATTAATCGACCCAATTTAATCAGTTTATTTATAGTTATTAAAAAAACAATATGTATATTAATTTACAAGGATTTAAGCCATTGATCGTTTATACGTACCATGACGATACCATCTCGTGCAGAAAGAGCGACAATGTCAGCACAGGAGACCGTCATTGCACATTCAGCCTCAAGGGCCTGTTTGATAGTGTTGACATACTTGAAATTTCTCATTCCGAAGCTCCTCCCTGTATCTTTCTCCGATTCAATCTTATTCACCGTATCCAACAAGAGAGATGCATCGCATGACTATAAAAAAATCCAATTTTTATTCAATTAACGACCAAATATTGCAGAATTAACTGGTTGCTAATTTTTCCAGTATAAAAAATACATTAGCGACGAACACCAACCTTAACGATGCAGTCGTGGAATAGATTTCTAACCCAGGAAACGGCTGTGTTTCCATGTTTGTGGTACAAGTTCACCACTTGTTCCTTGATGATTTCTTCAGCTCTTGGGCAACTTTTTGCGTAGTAGTTGAATTGAAGATCGCATTTTCCTAATGAAGACATTTTCGTACCGATTTAAAAGCCATAATTTGCGAATGAATACCATAAATGTTAACAAAGACAAGATTATGGAAGGAAAAAAAATATGATAAGGCATAAATAAGTTAGTTACCAGAATGAAGTTGTAAGAGCAACGTCAATAACAGACACATGAGTAATGTTGGTCTGCTAGAGTGCCGGATATTGGCCATTTTTTTTTATCTTCTTGTTTCCTAATTAATTTCCCTGGTGGGTAATGGGTACTGATCTAACTAAGGGGTACCCTTCTTATATAGGGATCTTTTTGTTTGATTTTAGTTGCACTTGGGAAGTACTGTGTCAAGAGCTGCATTTGAAAATGCCCCACTACGCCACCTTCCTTGACTTTACTGCTATTTCCACCCCGCACACCCAACACTCAAGGGATAGTGTGCAGATAATGTGATTGAATTTGAAACACTATTGTTAATCCCTTTTCGTACTGTTTAGTATGACCGATACATCTTATCTCGTATTAAAGATAAAATAAAAAATTATACTATATTATTTTAGTTTATATCTCAATTTATACTGGCTAATATATCCCGTGCATCTCAGTGATCTATACTAATAAAATAATTTAGCAACGCCTAATTTTTAATATCGAATATTAAATCAATTATTTAAGAAGTGATGGTGTTGAGTCACTCCCCGAGTCCCACAACCAACTATAATTTATTATTGTTGTTGTTATTATAAATTCAATTCGGGTCGGGATCGGTCCAGGTGGTCCCGGAACTTATAGACTCGAGTCCCGGTCCCGACAAAAAATGAGACTAAAATTCCGATCTTGATCCCGTCAAATGTTTTCGGGACCGGGACTAGACCCGAAAAAAATGGTCCCGAATATATTTTTTTCAAAACAAAAAAGAAATTTCTGCAAAATATTTAAATATCATATCCTCTACCTAAAAATTTCTGCAAAATATCCAGCAATATATATATATATATGGAGAGATGATGATGATAAATATACAGGAACGGATTACTTGGCTCTTGTGTTTGTGTGGCTGCCAGCAGTGGTGTAGATTGGGTGGTTGTGATGGAGAGGCACTGGGTAAGGAGATGGTGATGCTGGTGGATTAGTGATTGAGAGGGTGAGAAATTGAATGAGGGAGAGGGTGAGAAATTGTATTTTTCTGAGAATGGCAGTGGAGACAGAGAAAGAAGAGATGAAATGGCGGAATTGAGGATTGAGGGAGAGGGTACGAGCCTGTTGTTGCCCTAAACGGACCGGGATCATGGCCCAGACTCGACGGGTCCCAGTCTCGACCGGTCGGGAACTGAGACAATTCGAGTCAGGACTAGTTCCGGTCCTGGAAAAAAACGGGACCAAAATTTTGATCCCGATTCCAAAAAAAACCCAAATTCAAGACCGGGTCTTTAGGCCTCGCGACTTTTTAACACTCCTAATTATAATATACTGTATATAAGATTTCAAGACATCAAATAAAAATTTCTATATTAATTGACATCTGATCTGACTCTACAACTAATTCAAAAACTAATCCTTTGTCTAGTATTATACTCCGGTCAGCAGTTTCATGACTGTCGGTCAGCAGTTTCATGACTGTGCAAGAACATGCAAATTATTGCTGACCCATATAAATTAGTGTGTTTCTTATATTTCTAAGCCCCACATTAAATATAGTAGGTCCTGGGTTATCTTTTTAAATCTAAATTATAGGTATATACTCTACCAAATTAATAACATTTTTAACACTCAAACTCGACTTATTAAAAGGTACTCTCTCCGGTGCAAAACAAACGATATTTACTATTTGGGCACGCATTTTAAAAAAACCGGATGACTCACTATTTGACCCCCAAAAATTTCATAATTTCTTTCGAACGTATGCCTCCTTGAGATGCATGCATGAACAATAAACGTCGTTTGTTTTACACCAGAGGGAGTAAAATATTTTCGATAAGAATCAACATATTTTCAATTATTTAAAGAGCTACAGTGTCTAACCACCACTTATATTTAGTGGTGTTTAATTATCTTAAACTATTATGTATATTTATTTTATTTTTATGTTTCTAATAATAGGACGAAGGGGTCCCTTACAAATAATACATTTGGATAAACTTTGGTTTATACGACAAAAGTAGGGCCGTCTAGCAAATTGATTAGTGAATAGCTCTCAATTTTTCCTTTTTCTTCAATTATTAAGTAGTAGTATATGTTAAGTTCTGTGATAGTGATTAATTAATTCAATTGAGTTTCTGAATAAATACTAAATAGTGCAAATAAATAATTGCACATACTTTATTATAAAAAAAATCCAAACTTTTTCCATAAATAAAATAGAGTTCTATTAATTATGTATAAATTACAAAATAAAATAAAATAAACGAACGTTGTAGCCAGATCACGGAGATAGAGATTGATCTAATAATGGTGGAGGTAATAGTATTGGATGCACAACTCCTCAACCACAAAAGAATGTGTGTAATTGGGGCGGCTACAACAAAAGCATAGTGCGATAGAGATTGATAAGTTGTGGTTGAAATTATTTTCTATTTAATTACTTTTTAAATCTAAACCACGTATAAATTTATCAAATGACTAGTTACGTTCGTACCAAATTACTCACAAAAAATAAACTACTCATAATGATCGAACACTTATTTCGTTAAGAGGTTATAACGTCAAACCACTCACGTAGCTACTTGTGCTTAGAAGTGGAAAATGATTTAAGAAATTAATAATACTCGCATGATATCCATGCTAATGGTTGATTATGAGAATAGTCTTGTTGGGCCTACCATCAGATCTGCTTGGGCCAAGTAGGACTAATTATTCAGTTTTGGATCCAGACTTATAGTTTGCAGGTGAAGTTGGGCTTTATGGGCCTGGAATAAAGGTTCTGGTTTGTGTTTGTATTAGTCCTTGGGTTCCGGTTTTTTCTGTTTAAAAAAAAAATTAATCACATGAGGTTCTATAATTTCATGCTATTTTATATATATTTGAGCAATAAACTTTGATTTTTCTGTGAAAAAAATAAATATTAGAAGCTTACCCCAAGTTAATGAGCGGTTGTTTTTTATCAATGGAAGAAAATTAAGCATTTAAAATCATCGAGGACAAAGATTTTACTACAAGAAATTAAATAATTTGACATATAGTCTCAACCATTTAAAGCATTTAAAAGTTTGAGTTTAGTTTAATGTTATAAAAAAATGAAATGGGCGGCTATTATTCATCTTTTGTTTAATTTTGACCGTTCATTGTGTTGAATTATGACTAAATTTTAATCATAAAAAAGAGTATAAAATCGTGGATAGAGGTGTATAAAATGGTTAGAACAAGTGTATAGGAAGTTAACCAACTTCGAGTGGCTAACTATAAAAAAAAACCTTATCCAAACAACTGTAAAAAGGGATTGGGACCAGGGTAGGAATAAGTAGAAAGAATGAGACAACTGTAAAACCATATTCCATAAATGTTCTTTTCTGTTCTTTTCTTTTAGTTTTTGGTGGCTCTTACACTTTTGATACCATTCCTCCACTAATAAAATGCACCATAGACTCATTTTAGAAGACAACAAAACACCATATGGCCTATATTAGCTGATGTTAGAGCCCATCTTTGTCAGGACATGAATCTTGAAACTTCAGTTCTTGTTGCTTTCTGCTAACATTTTTGTATGCAGAATAACCAAGTTGTTCACCAATCCAAAATAAATAAAAATAAAATACTTTTAATTGAACCTGTGACAAAATTACTTCTCTTTTATTTTCATTTATTGATAAGACAAACTCAATTATTTACAGTTGAAGGTGTCGGTGGAATTCAGTTCATTTCAATACTATACTATAATCAACAATTTTCTTGAACTGAATGGAGCCGAAGGGTCTCAAGATTCTTGCACAACAACAGATGCAACAGTTCTAGCCCAGAACCTTAAATGTCTTTTCATGTCAGCAGCCGCAGTTGCTCTTGGAATTCTTAGATTTAATAGCGGCGAATCGGGTTTTCGTATCAGCCAAGCTTCTGACAGATATGGCCTAATGACTGCTTTCTGTTCTTGCTCTTGTTCTTCAGTTACTTCATCGTCGTATTTGACGGTGTTCGTAATCTGTTTCTTGTTGTGCACAACTCCTAATCTTTGAAGGCCAGGGACTACACTCATCATTCTTGGACTTATCTGTTCTGTCTTGAATGTAAAACCAAGATCCATAAACCCTTTCACTTCTTCAAGTTCCAGCTCCCCTAATGTCCTGCAGCTCATGGATTTTAGCAGCACCTGTTTCCCTGCACTAGAAGAGTGTTTGATTTTTTCTGGACGTTTTTGTGTCGATGGTGACGAAGAGTGCGAACGGGTTCTTCTCTTCGTATGATTCGCTCGTGTTCGCCTCTCTAGTTCTTCTTCATTGTTGGAGACATCCTTCACCACCAGAAAAGGAAAATAAAACATTAATCAAACCTTCATTTACAAGACAGGACAAACATGAGTAATAATGAATAGAGCAGAGGTTTACCAGTGAAGAATTTGAAGACGACCCAGATGAGATTTCAAGTTCGAAATAAGGAAGTGGTTCTTGAGACGATAAGATTCCATCTTCTGGAATTGGTAAAGAGAGGCAAGACGATGATGGTGTTGTGCTGTGAGGTTTTTTCAGGGTTTTGGGGACAATTTGTGGAGGGGAGGATGATTCTGACGAGAACAGAATAATTTGTTGAAACCAAAGACGGTCCATGATTCCTAACAGACATACTGAATAGTTAATGCTATGATCAGACATGGAGAAAATTTTTGCAACAGAAGGAAAATTCTATGCAGTTTTTGTTACACATGCGGTTGTTGCAAGGAATAAATGAAAGGAAAATGAGCAGGCAGCATACAAAAAGGAAAGACATGTGGTGATGGGGCATGGATTCCCCTGCCTCCACATCTTTCTTACAACCTCAGTGGTTGCTGGGTCCATGCTGATGATATAGGAAGGTTAAGACATATCCAACCATGTGGTGCTACTGCTACCAGGACTAACTAGAATAAGCCAAGAAAGCCAAGAAAGCCAAGAAAAAGAAAAGAAATTTCAATTACACGTTTTTCTTCTGATAAACTACAAAAAAGTAGCTTCTAATGTTGAATGAAAGTAGTTTCTACAGAACTGTAATTATCGCCATTTAAGGTTATCTCCTGATCTTGTCCACAAAGGTTTTAACCAAATGCCAGATAGTTTAGCAGCATAGTAAAATTTTTTTCTGAATAGCCACTGTAAAATGTGTGGTACTTGTGAGTTTTGAGAGAGTAGAAAACTCCATCATTCTTGGCATCATCCAACATTGGCAGGAAAATCTTGTTTCCCATTCCTCCACCATGGTCGACACTCGCCAAGAAGGATGACCGGCGACTAAGAAACATATCCTTATCTCCCAAATTGGTGTCTTCCATCCTTACCCAATCAAGGATGTGACAATATCGCACTCAAAAGTTCTGGTGGAAGGCTAGCCCATGACAAACACCCAGTTGTGTACTGCAACGACATTTCTGCTCCTAAGTGATTGATTACTCTTCCGTGATGTAAAAAGAAAACTATTTTTCACTCGTTTTTACCAGCCATTATAATAACAGTAATATAAAATGTACTTGCAAGCTTTTTCTTTTGGGCTTTGCGCACCCACAGGTCCCCAACGTAGGGGGTTTCGTTCGATCAGGTCCCCATTTTCAAAAACCCGCCTGGCAGGTCCCCAACGTTTGCTCCGTTAGGCACGGGAGGTCCCTCTAACCGAAACCCTAACTGACGTCCGTTAAGTTCCATTAAAATAATATTTTTTCCTGAAACGTGGGCCCCATGTATCATATTTAATATTAAACAATTCATTTTTATTTTCTGAAAATCAGTTTTTTTTAATTATTTTCTAAACTAATTAATTAAATACTGAATATAAATAAATTATTAATTAATTAATTAACTAATTAATTAATTAACTAACAAAAAAACTAATTAAATACTAAGTATAATTAATTAACTAACTAAAACTTACTCCATTAACAAACGCAAAAATTCTACGACCTCTGCAATTGCAATTGCAATTAATTAACTAAAATTCCATCTTCTTCCTCTGCCAAACGCGTCTCAGCTGCTGTCTAAACCCAAACACCCATACCCTTCCTCCGCACCAGATCCAAGACTAAAGGCGAGTCCCGGCCACCTCCCTCTCACCACCGGGTCCCGCCCACCTCCTTCTACACCCACCCCCACTTAATTACCCCGATTGAACTCGTCATCTTCTCGTCCTCACGGCTGCTTCTTAGCTTTCTGTACTGTTCTTCATCTTCTCTGGTCGCTGGTTTCGCCTAGTTAGCATAAAGATTACGAGGTCGCCAGGAGGATAATCCTTTGAAAGGTAAGGATATTTAAACCCTTGCATTTGTTTTAATCGTGTTTCTTTTGCTTTAAAAGATGTGGATAAAAACATATATGCTCTGACCTGGGATTTATTCGTGGTCCTTGCGTTCCTCTGACTTGGGATTTATTCTTGTTTCATTGTTTTTGGTAGTCCATGGCTGTCATTCGTTTCAACTTTGGTGGTATTTTCAAGAAAAATCCTTATAGATACGAAACGGGTACTGTGGTGGAATGGAAGTGTGATGTGTCTGATTTGTGTTATGAATTGTTGATATGGATATTGGATAGGATGAAGGTAAACAATGTGGGTAAGATTCTATTTTACAAACAATGGGATAAGGACATTGTTGATTTTGACATGGATTTGATCCCGTTACAATGTGAAATATCTCTTGGAATGTTAATTAACCTGGCAAAGGAAGTAGGTGTAGTTGATATATATGTGGACCATGATAAAAGACATCCTCTATTTGTTGAAGGTAACCCTAGGATTTTACCATGTGAGCTGTTACCCCTGCCTCACTCAATGCATTGTTATTCCTTCACTAATGACATAGTAGAGTTGGTTGGTGGTTTTTATCCTTTAGAGTGTGATGAGGAGATTGTTGAAGGGGAAGATGTGTTAGGTAATGAAGAAATCTTCATAGATGATGATGAAGAAGATAGTGAAGATGATAATCCTGATGAGGAAGATTTAGGAATAGAAGGAGGGCTTGGTCATTGGGTGTCTGCTCCACAAATTTCAGATGATGAAGAATACTTGTTAATTAGGAGACAGAGAGAGAAGAAGGGCAGAGATGATGTCAGTAATAGGACTGCTGTGGTTGCTGAAAATTCTCAAGATTTTCAACAATTTCAACTACCATCTTGTGATGAAATAGGAGATGATTCTGAAGTCAGTGCAGAGACTAGTAGTGATGGAAGTGAAGCTGAACATGGGAGGAGGAGAAGGAAGACAAAAATGACTTTCAAACCCACCACCAATTATAAACAAATTCCAAACTTGGAGATTGGTATGATTTTTATTTCTGCAAAGGACTTCAAGGATGCAGTTATAGAACATAGTTTGAAAGTGCATAGGGAGATATCTTTTGTGAAGAATGATAAGAAGAGAATCAGAGTTAAGTGTTTGGATGATAGTTGTTTGTGGTTTGTTTATGCCATGAAACCCACTGGACAATCTCATTGGCAGTTAAGGACGATAGGACCTTCTCACACCTGTTCCAGAGTGTTCACTAATTGCAAAATTAACTACAAGATCATTGCAGGTCACTTCATTAAGGAGAGAAAAGAACCTGCTACCGCATTGAAATTAAAGGAGATCAGAAAATACACAAAGGAAGACCTTGGCATTGAGATAACTGATAGTCAGGCAAGGAGGGCTAGGATGGAAATCAGGAAGCATTTTTTAGGTGATTATGATAAAGAGTTTAGGAGGTTATGGGACTTTGTTGAAGAATTAAGGGTCAGTAATCCTGGATCAACTATTGAACTTGAAGCACCAGGGAATGTATTTTTAAGGATGTATATATGTTTTGAAGCATTGAAAAGAGGGTTCAAGGAAGGATGCAGGAGGATATTAGGGGTAGATGGATGTTTCTTGAAAGGCCCTTTTAAACAACAATTGTTAAGTGTTGTGGGCAGAGATGGAAATGATCAGATGTTCCCAATAGCTTGGGCCGTTGTTGATGTTGAAAACCACTCCAATTGGATGTGGTTTCTTCAGCTTGTGAAGAAGGACCTCAACATCACAGAAGATGGACTGGGATGGTCTTTTCAATCTGACCAACATCCAGTAAGTCCTTCAATTTATTGTTTTATTGGTTTATTTGCTTCTGTCTATTGATGCAGTTTATTGTTTTATTTATTTCAATTTACTGATTTTTTTCCCCGTTGCTTCAGTCTATTATTCATGCATTTAGGATGGTGGTGCCACAAGCAGAGACTAGAAGGTGTGCCCGTCACATTTTCTCCAAATGGAAGAGGGGCCGTGATGGGGATTTGTATGCGTCATTGTATTGGAGTATAGTGAAGTCCACCAATTTACCAACATTGGAGGAAAATAAGCAACCATTGTATTATATAAGACCATTGTATTATTGTGTAGGACAATTGTATTATGTATGTTTATGTAAGACCATTTTAAATGTATGTTGAATTACTCCAACAGGGTACGTCTCTACTTTCCTGTTAGTATTGGTCGGAACAGTGTTCGCCCTAAGCTGTGTAGGACAATTGTATTATGCTAATTGCTAATGATTGATATGAAATGGATCAAATTCATGGCATTTGCGCCAGGTTAACATCATACACCTTGCTTCAAAATTTAGCAATACATTGTCAAATTAATGTTTTCACATAAATGGAAGAATTTGTCCCTATACATGCATTCTCGGGCAGAAACTTATAAATTCCAGTACATCAGTTCTCTTGTAGGCTGTGTACATCAGTTCTCTTGTAGGCTGAAACCCAATACTTCCTTCGTACATTACCCCTGTGAGTGACTTCAACTGTGACACCTCTAAGGGTTTTCTTAACCTGAAATACTTAGACAAAAAACAAGTAATAGTCAATCCCAACAAGTATAATCCAAGCCAACAATACTAACTAACTCATGTCCTGTTTTAACCAAACAGTATGGATGTCATTGGCTTCACTTATACAAAATGAAAAACATTACTTGCATATATTGCAACCTGTGTATGGAGAAACAAGGCTGGAAAGTTCATTTGGACAATTCTATAATGCATATATTGCAACCTGTGAACATAAAAACTAATACGATTTTATATAAAGAGAGAAAAAGTAGACCAATTGCCATGGAAAGTGCAAATTCCTTGTCTAATTTAAACTTGAATAGAGAGTTAGCATAAAAAATTTACTAACAGTATAATCCAACAAGTTATAGTCAATTCCAACAAGTATAATCAATTCCAATAAGTATAATTCGATACTTCCTAATAGCTAAACCAACAAGTTATAGTCAATTCCAACAAGTATAATCCAAGCCAACAATCATAACTAACTCATGCTATCTTTAACACTAATAGCTAAACCACGAAAGCACTACATATCAAGGTTCTAGGTAAAGAAATTGAAAAGTTTTGCAATTTCCCTCAATTACCGGAGCAAGCGTCTGCAAATTAAAGAGCAAAAACCCATGAACTCCAATTACCGTAATACTAAACTCATGTCCTGTTTTAACCAAACAGTATGGATGTCATTGGCTGAATTAAGTAGCAACTGAAAATTACAGACCAACTACACCAGATGATAGATATTAGCTAAAGGTTGAGTCACAGCTAGAACAAGAAGAAAAATATGCTCACATCATCATTCTAATCCAGCTCACAGCCTGTTGCTGTCAACAGAACATGTGCAAATGTCATAAGATACACCAAATTATTCAAACAATGCACTATAAAAACACACCCATATGCAACATTTCTACCATATGGTATAGAACATTCAATCCAAAACAGGTGGAAACAATCTGAAACTGAAAAGAGAAATTAGTTCATCAGTTCTACCTTTCAAAGGATTATCCTCCTGGCGACCTCGTAATCTTTATGCTAACTAGGCGAAACCAGCGACCAGAGAAGATGAAGAACAGTACAGAAAGCTAAGAAGCAGCCGTGAGGACGAGAAGAGGACGAGTTCAATCGGGGTAATTAAGTGGGGGTGGGTGTAGAAGGAGGTGGGCGGGACTCGGTGGTGAGAGGGAGGTGGCCGGGACTCGCCTTTAGTCTTGGATCTGGTGCGGAGGAAGGGTATGGGTGTTTGGGTAATGACAGCAGCTGAGACGCGCTTGGCAGAGGAAGAAGATGGAATTAATTAATTGCAATTGCAATTGCAGAGGTCGTAGAATTTTTGCGTTTGTTAATGGAGTAAGTTTTAGTTAGTTAATTAATTATACTTAGTATTTAATTAGTTTTTTTGTTAGTTAATTAATTAGTTAATTAATTAATTATTAATTTATTTATATTTAGTATTTAATTAATTAGTTTAGAAAATAATTAAAAAAAACTGATTTTCAGAAAATAAAAATGAATTGTTTAATATTAAATATGACACCTGGGGTCCACGTTTCAGGAAAAAATATTATTTTAATGGAACTTAACGGACGTTAGTTAGGGTTTCGGTTAGAGGGACCTCCCGTGCCTAACGGAGCAAACGTTGGGGACCTGCCAGGCGGGTTTTTGAAAATGGGGACCTGATCGAACGAAACGCCCTACGTTGAGGACCTATGGGTGCGCAAACCCTTTTCTTTTGTTTGGGATGGAAAAAGTAATAATTTTAGTAGCATAATTTAAAAAATTAAACGCCGCAAAATGTAATTTCATATATTTACGAGGGTAATTTTTCTTTTTTTCTCTTCTTTTTCGAAAAGAAAAGAAACAGTTCATCTCTTTCTTTGAAGCGCTGTCCATCTTCTTCTCCAACAAATTGAAGTCAAAACCAGTTATTCCTCTTGTTCGCCAACTCAAACGTCAATAGCAAAAATGAGCGTGATTGACATTTTAACCAGAGTCGACGCCATCTGCCACAAGTTCGACAAATACGACGTCGAGAAGCAGAGTGACCTCAACGTCTCCGGCGACGATGCCTTTGCTCGCCTCTACGCCTCCGTCGAATCCGACATTGAATCCGCCCTCCAGGTGACGCATTTAATCCCATCTCTCATTACTACTCTCCGGATTCAGTTCCTTTCCCGGAAATCTGAATGCTGAGTTTTGCACTTTTGTGTGTGATTTGATCTGCAGAAAGCGGAGCTCGCATCGAAGGAGTCTAAGAAGGCATCAGTGGTTGCTCTAAATGCGGAGATTCGTAGAATCAAAGGTAGGTTGCTAGAGGAAGTGCCTAAATTGCAGAGATTGGCTGTGAAGAAGGTTAAAGGACTTTCCACGGAGGAGCTCGTCGCTCGTAATGATTTGGTGCTTGCATTGCCGGATAGGATTCAAGATATACCCGATGGGACTGCACCTGCACCTAAACAGACTGGAGGTTGGGGCGGTGCTTCTGCCTCGCGTGCTGAGATTAAGTTCGATTCAGGTAGAGTTGCTCACTTTTATGAATGTGTATCAATTGGTTTTATGGTTAAGTTAGTGAGCGTTTCGTGATGAGTAATTCGTTGCAAATTTAGGGGTGTGATTGTTGTGGTTCATTGTCCTGTTTGGATGTAGATGGGCAATTTGATAATGAATATTTTCAACAAAGTGAGCAATCCAATCAGTTCCGGGGGGAGTATGAAATGCGTAGAGTTAAGCAGGTGAATCTCTGATGGAAAGCTGTAGTTTGTTTATTGTGGTGTAATATTTCCTTAGTGGTAGGAAGGTAGAAGAACATTCTCATTTTGTGTTGTGGTGTTGAGACTATGGCAGGATCAAGGTCTGGATATGATTTCGGAAGGTTTAGATACTCTGAAAAATATGGCACATGGCATGAATGAGGTTAGCTTTTTTTCCTGCACTGTCTGTGTGCGTTTGGTTGTGGTGTGAATATGTTGGTTGTTTAAATTCTAATCCTTGGCGGACCTGCTATTGCGCACTCATTCAATCTGCTTCATCGGTTGGTATTTGTAGGAGCTGGATAGGCAAGTTCCTTTGATGGATGAAATTGACACTAAGGTATGAGGCATTGTCATCTTGTTCCCTTTTCTCGATACTTCCCTACTGGAATTTAGAGTTATGTGAAAAATGATCCATGCATTGTCATGCTTATACAGGTCGACAAGGCAACATCAGACCTCAAGAATACCAATGTTAGACTTAAACACACTGTTAACCAGGTGAATGTCCAGCAACTTTTCTGAGTTCAGGTTCCGGCTCCTTTTTAACTATATCTAGTTATAGGCTTATTTTCTGCGTCTGACAAAAAAAATCATCTATTTCAGCTACGATCCAGCCGAAATTTTTGCATTGACATCATCTTATTGTGCATTATTTTGGGAATTGCAGCTTATCTGTACAAGTAAGTTCCTGTTATCGATTTCTTATACCCCAAAGCCTTTTGCCATGTTGTCGCTGATATACATGTTAACTGTTGTATTACCCACATCTTTGTATTCCATTTGATTTAAATACTCGTTCTTTGTGGTTTATCCCAAATTCTTCTGGTATTAGGTGTAGAAGGGAAGGGGATATATACTCTGTGCATTATTTCTGTTAAATACTTGTGTTCCAACTTCCAACTAGGATAAATTAAACTTGAATCTGGTCATACTTTGGAAATGAATGAGAGGATAGGCTTTTTTCTTTCCCCATTAAAGTGTTCATATGTATCTTCCTCCCATTTGTGTATTCTGATCTTGGTTGCTTCTATCCAAAAATGTTTTTCACTAAGGATTTACCACTGACTAAATGTACATGATGGGGAAGTATGCTCCTTCATGATTCACGATGGGGAAGTGGATTGTTGCTTTTGCCACGAAATAACCCTCAAAAGTCTGGGGGTCTTAAACCTTCCTGAATGAACCTTTCGTGATGAATCAAGTGATTCTGGTTCCATGTTTATCCTCACACTGTTTTTCTCTTTGCAGTGTGCTCAAGAAGTGAAACGATGCAAGGATACGACTCAACCTATTTCCATGCTGTGCTGGTGTTGTATGTATTTTAAGGACCCCTCAAAAAATGTCTGTGTTCACATTTGATTCGTCTTTTCACGCTGCGAGTCACTTCAGGTACTAGAAAATATGTTTGTGAGCTTTTGTAATCACTTGTGTCTGTTGTGACTTTTTTTCATTACCATCTTAGTTCACTTCTGTTGTTGTGCAATTTATGCCATTTATAATACTTCAAGCGCCATTATGTGGCCTGATTTAACCGTTTCATTCTAAATTCAGAATTGATTATATGAGTATTGTCAGTAAAGTTATCTGCTTTGAATAGAATTTTTTGGAGGTGTGAAGAAGTGCAGTATTAGGGCCTTATGGGTTGACTGGATTTGCTTATCTGGTGTGACCTAATATCATACTATTTGGTTTTGTTCTTCCTAGTTCTTAGTCCTGCCACGAGTTAATAGAAGGAACGTAGACAGCAAGACAGATTTTGATTTCTGTGGAAGTACTATTGAACTTGGTTCTGAATTCTGATAGATTGATGGACATAATTCGGATTTACCTTCAATAGGCCTTGATGGGCTTTAAACCTCTGATAGATTGATGGGCATAATTCGGATTTACCTTCAATAGGCCTTGATGGGCTTTAAACCGAAGGCTCCGTTCATGATTTGGGTATATATAGTTTTTTTCTTGTTTATATGTTTTGGGCTTTTGGGCCCGTACATTACAAAACAAAATTTACAGCTATGAAGGACGGACACCTCTTTTTTGCTGTGTTCCGTGTCCATTTGTACGGTTGTACCAAACAAATTAAGAGGGAGAAAAGTATCTACAGTGTATGATGCGCAAGACAAGACTGCTGCCGTTTAGAACGCGACAAGAGAGGAGAAATAATAAGGGGTCAGCTTGACCGCACCAAAGGGGTTCGGTTTCATGTTGTTGTTTTTTTCCAGCCATTGGACTCATTTTCTGCCCACCATTTCTAATTATATATTCCACAAAAATGATTTCTTTTTTTTTATTTTTACGTATAAAATAAAAGGTTTAAATCATAATTCAATTTTTTTTAATTTTAAAATAATCCAATCACCATATTAGGCGCTGAGTTTACTTTTTTAACATTAATAATTAATTAATTCCTTATTAAAATCAAGAACTATGCTGACGTGGAAAATTAACAAAATATATAAATATGATCAGTAGTTAATAAAATTTCAAATCATTCATATGGTTTGTTCGGCGGCTAATTGAAAATTGTCAGTAAAATGAGGAGCTAAAATAGCCTTTTACTTAAAGATTGGACAACATTTCATTTATAGGAAACTTTTTAGCAGTTTTAAACGAGGTTAGAGACTTGCAAACGCTTGCTACCACCATGGTTGGACCCATCGATAAGAAATTTATACTGCATATCAACTCGTTCTTTTCACCGACTTATATAAATAATAAGATCAATCACATAAACTTAGAATCGTTATAAAATCACGTGAAGAATCTTATCAATTGAGTGAGTAGAATGGTTTGGTACTGTAAAATCAATAAACAATCTCCCTCGATAAATCTGTATAATAGTGTATGGTTTTCAATTAAGGAATTATTTACACGATAAGTTCGGTCGGGTAACGAGATCAAAGGAAATTAACAACAGAAAAACAAAAACAAAATCATGGACCCATTAATCTATGTCCAATTTCAATTAATCTATCATCAATTAAGTATTTCAAGGTTTCATTATTGTTAATTAGTAAACTACTATAATAGAAGTCTTATTCTTTTATTTTATCTTTTTCAATTTGTAGACATTAATTTGCTGATGACAAGACCAAGCACAAGCAGAGAGAGTCGAAGAGAATAAAGAGAGAGTGGAGGCATGCTCAACTGTAGCTACGTGTAGGTTTGTGGGGGCAATTCGAGAATCTGTGCATGGGATGGATGCAAGAGATGTCGTATCCGGTCGGACAAACTTACATGGATCCAATTCCAATCCATTCTCTTCCTCACAAGAAAATTAGGGTTTTTTTCTCATTTTTATTTTTAGGTAAACTACATCAAAAAAAATAAATTATAGTTTATAAATTATTCCGCTTAATTTTTTAGTTTAAAAATTTACAATATAAACAATATAATTCTCTAAAAAGTACAATTTTAATATTTGTAGTGGTTAAAAAAATTAAAATAAATAGTAAAATAATTCAAAAAATTATGCAAATTTGAGGAAAAATGTAACAAATATAGGAGAATTCACTCAACTAAAAATTTTAAAAAAACAATAATTTTTTTTCAAAACATTTAAAAAGGAATAAATTGTAAATTATTTTTTTAATGTATTAAATTGTTCAAATTTCATAATTTTTTACAATTTTTAATATCTATATTGAATTTTTTAAGTATTTGAAATGTTAAAATTATAATTTTAAAGCCTTTAAACTATAGACGGTAAGTGGAATATTTATAAATTATGAGGGTATTTTTTTCCAAATTATAGCAAGAGATGGGGTTTTGTTTTGGTGAACATGGTGTTTTGTGAGATGTATAAAGATTGGAGCTTTGGATGCCTAAATGGGGAATGAGGAAAGCATCGATTCCTTGGAAGGAAACTCCGTATGGATGGAGCCAAAAGTACGTAGAAATAATTACTTTTTGTTTGTTTGTATACTTATTAAATAAATAAAAATGTTCTAATTAATTAATTAGTTTTTAAAAAAAGAATTGATTGATTGATTAATTATTTGTATCGTTATGATAAATGAATAATTGAGGCATGAGAAATCGAACAATGACTGAATGAGTCCGCTGAAAGTCAGCTTAGATTACAACATCGCCAACCGTGTGGGCCGCAACCCGACATAACATGACCTTCAAGATCTATTCCCCTATTTTCATGAGTTATTTCTTGTTCCATTGTTTGGGTTGGGTTAAGTTGAGTTGGGTTAGATCGGATCAGAGAACGTATTTAAAATGTACAATAACATTCAGTAGAAAAACGTCATATTTTGAAAATCGGAGGGAATATTCATAATGAATACTAGTAACTTAAATTCTCATATGATTGAGCTGGCGCAGCGCAATGAAGTAAGACCGGGCACATGTGCACTCATACTTTTTGGGATGATGAAGAGAGAAATTGGAAGATGAGGGGTTGATTTGAGTCTGTAGATACATACAGGGTGTGGGTCCCACACATCAGACACATCAGACATAGTGTATCACGGACGGTCCTATCAGGCTCCTCGGGAAACGTGAGCAGAATAACTTTTCTCTCGTCTCGCTCTGACTATTTGACTGTTGATGTTGCGCTTTTCTAAATTGGGTTGAGCTGTAATTATGATTTAATCATTCCAGAGTCCAATTCCAAATCCAATCCAATCTATGGGCCTATGGCTATAAACTATAAAGGCATGTAACTTTTCAAAAACTTAAAATTCCACCAATACCCCTCTCACGTCACAGTATAGTTTTTAATTACCGTACTACTCCTCTTGGTAAAAAGACAAAGGTTAAAAAAAAATCAATGTCTACCTTTTTCAACCTCCATGCACAGCACGACCTCACTCTTTTTCTTTGTTGGTAGTAGCATTTTTCTTTTTATAGACATTAGTAGTACATCCTTTACAACATTAAATAGTGATAGAAATTGGAGTGTGAGCTTAGAAAGGCTATATATAAAACGACAACATTCTACCTAGCTTAGGCACAAGTTTACGTTTTGTTTTCCACGAATTACTACAATCGGACTAGCTAGTGTATAGGATTAAAAAAGCAAACAATTAAATAATTAAATATAATATAATTAACATGCAAGAATTACAAGATAATGCAAGAGAGAGAGAAGAGAGGTTGAGTCTAAGATAGAATAAGAGGAGAGATATATTCTCTCTTTAGCCATCATGGTTTTTGTTATTTTCCTTCAAAATCAAACAAACCAAAGAGAAGCAAGCAAGCTAAGCTAGCAGCCAGATCTCTGTAACAACAAGAGTCCATAGTTTTGGACTTTTTTTCTATTTATTTATACATTTCTCCTTTATTTCATACATGCAAGCCTGTTTTGGTTGTGGTTTTTCTTGTCTTTTGGCAGAATTAAGAGAGTATATTTGAATGGTTTAGCTGTTTGTTTGTGTTTGGAGAGAAACTCTTCCTTTGCTTCTCTTTTGTTTGTATCCTTTAATTTCTCATACCTCCTTTGTTTGGTTTTGGTGTGTAAGAAAAATTCATTGCTAGAGTTACTAATTTCTTAGTACTTATAATTACAATCCAAAAATGATGTCTGGTGGTGATGTTTTTTCCATACCCACTACTTCATTCCCTTCTTCTTTCCCTCAACAACATCACCAAAATGCAAACCCAAGCCCAAACCCTAAACCTAACCCACCACCTCCCAAGAAGAAGAGAAACCTTCCAGGCACACCAGGTAATTATATTATATATAACACTTGATTACCACCATTTCTTGCTTTCGTGGATTCGTTCTTGATTAATCTTTGTCTGATTTTTTGTTTTTGTTTTCTCATAACCTGATTTAAACTTCTAACCTCAATTTGTTACGATTGAACAGATCCAGATGCTGAGGTTATTGCTCTATCGCCAAAGACTCTCATGGCCACGAACCGAATCATATGCGAGATATGCAACAAAGGGTTTCAAAGAGACCAGAATTTGCAGCTTCATCGAAGAGGTCACAATCTTCCATGGAAGTTGAAGCAAAGAAGCAACAAAGAAGTTAAAAGGAAAGTGTACATATGCCCCGAAAAGTCTTGTGTCCACCACGACCCGTCTAGAGCTCTCGGAGACCTCACCGGAATCAAGAAACATTTCAGCAGGAAACATGGAGAAAAAAAATGGAAGTGTGAGAAATGTTCCAAGAAGTATGCAGTTCAATCCGATTGGAAAGCTCATTCCAAGACTTGTGGAACTAGAGAGTACAAATGTGACTGTGGAACCTTATTTTCCAGGCAAGTATTAATGTTGTTTCTTGTTTTTATTAGTAATCATTCTATATTTTACTCAATCTTTGTTTGTTGGTGGGAGAAATAAATGCTAGCAAATTTAATACCAGCATAGTTTTTTTTTTTAAATTAATGAGGATTTTTTATGTTATGTGCTAAAACAGGAAAGACAGTTTCATCACGCACCGAGCATTTTGCGATGCATTAGCTGAAGAAAGTGCAAGAGTCACATCCGTTGCACCAACAGAAACAAATCTGAGTTTTAGAAACGATTCTATAAATTTGCCTCATGGGTTTGGTTCCACCAGTGGAGGAGCAGTTCAAGATCATGTTCAAGGGATGATCCCCCAATTCGGGTCCGGTTTTCGACCCGATTTTAACGGGATTGATCAAGTGCAGAAACCAGCTGGATCATTGCCACTCTGGTTGAATCAAGGAAATCTATCGATGATTAATCAAAATGAGAGTAACATTTTTGTGTCGTCAGGTTTGCCTGATCATCATCAGATGATGTACGGTGGTGGTGGTGGTTCTTCCTCATCCACATCGAATTTTGGTGGATTAGCTTTGTCAGGAAATATGTTGGAAGAAGAGACTAATTTGTTGTCGGATCATCAGAATAAGCAATCATCATCGTCATCATCAAAACCATCATCATTAATGCCAATGTCCGCGACCGCGCTCCTTCAGAAGGCAGCTCAGATGGGTTCTACCAGAAGCAACCAGACTAATTTCTTTGCGAGCCACACTTATGGGCTAATGAGTTCGAATTCTTCTTCTAGCGCTACGAATTTGAATTCGCTCCGTTCGAATCGAAACGAGCTGACTCAAGTGTTCCAAAATGTCAAGCTTCCAGAGAACAATATTGTCGGGGTTACAACGATTAATATGGCTGGCAATATGAATCTTGATCGGGTAGTGAGGCAAAGAACTAGTAGTGGGTTAACCAGAGATTTTCTTGGTGTGAGTAGTGGGGATCCATTTTTACCCCAAGAACTAGCCAAGTTTGCATCAATGACATCTACCATGGGATTGAACCAATTCACCACCACCAATCCCTGATGGTCCAGGAAAAGGAAGTTGTATTTCTTCTTAGTATGGTCTCCTCCAGAGACAAGAGACTCGAGATGTTTCTTGGAATGAAATTGAAATTGAGTTGTGGCAGCGAGTGGACGTAGTGAGTGAGTGATGAGGGATGGTGGGGCAGGGAGGTAGGGGGTGTGTGGGGCCCAACGGATGTCTGAGATGACTAAACAATGAGCGAACTCCAAGTCGTGCATGTGTCTCTCCTTGTTTTTATTATTGTTTTGGTTTTTTTTTTTTTTTTAAAAGTTTATATATAAACTTGTACGTTGTTATTTGTTTTCTTTGGTTTGGTGTTGTAAAGGTCTTATCGGATATTGGGATCTCTATCTACTCCCATGAAAAATGCCCCCAAACGACAAGTAAAATCAACCGGAGGGAGTATTTATCACTTTAGTTTGGAGGAAAACAAACGGCACGGAATACTAGTACATAACTCCGTTGACTCGTCGTCAACGTTGTTACAGTATCTCCGTCCATATATAATTATGGACAAACGTTTTAGCCAAAGTGATTGGGAAGAAAATGGAATGAAAATATAATTATAATTTGTGCAACTTGCCTGCTTGGTTTAATTAAAACGTAACGTGTAACTTTGGTTTTGGATTAACATGTAGTATAATATATCTATTGTAGTAGTTTTTGTTGTTGAGAAAATCATTATAATATAGTAGTATGTTGCATTATGATTTCCGGTGTGTGGAAATTATGTGTACGTACCACGTAACACTGCGTTGTGGTGTCTCTTTAGATAGGCAGAATTTAGGTGCTGCGTCGTTCGTAGAGAGTATGATATGATCACGGACCCCTCCAAGATGGAACAATTTGGCATGAAGTCAAGAGGATCGGTCACGAGCAGCCGATCCTTGCAAATGAGAATAAATCATGCCCAAGGTCGAGGATCGAGTGCTAAATCTTCCCAATCCCAGTCACCAGGCCATGCTCACCCATCCCAAGGCCTTGACATCAAAAGCTCCATCCAAGATCCTATGCATGTCAGAATTGCGACGCATATTTGCCACCAGAATATGGACAAGCAAATGGAGTCTGATTTGAGAGAACATAGGCTTGATGGAAACTTCAAGCTGTTAGCTTTCGTTTGGGACAAGTTTCAGGCCAATCGGACGGGTGGATCAAAAGTTAAGCTCGTCGACATTTTAGCGCGCAGTGAGAACGAACCTAGCGGCATGCCGCCAGGAATGTCCTACCTGGAGCGGCATGCCGCCAGGAATGTCCTACCTGGAGCGGCATACCGCCAGAAATGAATTAATTTGGTTGTCAAGAGCCGAAGCTAGCGGCATACCGCCAGAGCCATTCCTCCTGGAGCGGCATGCCGTCAGACATCAGAACTTAGGCGGATTTTGGGCTTTCAAGCCCTTTCTTTTGATGCACCTATAAATACCTCTTGTATTTCTTCATTTTAGCTTAGCTTAGACATTGGTTGATATTTGTAAAGTGAGATTACTCCTTTCTCTTATCACCTAAGCCTTAGGCTCTTCATCTCTTCCTTGAGAGAGATCATTTGAGTTGAGAACACTCCTCTTGATCTTTCTCCGGGGAATCCATATTTGTAATGATTGTGAAGACTTTTGTTTGAAAGAAATATATGTATTTATTGGTTGATCATCCATAGAAACGAGTCCCTACTTGGCCCTCGGATTATATCTTGATCAAGCAACCCCCTTTGTTGATTGTTTGCTTCTTCGTGTTGTGCTCATCTCCGTCCCTTCCATCCGTCTTCGAATTCCGGGTAACATCGTTTCCTTTTCCTTTCCATTTCCGCTGCAAATCCGTGTCTTGTGTGTGAACTTCTTGTCTTCCATTCAAGTCTTGTTGTTGACTCCATTCGGCTAGATCCTCCTCAAGCTCCATATATCATTCGGCTTACTTACACTAGGCCGGATCATATCAGAGTAGAGAGTAGACCCTTTCAATTTTCAACATTTTCTTGGTTGGCATTGGTGTTAGGAAAATAAATATAAATTCAAATCCATTGATATATAATACCCCTAAATTTATTTAGTACTATTAAAAATTTAATAGAATGCGTAGGAAATAAATTTCGTATAAGATGACATCCTAGGAATTCCATAGCATTTTTCATTGATTAACAATGAATCCCGTTGATTTGGGTAAATTGTGTTCTTCCATGGACCATTATTTTACGGCGGTGATGACCTTTTTTTAATCCTTTTGTTTAATATGGAAGCTAGTCTTCTATTCTAGTAATTCGTAGCTGTGGCATATATGGTACGTAATATATGTATATGTACTCGATAGGAACATTTAGCTACTAGCTAGTTGATGTAAGTGTACTTCTATAAGTATATCTTGTTACTCACATTTTTATTTCTCACGCGATTCTAAATGGATCGAGACTCCTATCTTTATGTCCATTATTCTCTCGAAAATGTAATTTAATGGATACGTGTCAACATTTGAATGGAAGAGATACGTACGTCATAATGTACCCAACTTTTTTCTATTATTGGGAAATGGAAATTGCATCAATACCATAAACATAAGGGTAAAGTATATAACTTTCTCTTAAAAAATTTAAAATTTACAATTTAAATATACATCTTTTCACTCACCCTTTCGTATATTTTTTTTAAGTTTCTCAACACTCTTGTTTTTTGAATTTTTTTTATCATGAAAATATATAATTTATAAAATTGACATTGCATGTTTTGAAAATATAAGCATCAAAAGTGAATTTTGTTTTTTTTTTTGGAAACTATAAGGTATTTTATGAACTTTATCCGAAATATTATTTTTCTTTATTTTCCAAAGTATAAACGTACTCTTGTAATTTTTGAACATACGTACTCATATAGAACCAAGAATGAGTTTTTAAGGGAGGGGTTACCTTTATTTGTTGGACACGAGTCCTAGTCTAGGGCACTGGCGAAACTGTGTACATCCAGTAATCTGGCTTACTTCCAATGTCTTGCATGGATTTGTAGGGATAGGAAATGTAAATTATTTTATAATATTGCTCAATATATATATATATACACGACCATTTATGGTAAATCTATGCAATCCCTTCCCTTGGACTGAGCTCACCGGCACAAAAACTGAGATCCTCAGTATTACCTTTTTTTTGGTACTTGTTTTTTTCCAGCTTTTTGAGACTTGGGTCTTGGTAGCTTTATTTTTTTGAGTTCGAACTTTTGTACCAGCTTCTACTTTTGTAGTATTTTATTTTAGATTACGCTATTTCAGGTGAATCAACCAATACAAATATTTTAACGAGAGAGGAGAAGATTTTTTTTAAGCTGACTTTCAATTTGATCATAACACAAGATTATTGATTGAGTCTAAATTGCAGTGGTTTTACTATATATTTTTATGCATTTTCGGATAATATTTCTATTAATTTCAGTAAATGGAGAAAATGAGTAAAATTCCGTCAATTCTAAAAAAATTGAGGACAAACACTTTTCTTGGCTAGTCTTTTGGTCAAGACAAGTCACCTGACTCATGAAATCCTATCACACGGGATAGACATCTCTTTTGGCAGACTGAAGAACTCAACCTTGCAGAACGATACTTGCAGAGACTCTTATAGCGATAACGATTGTCGATTTTATCCAAAGGAGCGTTGGAGCTACACTCTACCTCTTTTATCTCGATCTTGTAGACTTCCAATTGGGAAAAGAGAGTGATTAGATACAATCTAGAATTTTATTAGGATTTAATTAATTATTTTTTTAGAGAGATTTTATTGGAGAGGAGACTATAAAGCTACTCTGCCTAGGTTTTTGAGAGGGGTCTTCTCGGCGAGAACTTGCGTAGCCCTCTCTATTTCCATCTCTGTTCCGATTTCTAAACTTTACTCCTTCGGGAACGAAGGATTTTTCATCTTTCAATACATCTTTTGTTTGTTTTTAATATGAGTATGAGTAGCTAAGCAAATCATTATTAGTAGAGGCGTTTAAAGCATGAGCATGAGCTTGCATGAGACCTAATTTTTCTTTATTAATCTTCTAATCTGCATTTAACTAATCTCATAATAATTGTACTGTGTTTTCTTTTTGATTTTAGATCTGGCCAATCTAGGGTTAAGTTGATTATCACAGCAGTCATTCCTTTTGATCACGATGTTGACCAAGAGGATCGAAGTAGACACCTAGCGCTGATGGATCTATCGCGAACTAGCCCGGAGTACCACTAGGGTGAAAGGTTAACCTGATTTAATCCCGATTGACGACCGAGGATACTAGGTTTGAAGTTGTCTTCCCTAATCGATCATCAACCAACTTAGTAAAACCTTTAACCTGTAAGGTGTTAGTTGTTTAGGCATCATCTCTAAGCGTACCTGAGGTGGTGTTGTTATAGGAGAGAAGCAGGGGTCATAAGCGTACCTTGATCCTATAGCAACTCTATAAATTGAAGATTAATACCCCTGCATCAATGATTGCTGCTCATATCTCATTGTTGCCAGCCTCTACTAGGAATTGTCTCATATTTGATTGTTTTGTGTCTTGACCAAGAATCTCATTCTTGGCCCAGATTGTTTACTTGCTCTTTCCATTTTACTGTTTTTAGTTTTAGATAATAGCCCCCAATTTTACCTAAGTGTTACCTCTACTCATTACTAGTCCTCACGAAAATCATAACATTATTCTCTGTGGATCGAACCTCTTACTTACTATCTACAATTAAATATATTTTTAATAGTAAGTTGTATTTAATAATTATTTTGACGGTTTGACAACCATCAATTATAAAGAGTACTTAAACTCTAGGTTTTGTTGTGTTTTATCATTAAAATAAGTTTTTATGGAAGGACTTTTGAGTGAGATCTTGCAAAATAGAAGGACTAACCTATTCTAGACCATTTTTTCTGTTTTTGGGTCTAACTAATGTGGATGGAATCCAATGTACCCTTTAAAATCACAAGTCACAACCTTAAAGAACATTAGTCTCCAAAATGGAGTTCCAAAGAAAAAGAGCGGGAAAAAAATCTTTCAAGATTGCCATTGAGACTTTTCAAAGCCCAACACTTTTCTAAGCCCAATACGATATTGATTCGAATCTAAGCCCAGTTTTGCTTTCCATCCTAGTAAAAATAATACAGCCCAACGCAATCATAGTTTTCCACAGTCCAAATCGCAGGGAGTTACGTGGTACCATATTAGAGGAGAAAATTATGACGACTCCACACTCCCATCCAATCGCACGTAAACCACCAAGAAAAATCCACGTGTAAATCAACGATAGGCGAAAGGTACGTGTTATGCAAAAAAATTCAACTCAACATAAAATCGACGATCTCCTTCTTCTTCCTCAAAATAATCAAAACGCCCACGCCAATTCATGAAGTATTGAACACAGCAAGCGAAGCGAGCCAATCACAATGAGTATCGTGTCTATACCTTTCTCCATGGATTGGATTGCCTGGAGGGGATTGCTATGCACATTATTCCTACTCCACTTCGTGTTCATTTGCCAGCTTCTGCTCCTCCAACCGCTCGTTTCCGCTTCTGGTACGTAAACGAGAATGCAACAGTTTCTATCGAATTCGTTTCGTTGTTGCAGTCTGTGTACGGTTGTTTTCGTTCCTGAATTTGTTTCTGTGTGAATAATTGGCATTGTTTAGATAGTAAAGGTGGAAATAGTGAGGACTTGTTCGAGAGGGTCTTGCAGAGTGTGAAAGTGAAGCGGTATAGCGAGGCACTTGATGATCTCAACTCTGCCATTGAAGCAGATCCATCGCTTTCTGAAGCGTATTTCCACCGCGCTTCAATTCTTCGTCATATATGCAGGTTGCTTCATTTACTATGTCATTACTGTTTTTTTTCTTCTAGTTATAGTTTTGTTTTAGTGAAATTAAGGGAAGGAAATTCTGAATTCTGAATGTAGATATGATGAGTCAGAAAAGGATTATAAGAAGTCTCTAGAGTTGGTGCCAGGGCACGCAGCTGCAGAAAAGGAGTTTTCGCAATTAAAGCAGGCACGAAGTGCTCTAGAGACAGCTTTGAGTTTGTTGGAGTCGCGCGATTTTGCGAAAGCTTTGGATTATATTGATAAAGTAGTACTTGTGTTTTCTCCGAGGTGCTCAGAGGTATAAACTTGATCAGTTACCACTTATTCGTTTTGATCTTTTAGGAATTTTATACATTTTGCAAGGATGTGTGGATTAAGGATAGGGGTTTCTTTTTGGTTGCAGGCCAAATTTCTCAAATTGAAGTTGTTGTTAGGAACAAAAGACTATTCTGCTGTCATTTCTGAAGCGGGGTTTATGCTCAAGGAAGATGAAAATAGTTTGGAGGCACTTTTGCTCCGAGGCCGTGCCTACTATTATTTGGCAGATCATGATGTTGCTTCGAAGTAAGTTTGGAAACAGATTGCTTTCTAGTTGCTGTGAATTCTTTGTGGTTGCTTTCTTATTGGAGTTTTTATTAATATGTACGAGTTTCTCACCAGGCATTACCAAAAAGGTCTCCGCCTTGATCCGGAGCATAGTGAACTAAAGAAAGCATACTTTGGATTGAAGAATTTACTCAAGAAGACTAAAAGTGTAAGTCCATTGAGCTGATGTACTCCTTTTTTGTTGTTGGTGTTGTGAGTTCATTGTTTTGCGGGAGGTGGTAATAGGTTTTGGGATATATTGACGTGGGCTTCTTCATGTTCATGAGAGTTGGAGATGTTGTTCAATGTTCATGCTAGGGAAAGTTGCTTCTTGTTGTCTTTGTAGTTTGTTACCAACTGATATTCCACACTACTTATGTTTTAATAATTCTTTTCTGCTCCTTGAATATTGGTATCCTTTTTCAGGCTGAGGATAATGCAAGTAAGGCTAAGCTGCGAGTTGCAGTAGAGGATTTTAAAGCTGCTCTTGCAATGGACCCCGATCATCTTGCACATAACGTACATCTCCATCTAGGCTTGTGTAAGGTCTTGGTTAAACTTGGCAGGGGCAAGGATGCTTTAAGTAGTTGCAGTGAAGCACTTAACATTGACGATGAACTCCTCGAGGCTTTCGTTCAGGTTTGTCATCTCTACAGGTTAAAGGTTTACACTTCAGCTAACTATTCCTAACTGTGGGCTGATTTCCAGAGGGGGGAAGCCAAACTGTTGGTAGAGGACTGGGAAGGAGCGGTTGAAGATTTAAAAACAGCAGCTCAGCAATCTCCTCAGGTTAGTAATAATCTTGACTTCATCTGATGTTTCAGGAATTTGCTTTAAGGATTATACTGAATAGTAGTACAACAGGGCTTTTTTGTTTTGGTAATTCAACATTTGAACATACAAAGAATTCATCTGTGGGCGTTCTCTGTCTTTGGACACTTACGTTTTCTCTCCCCTCCTTTGTCTACCATGTGCCTTTGTAGTTTAATTTTATTGTTGACTGATAAATTAAGGAAACATCTTCTTGTGATTGATTTGATTATCAGATTTTAGTTGACAAAAGGGGATAAGAAAAGTTGTTCCTTGAATTTATCTTGTAGTTTAGAGCTTTACTCACATAGTTCTGAATTTCCCAGGATATGCATATTCGGGAAGCTCTGATGAGGGCTGAGAAGGCTCTTAAGATGAGTAAGCGCCAGGATTGGTACAAGATTTTGGGAGTTTCCAAGACTGCATCTATAGCAGAGATCAAGCGTGCCTACAAGAAACTTGCTCTGCAGTGGCACCCAGATAAAAATGTTGAAAATAGAGAAGAAGCAGAAGCCAAATTTCGAGATATCGCTGCTGCGTATGAGGTACGATTTTGCTAAACTTTGACATTTCTTGGCCTCAGATTCCGGTTTTGATAGCTTCACATGTGATTGATTATTGGGTAGACAAAAGCTTGGTAGATGTGTTCCCACACCTAACATTCTTCTTGTGCCTACACGGCTACACCTACAGGTCCTAGGAGATGAGGACAAGCGTGTGAGATATGATAGAGGAGAAGATATGGAAGAGATGGGAATGGGTGGTGGTGGTGGGGGTTACAACCCTTTTGGTGGGGGTGGAGGACAAGAATACACATTCCATTTTGAAGGGGGAGGATTTGATGGAGGATTTCCTGGGGGTGGTGGGGGATATCAATTCCATTTTTGATGGAAGATTATTAGAAGTGCAATTGCTCTCTCTAACACCAAAGCTTTTGACTAACACTGACAGATACATCCGAGGCCCTCGAAAGAGGCTCATCACATCATTATGTATTCCTTCACCAAGTTTTGCTTCCAGAATTCGTTCAGTTCTGGCATTTTTATTAGTTGATTTAAGGAAATTGTTGAGCTTCGATTTGTTTATAAACCCGCCATCTCCCCCATTAGGCTTGATTGCCTTGTAATACCACAATTGTTTTTTTAAATAATACCTCGTTAGTTCCATTATTTTCTCTCATGTATTTAACGGAGTTATCTGCACCAAAACCCTGACATTGGACAAGCATACCATATGACATGTTCCACTTATCAGCACAATCCTATTAGTAGAATTTCGCTACGTTTGTCTGCTCGTAAATGAAAGAATCTTATAACTATTTGCATTACAAGTAATGGTTGAACACAAAATCACAAAATTTAGCTCGAAAAGAGGAAAGCCAGGAAAAATCTTAAGGTAGTCATGGTGTGCATACGTTACAGGAGAGGGAGATTATATGACAAGAAGCTGGTAAACAAGAAAATCCGGAAAAGAACACTCATAATTTCAACGAAATTGCTGCAACAAGCATGACAGTAATGGAGACTGCATTGGTTGTCGCGGCAGATGTATCGACAGAGGCATCTTCTTTGGTACCTGAAGGGGATTTGTCTGGGGTATCCTTCTCAGGCTTTGTAGGTGCAGGAGCTGGTGCAGCGGCTGCACCGAAAATGTCTAATGGGAGAAGGACCTGATCCACCTGGTATACAGCTAGTTGCCCATCAGTATACATGGTGTTCGCCACAGTAGCAGCGTTGACACCCGTGGTGATGTTTACTTGATTCCCTGATGTTGTCACATTCATCGGGAACTCGCCATTCGCGCTGTTTCCTGCCTGCGTACGCAACGGGTTGCTCACGGTTTGGAATGTTGATGTAGAGAGGAAGTTAGGGATGACATGAAACTGCACCAACTGGACTTTTTGTTGATCACTGAGTGAGTTTAGTGTGCCCGGTTTTAGGTTAGCAAAGGCGTTATCGGTCGGAGCGAAAATGGTAAGGCCTTGTTTTGAACTGTTGAGTTGAGTGTTGATCTGGTCAGCTTCTTGGGTGCTTTTCATCAACCTGATCAGTGTTGTGAACTGACCACCCTTCTCTAAGATTGCTGTGATGTTTGTGGGACCTGACGGGGCGGGCGACGGGGTTTGAGCAGAGGAAATGGAGGAATGGAGGAGGAAGAATATGAAGAAAAGAAAGAATGGGGAGATGAGTTGCTTTCTCATTGTTTGAAGGTAGTGAAAATTACTGTTTGATTGTAGTGTTGATGAAGAGTTTTTGAAGGTGAGAGGAGAGGGTGAATGGTGTGTGTATATATTGAAATGTGGGAGAGATGTGTAGTCGTTGTTTTAGTTAGGTGAAAGGTTTATGAATTAAAAGGTGACAGGAGTACCTCAGTGCCAAAATCTTTATTGGTATGGTAAGAGAAATAGTGGTAATGTTGCTTTGTAAAACAGAAAAAACAGCTGCATATCCGATTGAAAGTTATGGGTGTGAGTATTTCGGCTCGGCTCTCTTACCTATTTAGTAAGAGATCATTGGTTCGATTTCTATACACGAAATGTTTCGATACTTTTTATCTTTTTAATATGAGATTACTTGTTCGATTCCTATTCGGTAAGTAATTAAAAGAAGAGACTTTGTATGGGGGACACTAGCAAGAAATGATGCATATATGTTGTTGCTTCTAGTAAGGGGCTTCTTTAATATGAAACCTTCAATTTCAAGTTTTGGGTGGTCAGTCAACACTTGGATTTGTTTGAGGATTGTTAATGATTGTGACAAAATGCCACTGCCAGGGGGGGGGGGGGGGGGGGGGGGGAGTGGCTCTTTTCAAAATCCCACCATGGATACTTCTGGAAAGTTAAGAATTTGACACTAATGGAATTCTGTTAGATTCTTTGTGATCACTTTTACGATTTTCTCACGTTATATTCTATTCATATAAATATTATTACCAATAGTAATATATCCTATCATTTATATGGATAAAATGTCAGGTTGTAAGATGTGAGTTGGTATGGTGGTAATTTTCAAATCGAGCACATTTCTTTTCCCTTTTTCCGGAAGTTAAATTAGAATTTTATACTCGAAGCTATCAATCTCCAGCTTATAGAAAAAAAGAAAAGAAAAGAAAAACTATCAATCTCCAATCATGATTTATGAATAATGCACCCTTTTTGTTTTTGGGGAGTGAAAGGTTAATGAAATAAATGGTACCTGCACTCGTTTAAATGTATTGATTCGACCTTTCATTTCATTTCTGATCACATTTGACATTCACATTCGAATGATCGTTTACATTTGGTCGTTTATAATGACGTCGTCCAACACATTCTGTTAAAGGTCCGACGTGGTATGACACGTCAGATGCCGAATACCCCGATTCTAATCACAGCCCGATCACCCATCACCGAACCACCAGCACCAAACCACCCATTTCCGTCCTCCGATCAACACCAATCACCGCCCAAGTCCATCACCACCGCCCAACCTCAACCATTTCTGTTCATCCACATCCACCACCGTCAAACCCAACCACCAAATCCCAGCACGACCCAGCACCTCTGTTTCCTTCATCAACAACCAGCTCGATCCATGGATGTTAATGGAACGCAATTTTCAGATCTTCCGTCTTGTTTGGTGATAGAGATACTGGCAAGATTGCCTATAAACACTCTGCTTATCTGCAGGTGCGTTCGTAAAGATTGGAATCGGTTATATTTTTCAGATCCATCCTTCGTCAAACTCCAGCTTGCCTCCTCACCCATTCACTTCCTGAATCGAGAGGAGGATGGAAGTGGAATTACATTTGGACGGGTCGTCGAGGTGACCAGCGTTGGTGGTCGCAGTGACAAGCTTCTTGGGGAAGCAGTGGAGTGTGATTCCAAGCTTAATTTGCCCGGTAACCGATATAAATGCATGAATTCTTGCAATGGATTGCATTGTTCAACGACTGTATATAATGTTTTTGTCGGCAATCCAATTTTAGGAGAGTGGGTCAGTATTCCAACCCTGAAAACCAAAGATTTGCTTTGGGATATAGTGACAAGAAATGGGTGGTTTTTATTTTCGGGTCGGGTATTTTTCCGGGTCGAGTGCGAACGGTCAACAAAATTACACGTGGCATCTGGCGTGTCACGACACGTCGGATGCTTGACGAAATTTGTTGGACGGCATCACTATGAGAGACCAAATGTGAACGATCATTCGAGTGCGACTGTGTGAGTGTCAAATATGACCCAAAGTGAGATAAATATGACAAAAAATGAGATAAGGGATAAAATCAATACACTTAATCCAAGTACCATTAAATGTGAGTAAAAGCGAAAGACTTAATGATTGTATTGGGCTTGAAGAGGAGATGAGCAGCGACAAGTTAATTTGGGCCGAGAGTCTATCAACATAATAACTGATGTCGGCCCATTTGTAAAATTAGTTACTATTCATGGGCCTTTACCATATTTTTTTTGTAGGATTCATGGGCGGTTGTTATCATACACATAGTCTGCTATATTTTTTTATATATAAAATAAATAAATAAATAGTTAGAGACATTATAAATACAATTATTCATTTTTTGTTCTAATTAATTTTCCCCTGTGTTTTAGGTATTAAAATATTTCCCAACCCTAGCTAATTGTAATTTATAATTATTAAATAAATAAATTTATATTGTCTCAAATTATTCCTCTAAAGAAAAGAAAAGAAATCTCTTAACAGAAAATAATAAAGAAAGTAATCTTGTTAATCTCAATAAGAAAGGTGGGATCCCTATTGAAACATGTTAAATTAGATTTAAAATACCATATCTATGATGATTTAAGTACTGGTTGACTGCTTTTTCTTAGTTCATCACCAACCATTCCTGGCTAGAAAGCACAACAATCACTCCTTTAAAAAGCACAAAGGGCCATTCTACATAATCTACTATATTCTTATCCAAACATTTCAGCATCTCACATCTTTAACTAAAATCAATTCAGCAATTGAGTCATATAATGAATATATAGATTATTTCTAAATTTAGTAAAAAGAAAAGAAAAAAACCATTATGTTTATTGCAAGAAAAGACACAAATTCCTACGTCTCCCAATCAAAAAACAAGAATTTGTTTAGCAATTTCTATTCTGTTAGAAGTTAGAAGTCAGAACACTCACAAGTCACACAACTGAGAAGAAGAAAGAGCCCAACAAGCATCAAAAAGGCATTGCATATCACTAATCCATCCCAACCGTCGATTTCGTTGACTTTCACTTCCCCAAAGTCAAATCCCAACTGATCACTAAAACAACTTTACCTATTGGCTATTTACAAACGTTGTCACAGCCTACAAACTAGACGATCCAAACCCTTTCTTTGATCTCCATTGAAACCCAGAAACGAGCAACAAGAAGAAAAAGGAAAACGAAAAGAGTGGGAAAAAAATAAATCCTAAACCCCTAAAAAGATTAGAAATTTAATACAAAGTGAACCCTAGGGGCAGATGATCAGATGATTCTCGGTCTACGGTAGAGAAAGAGGTAGACACTATGATGAACTCAAGCAACGGTATGATTTCAACGCCCTCATCTTCATCAGCAGCCGCGAACGCTCAGTCGCCCGGATTAAAAACGTATTTCAAAACTCCAGAAGGTCGGTATAAGCTTCACTATGAGAAGACACACCCTTCTGGTCTCCTTCACTATGCCCATGGTAAAACTGTCACTCAGGTCCGGTAATTCTATCACTACCCGATTGTCAAATTCAATTCCTTTTGCCATTTAATCCAGTACCCATTTGCTAGATATATAATTTCTCATCATCTGTATCTGTTTTTTAGGATTATGTTTGTGAATTAATTAGTTTTTATGGTTTTTATGAATATCCACTTGTCCAGAAGTCAATGTTAGTAGCACTGTTTGGTTGACATGTCAGTCAGTAATGCTTGTGATTGTGAATCTGCTATAAGGCTGAGGATTAGTTTTGTTGAATTTGATTTCGGTCAGGTAACCCTAGCTAATCTTAAGGACAAGCCAGCACCATCAACCCCAACAGCTCCAGCTTCAAGTTTCAGTGCGAGCAGTGGGGTGCGATCAGCAGCTGCAAGGTTGTTGGGGGCTGGCAATGGGGGGCGTGCACTTAGTTTTGTTGGAGGGAACGGCGGGACTAAAAGTATCAGTGGAAGTACTAGGATTGGATCGTTGGGGACTTCAAGTTCAAGTAGTTCGTACATAAATACAAATTTTGATGGAAAAGGGACTTACCTGATATTCAACGTCGGAGATGCTATATTTATAAGTGATTTGAACTCGCAAGATAAGGTAACTTTGGTATTTTCTCTCTTTCTTTTATTGGGTAGCGGCGGATGCATTGTGTTTGTATTTAAGAGCTCTGTTGTTGAATGCAGGACCCGATAAAATCAATTCATTTTAGCAATTCAAATCCTGTGTGCCATGCCTTTGATCAGGATTCTAAGGATGGACATGATTTACTTATTGGGTTGAATTCTGGCGATGGTAAAATCTTTTAGTCAACCATTTGTTTCCATTTCTTACCCTGTGAAATTTTATTCGTTATATCTTCAATATTGTAGTATACTCGGTGTCACTGAGACAGCAATTACAGGATGTCGGGAAGAAGCTTGTTGGTGCCCAACATTATAACAAGGATGGTTCTGTTAATAACAGGCAAGGGATACTTCTACTGAATTTCCCCATCCGTGTCTTTTTGTGCATGCATCGTTTCCCTGATCTTCTGATTGAATGTCAGCTTAACTTGTCAAACTTAACCGAATTGTTGAGTTAGTTTGGCATGTTGCAAACTACAAAGAAGGTCTTAATGATGATTTTTTACATACTTCAGGCACTAGCAATCAGGCTACATCATGAACTCAGTAACTCCTGTAATTTGTTGTTGTTTACATTACTTAATATCACTTTTGTTTTGCCTTTCCTGTCATAGTTGGGTTTCATTATTCTAAGATGATATATAAAACTCAACTCCAGGACATGTAGCTAGGCAATGTTTGTTTGACATGTACAATGAGATAAATCCAGGACACATGTTTCCCATAGGAAAAGTGGTAGAAAGTTAGAGGATGGCCTGATTAGTGCAATAACAAAGATAAAATTGTTGTTTCCTGTCTATATAATCTGCAATGCCTATGTTGTAAGTTTCAGTTTTATGTACAGTAAGTCCAAAATTTGGTGATCAGTTCAGCTAACGATGCTTGTTTCTAACAGTCGTTGCATGAGTGTTGCATGGCTTCCTGGAGGTGATGGTGCTTTCATTGTTGCTCATGCCGATGGCAATATGTATGTATTTGAAAAGGTAAGCTACAATATTGAAACAAGGCTATACTTTCCATGAGCATTTATCCTACAGGTTACATCGAGTGACCTGAATACTTGCTATCATCGCGTTTCCTCTCCCTGTAGAACAAGGATGGTGCAGGTGATTCTTCATTCCCTGTTATCAAAGATCAAACTCAGTTTTCTGTTTCACATGCTCGCTACAGTAAGGTAAAAGAGTGGATGCTCATATCTGATTTGCACTTCATGTACTTGCTTAAATCTAAATTTTAGCAAGTTGGGCAGAGAATTTATTTGCAAAAATTGAGAAACAATTATTTTCTTTGTTGTTTATACATGTGATATTGCAAATCTTTGCAGTGTGTCTGTGTGGTATACTTCATGTCATGTATTCAAGCGCTCTTGGTGATATGTAGTTTCACTGTTTTATGTTGTTCCAAGCGTGTCTGGTGTTTATCATAAAAGATTGTCTCATGTCTGCCCTTAGTTCCTTGCCAGTTTCTAGCTATCTTGCTCTACACAGTGTCATATTGCACTTATAATCTAGATTGATGTACTGCAAAAATGTTCTCTTGTGCATGGAGTCTCAACATGCAGTACTCCTGATCTCTGGGAAAGCTTTCTTCATAATCCAGAGTGGAGACGAAGCCCATGTACCTAACAGCTTAATGAACTTTCATTATAGCTTCATAATATTAACTTTCCTCGTGCTGTCATGCATGCATCTGTAAGTATCAAATAGATTTATGTTAGGTAGGTTTTCTTAAACTCTGTTCTTGCTTTGTTTAGGGTGCATGCAAATTACTCTAGGGATAGAGAATTGAGATTTTAACAGTCTTATGGATTATAACCCACCTGCTGTTCATATTGTTGACACCATTAAAATTTACCTAGGAGAGACCATCGAAGCAGCTATGTACATGTTAGTAGCATCTTCCCTTTGACATCATAATAGTTGTTCATGCTAGAGTATATTTCCTCTCTGCATTGTTACTATAGGTAGAGAACCATTCACAACGAAATGTGCTAAATGCACCTTGTACCTGTTTACAAGTGATGTTATGATCCGTGCTGAGCATTTAGCTATCATGACCTTTAGTTTTGTATAGATAAGGTGTTCTTGGAGGATATTATAATGTCATGTGGCAGCTTGCTAGAGTACTTTTTTTAAACCTTTTCCAAAAGTTTTGGCTGAAAAGAGGAATTGTGTGCATTAGCAGTAAGGATTATTATTCTTTCTCTTATCCAATTGTCCTGTGTTGACTTCTAGAAGCTATATGCAGAGTAACCCTGTTGCCAGATGGCATATTTGCCAAGGTTCAATTAATAGCATTGCTTTCTCAACTGATGGGACCTACTTAGCTACCGTTGGAAGAGATGGTATGGTTTCAATCTCATATCAGTTGCATCCTTATTCTTTTTACATCTTTGTTACCAAGTTGAGGCTCAGTGCTTTATTAAATGCAGGGTATTTACGAGTTTTTGATTATGCCAAAGAACAACTTATATGTGGTGGAAAGAGTTATTATGGTGCTCTACTATGTTGTGCTTGGAGGTGAACCACTGTACTGTTTATTTTAAGTCACAATTCATTGCTACTTGATTGATATTTTTGGCTCATGTTGTTACTTGTTGTGTGTTCAATGGGAAAAGTGCTATTTTTCTGTGCTGGTCCAGCCTCATGGTGTCTTTTAGAATGTTGTTGTTCCCCTTGTAAAAGTTATATTGTTGATGAAAATCTTACTTATCAGCATGGACGGGAAATATATTTTGACTGGAGGTGAAGATGATTTAGTTCAAGTGTGGAGTATGGAAGATAGGAAGGTTGTGGCATGGGGTGAGGGGCACAACTCATGGGTAAGACATTGGTGCATAATGGTCTTATTGATTGTTATTTCTTGGACCATCTGAGTAAGTTTAAGCCTTATCATGTTGGCAGGTAAGCGGAGTGGCCTTTGATTCATTTTGGTCATCACCAAATTCTGATGGCACGGGAGAGAATATAATGTACCGGTTTGGCTCTGTTGGTCAGGTAATACTTTTGGTCATTTCATATTTGCAAAGTTTGCAGTGGGAATCAATGAAATTGTTGCATTGGAAGAAGGCTTCTAGAACTGATGAAATGAATTGTGACCTCTAAGGTCCTTTTCCAGTTCTCCCCTCACCAGGGCCAAAACCTAGGTACTTAGTGTTGTCACCTTGTCACCTGCCTGGGACCCCTCTCAGGTCCATGGTGCCTGACATTGCCCATGCCTGAATCACTTCTAATCACTGGCCTTCCTGCTGCTGATTGTTTGTCTTATCTTTATGTTTTAATAAAACACTCTTTATGACCAGGATACACAATTGCTTCTGTGGGACCTTGAAATGGATGAGATTGTAGTGCCTTTGCGCCGCCCTCCTGGTGGTTCTCCTACATTCAGCACTGGAAGTCAGTCATCTCATTGGGACAATGTTATCCCAGTTGGTACTCTGCAAGCTGCTCCAAGCATGCGGGATGTTCCAAAGCTTTCGCCACTAGTTGCCCACCGCGTTCACACTGAGCCTCTTTCTGGTGTAATGTTTACACCTGAGTCTGTGCTTACGGTTTGTAGAGAAGGCCACATAAAAATCTGGATGAGACCGGGGGCTGCCGAAAGCCAATCAGGCACCTCCGAGACTGTTTTAAGTAGCAGCTTAAAGGACAAACCATTATTGAATAGCAAATTTGGGAGTTCTAGCTATAAGCAATGACCAAACAGTCATCATCGGATCCCTTGCAACTACGGGTCGCCTTTTTCTCGTGGATTTGCATTTTCAATTTGCTAGTGTGGCCGTTCATCTCTTTCTGACCAGTTGCTTTCCCCAGTATTTACGCTGGCTCAATGTACTCCGTTTGCTGAGAAATTAATCAGCTGGCTTCGTTGTATATTGAGGGGTCAAATGCCATCGATGGCACTAAGAGCTTAGATGGGGATGAAACCCCGTTTGTAAGTACACGACGGCTGTTACTAGGATATATATATATATATATATATATATATATATATATATATATATATATTATTTAATTACTGACAGGAATAATTGGAAGTTGCTTCTTTCCGATTCATGCTTCTCAGAGTTGCATTTGAGCCTTCATTTAACTATGTTGGTAATGTAATGGTCGCAATTACCATATAATTTTGTTGGATTATTTAGGGTGGTTTTGTTGGTGAGATGCCAACAGCTTCTTGTAATAGATAGAGGTGGGATTTTGTCTTCTGTTTGTGCCAAGAGTTGCTAATTTTGGCTTTTAGACTTGAGTTGGGGCAAGAGCAGAACATTGGTTAGACAGGTAGTAGTTTATTTGTATTGACTTGTCCATTCTTGCTAACAAGCTGCACAAGGACTATTTCAAGGATTCTGGTTTCTGTTTCTTACTATTCTCTTTGTCGCCTTCCTATTTTCTTGTCAAGCTCTTAACGCCTATGAAAAATCGATGTACTTGTCGAAAGTGTTGCGCAATAAGAATTTCTTTTTACTGATCTGATTGCTATAATGCGTTACTGTATGACTGGTGGAACTCACCAAAACAGAACGAGGTGAGTTCTAATGATGGATTTACTAGGTATGTGAATAAAATGTAAGACGTGAGTTGTAAATTGGTATATAAGATATTCAGAGTATAGGAGAATAAAAAGGAGCACTTCAATGTGGAAAAACTATGCAATTCCTTTCAAGAATAAGATAAATTGGTTCAAAATTTACAATGTTATATCCGAAAATCAATTTACAATGTTATCCAAAAACCATACTACACGGTTGCCATATTCCTGTACTTTCTTTGCTTCTTTCTGCAGACAAATAAAGACAGGCCATGTAATTGTAAGTTACAGAGGCCAACCCCTTATATGCTGATAGTCGCAGCATTGATGTGTAATGAAGCACAGCGATTTAGCTGCCACGATAAGTTTCTGGACCGCTAGCTTCAGGTTCTAGACGGGTGGGACTCGTCCCAGTTTGGTGGGCAGCTGCAGCTGGTTGATCTGGTTGCACCAACTGAGAACCTTGCTGCTGTGCATCTGTCTGAGCTTGCCAGCTTCTCCTCCATCGACAAATCTCGACTACCATAGAATTTATGCACATTGTGACCCCAAAACCTATGAATGAGGCAAGGAGAACTGATAGAATTGCCTGCATACGAAGCTGAAAACTCCACGAAGCATGCACAGTTAGAGTTTGATGGGACTAAAGTACCTCGAATTCATTTCTGTCTAGCCGCATTTAAGTTGATAATCACTCACCAATGAATAGAATAGATGAGCAGGCAAGACCACCAGTCCGAATTGAATAATTGCATAAAGCCATACATACTTTTTCCTCACTGAACAAACATTCTGAAAGGGTCAGTAAGACAATGAGATGAAACGTTTTCGTAAATAGGGATGGATACAAGCTGAGCCCTACCCATTGTTGTTGATGTCATGGAAGCAAGGAGACCCAATATGCAGGAAAATGGTAGAGAAATGGCAATTGCGCCAGACCCCAGTTTGCCAACCTGCCCGCATAGTATAGAATTAGGGAACACAATAGGGGATTGATCGACACAGGAAAACTGAATCTTTCAAGTTGGTGTGCTTACCAGAAGTTGCTCAAGAAAACAAAAGTACGCAAGCATGCTCACGATGACGAGAATAGGAACATCTTGCCATATCCTGAAAATTTGAAGCATCTTCAAGATCAAAATACAGTGTCTTTCCCTCTTGAAATTTCATTGGAAGAGAAAAACTAAGAACATCAAATTTGTGATGAAAGATAGTTTTACTTGCCTGTATTGAGGAATGTCAGCATGATGAGTTGCAACACCTTGAATGTTAACATTTTGAATTCGTAAAAGGGTGACTGGTAGGTTCTTAACCTCTTCTTTGCACACATCGCATGTCTTGTTACCTTTAATGCTAAACCATTTTATAGCACACTCTTTGTGGGCTAGTGCGAGTTCACCTTTGCAACTGCATTCCATCTTGAGGGTCTCAGCTCCTTCGCTGAGTTCAACAAAGCAGATTCTGCAAACAGCTTCTTCTTCTGGAATATGTTCACTGCCATCATCATTTTCATCTGAACCACACAACTAAGATATAACGAAGGTTGGTTATCACAAATTATGTAACAACAATCAAAAGGCCAACATATTCACTTGATCATAACTCTAGTTTTTCAGCAGCAGGGGACCCGGTTTACCAAAGGAAGATTTTCTTTTCCCTAAACCAACAAGCGGTTAAAGTCAACTCATTATGGAAGCACCACAGCAATCTCATTCTAGGAGAAACTTGAAGGAGATAACGGGTTTGGCAATTACCAGTATCATACTTTGGAGAGGCATTTGATGGTGTTGTGGCAACTTCATTTGCTTGTGGAGTACCTGGAATCACTCGAAACACACCACCTAAAGAATCCAGCTGCTTTATGCTCCCTTCTTTATCGAACACGGGAACAGACAAGGAACGATGTATTGGCCGGATCTGTAAAGGGATTGAAATCAAGAATTGAGTAGTATACAAAAACGTGAATGAAGAAGACGGTGGATGAGAAAAGTATGAGCTAATATTTCATACAAACACTTCAAACAACTGAAAACAAGAAAATGTCAGAAAACATACACTCAGAATTTCAACTTCCTAATAATTCTCAAACACCATTTACTGTCCAGCGCTGGAATCGAGACAAGCTGACAAACAAATTTATACCGTTCTTTTGGAAAAGTGAATATGATTCTTGAGTAGTGTACATAATTTCACTAAGCAGATGCTTACCAAGCACTAATAGACCATTAAAAATATGTAGTTTAAGTTATGAACATATAATTATTTCTTTCCTCTAACATAGAAGGTACTAATAATACTCACAGCAGAATTTATCTGACAGCTTAGATTTCCTCCATGCGTGGACTCTGGAGCGGAGTGAGCAATAGGACTAACAGGTAACGATTTCGTTTGCTTCGTCTTGGGTGTAAAAAACCTGGTAAGAGACAATGTCCTAGAATAGAAAGGCCTCTCCCTTGTTCCCTCTGATGAACCCCCTAGTGCAAGGATGGCGGCCCTCTCGATATCTGCATTCGTGTTCCGGTGCTTGAAACTGAGCTTTGGGATGAGATTCTTTATGGTTGATTTAAATTTTGAAGGCGAGGAAGAGCCCGTGGGATCAGTCATTATGGAAAAACTAGGACTCCGCATCGGTGAAAAAATTACTCTTTTCGGAGTGCGAGTGGGACTTGGTGTTGGAGGCATTTTGAGTGCCACAAACCCATCTCTGCCAACCTCAGGACTTCTTGATGGCACCTCTAAGTTGAGGTTTCGCCGCCGCCAGTGATGATGACCCTCTTCATCTTCCTCTGTTATTTCTGTAGAATTCCCGACCTAAGAAGGAAAAACACAGAAAAATTCCCCATTAGTTACTGATAACTAAATGAAATCAAGCTTTGAGATCAAGCAAACTTTTTCATTAGAAGAAAAAACCAATCTTTGAGAACAAAAACAATAACCAAATCATCAAAAAGTTCATGGCAAAAAGAGGATGAGCAGAGCCTGTGCAGCATTCATAATCACTTTGGAATTGCACAAGATAAACCAAAAATTGTAAGGATTCAGCTAGAACAAACCAAGGAAAAGAGGATCAAAACTGAAAATTTGGCATTGAGACATGAATTTATCAACAATTTGAATAAACCTGTCACTTTAAATACACAACTGACTAACTGGGTCAGCTGATTTGTTCTTGAAAACTGAAAAGGCTCAAGGCTTTTCTATCTTTCAGCAACCAAAGTCATGAAAAAGGAGAAACCTTTATGAACTGAAAAGCTGAAAAACTGAAAATTCAGCATTTCTAAGAATATCAAATAAGTGATCACAAAAAAGCAAAAAAAATGTACAATTATCAACAACAAAAAAGAAAAACAGAAGCAAGAATTAATGGAAAAGACAGGAGTAGAGAAGTAAATACCCTTTGAATGATAGGATCAGAAGCACTGTTGCTACAACCTCCATGTTTGGCCTGTGCTGCAGAATTTTCCCCTTCATTTCCCATAACTGAATTAATCTTGAAAAAACCCAGAAATCAATTTAAAAGTCTGAGGCTGATGTTATATAGACATGCAATGAACAGAGCAGTGGTTTGAATTTAGTAAGAAGTGTGAATTTTCTTGAAAAGACCCACCTGGCGATACTGAAAGAGAAAGAAGAGAAGGAAATTAGCAAGAAACAAAAGAAGGATATGCAGTTGGAGAAGGACAAGTAGTACAGACCTATAAATTTGTAGCTGGGGAGAGAGAGATGAGATGAGAGAAATGGAAAGGTGGCTAACTAGGAATTTTGGATTCTTGCTTTTTAATTTCAGGTTCTTCTGTTGTTTGTGGCCCCATGTTTGAAGAGAGTAGTAACTGGTAAGTACATTGGATGGCATTTGCATTTTGCAGGATTTGGTGATCTTTTGTTTAATATTTTAATTTGTGAGAGATGGTTATGTCAAATCTCATCTCCCATTTTTACGCTGCTCGAGTCTAAAATGGTTATTTTAATTTTTTACCAGTTGATCTCCATCGTTTTAATCATATATGTATATGAACTTGATTTTGTCTACCAAATTTGTAAAGCCGTGAATGACTAGATTATATTTTCAAATAAAATAAAAAATATCAATAGATTTGAATAATCGAATTATCTATACTTTTGATATTTTGATGTCTTGTTAAAAGCTGGAAGTATAATTATTGAATCAAACTCTATCTTTATATTCCCGTATGGATAAATTTGTAGTGAAAGAGTACTTCTAGTAAATAAAAGTTAAAACAGTGGTCAGTATCACTAAGTTCTTAACTCTTACAGTAAATTAGACCAGTTTGAAAAGAAGAAGAAAGGAAACTCTACGCCTCTTTCCTTTTCTCGTCTCGTCCCAAAGGGCAAATGGCATTGACCAAAACGATGCCGCATAGCAGGATAAGAGAGTGCCCCCATAAATAATTTTATTTTTTTATTATTATTTAGATGTTGCTTTCAGAGAGCTAATAGATTTGGGTTTTTTTCCCCAATTATTTAGGTGTTGCTTAACTCTTAATGTACGTCGTTATTATGACGTAAGATTATGAGTTCGATCTATATTATCGTAACAATCATTAAAAAAAACTGAGGGTTGATATCTTTTGTATTTGTGAATATTTGAAAATGCGACAGAAAGAATAATGAGACATAGGCGGAAACAATTATTAATTGGTCCTAACAATTCCAATATGTGTGTTATATTTGTATTCAATATAATCCGGCATGAGAACGATGAGAAGTCAGCTGAACAAAACTATAAGAGATAGAACCTGAAGAACCAAAATAATACTAATAATAAAAAGATAAGGCATGGATCATGTATATATATCTTGCACAAGAATATTCAACTATAGTTGGCATTTAATTAAATTTTATTTATGCTACTTGATTACTGCTAATAATATAATTAATATGTGATTAGTGAAATAAGAAGCTAGGTGATGATGACACGTGGATTGACATTGACATTAACCATTAAAAACAATTTGGTCAATCCAATAATTCTTTTAAATTTTAGTAATTTATAATGAGAGATCATTTTCATTCAACAACCTCATGAATTAAAGAGACCAGGTAGGATTCACATCAAATGGTTGATATGGTGGATCTCAACTTGTAATCTTATGGCCACCACCATAAACACAAACACATACAGGAACGTGCGTAGCTGGGGTCGGCAAAGCAAGCAATACATGAAAATATCAAATTGGTAGTTTTGGATGACGGTCGAACCAATTGCGGCGTATCACTAATTTATTATATAATTATTAGCGTTTTGATAATTAAAAAAAGATGACAGTTGAACCGAACTATAATTATTAGCATTTTCAAAAATTGATATCTCACCAACCTAATTATTTAAAACTCAAAATTTTAAGCTCTTAAATTCGGTGCTAAGCTCTTCGGTTTGGTCGTTTCTTTTAAATCCAACTTATTCAGGGAAGTAATCAAGTTGCAATGTATAGAAAGTTAGAAACAAACGGACACTTTCTGGATAAACTTTAACAACTAATCACATGTGTATAATTCAAAATTCAAATTAAGTCTATCAGATTATATAATTAATTTTATTCATTAACAGATAACTATGTAACAATCGAACCAATAATCTTTTATCTAACGGATTATAGCTAGCGCGGAACCACTTATAACATGTGTTGTTTAAGAATAAGAGAAGTCCCACAAAACATTTTGATATTAACATCATAACATGAGAAGTTTAGTTCAATTTTTCTTTTTCCTTTTATGGAATGAACAGTCTACTCATAAAGTTGTATTACAACGCTTTTAAATTAAGTTATGGAAAAAAAAGGTTATTCGATGCACGACTTGATGAACTCGTCTACTTATAATGTAATTTGGACTAATTAATTTTGATCTATTAATTGATCACGGGATCAGCAAATAGTCCCTTTTATTTTTTCTTCGTGGAATTTTTTTGGGTTTTGACCCGTATACTTTTTGTTTTATTAGCTTTATAAAATTATCAACTTATCGAAAAAAGAAAAGAAAAGAAAAGAAAGGTTGATTGGTAATATTGTCAGTTATTGAATTTGGTGATGATATACAAAGTTTATAGACATATCACATGACAATGAGGCCTATTTATCTGAAAATAATGATGGTGATGGACAATAATTAGGTAATCGTGGCCTAAACTCTCCATGCTTTGATCTTTTTTCCCTCTTTGGAATTCTGAAGTTCCATTACCACGGTACTTTGTCCCATTTCTCCACCTTTGCCCTCCACTATGACACACGCACTTGGCCAATGATGCGGGCCATTCTTGGGTTTGATGTGATCTTGTGACAACTACAAGTCCACAACAGCTCATAGACCTGGCCGGTAATAGAGAAAAGGTTACTTAAGGTATGTTTGTGCGGCGAAATATTACTTTTATTTTGATGTTTTAATAGAAAATCTAAAAAAAATAGTGTTTGAGAAGAAGAAAAATCTCAGTGACAAAACAATTATTTATTTATTTGAAGATTAATTGACCCGAGTTGATAGCTCAAATCTCAATTATCTTGACCCGATTGGTTAAATTGAGTCGGGTCTTATAACATGCTACATACATGGGTGCATTAGTGGAGATTTAACTTGGAAAAAAGTTACTCCCTCTGTCTTTAAAAGACAGACGTCGGGCGATAATTCACGTTGTTTTAGGCAACTGTGGGCTTGCTGTGGAAGCCCAACTGTGTGTAAGCGCTGTTTGTGGGCCAATGCCACTCGTGGGCGAGAAAGGTTGTATTTTGGATTTAAAAAATCGAAACGCACCGTCTTGCTTCTTCTTCTCTCCTTCTCTCCTCTCATCATCCGTCCAAAATTAACACTATAGTAAAGGCGAAAAAAATTTCCCCAAAAATTTTGGCCTGAAATTTTTACATAATTTCAAAATTCAAACTGTGGCTGAAATTATTAAGGATGATGTATTCCTTTCAAATTTCATAATCTCCATCTTATTTCAAAATCCCCCAAATAAACTTGTTGAAACTCATCTTATTTCTGTCCGATATGGCTTCTTCTCCAATTGACATCAATGAAGTCCAACTTGAATGTACTCTCATTATTTCTGGAAATGTTCTTTCATCTCCGATTCTCCATCTCCTCTCTTAACATTCAGCTCTTGTTTCCTATACTTCTTACTAATCATACACACGATCTCATTCTTTCATCTCCGATCCTCCATCTCCTCTCTTAACATTCAGCTCCTGTTTCCTATACTTCTTTAGAGGTTCAGGTGTTTGGTCTGGCAAATAAGTCTGCACCAAACCTGTTATTTTAGCACCTATGTTCTCACAGGAGTAACCTGACCGGTGCTCATGGGAGTTACCAAACAGAACATGTAAAAGTGGCATTCACACATCTAAATATTCTCCAACAATACACACAAATAGAGCAAAATAGATATGCAAAATACATTAACCATTGCAAACAAAGGAGACAAAACAAACTTGAAAATTCAAACATGGCATAATTATCATAAGATTGCTTGGACGTTTCTTTTCTTGCAAATCCAAATTTCCCCTTAATTATCATAACTGCGGTGGATAGACAATGCAATTTTCAAGGGAGACAAAACTATTTCGGGAAGGTAGATTGGGATTCATTGCTATGTAAATGGATTCATAATATTTGTTCCTGAATAAAACTCTAAACCAAAATTCAAACCAATTGAAGACCAAAATATAAAGACCCAAAACCCATTCAAAAAACCCTAAAAAAAAAATCAAACCAAGTGAAGACCAATATATATACTACACTCAAAACCCAATCACAAGTGAAATTTAGTACAAACCCGGTACACCTATTTGCAGCATAAGGATCAAACCAAAATCTCTGTCTTCATTGGAATCCAATGTTGGTAAATGGTTCAAATCAATACCCTTGTCTTCTTTTGTTGCCGAAATCACTGTAGAAGTAACGTCAATTATTGGACGTTCATTTAGATCCAAATCCAAATGGTCTTTCTCATTCCTCTCATCCAAAACTCTCTTCGAAAATGCCTTCACTCTTGCCAGTAATTGCTCATCTTCAACGGTAAACCCTGAAACCTCATAGACTTCTTGCCTATCCACATCGGTTGCCACCATTATACTCTTCTCTTCAACATCTTTGACAATTTCCATTTCATCCACGCCGCATGGAAGAGAGTCCTCAACGAACATATTGCCGGAATCATCAAACTGGACACAACTTTCGGTCTCAGAATCTTCACAAAAAATGGGGATATACATCTCGTTGGAATCCTCAAAATCTTTGTAGCAATCAGGCTAACTGTCTTCAAAATAAATTTCCTCCATTTTATTTTGATCGATTACTGGTTATTATTTGAGAGAAGGTTGAGAGAAAGATGAAAAGAAGGAGAAGATGGAGAGTGAGTGTCAGATATTTCTCTCCTTGCAATTTCCTTGCCCTTATTTGCCACCGTATGACACGAAATTTAGTAAGAAAATGACATGTCGTTCAAGGAGCAATTTTGTAAAAAAAATTAAAGCTAGCGCGTATGTCAAGGGCATCAGCTAATTGTGAACTTATTTTTGGGGCTAAAACATCTGTCTTTTAAAGACAGAGGGAGTAATATATGTGCAACACTAGCGACATAAAGCGAATCTTAAAATGAAAACACAAGAAGTGAACATATAAGGTATTTCATTTTTTTATTAAAAAAAAGAACTTTTTAGATGTTGACACTTTTGTTATAATTTTTTCCTTAATTAACTCCTCTCGTATTCATTTAGTACAAATATAATTAATTTTAATTTAATAAATTAAAAATTAAACTTGGTTGATAAAAAAAATTGTGAAATTCAACCAGTTTGGATTAATTGATTAATTGATTTTTTTATTATTGTTATTATTTAACGGGCTAAAAGAGTTAACCATGAGAGCGCAAATGGGCCCAGATAAGCACAAGCAGGTTTTAGGTCTGCTTGAATCCATGGGCTGGGCCTAAGGTTCCTAAGTTTCCAATTGACACCTGAGAGGCCCAAAACTGATTTTTATTTTTCTGCAAAACCAAAATATAGAATTATTTAAATTCGTTTCTATCAAATTAATTTCCACCAGAAAACATATGTCTTGATTGGTCATTGGTAGTTAGTTAGTCCCTAGTTTGATTGACTATGACTCTTTCTTTACATGAATTATATAATTCAACATATGTTCTAACTTGTACTCCCTCCGTTATAAAATACATGTCGTTTGGGGGCGTTTTTGAGTAGCTGATATTACTTGTCGCCTTAGATAAATGTGCCCACTTACTTTTTGGTTTTACAATTTTGCCCCCGAAACGACTCGTCATTCGATCAAAAACGACGTGTCACACGGGCTTTTATGGAAATGAAAAAACTTAGTGGACCATACTCTGCTTCTGCTCCATCTTCTCACTCCAACGTTGTCTCTGACAACAAACCTTCTCACTCCTCACTCTCACTCCTCACTCCATCTCCTCCATTTCCTTTCTTATTTCCTTAACCACAAAACCAAAAATCAAACAAAAAATATAGGATTGTTATGGTGGAATTGAGGATTCAAATGATATGAATATTGACATATTTTGTGATTTTTTGGAAAAGTTTGGATTTAAAGAAGAGAGAGAGAGTTGCAGAGAAGAGAGAGAGAGACTGCTGAGGAAGAAGCAAAGCACGACACGTGGCCTAAAGCCACTGACATCTTGACACACACTGACCGATCTGTTTCCTTCTCTTAAAACTCGTGATTCTTGTCGGAACGACAAGTATTATATAACGGAGGGAGTAAGTAGGTAGACCTGGCAATTATGCGGGTATGGATAAATATTCACTCATACCTGCAATTAAATATCCATTATTATCCATACTCACTATATCCATTACCCAATTGAGTATGTAATGGATATCCAATTATATTTACTTATTAATTATTTCACTTAATAAACTTCTAAATTAATTCAAAATATATTTAAATAATTTGATTAAAAAAAACTCATTTATACTTATTAATTATTTCACTTAATAAACTTCTAAATTAATTCAAAATATATTTAAACAATTTGATTAAGAAAAAACCCATTTATAAAAGATTAAAAAAAATATGAAAAGTGGATCTGTAATTACTCATCTTAAAATGAAGATTATGTTTTTGTAATTTTTAATTTATTTTGTTCAAGCGTTAAGGAAGAGATTGAGTTTTTATTACGGGAGAAAAATAAAAAAAGATGAGAAAGAGAGAGGAGAAAGGAGGGAGAGTGGCTGAGAGAGAGAGGAGAAAGGAGAGAGACATTTTGCGGGTATGTTGGGGGTATATTGCGGGTATGGATATACCCATACCCGCAATTATAAATGCGGGTATTATCCATACCCGCAATTGCGGGTATGGTTATGGGCGGATATGCGGGTATGGGTACCCATTGCCATCCCTAGGTAGACCCGCCAAACTAAAGATGATCATATGTGACATTTTGTGCTAATTAAATTATTAGAATGAGTAAGATGATTTATCACAACATCTTTCATTAAGTTTTAACCATTTTATTTGTTTAAAAATCAATAAGAACTCAATTTCCACTTATAAGTCCACTTGTTAAAATGTATAATAATTGTTTTAAAATAGTATTTATAATATTTTTGTGTTCATTTAATAATTTTTCTATTCATTTATTTCACAAACTAAATTCTTCATTTCTCAATTTTCTTATTATATTCTAATTATTTTGAGGTAATATATTTATAATATATTGTTGAATATTTAAAATAATTTAAAAAATATTAAAAAATTTAAAACTTTAATTCCTATTCTCCATCTCCTCTCTTAACATTCAACTCTTATTTCCTATACTTCTTACTAATCATACACACGATCTCATTCTTTCATCTCCGATTCTCCATCTCCTCTCTTAACATTCAACTCATGTTCTCTATACTTCTTTAGAGGTTCAGGTGTTTGGTCTGGTAAATAAGTATGCACCAAACCTGTTATTTTAGTAACTATGTTCTCACAGGAGTAACCTGACCGATACTCATGGGAGTTACCAAACAGAACATGTAAAAGTGACATTCACACATCTAAATATTCTCCAGATTACTCTATTTTATTTTGATCGATCACTTTACTCTAATTATTTTGAAGTAATATATTTATAATATATTGTTGATTATTTAAAATAAATTTAAAAATATTTAAAAAATTAAATTAATTTTTTAAAAAAAAAATATTGATCAATTAAATTGAAAAAAAAATAGGCCCGATAAATTATTAGGTAGTTCGTAGATTACTTATCATTCAAACTCACACTTAAAGTTGCATCAGTTTCTGCGGCTGGATTCGCTAACGTCAACTAAAACCGCCCCCCACCAGTACGCGCTTGTGTCAGCAATAATGCATGAATGCACTTTTTCCAATAACAGATCAACACGTGTATTTTTCCTCAACTGTTAGATCTTCCCACCGCCTGACGTACCTCATCACTTTCTAGTATGAGAAGCATACATGCCCCACCTCTCTTCCATCTAGATCTACTATACTATATTTACACACTCCTTCTTCCTCCACCTATTTTCACTTCAGTCCCTCAAACGTCAAAATACACACACTCCCGTTTTCACCATTGTTCTTTTCTTCGATTCTTTTTGTCTGTTTCAATAATTTTATTTATTTTTTTCTGGTGAAGATTGAGATCAAGAAGAAAGGGATTTATGTAAAGATATGTAGAGGTTTCAATTGTAATGGTAGTGTATTCGGATCGAGGAAAGATGGCCTGGTATGAGGTGAATTCAAGGAGGGTGCATTTGAGGGTTTGGTTAAGCTTCCAAAATTCATTGGGTGTCCTCGTGGGTGGAAATCACACCTCTTCCAGGTTTTGTACTCGCTAGATTTCTACTTTTTTGCCAATCTTGGCTTTGAAATTTCAATCTCTCTCTACAAACTTGTTAATTTCTACAATTATCAGTGTCAGTAGCAAAAAAAAAGAAAAAAACCCTTTGATCTGTGTAATCCAATTTGCAAATCTTTGGTGCCAATCTGTGAAAAAATTATGGACTCCAAGACATTGAAGTTTCAGATCCTTAATGAGTCTATAGCCAGGCGCGTGGTGCTACGTGCATTGATGATCGCCTCGGCTCTGTCAATCATTCCTTTGCTGCATACACTTTCTGGGTCTGATCCTGGATTGCTGGATTCCCTTAGTTATCAGGAATCTGACGTATCCTATGTGCTTTCTCGCTCATATCTGCTCAAGAATCGGGTGTTCAAACCGATTTGGAACTCGTTTGAGTACAAAAAGAGTGTCAATTTGACCACTACTGTTGTTAGCGAGCTGATGAGTTTGCATATGTTGGACTATAGTGCTACAGCTCTCTGTGTCGGTGAAGGTTCACCCTCTGCGGTGAATGCCATGCGAGAGTTGGGATTTGTTAATGCTTGTGGGGTTCATCGAAACTCCTTCTTCTCGCTTAATCATAGGAAATCGGTTTATGAACTTGAATATGGGGATGATTCCTTTGATTTTGTGCTGTCCGGGGATCTTGACAAGGTTTCTGTCCCCGCTATGCTCGTACTGGAGATCGAGCGCGTTCTTAAACCCGGTGGAATTGGGGCTGTACTGGTCGGACCTAGTGGCTTGAACAGGAACAGCTTGATAAAGTCAGCTACTCCAATTTCAACACTGTTGAAGACCTCTAGTGTTGTGCATGTTGATTATGTTCTTGAGTTTACACTGGTTGTTTTCAAGAAGAGGCTTGAAAGTGTCGGTTCCTACCAACACTTCTCGTTGCCAGACGATTGCCAATCTATTACAAATAATGAGCCATGGATGCCGTTTCTAGAACCTATTGTGCAGAATTGGCCTGTGGATTCTGAGAAAAGCATTGCTTATCTGCCTAACTTCATTGATATGCCTTCTAAGAAACGGTTCGTGTATGTTGAAATTGGCGCAGGGGAGCGTCAAAAGTACAATGCTACCAGTTTGCTCATTCCATCTTATCCTGGGGATCATAATGCTTTCAATGTCTATTTTGTTGATCATAATGCTTCAGCTCTACTCTCATGCGTCAAGAAACCCGGTGTTTCTTTCATTTACTATCCAGCCCTTGCTGGAGAGAAGGCTTCCCCGCATTCCGTTGTTGATGATTCAGATCCAACCATTGTGGAAGATGACGGGTTTAATTTTCTCGAGTGGTTTAAGGAAACAGTGCAATATGCAGATTTTGTGGTTCTGAAGATGAAAGCTGGCGAGGAAGAACTGAAATTTCTTACTGGCTTGTTCCAGAGCGGTACTATCTGCTTCGTAGATGAGTTGTTTCTAAGCTGCCCAGACCTTAAACACGGTGGTGGTTCGCCAAATGGAGACTGCGTGGATCTCTTGAGGAGCCTTCGAAGCAGTGGTGTGTTTGTTCATCAATGGTGGGATTAGCTGCTACTTGATATTCGAATAAGTTCTTATTTGATCGAGTCTTGATTGTTTGAGTTGTTGCTTGGTTGTGTCGTTGTCAGTTCAATGTGAGATGTTTAAACATTGAAGGTTGCTTTTGTGGTTGGGCGCCTCCTTGTATTATGTTAAATAAACAACCATGAGTAAACTATGTGTTTTATTTATGATGTTATTGAATGAATTGCAGTACTTTCCAATTGCAGGACTAATCATTATAATTATTACCTTAATTCTTGATTATCTTTTAGACGAGTTAGGACTTGGGAACGACTGAGTCGGCAAATATAAAGAATTTATTTAACGAAACTATTTTTGTAGATCTCAAAAACCTGTCCCACTCCATTAGTAGGGTGTTGAGCTAGCTCACTTTCATAGTTTATTCTTGAGTAAAATTCAAGCGTTTACAGTCGAGCTCAATTTGAGAAAGGCAAAGCCAGAAATCAAATCATGAAAATAGACATGAGGCCAACAAATACTATATTTCATCTCAAATCATTGGAAATTTGGAGGAATCGCCACCATGCATCTCACTAGGTCAACCATGTGGCATTGTTGCATATTATTTGCATAACCCAGCAATTTCTATGTGGCGTGCTGCATGTTGATTACAATTTAACTGTTTGATTATTAGGAAATGGAAATATAAGAAAAAAAGAAAAGAAACGGAAAGAATACGTAGAAAAAGAAAGAAAGAAATCAACAATATATAGACTACTATACAGCGGGGCAATAGCAGCAGCAAGCCAGCAACACACTTCCTCATTCATCAGGCGATTCAGGCCCATTGTTCACCTTTATCTCTAAAAGCCTCTCCACGGGTTGTCGGCAAATGGGGCAGCGGTTTGTTTGGAACCTCAAAACCTTTGCGCACCCGCTGCACATACACTGCATCATGGAAACACATTAGGTCAGATAAATACCGTGCAAAGTGTTTCTAATTAGTTGGTTTGTGTTCATCTTAGAGGGCATTCGTTAAGCAGCACCAAAAACACACAAGACACTCTGAGTTTGAGCTACTTGAAATGTGCTGGACTTTTGATCTAGAACCGCCGCAATAACCAGCCACTTCAAAACAGAAAAATATAGTTCCCATGACTATTTCACATATAAGGGGACAGTTTCTTCACAACTTAATAGCGCAGATGCCCGTTATGAACATGCTGTTTTATCACACAGGAACTACAACTATTTCACAACCAAAATAATCCCAAAACTACTAAGATCACGTTCTCCAAATTTTAAATAGAGCATGAAAATCAAAACTTACTTTTTCTCTTCAATGAAACAAACTAGATGCACATCTAAAAGAGAGTATTTGCTTACCATGTGTCGGCAAGGAAGAACAGTGGTGTCCCGGGGTTCTGAGAGGCAAATGACACATTCTTTGCCAGGATCATTTGCATCAACATCATCACCAACTGAATTTCCAATCCCGTATATCTCCTGCAGCTCATACCTCATCCGATTCACCCACAGAATCTGCTTAGCAACCTTCAAATGGTACTCACCCTTGTCCTTCTCAAACACTGCCTCTGTTATCTGAGAGTTTGTGGATTCAGATATTTGGTTTCCATCTGATCCACTTTGACTGGCAGGGGATGCCTCTGCCTTTACAGCGAGAGGATAGACATCCACATCACCTTCCTTCAGTAACTCTCTCTCCTCAAACATTGTGAAATCAATCCCAGTTCCAGAAGGCTGCTTGAACTTCTGGCCCAGGCCTTGTTCAAAAGTTACGGTCACTAGTGGAAGAAGGTTTTCCTTCATTGGTGTTAAGATGCAATCCTCCCCTTCCTTTGCAAAGAAAATAATAGTGATGCTGTTTGCAAAGCAGAGACAATCAGGGGTGAATTAGACATTAACAATCAATCGAAAAGAGCAAAAGATACAACAACGGAACAGCTACTATGATTGTAGGGAATCCCTATTCTAATCCATGAAAACTCATAAACAAAGTAAATACTCTTATTCTCCAGCAAAATCCAAGAACGTTTCACAAATTTGCAAACTAAATAAAAAAGCACCCACAATGGATGCAAACATAAACATTACTGATGAGCCTAATATGTTGAGACTCACAAGTATAACGGGAAAAAAAAAAGTGAAGTACAATCAAGAACATAAAGCACTTCCAAAGAGTCACAGTAGAGTCCTATAATGCAACTGCGAGAAACCAAGTCATCTCTAATGAAAGACCAACACTTATAATAGAAAGAAAATTAATTTGCAAGTGATTGCATTGCAATATATCCTCAGTGAAGGGTCATCCAGCAAATGTTTATAAACTCAACAAATTTTCCAACTCCACATAACATGAGAGAATTATTCAAAACATCCATCAATCCATAAACCGACACAGATGCAGCTGTGAGCAAACAAGACATCCTTCCCTTGAATGCAATGCAACCCACACGGCATTCTTTCCTTCCTTCAGGTTAGCAGCTTAACACTACCCCACAAACATTCCATACTTGAAATAAACTCCATAGTTGAACACAAACAAAAGCAATCCACCCCTAATTACCGTCCCCCACAATTATACTTCAACGAATAAACAACTACTTTCAAATATATTGACCACACCAACATGATCATACCAGTAAATCGTCGTCAAAATCTCGCACAAAATTTTCTAAATCCATCAGACTCACACCAAAGACTAGAAGTGGAAGACAGTCAACATCCGACCCTCAAACTTAGGTTGAAAACAGAACAAACAAAAACAAGGAAAAACATTCGTTAATCAAGACTCATTCAAAGTTCTTTTAAGAAGAGAAGTCAAGACGTTTCAAAGATCAAACAATCGATTGTGCTATAATAGAAATTGACCGCAATTGACCAACAAATTGAAAGAAGAAAAATAAGTACCAATTTGTTTCTAAAAAAAGAAAAAAGATGAGACTTTATACCTTCCAGCAACTGTAGCATCGAATGTAAAAGCAATAAGAAACCTCCCTGGATTCTCCGCGTCAGCTTCTAGTCTCAAACTCTCTTTCTTCAAATTCACATCATTCCTTATCGTCACTGCCTTCTGGTGCTCCACATACGGCGTCGGCGGCTGCATCACGGGCCCACAAGGGTATCTCCCGCCAACCCAGTGCCCTGCGGCGTGGTGGTGATCATACGGCGCTGGAAGCGGTACCGGCATGGTCGGAGGCGGCGGAGGGTAGTAGCCCGGGTATTGGTGGTAGTACGGTGGCGGGTTTGGGTGCGGGTACTGACTCGGGTACGGTGTTGCGGCAGCAAAAACATAGCGATTGGAGGTGATCTCGGGCTGAGGAGGGACGGGCGTCGGCGGCGGCGGCGGGTGGCTCCGCCGGCTGCCTTGCCTCCGTCGGGTGTTGCCCCCCGTACTTCCAATATTGCCCATGATAGTTGGGCGTTTTCTGGAGGATGGTTTGGTCTTTTTGAGTGGTCGTTAAGAGTTTGTTACGAAAAAAGGGTAAGAGATTATTGGAACAACAATAGAAGTGGATCTGGTATTACTGGGGAATGTTTGGCAATAGATAGACAGAAGTAAAAAGAAAAGGAAGGAAACGGAAGGAAGTGGGAGGAAATGGAGGTGGAGAGGTAGGGATGGGTTGGGTGGTGTAATGGAATTGCGTAAAGCTCCACCCAACACAACATTCAATAATGGGAGATGAAGATTATGGTAAAGTTGGCTGCTTTATTTTTATTTAATTATTTTTAGTGAGTGGTTAATTGTTCTTATTTGTTTATTGTCTAAAAGAAATTCCTTTTATTTTTTTAATGAGTCATGATAGAGTTGAAATTGTGGTCTCATTTGCCTTTTATGGTACGAGGGATGCTCAATGTTATATGCTTTTGTTAATTGTGGAGTAGTTTCTTTTTCTGTTTTTTTTATTTTTATTAATATTTTTATCTTCAAATAAACTACATTATAACATACTCCCTCCGTTTAGAATTAAACGTCGTTTACTGTTTGGGTACGCATATTCAAGAGACCAAATGACTCACTATTTAACCCAAAAAAATTCTTTACTTTTTTTCGAACGTACGTCTGAGAACAAATAAGGAACAAAATTGTCTCAAATAGTGAGTCATCCGGCCTCCTTAATATGTGTTTAATAAAAGAAAGAGAAAGTAATAAATATGGAATTGCATGTTCAATTTTACAACTGATTTTTTTGTTGTTGCACCATGCATATGCTTTTAATCTAGGATTGTATGCATATATACAAATCATTTTTTCTAAATTTGTGATTGTAACTAATATAAATACCATGTGCTTTCCAATAATAGGAGGCAATATTTTTTTCTTCCAAAATGCACTTTTTATTTTATTTTATTTTACTAATAATTATTTTTTCTCATTTTTATTGTCTTTTTTTTTAAAACTCACTAATTCATGATTAATTTTTTTCAAATTAAATATTAATAAAATAATAACTCCATAATACTACATATACAAGAATAAAATCAATAATCCGCCTTAGTGAAAACGTAACAATTATTATAAATTTTTTTATTCTAAACGCTTCTATCATGGAAATATTAGTAGAATTTAATTTTGAAATATTTGCTTCTAGGAACATTATTTTAAGTTATAAGTTTTTTTTTTATATTGTTGTTAACAAAAATTAAGTTGGAAAAACAAGTGGGAAAGTTGCATCAATCCATCAAGTAGCCGGAACACAATAAAGGGAATATAAATAATTACATTAGGACCATTGAAAGAAAGATTCGTAAACAATCGGGATTGGTTGTAAGCCTATGATAGTGTCGTCCAACCCATCCATTAAAAAACTAAAAACACTAATATTTTTATTTTTATTTTTATTTTGAATTTTTAAACCACGGGTATCTTTAAATCTTTAAATATAATCGACTCATTTAAGAAAAATATCGCAAATTTTAATTTATTGGCCCGATCTTGCGTATCTTGCATAATTATATGGATGGTTTTAATTATTTATTATTTCATGAGAAAAGGACACCAATTGCATATAATAGTAATAAATCATCGTAAATTTTATTTTATTTTATATATCAAATGAGTCAAAGCCTCAAAATAATAATGTAAACCGAGAGGTGACCTGACCTGAGTCCTGTTTCAAGCATTCGGCTACAAGAAATATTAGCAGCCAGATAAGAAAGCAGTCATAGACTACTAATATGCAAGAAAGAGCCCAAACTATACGTACATCAAGCGTTTCTCGATTTCAATAAAACTCTTTTATCTCCTTCCGGTAGAGGTGTTGGCTCAATACTGCAAGGATTTAGAATCTTAGATAAGACAAGTTATACGCAAATCAATATATACAACAGTGTTCATGCAAGAAAATATGATCATACCTCAGCTTAAACTCGCCACACATATTGCAGGGCATAGGTAGGTGGTTGGCCGGAACAAACAAGAAAGAAATCAATCATCTTAATTACATGAACTGCGAGTCTAAGAACAAGGCTTCCAACAGAAAAAGAATCTACCACAGCATCTAAAATAAAAATCTGTGAATGCAGTTGCTCAAATCTAATTGTTCATCATACTGTAATTCAATCAACCATTTAGGTTTTGATTTCTAAATATGATCGTTCGACTTCTACCGCCTTTGATTACATGACAACTCATCATCTAGATCATATTAATTAAACATGTTGTTTTAACAATCATCTCACAGTCTCAGCAATAAGTAGGCTAAATCATCTAGTTGTTTTACACTGGACACAACTAGGGACACAACTAGGGCTGTTAAAAAAACCAAAATTTTGAATACCGAATTAAACTAATCGTAAACTAAATTGTGTTAATTTTTTAAACAAAATTTAACTAATTAATTAAAAGAATGCATTAACACGATGAAGGTTGTATAAATATTGCAAATGATTAAATTATAAAATGATTCAAAATATCAAAATTGTAATATTTAGTAACTATAGGGTTCAAATTGAAAATTTTAATAATAGAGGAACCCATTTTTGAAAAACAATTTCATGAAAAGGAGAGCAGCGGAGCGATGCAGGACAGATTGCGTCCGCGGTACCAAATTGTTTGCCCATTATGCGGGTTTCATCATGAATCCGTATCCCACTTGCTTCTCCATTGTGTTGTACTCCCTTTGGCTTTCTATAATAGACGCCCACTGGCTTCTTTATTGTGTTGTACTCCCTCTGACTTTATATAATAGACGTCCAGAGGGAAAAACCTAACAATAGATTTTAATTGACGTCTCGGACGTCGTTCTTTTTTTTTCATTTTTAATACTCCTTCCGGACACAATTATTTGTCACTGGCTACTATTCATGTATGCGTTTCGAGGAGGCTGAATGACTCACTATTTGACCCAAAAAGTTCCGTACTTTTTCTCGGACGTACGTTAGAAAAAAAGTACGAATTTTTTTGGGGTCAAATAGTGAGTCATTCGGCCTCCTCGAAATGCGTGCTGGAATAGTAAAGTGACAAGTAATTGTGTCCAGAGGGAGTATTATTTTCTGACGCGCGTTCCACCAGTACAGTATTTTTTTTAATTTTTTAATATTATTTTCTGACAAGGGCCCCATCCGTACAGTGACTTTGTTAAATTTTTTTATTTTTTTAATTTTATTTCTAATACGGGTCTCACAAGTACAGTAATTTTTTAATTTTTTAATATTATTTTCTGACGCGGGTCTCACTTTTTTTAATTTTTCTAAAAAGTAGACCCGCGTCTTATATAAAAGTCCGGAGGGAGTAACTAACAGGAATTTGGAATTTTGAATTTTGGAGCCAAGTCCTGAGATGGTGGGGCTATGTACAATGTGGTGTGGCCAGAAACAGAGTGCAATGGGGCAAAAGTGCATTATTTATTCTTTGCTATATTTGGGTGTGGATTACGATTTGGAAGTCTCTTTTCTCGTATTCTGTTCATGAGTTAGAAGCCTCGCCTGCGTTTGTTATTTCATGGACTAAGTGAGCTCATTTTGTAAATGTTCGGACCCTTATTTGTTTGAGATTGATTTTTATATGCTTTAAGGTTTGCCTCTCTTTTAAAGTCGGTTTTAGTATTTTTGACTCAATGCATGTCATGTGTTTCTGAGTAGTGAGTTCGTCATATAATCAACTTAAATAATTTTGATTAAAAATAAAATATGAATAAATAATACTAAAAATGAATTATTAAAGATTATCTTTGGCTTTTGTCAATAAAATTTCCGATATAAATACTATCAAGAATGAATATATACCTAATTCATTTTCATTTTCTTGTTCCGCGACACTTTTTTACCTTCTAAGTTAATGTTAATTATTGAGGAGAGGCGATGAAAATGATAATCAAAGGTATTGTTAATATTATTTGGAAACTTCCATTGAAGAAGTCAAAACTCAAACCCCATCCTTCTTCCACATTTCCTTATGCTTCTAACTTCTTCTGTCATCTTCCTCCTTTTACTGTAATGACCTGTTAGCATGAAACAGAGATAGGGCCAGCTCCCAAGATTTAGAAAAGAAGAACAAACAAACATGAAGCTATTTTTTTGCGGCTCAAGTTGTTTTTCTTCTGAATCTAATAAGCGTACCATCATCAAAAGTAGACCAGGTAAAAGAAAAAGAAACAAAGATCAAATGTTTTTATACTCGTGCTCATAAGTTTCTCTCCCCATTATTGATTTTTGGCACTTGCTCAACAAAGCCCAGAAGGAGAGGTTCATGAAAATTTGCAGATTTTCTCTTATAATGAGCTCAAAACGGCGACCCAGAATTTTAATTCTTCAAACAAGATTGGGGAAGGCGCTTTTGGTTCTGTATACAAGGTAATTATTTCATCATCCTTCAAATTTTACCATCTGGGTCTTTTTCTAGAAGCTGAAACATTGAATGTATTTTGGGGTTTTTTTTTTTTTTTTGACTTTTTAGGGTAGGCTTCAAAATGGGTTTTCAGTGGCAGTGAAAGTTTTGTCAGTGGAAAAGGAATCCATGCGTGGAGAAAGGGAATTCATTTCCGAGCTAGCTGCTCTGTCTAACATCAGGCATGAAAATCTGGTTACTCTTCAAGGATGTTGTGTTGAAGGAGCTAATAGATATTTGGTGTATGATTTGATGGAAAATAACAGTCTTGGGCATACCTTACTTGGTAAATTTCCCTTTTATCCTGATAAGTCAATGCAGCAAAATTTACGAAATTGGATGAGTTTCTGTTTGGGTATTTGAGGAGATTTGGTTGGTTTGTGTGTTCTTGATTGATAGGTAAAGTGGAAAACAGGATGAAATTTAGCTGGGAGGAGAGGAGAAAGATTTCATTAGGAGTAGCTCGTGGGATTGCTTATCTTCACGAGGAGGCTAAGCCCCATATAGTGCATAGAGATATCAAATCAAGCAATATACTTCTTGATCAAAATTTTACAGCAAAGGTGTCGGATTTCGGTCTTTCAAGAATTCTTGGAGAAAGCAGTTCTCATGTCACCACTCAAGTTGCAGGGACATTGTAAGTGAGGATTGGTGTGTTGCATTTGCATGTTCTTGTTCTTGTTCCTTTAACATTGTGTATTCAAAGCTGATGGAGTTTCCTGGATTAATTCACCAATTCGAAGAGGCTATCTTGCTCCAGAGTATGCGATTACTGGGCATTTGACGCGGAAATCGGATATCTACAGTTTTGGCGTGCTGCTATTCGAAATCATCAGCGGTAAATCAGCAGTCGATTTTGACTTAGAACATGGAGAGCACTACCTGGTTCAAAAGGTAAAGAAAACAAAATGTTACACATACTAGCAAAGCTGCCTTCCTATTTTAGGATGCAGAACTGACTCTTCTTTGGGGTATGAATTTTCAGGCATGGGAAGCCTACCAGGCCAACAACCTCATCCATATAATTGACCCTACTCTTCACGGAAGCTTCCCAGAAGATGAAGCCCTTCGGTTCTTATTGGTCAGTCTACTTTGCGTGCAAGAAACTGCCAGGCTCCGCCCAAGAATGTCATCTATCGTGGACATCTTGACTAAAAGAACTGACATCAATGATGTTCAGATTTCAAAACCTGGTATGTTGACTGATTTAATGAATATCAAATTACGTCAGGACTCGAGCAGCATACCTTCCTCCAAGGGCTGGACAACAAGTAGTGGACATAGTAGCAACACTTATTTTTGATTTTGAACACTTGATTGATTGTGACAAGAGTAAAGAAAAGATTCTTTTATACAAATGGAAAATATTGAATTGCTTGTTAGGCCCAACTTAGGAGTCTTAACTACACTCACAGATGATTTGTTTATACAAGAGTTTTTTCGAAAATCAATATAAACAGTTGTTTCGTTCTCGAACCATTTTCGATTTGCTGCAAACTTTTATGTGGTTATCAGTCTTCATTGTGAATTTGAAATGACAGAGTTAAGAACAATGGCTATTGTGTTTTTACAGGCTTTTTTTTTCTTACTGCAATGACTCTATATAGTGAGAATAACTCATTGATGGAGGAAATCTATTTTATCTTTTTTACCTTGGGGCAGAGGGACAATAGGAATTTGAATGGCCCAAGCTTCAGAATCTGCCTGAAAAACAGAAACATAAAAAGACAGGCTGAGCAAGTTTTTGCAGCAGTACAAAATTCAGAAATGCTCATTTGACAGCAGTAGAAAACTCAGAAATGCTTGATTGAAAAATCATTAATAGGCATCCAACTACTCAACCTCAGCCCTCCATTATTTGAAGTCAATTTCTAGAATTTTGCAATTAATGCATAAACAAACAGGACTCTGGAAGGGGCTGAGATTGGAGAAACATGAAGAAAAACTTTCTACAATTGATCAAACAAGAACACCTGCATGCATGACTCCTCGCACGCCATTCGCTACGGTCACCAATCTTTCTGATGAGCTTTGCAAATGGCATACAGGGAGCCAGGCACGCGATTATGCGAAGACACAAAACCAATCTGTTTTTGTGCAAACAACAACAAGGATAAGTGACAGAAAGTGAGAATGCATGAGGTTTAAAAAAACCAGAACACATGAAACTGCCCGCATTTTTTTTAGAAGGAACCAAAGCTGCAGAATTTTGTAAATGAGTTTCAAGAGGCAAAGGGTGGATAAATAGGGCCAAGTTTGGGTAGCGATTATTCCCACCATACCTCTCTTTCTTTTTCCCTCGAAACAATCAACTTAGCTTTTGAGTTGGCAATTTGGCATGTAGCAAACCAAGCCAAACAAGCCACTCCACCTGAAACCCTCTTTTTCCAACTTTCCTCTAAGTTTTTTTTTGCTGTGGTAGTATTTTTCTTGTGACCATATGAGAGTAATTATGAAGTTATTGGGAAAGATAAAAGAGAGAGAGAGGCCTATTAGTACTTTTTTGAGGTTTTCTTTCCTCAATCTTTAATCCCTATAGTATGGTTTTAGGGTCTGTTCTTTTCTCTTTTTCTGGCTCATAAAGCAAATTCTCTCCTCTCTTTTTCTGAAACTCATGTCTGTAAGTGCTTGGATGGCTTTGGATTCTCCATACCATAACATCTTCATTCCTAGATAACCACGTCAAATGTCATGTCTCCTATTACTTTTTCGTCCTTTCTTTATTTCTGTCAACTCGATTACTCCAAACTCGAGCGGACATATGACCTAAATGAGCGACAAACCTCTCTCTTTATTTTAAATTACCTAGCTGTTAGCGTTTTTGACAGCAATAAAAACTTAATTACCTGTCAATTTCAACTGTTCTTATTAGGTGGCAAACAAGACACTAGGTGTTTAACTTGTGCTGTTGCATTACCTAGTTTATACTTCATACTAGTAATTAGAGAAGATAAAAAAAAAAACCAGACAAAACCATATAAATGTCTTTCCCTGTCACTAAAAGAGTCAACTCAAATTTTCTTGAATTTCTCCTAGCAGCTCCTATAATGTTCTTGACAACTAGCTAAAGAACACCCACTAATTCAATTGATTCTCTCTGGCTAGAGAGCAGAGTGGTCTTGACTCTTTTCACACCAAAGAAAAAGTTGAAAAGATGTTTCCTTTTCATTGAAGAAATGCTTAGCAGGAAGAAAAAAAATTGAGAAAAAAGGGTTTTTGTAATGTGAAAATGGTAACCATTCTCTTTCTATTCCTCTCCTACTTGGTAGCATGATTCTCAAAAATGGCATCAGAGAATCTCTCTTGCAACTTTTTTGTTAGCACTTCTATTTGTCCATTGCAATCAAAAGGATTCTTTTCCACTTTTTCCATCTCTATAATTTCATAAACTGGAAAGTAAATGAATTGGATGCATAAATCTGACAAGTTCCATATACCAATGCCTTTTGATCAACTAAGACATTTAGAGCAGAACTATGTACTTAGTCCAGTTACATGAAAATGCAGAATGAATAAGTGACAATGCAGCGAATCGATGTTCGTATTCGGATTGACTTGTACCTTAATCAGTCCAATCCATCAAAAAATACTAATAGATATGATCAATCCATCGACATGTTACAATGGCCACTGTCATTCAAAACTTGACTTAGTATATAACAAGGAAGGACTAATTTATTGAATACAGTTTCATGAAAATGAAAAATATATGAAGAATGGTGTAAAAAAATTGAATCCCCTTTCATGTTTCTGGGGTTTGAAGAGGAAAAAAGGCACTGAGAAAGGAATAGGTTTGAAGCAGCATCATATACAACAGACTCGAAAACAAATATACAGTTGCAAAGTACTCACTGGTCACTGATGGTGCGATAATCGATTCGTATTGGTCGATTGTATTCGTGGAACAGTTCAGTCTGTCTGAGGAACCAGTTTGAGAAATATACTAACTTAATGCATCTTTCCAAATTTGCTCCAACCAGCTTGCCACTTCTGACATAGTAGGACGCTGGCTGGGATCTTCCCTGAGTGTCAATTCTGCTACATCGGCGAATTTCAGTAGGGGCTCGAAATTCCTTGGAAGAGCTACGTATCGATCGATTGTGGCTGCTGCCTTGCCTTGTTTAATTAAAGGCACCGCCCAGTCAACAATACTTGGAGGATTGTTATCTCTATCATATGCTTTTCTTCCACTAAGAATCTCTAGGAGCACAACTCCAAAGCTGTAAACATCACTTTTCATGTCTCCACCAAGATCCTTCTCGTTCGCAGAAAGGAGGCCAAAATCTGCGATCCTTGCTCCCCATTCGGAATCCAAAAGAATGTTCGAACTCTTGACATCCCTATGGACAATCGGAGGATCAGCTTCCTTGTGAAGATACTCGAGTCCTTTCGCAGCCTGCATTGCAATCCTCAACCTGAGGCTCCAATTCAGAGGTGAAAGCCCACCATGAAGGTGGTCACAAAGAGTGCCATGGGGCATGTATTCATAGACAAGCAGCCTCTCTCCCATTTCAGAGCAGTAGCCCAACAAGTTCACGATATTGTAATGTCGAACATTGCACAGGATTTCCAACTCCAGGTCAAAATCCCTAGTGTTGGTATGAATTATCGTGGCAGCATTGGCTCTCTTAACTGCAACTTGCCTCCCATCAGGTAGTACAGCTTTATATACAAAACCATAACTTCCTCGCCCGAGCTCGTTGAATTCTTTGAATCCATTGGTGGCATCTTTCAGCTCAGAGAGTCTGAAAATCTGAGCCATTCCGGGACAAGAAGCTGTGGATAGAGGAGGGTATGAATCGGAGGCAACATCGATTTCCATCTCTGCCTGGCCCATGCAAGATTTGAACTGTTTCTTTGTTTCCTCTTCTTTCCTAGAGGTGATCAAACGTGAATGAACACACCAGCTAGTTAATATCAGTAAGCAACCAGAAGCAGAACACCCGATAATGATCAATAGTCTACGAAAATGGAGCCATTCCTTCCCCTCAGATGATTTCATCCCACAAATACCCCAACAAGAACTGTTCTGGCACAAAGAACAAGCTGTGCACACTCTATCAGAATTTTCAGTACATGGGCTAGACAAGAAAAAACCTACAGAACAATTTGACCCGCACGGGGAACAAATCTTCAAGTCCTTCCTGACACATACACTGGTCAAATCCTGTTCATTTAGATTGCTTGCATTGAAAACAAATTCCTTTTCACCACACGACCAAGGACTACATAGCCCCGGACTACACAACTCGAGTGGAGGATTGTACTCAGGCGGCGATGTCCCATTAGCAGACCAGCAATCAATAACCAATTCATCTTCTCTAATCCCACAGGTTGTAAAATCAGATGAAGCAATTGCCAAAAACCCAGAACCATCTTTCGGGATCGAAGAAGAATTAAAACTTCCCCAACACTGAACCACATGGTTGTCTTCCCTAATCCCACAAAAATGGCTAGCACCAGCAGATAAGGACACGAATTTAGCCCCGACCGGAGGATTCCAAAATGAATCATTGCTACTTCCCCAGCATTTTACCTCATTAGTACCTTCCAAAATCCCACAAAAACAATCTCTCCCTGAAGCTAAAACTGTGTAATTCTCCGAAATCTTCGAAATGCCTAACATTTCGGACTTTGGTCCCCAACAGGCAACCCCTCCTTCCCTAACCTTTCCACAACTAAACCCTTCACCAGAAACAACTTTTTCAAAAACAAGATTACTAATTTCCTGATCATAAAAAATACTGCTTTGCATAGAACTTAAACTATCGTTCCTACCTTCAACAATATCCCAACAATCAACAGTACCCGAATCATGATCCGCATAATACAATCCTCTAACAGCACACACATGATTCTTCCCTGCAGCAATGTGGGAGTAAGCAGTGTTTCTAAACATAGGGGGGACAAGATCCACACCACCAGCCGCATCAATCAACCTCCAGCAGAATGCTTGCGAGTTGTTCGCTAAAATGCCGCACAGAAACCCTTCACCGCCTGAAAGAGCCGCCATGGGTTGAACATCACTAAAATAAGATGATGAAGTTTGTGCTGTCGAGACTCCGGGAAGGGGCGGCGCGGCAGCTGGTAGAGTTGTGTTTTTTGTCCAACAGACAACTTCTTGCTTACCGCCGGCATCAATGGCGCAGAAGAAACCCTTCTGGCCAAATGCGGCGGAGATGGTGCCCATGGATCCGAACCCATATGCGGTTATTGCAGTGGATAAGGTGATTAGGAGGAGGAGGGAGGATTGGGGCATGGTAAGAAAGCAGGGGTTTTTGGATCAAAGAGTCATGAGTGGTAAAGTTGTAAATTAAAGGATGTAGGAGTGAGGGGGAGAAGAAGAAGAAGATGAAGATGTCTGAAAGGGAGCTGGGGATAATTAGAACTATTGTTAATGTGACGATGATGATGAGCGAAGTGACGAGGAAAGAACGTGGGTGTCGCCATTTTTTTTTCTTTCTTACAGCTTGTTTTGTTTGGCGCAGACCGTTAGAGCTTGAAAAAATATACCATAACGATTTCTACCGCCAATTATTTTTTATGAAATTAATGGCACCAAAGTGGTTTACACTTTTTCAAGAAAGTCAATGGATAATGCAAATTAAAATTAGTTTTTTTTTTCTCTTTCGCACTCAGTTCACCTCCTGGTTTATATTTACGAAAATTAAGAAAAGTTTTTTTATATGTACACATTTTCTTTTTCTTTTTTTAGCCAAATATTAGATTCAAACTAAAGTATTTATTTGTACGTTGTCATCGACAGATAACCATAAATTGCATGTCCAATAACTACACATACTTTTTTATTTACAATGAACTAAACTCACGATCATTTAAAACTTTTCCCTCACTATAATTGAAACTTAGTGGCTAGCTAAATTTATATTAGTAAACATAATTTCCTTCAAAAAGTTTTACAATGTACATATATAATACTCCTTCCGACAAGAAATAAATAACGTGCTGGAGATGACGGTGCTACCCTTACCTGTATTTACTGTCGAGGATAGCTCAAATTCGGCTCAACCATATTTCAATTTCATCGCAAATCAACACAAATCCATATTTCAACTCCATTACAAATCAACACAAATGTAGAGGTGGTGGTAGTGAAAGAGAAGAGAGGAGATGAAGAGGGAGATGTAGAGCCCCACACCATACCAAATCTGGAGGTGGTAGTGCTGCGTGAAGGAGAGGGTTGCACAGATTGAGGCTGAGGTGGAGGTGGTGATGGCCGGAGAATAAAGGAGGTAGAGATGGAGGTGGGTAGAGGCGGTGGAGGAGGGTGGGTGACTGGATTGAGAGAGAATAAAGGAAGAAGGAGATTGATGTGTTGTTGTTGTTGTAAATAATTAAAAATGGGTTGAGCCAATCCACAAATTTGGCTCACTTTCAGCATAAAGTAACAATTGTAGTTGATGGTATTTTCGTAAATAATGTAATAAATCAGAAGTACAATAGTCATAAAGTGTCTCAATTTTTCTGAATTAATCATTACCTTAATATGTATAAAAATACCTAAAACATCATTTATTTCTTATCGGAGGAAATATTTAAGATGTGACGGTCAGTACAGTAAGTCCACCACACTCTTGAAAGTATTAAATAAATAAAGCATCGTTTACCACTAGTACTACTTGTCTAGCTAGCTAGCTAGCCGCATCTCCTGTGGAAAATGACAAACACACACTAGTTAAACATAATTAAGAAATTAGGACAACTTTCCGACCTTCTCCACTCATGTTACTAATTTAATGAAAGTAATTAATTACTACTAATATGTTGTTTCCTAATTTAATTATTTTGTCGACTTAAAAAAAGAAGAAGAAAATATAGTATCACGTGCTGCTTGGTCAGCTGTCTGGCGTATATGGAAATAAATAATAATTATGGAACAATTAAAAAAAAGATTCAATCCTGTTGTCTAGTGAGTCAAATGCCAAAAATCTTTTACATTAATTAACAAATTAAACATATCATATTTGTCGGGTCTTTTATATATCTATTCGGATCCTTTTTGCTGTAGAGAGGTACAAAATCATACACTAATATCGGTCCAATCCATCAACTTTCAAAGACAGGGCCAATCACCCAATTATTTCCATTGCAAGAAGTTGAGTAAAGCGATGCTCTCATGTTCGTATCTGGGTAATAGAAAAAAACCGTAGTTGGAAAATTACTTTCTTTAAAATTCGACTAGCCGCAATACGAATCTTCTATCATAAATTTGACACCATAATCCAAAAAAACTAAAGTCAGGTATCATTCAAAGAACTATAGCTTGGGTTAAATAACTTCTCCTCGGGATTAGGCTCGTGTTTTATGTAAAATCTTAATTTATGGTCAAAATCATGAAAATAGTTAATATTAATTATTGTCTCATAATCAGTAGTAATCACAAAGAATCTAGTAAAGCCTAGTAAACACAAATACGGGGTATGGTTCAAATCTAACAAAAAAATAATGCACTTTGAAAGAATCCAATATTTATTCCGAATTCTTATAAATGACGGATTTTAGTAAATAAAAAATTGCATTTTAGACAATTAAGTTAGAGTTCCAATGAGGTCCAATTACTCTCTCCGTTTATTTTACTATTTCTAACCGAAAGTAATTAGTAATTTTAATATGTCGAATTATAGTTATAAGGACATCTAAAAAATTCTAAAAGGAATATGATCCAAATTTGTAACAAATGAACTCTTAATTAAGAAAGGGAACAACCCCAAGACAAATAAGTTGGACTAGAACTACCTTAAGTGGATATAACTCCTGTACAGTATAATATTAACAAATTTGTAGTTTAACTGTATTTATTCAGCAACGAGTTAAATTTTTGATTCACTCTAAATTTGACCATGTGTTATCTGACTCTGTTCGATGTAGATATGGTTAAAGTTTGAGTTTAACCATACCCAACTCGAGCCCAAATCCGACAGTTCTAGAGTCGAGCTTGCGTTTGTACCTCAAGTCGAAGCTTGGCTGCTTGATCATCTCAAGCTCGAATTTAACACACTACTAGGTTGACCACTTTTGAAAAATGAATATTAAATGATATACTAATATCACAAGAGGGTAAAAAAGCGTGTAAATCACGTACACAAATGATTAAAAATAATGTAAAGGTTTTCTTATTGGGCAAAGATGATGAGGAAGGCCCACTTGTTTGTTGCAGCATTTAATCAGCATGTGGCATGTTCCTGAAGAAGATGAAATGAATCCATGCAAATATACAAAATGAAAAGGAAAACAAGGGAACACAACTTCAAAATGCATGAATCGCGGCCCAATTGTATTCCAAATTTCGACATTTCTAAGGTCTGATGTAAAAATCAAAACAACTTTTGGTAGAAGCATCAAATTTAAAAATTTTACTAAACGTAATTTTGACCATCAAATCAGTTGTGATAGAAATCAGAATTAGTTTGAAAATCAATCCCAAACAGGCCCTAATTAGTTTGTTTGCTTTAATTTCTGTTTCTGTTTATTTTAAAAAAAATGTAAAATGTGTTTGAAAAAATCATTTTTTTTTTGTTTCAGTTTATTATTTTATGTGAACAATTTATGAAAATAAAATTATAAGCTTTAAAAATTAGAAAAATTAATTTCTTATTTTTTGTTTTATGTTTTAAGGACCAGGAAAAGAAACAGAAAATTATAAATAAAGTGGGAATATATTGTTCCAAATAATTAACTAACAATACTAATAATATAAATAAAGTCATGGTAATTACTGATGTATAGGGATCGAACCAGCAAACAACTTATTATGTATTATATAAAATTGGATCTGTACACATGTTGAAAATATGTACAAAAAAGATGGCTTTAACTATATTGAAACAACAATATGTACATAGGATTATATGGAAACAACAAATTCCCCAAGACCTAAAATGTGCAGACGACGGGTCAATGCACATGATGGATATGTTCCTGGAAGATGGCTTTAACTGCGGATCCTCCCCTTATTATATATTGGTAATAACAGGCAGCAACAATAGCACCAAGCAAAGGTCCCACCCAGAAAATCCACTGAAAAATAAAAATTAAATTAAATTCACCATTATTAAAAATAAAACTCACTAAAAAAAATACCATTTCTATGAATTTACATTGGAATGTTGCAAAACTTTATCCTCACTATTTTAAAAGTAAAAAATTATTATATCAAACTCGAAACTTTATCGTTTATATTTTAAAAATATTACTGAATTATGAGGAATTTACAGAAGGAGAGATGCATACATGGTCAGTCCATGTGTGGGATACCACGGCAGCTCCAAAACTCCTAGCTGGATTAATGCCGGTGCCGGTGACCGGAATGGTGGCTAGGTGAATCATGAAGACTGCAAATCCAATGGGGAGTGGTGCCAAAATCTATCATCCAAACACATTTCAATTAATTTCTCTTTCAATTACAAACAATCAATACTAGTTATTTTCAAAAACAATTACCCTATTTCAAAAAATTGACGAAACACAAAAATAATTCTTCTTTAGATTTTGTATATGTTTGGTAAGAATTCTCAATTAAAGGAGGCCTACATTAAATGTTTATTTTTTAAATACACTCTATTTTTAGCAATCGTGTTCCTAGACTTTTTTAATTAAGAATTTTCGTACTTATCTCATAGAAGACATTGAGGTATATATGTATTTAAATTGAAGTTGATTCTAGATTCGTTGATAACCCATAGAAACGAAAATTAACATGATCATCTACAGAAAAATCTCGTACTTACGGGAACATGGGAATCCCTTGCGTTTCTTTTAGGATCGGTAGCGGATAAAACCGTGTAGACAAGAACAAAAGTGCCAACGATCTCAACGCCAAGGCCAGTGCCTATGCTATACCCTTCATGCAACGAATTGGCTCCACCACCGTACCGCATGTAATAAGTTGTTTGGAAAGCCTTGACGAGCCCACACCCGCATATGGCTCCTGCGCACTGAGCCACAATGTACGCTATGGCTCGAACCAACGACACCTTCCTTGCCACAAGTAGCCCAAATGTCACCGCCGGGTTAATATGCCCGCCTGAACAAATTGTTTAATTTACACATGGGGAAACCGAAAAAAGAAAAACTTTCACCAACAAAAAAATTTGACGTTAATTTTAGTTATGATAATAAAAGAAAATCATGAAAAGCGTGCAGAACGAGACATTATCAACGCGGAGGTGAAGTATGAGATTTTGTTGATCATTAATTTCAACTAAAATAAATTTTTAGGGGTTCTATCATAAGGATAACTATTTAATAGAATGTACATAATATCATAACATAACATGTTTTTTATAAGAAGGAAAAAATAGATCATTATTTTTTTTATGGGAAACTAACCTGAGATACCGGCTGTGCAATAAACGAGAACAAAGATCATGCCGCCGAACGCCCAAGCGACGCCGAGAGTGCCGATGCCGGAACAGGCGTTATTGTTTATGGCTATGTCGGTCTGCCTGTTGAAATCAATGAGGGTCAAAACGGTGACGTGTAAGAACAAAAGTGTAGCCATGAACTCGGCAATAATGGCCCTATAGAAGGACCATTTTGTTAGTTCTGCCTTGTCAATCAATGGTGCAGGAGGAGGCTCGTAGTAATCCTTTACCTCCTCCTGCGTCAACGTTCCTACTTCAATATCGGTAGCCATGGCAATATTGTAATTAATATGCAAGAGATTGTTTTGACAATCAAAGTCAACTAATGGAATTCATGTGTGTCTTTTTTCCAGAATATATAGGTGTACTAGGTAGATTAACCGGTGGCCAGTATTTCTTTTCCCATGTAATGGGTTTTAGTGTTTAATCCTAACATTTGGTTGGTGCAGTGTTTAATCCTAACATTTGGTTGGTCGCGCACGTTTCGAGTTTGAGTGTGAAACCATTTGACTGTAACTTTAGTTATACAATATAAAACTTGATCTTCTTTTAATTCAAAATTTTAATTTGAATCATACCCATAATAACGATCAAATAAAATTAATTTTATATTTAAAATTATAAACATTGAAAGAAATTTTACAGCCAAATTAAAAGAGATTTTTTTTATGGTAAACCATAAATGGAACATATAGACTATTTTCTATATTATTAATTTCATGTTCAAGAAGTGTAGAGAAGATATTCGGAGAGACTTGAAAAAAGATCGGATTTTGGGGGAAGTGAAGATCTATGGAGCCTCATAGTCATATCTTTCTTTCTTACCCATGGATTGATACTTCTCTTCCTTCTTTTGGTAAAACAATCCAACCATGAGAGCAACAACACAAACACAAACCAGACCCCCAAGTATAAGCTCCACCTTCATTCCTGGCTCAGAACTAGAAGGAGCCTCTTGTTGTCGGATAAACGCATCAACTTCATCTTCAGCTCTATAGTTTGGATCCAAAACTGAATAGTTAGCCATGGCAGCATCTGGCTCAGGACCAAAAGCTTCAACGAGAGAAGAAGGAGATGGAGATGGGGATGGCGATGAGGAAGGAGAAAAAGGAGGGAGAGCTTCAAAATCAGGAAGTGACCCAAGAGAAAGATGAGGGAGAAAGATGAGAAGAGAGAACCAGATTTCAGAAACTGGGTTCAAGATGAGCAACATGGTGTTTGATATATTCTTTGTGATGAGCAAAAATGTTTGCAATTTGAGTTTTGAAGCTCTGGATCAATGGTTTAAGAAGAGGGAAATGGGTCAAAAACATCTCTTTCGAGCACTAAATGCTCTGATTCCATGTCTTGCATCAGTCATAATGAAGAAGTCATTATTCCAGAATTACTAGTGAAAGGTAATGAAAATAATTTCATACACAAATGAAGAAAACATGCATGTAATATCAATATCTTCTTCATAGAAATAGAGAGGAGAATACAAAAATATATTCTGGCTGCTTCAACAGAGTTGCTAACTACTTGAACTTTTTACTAAACTGGTATACCTTCTATGAGGGAAATGCACATAGTTGTTAGGGGTGAAAAAAATGAACACATTCAATATAACCCCTACCTTCCCTTGGTTCAACTCATTAGAAACTGCAGTTTCATTCGAACGGGAGACAGTCACAAGCATGTTATTATACAAGCAGGTTTAGGTCACAATTCCGCGCTCAACCCACTTATTAATGATCAAGAACGACACTTTGACTTTAAAGTCTCCAGCTCCTTTTTCAGCAATTCCATTTGTTCCACCAATGCCATGTTTTCCTGGTAATTTGGTTATTTGTAAGAAGAATGACAACATTCAAACTTCAGGTGCTCTCAAAACTATACTGAAATTAGAAGAATTTCTTGAATCCTAATCAATAAGGTCGCACAATCAACTGGAAGTAGGGATTTGGTGATCCTTTACAAGCTATGGGTTCTACTTATCTAACATCAAATGCATTTGAAAAAGTTTCCAGGCCTCAATGAGAGAAACTAGTATAACATTTGTTCCATAATCCATAACACACTACGGTTAGTAAAATGGCACAATTAAAGTTTATAGTTCTACGGTTACTTCACCTTCTGCAGCATTACCAATTGTTGGTTAACACTATCAGCATCCTCCACCTTCTGCTTGATCTGTTAACAGACGAGTATATATTTAGCCCTCAGATCAAATATGCTCAAGTTTACACTTCAACTTCGGGAAAGGGACATCTTGATCTTGAAAATAAAACACAAAATGAGCCTCTCGCTGCCAACCAGCATACGCAAATACTCAAATACACCAATATATTTAAGATACCAAACAGAAACGAACAATCCTTTGAATACTCCAGTCCAGTGGCAAAGGTATGCACATTCAATGGTAGCAACATTGAAAATTATAGTTCAAACATCATAGTATCCTGCTCTCTTCTAAATCCATTCACTTAAATCAACTGGTTAGACCACATTTAAATTGTTAAAGATGAGTACCGAACCGATTGAGCACATCATTTTAAGAACAGAGATAACCCTAATACCCTATTGTGATTTGCATTGTTTGGGTAAGATCATAAATAACTTCAAAACTGCCCATCCAACAAACCCAAGTAGCAAAATTAACAAACAGAAAAACCCAAATCAGCACAAGAGCTCAAAGAAGTGGCATTTTAGTGGATTTCATAGCTAAGTTGGATAGTGTCAAATCAAACCTCAATGAGTTCCTTATCGCATTTAGCAGCTCTTTCTGCCTCCTCATCATATTTCATCCTCCACTCTGCAGATTCATCCATTGCATCCCTATTCGCCAAATCGAACTGTCTCCTACAAAAACAACACCAGAAGAAACCCAGATTGTCACACATCTAATATAAACTGAAAAAATAAAATAAAAACCCAAAAAGAAACAGATGAATTGACAAAAACCTTAAAATCTCAGTGTCATCAGAGGAGATAGCATAGTCAATTGTCCAGAGTCTGAAGTAAACTGCAACACCCAAGAACATGGATACTGCCAACCCAATCAACATCTTCTTCCTCTCGCCTCCCATTCCCTTTTCTCTTGCTTGATTTGGGTTCTCTTTCTGGGTACTGCCGGTCAGGGAATTTTTTTTCTTGTTTCTTGCAAGAGGAAAGAACAAAAGTGGCTACTAGTCAGCTACCCAACTGTTTCATTTACTCGGTATAATTTTTGGTCAAACCGTTAAAGCCCAAATACAGCTGAAGCCCAACGGTGAGGAAATATGGGAGACGTAGATGCCAAGATATTGTAAAAGAAGCAAATTACATAAATTATTAAAATTAAGAAAACTAAATAATAAAAAGAAAATTTAAAATTTTGATGAAAAAAATTAGTATCTTACCAGAAAAAAAATTATATAAGTATATAGTAAAGTACTGAAATTACTATTTAAGAAGAAAGCATCATGATTAGGTTATTTTAAAGTTGGTAAAAACGTTAAGAACCATCCTATCAATAAACTATAATTATGGATTAAAAACACAACATGGGTAAGGCTTGGACTTTAGCTCAAGGTCCAACATCAAACTCAAACTCAAACTTAAACTCAGGTCGGACCAAATCTTGATTAGGACTCATTACAAATAGTTCATTATGTTCGGGTCGAAAAATATCCATAAAATAACTGTATATCTATTTTTTACGGGGTTGATCTAAGAAAAAAACGTTTATTTCAGAGGTAAAGTTAGAAAATGAAAATATTGAAAGGATCAAATGTAGTAGTAATTTTTATAGAAGCTATATTATGATAGATTTAACTTAAAATAATTACAAGTTTAAAGGGCATTACAAAAAAAAAAATTGGAGGGGTGGCATTTGTAATAAGTTGCTGAAAAAATGAAAAATGAGAAACTAAAAAACCTGTGGCGCCAAAGGGTCGTTCCGCCCCTCGTTTATATATAAAATGAGTATCGTAGCTCTTAATTAGAGTTTTGTTTGTAAATGATACTCCTTCTCACTTTTATTAATTATTGCTGTGAGTATAGTAGTAAAATTTAAAATAACGATGTTTACTTTTATTTTATTCCATATTGTTTCATTTTTATTCTAATTTTTATTTAAATTACCACATCATCATCAAATTGGTTTGACGCAGAAAGGTTAATTTATCATTTTCATAAAATATATGTTTCGGAAAATATAAAATGACAAGAAGAGATGGACCAGATAATTTGTAAAAAAACGTAGAAAAGTGACAATTAATAAAATTGGGAGGAAGTATTATAGTAAAGATAAGGTTCTTACATAATTGTATTTTTTTGGTAAAATTCACAGAAGTGTTGATAAAGTAATGGGGTAGGTAGAGCAACTAGACTTATTTTTGAACTCATTTTCTAGCTTTGCATAGAAAGGAATTTTAATAAAGATTTTTGATCATTTATCATTTATTTTTAAAAAGAGAGTTTAGTTAATGCTATAATTATAAATAAATGCAAGTTAAAAATAATTAAAATATTATTTAATGGTTAAAAACTTCATTTATATATGCAAACATTCTCATTAAAAACAAACTCTTCATTTTATGTAATAGATTTATTTTGCAAATGTTAGTTTTTCTTGTCGTGATCATCCAATAATCTAGTCATTATATTAAATACCGATTATTTCAGATTCATACCGGATATGAAATATTGACATTTGATTCTAATAACTCTTCTTATATATTCTTTTCAAAAAAAGAAAAAAGAAAAAAATGACTCTTCTTTCTTATACATCGTCTTTCCTTTTATGGTCTTGTTTACGACTTGGAGCTCGATGATAGGGCCCATTTGCTTGACTTAAAATAATAAGGAAAATATATCTCCATCTCCGATTCTCCACCAATGAATTCAATCTGTTAAAAAAACCAATAAATTTCTCATTGGTACACGTATACTCGCTAAATGGATAAACCATAAATTTCGTGTGACAATAATAAATTAAAGCAAATCTCCTACGTGTCGTTCCGTGTACAGACAATTTACATTTATGAATTTATTTATATTTATCACGTAGTAATTGATTGGAAGTTATCCTACGTGTCATTCAGCGGTGATTAAGGTTTTGCATTATTGGTGGTGGTAAGAATCTAGCCATTGATGTTACTAAACAAAACGATCATACGCTTTGTAACATTGATTAATTATTGATTTCCCCTGTTCATAGTTTTTTAATACTTCTATCTTATACTAAAAAAAAAAACCAAAAACATTTTTTTCGTGTATAAAAAGAGAGCTTCTCCGCTCAAGAAAAGGGACCAATTCCCATTTCAACAATTTTCCCCCACAAAAACCCATTTTCTATCTCTATTCCATACTTTGATTTGTTCATTTAATTTCATCAAAAAATGAATCCAGGAAGTGCCAATTACTTTTATCCGACCCAAGAGAGTGACAATCCGGTTAGTCAAGACAGCAATTTCGAGTTCGACGAGTCTGATGTTTGGAATTCCGACCCAATTTCATCTTTCGAGTCCAAGAAAACGATCCCAGCCTCACGCCCGTCGAAGAAATTGGGTCTTCGGAGGAATTTGGATCATCATCTGATGACCATGGACCGTTCCGGGCGGGTCAAATGTGCATCATCGCTGCCGGTCAACGTACCCGATTGGTCCAAAATTTACAGAGCTGAGCAGAGAGAGCATCAAAAGATGATGATGGTGGATTGCAATTTTGTTGATGATCATGATACGGATTTTGACCATGACCCGGATGATCGGGTCCCGCCCCATGAATACTTAGCTAGGCAGAGAGGTGAGTCGTTTTCTGTTCATGAAGGGATAGGGAGGACCTTGAAAGGGAGGGACTTGCGCCAGGTGAGGAATGCAATTTGGAAGAGAGTTGGGTTTGAAGATTAATTATTTAATTAATTAATTAAAATAGACCGAAGAGGAGTTTGACGGACTAATTTATGACTCCGTTCTTTTTTGATGTATTTGTTAGGTGTTTTGGATGTAAATAGAGGATGGTTTTTATTGTAATTTCTTAGATTATTGTAGGTGACTGACTTTTTTTTTTCAAAATAATGGAAATATTATGGAAATTGACTTCTTGTTGTTGGGTGGTTGGCAAGAAAACTATAGAACAGCAGGAACATTTCTTGAAGCAAAATCCAGAGTTTGCCTTTATAGCTCAGCATCTCATGATTCTCAGCATTTTGTATCCTTAACGATTTGTTACTTTTTTTTATAAATTTTTTGGTTAAGTTTGGAGATGGAGGTTGCGTTTTCTAATTTGTAATTTTTATTTTCGTCCACCGCATAAGAAATTTAAGGCTCTGATTATGTTTAAAGTTTAAACCACGCGTGGAGATTCTTATTAATGACCAAAACTTCTGGATTATTGCCATTAACAAGAATCAAAGCCCTCCTAAATTCATAATCATATTACAAGATTTCAGTTTTTTTATATTTGAAATGGCGAAAATGCATGAATGGCATTGATATTGTAAGTTCTGACTAGATAGGTTAGTAGTATGATTTGGCATAGTTATCTACAAAGATAAGTGAATGTGGACTTTTTGCTTGTCCAATAATGTGGACTATGTTTGTGCAAATTAATCAATAAAGAGAAGTATTTTTTTTTAAGTGAAATAAAAAGAAGACTTTAATATCTTTAAATTTGTCCTAAATTTTTGTTGTTGTTATCATAAGTTAGCTAATTTATGTTTTCCAGGTGGTAAAATTCGAATTTAAATATAAATCTCCATTAATACGTTATTACCAAATACTAACATGTAGTTAATAAATAGAGTAACTCATGAGTGGGACCCATGAGTTGGCTAATCTATTACTCCTTCCGTCCCTCAATGATTGTCGTTTTAGTTTTTGCTTTTACTGTTTCGGCACGTATCTTAAAACGGCCGGCAGACGACCTATTTGAGACAATTTTGCCCCTAATTTTTTCTGGAAAGTACGTTATCCTTAACGTACGTTAAAAAAAAATTCGGATTTTTTTGGGGTCAAATAGTGCCTCATCCGGCCTCCTCGATATGCGTTTCCTACTGAATATTGGGATGCGAGGAAGACATTTATTGAGGGACAGAGGGAGTAGTATAGGTTTCACAATGTGCTCACCAAGTCACCATTTACCGAATCAATAGAGATGAAGAACATACAATATTATGGAAATGACCGGACATTGAAACGTAATAATGACTAATTTTATTCGAATACTATTGAATTTTGAATTTTTTTTTATTTTTACCCACGAAGTTTGTGTTTTAAATACTCAAATTCAACATATAGTCTATGGGTGGAAGAGTGAGCTCCACCATTAAAAGCTCAAGGGGGGTGCAAACATTCATGGGTTCTTATATCAATTTATTATTATAATTCCCTAACTATAATATATTCTACTTATGTATATATATGAAATAAAGTTCTTTCAAGTGAAAAAACAAGCGGCGCTATCTGATTTGGAAACATTTGTTTTTTTACTATACTTTGAGGTAATTTAATTTAATTATTTTTTGGATTTCAAAATTATTCGTTGTTATTATATAAATTGTCAACTATTGAAGTCTCGAACTAAATACGATTTTAGAAAGTGAAAAAACTTTCACTCAAAAGAAAATTTACAAAACTCTACCGTCTACATCACTATTGACAATAATATTAATCTTAGCCTTAACTTTTTTTTATGGCATATGATTAAAATATTTTTTCCACAGTAGATTTCCACTTACCACGGTCCACCCTAGCACAATCGAGAATAAAGTGCTTCAACTTCCCATATATCATCATCATTCTAATTCATACTTCTTTTTGTGATACCAAATTCAACTTGATGAGCATACGCATTATAAATATTTCACTCTTTATTTAGATTTAAAGTTTGAGTATGAGAAATAATAATATATATTTAAAAAAAAGAGGGGATATACGAGGAAACCGAAAGTAAAAAATATAATGAGTCGTGCAAAATTTTGGTATAGAAAAAAGGCGGTGTCAAATTTACAGCACAACTTTAGATCGGGCTCTACCGACGTTGTGGCCCGTAGTGATCCATCTAGTACTTATGTTTGTTCTCTATAATTATTAATAGTGCTGGACTATATATATTATACAGAAATACTGCAATTTAACTTTCATTTTTTCTCTCCAAACAAATTAATTAATACTCGGTCTCATCTTCACTGAAGTAATAGAAATACAAAGATGAATATTGAAGAACAAAACAAAAAAAACCAAAAAAAGGTATAGAGATTATTTGAAAAAAGATTAGGAAAGCATTGATTGTTATTAACTTCTGGGGCGGGTGTTTTCAGGATGAGCAACTCCAGTTGCGACTTTTGCAACATCAACCGCAGTTGCCTCAGGCTTCTTCTTGGAGTATAGAACTAGGAAACCGACAGTGGTAATAATGGCGACACCACACATCGGCATTTTCAGTCGACCCTTAGGCATCTGTCGCGTCTGATGAAGTATCTCCGGCGGTTGCCGTGAAGCTTGATCTGGCCCTGCCATCTTTGATGATCTCCTTAATTACTTCTTACACCTTTCTTTCTTTCTTTCTTTCTTTTGATTATTTTTTTCTACTTCTTCCTCTCTCTCTTTTTTTTCCCGGTTCTGTTGTGAAACTGAAGCTTTCTTTTTTTTATGTTATATTGTGAGGATTGATCATGAAGTTTAGACATTAGAGAGGTTAATGTGGGATACAAGAGGTGATTAATGAAATTAGGAGGCGAAAATTAGTGTAGATTGGCCAAATGGAGCATATAAGAATCGGGGATTTGTAAGTATCATAAATGACATTGACCGAAATGATAGCAATAGACTAGTTCAATCCTAAAATACGTCATATAATTTCGTTCAAAATATTTTTAGGCGTAACATCAGACTTATAAAGTCGATCAAATTATAATTTATCGTTGTTATTTATAGGAAAAAAGAAGTTATAAAGAGGCATAAGTCCCCCTTGGACCAACCAAACGTTAGTATTGTGGTTAAAAAAAAGTTAGTGTTGTTTAGTAATTTTGTTATTAAAAAAATCCTAGTATATGAGTAAAAATCTCATTAGAACTCAAGAAAAGCTTGGCCCATATTAGCGAAACAAAAGCCCATCTAAAAAGCCTTCGGGACAAATTCGTCATTTTCGAAAAACCTCAATCCGCAAAACCCTAGTCCCCTATTTTGAGCCTTAAATACCTAACATCAACTCTCTTCCATTTTGCAGCGCCTCCTCGCCCACACCGAAGAAATTGTCAATCCCTTGAAAAACCCTAAACCCTAATCGTCCACCATGCCGCCTAAGCTAGACCCAAGCCAAGTGGTTGATGTTTACGTCCGTGTCACCGGCGGCGAGGTTGGAGCTGCTTCTTCTTTAGCTCCCAAGATTGGTCCGCTGGGTCTTTCTCCTAAGAAGATCGGTGAGGACATTGCGAAGGAGACCGCCAAGGATTGGAAGGGTTTGCGTGTTACCGTAAAGCTCACCGTTCAGAACCGTCAAGCCAAGGTTTCGGTGGTACCATCTGCGGCGGCGCTGGTGATCAAGTCGTTGAAGGAGCCAGAGCGTGACAGGAAAAAGACCAAGAACATCAAGCATAATGGTAACATTTCTTTGGATGACGTGATCGAGATTGCGAAGATCATGCGGCCCAGATCGATGGCTAAGGAATTGAGTGGGACCGTGAAGGAGATCCTTGGCACCTGTGTTTCAGTTGGGTGCACTGTTGATGGGAAAGATCCAAAGGATTTGCAGGAGGAGATTAATGATGGCGAGGTCGAGGTTCCCCTTGATTAAGTTAAGTTTGATGGATAATGCGAGGAAAGGAATGAACATCTGTGTTCTTTTTTATTACTATCAATTTTGGGTGTTGTTATCAGAAGTAATTTTAGTTTCAATCTCCGCAATTTTTGGTTTTGCTGGAATTTAATGTGAATGGGGAGATAAAATGCGTTGATGATATGAGTGTTTCGGATAATGAATACTGATAGTGTGCAATTCTTGCATTGTCGTTTTTAATGAGCTGTTTTGAGACTTCACTGTGGCATGCATTTTATTATTTAATGCGTTGGTGTCTTAGATTCTGTCTTGTATACGGGGATCGATTTGTTCTTGGATTATTCTTTTAGCTCATATTTGTGTTTGGATTGCCAAATTCTAGGGGATGAGACAAATATTGAAATGTAGTATTGAAATGCTAGAGATTAATGCTTTGTTCTGCAAGGTTTCTTATAGTGTTGGTGATGCTAGTGATTTGGAAAATAAATCTTCATAGTTTGCAGGTCTAGAATTCTGGTTTTTAATGAGCTATGTTGATTATTTTGGTTTCATGTCTTTCATTATATGGGGATATCAATTTGCTCTTGGATTGTTCTTTTAGTTCATCTTTGGTTTAGATTGCGTATTTCTTTTGAGCATATCGAAATGGATACAAGTTTTGTATGGTAGGTCTCATGTTGAAATTGTAAGGTGTAGTAATTTGCAGACCGCCTAATCCTTATTACCGGTTTTGGTTTGTTTTTCAACTTTGCTTACCATTCACTGATAGAGGAAGGAAAGAATAAACTGCATGCCTGATGATAGCCATAGGTTCTCCTAATTTTCATGTTGGTTTCCTTGGCTAACCTGTTACGACAAGTATAGAAGTTGTTTGATGTTTTGAGCAGTTACGATTAGGTCATTAAAATTGTTGCTACTTTCATAGAGTTAACTTTCCCCGTACACTTTACAATTTAATCACCAATTAGTGTTCTGTCCATGATGACTGTTGAATGTACATTTTCAGTGTATGAGAAGCAGTCTTTCCACTGAGTTTCATTTAATTTAATGTTAAACAGTTACAATGTTTGTTTTATGTTCATCCCCGACTCTAGTCGCGAACTTAGCTGGGACAGAGCTATATGATAGCACCCATATTTGTCCGATTTTGCATTTTGAGCTATGTACGCATGGTCATTTTCTGGACAAACGCCAGTTGCAAGTCTACTATCCTAATCAGTCAGTTAACTGATTCCTACACGCATTAGCATTAGGCGCTATAGAAACCAAACTCCATGTGAGCGACCTGTATATTCCTTCTTGTTTAGGTGCGTTTGATATCGTTTTTGTTTCTGATCGCCTTAACTTCTGTCTTGATAGACGTCACCAATTCCTACCTTTCCTTGCTTCTAAGCAAACTGTCTCATACTTTATATAAGAAAAAAGGGGGAAAAAGGTTACCACTTAGGCACTCACTACAAAATTTTCCACGTTGTCCACATGGGCTGCCGTATTACCACTAATTGCTTGGATTTTTCTTGAGATTTTTTCCATTGAGGGCTCTTTTCATCAAACGTGTTTTCAACACGCGTCACGCGTCAAATGTTTTCTTTTGCAAATCGTTTTAGTGGGTTAACAGTATCCAACCTAATTATTTGGTCACATTACTAGCAGTAGCTCCACTATAAAAGAGAACCCAACTTCAGTTGCCACCAAAAACATCATTACACTAACCAACTCCTCTCTCAATCAAATTACAACAACATTTTCATTGAAATCTGGGCGAATTCTCCGTCCCATCTAAGGATTCTTGATTTGTTGGGACGACGACGACAACAACAGGGCGAATTGTAGCTCCGTAGCTGGGGAGGATTTTCGGTTCTTACGATGGCGAAACAGATGAAAGATTTGAGTTCTTGGATTGAGGTTGCGCCAGCTCCTTTCATTTCATGGCACAAGACTTCCAATTCTCCAGGATTAGAGACTATCTTGGAGGAAGAGGACGAGGATCTGGATGGAGAAGATGTCTCACATAATGCTCTCTCTCATTTCTGTGTACCTCTTGATAAATTACCCCATCTGATGTATTCAATTGCAAAAAATTAAGGAAAAAACATCTTAATTTCACCGAATTTCGAAGATTTTATTTTCTTCTTTCTTTTTTCATTTTAATCCCGAGCTTAATATCTCCTGTGTCAAGCAACTCTTATGATTAATTCCCTAGTGTACCAACTAACTAGCGAAAATGGGCTTGTTAAAATTTAAATCGGCCCACCTAACATTAGAGGAGTATTACTTGGAAGTAAATATGATTAGCTCTAGTTTAGTAATTGGAAAAATAGCATGAGTTTACAATACATCAAGCAAAATAATTAGAGCACCAGAAAACCAATAGTTGAAACATATGATTTTACTATTGTGTCCAACATGTCACTCTCCTAATTGACTACTACTTCATCCCTCAAGGAAATAATAATAATAATAATAAATGAGAAATGAAGTATTGAGTGTCCATTCAAATAAACATGAAATTCACTGAAATGAAGTATATATACTTGCTAGATAAATGGAAATAATTAGCATTCTTTTATTCCATCGGATAATTTCGGTTCGAAAATAATTAGAGCATTTATCAACTAAAACTAAAAGTGACTAATCTACTATGAAAATCAATACTTAATTCATTCTCATTTTATTTTTTATTAAACACTTCCTACAAACACTAACTAACTTAACTATCGAAATGTTTACGATGAAATATTTTCTAGTTTGTTCTTGTAAATATTAGTAATCAACCAAGAAATGACACGTGCACCCAATCATTCTAACGATTCCACGGATTATCACCCCTCGTATTCTATATTATCTTATTAATGGAACAATTAAAAAACAAATATCACAAGCATGGGGTAGGAGTGGAATTGAGCACATTTTAAATCATGCGTGATACAGAAGAGGACAACCGACCAAAAATAAGTTATACCAAAGGGAAATAGTTCGGAACACGTGGCCCAATATAATCCACCAAATTTTTAACTTTGATATATATATTTTTTCATGGTCTGCAATTTTTTTTTTGTTTTTTTTGTTTTTTGTTTTAACCACTGTCGTTAGTAGGAATTAAGATGGCCATAATAAGCATAGCATTTTATATTGGCATCAGTTTAGTGGCTGCCACGGGAGATAAGTAACACGTGGCATTAATTGAGTGGTTGGGAATTAACGACCATGATATGGTTGTAATTAGTTGGACGGATGGACGGTGGTGGTGAAATGAATGGTGTGATGATTTTGGTCGGTTTAGTGACACCTGGCCAGTGGCCATGTCACTCAAAAACTCACAAAAGCTTATGGTAGGGACATGATTCGTGCTTGACTTGCCGCAGCCTACATCGGAAAACCAAGACAACGACGGCGTATTCTCTAAATGAGAAGAAAGAAGTGAGCTAGTAATCCGAGTTACTAGTATACCGTTATTTGTAATCAAATTAGTAAAATATTTGTTCACCCTTAATTGAAATTTCACGCTCGAGTTTTAGAAATAAAGTATATCATATTAGGAGATATATTTAAAAATCGACAATCGCTGAACGAGATTAATCTTTTATCTGAAACGAAGTGGGAGAAACCGAAGTAAAGTATTCCTAATTGTTACTTTTGAATTTGTGAATTTGCTAAGAAGTCCTTGAATGTTTTTCTTTCTTGATTTTTTTTTGGAAATGTTTTCCTAAATAATTTTATAAATATTCTAGAAATATACGCGTCATTTTTCAATCCCAAAATACTGAGGGTCTATTAAAAACTTAAACAAATGTTTTAATTCAAGTGATTAGTGCATATAATTTTTACGACGTAGATTCGGTTTTTAATATTGTAATAATAATTAATAATATAATTATTTTTTATTTTTATTTAAAAAAAACCTCAAGCAATTTCTTGACAAAATATTTTAATAAAAGAACTTGCTAGAACTATCTTTAACATTAGGGTAGTTGAAGGAAGTAAAAAAAGAGAAAAAAGCGAGAGAAACACACATGAAATGTAAGGTGGCACTGAAATGGGTCGGCAAGACTTTTTGTTGTACTAGAAGGTCACTAATCTTTCAAAAATAAATAAATAAATAAAATAAAACTCACTCATGAAGTGTATAAATACCTCTACACTTCTCATTCAAGAATCACACTACTCATCCACTACTCCATCACAAACAAGACTTGAGCGAAAGGAAGAAAAGAAGAAACTCAATTCAAATCCTCAATTTTCTTTTGTACCAAAAATCTCCAAATTAGTGGCAATGGGCAAAGACGTTGAAGCAGGAATGCGCGGAGAATTTCAAGCCAAAGACTACCATGACCCACCACCAGCACCATTGATTGACGCTGAGGAGCTAACCCAGTGGTCATTTTACAGGGCCATCATTGCCGAGTTCATTGCCACGCTTCTATTCTTGTACGTCACCGTTTTGACCGTCATTGGGTACAGTAACCAGACCGACGCAACCAAGAACGGTGCTGACGCGGCTTGCGGTGGTGTTGGCATTCTTGGCATCGCTTGGGCCTTCGGTGGCATGATCTTTGTTCTCGTCTACTGCACCGCCGGCATCTCAGGTCCGTATTTAACCCATTGCCTAATGATCATTTCAAGGGGTTAAATTTAGATTTGTTTATTGAATAGCCCAATGATCATTTTTAAGAATTAAAGACCGAGCCTCATACATAATTTCATAGTTTAAATGTTGTGAGTTTAATTGTGAGCAGGTGGGCATATTAATCCGGCGGTCACATTTGGGTTATTTTTGGCAAGAAAAGTGTCGCTGGTTCGAGCTATATTGTACATGGTGGCTCAGTGCTTGGGTGCCATATGCGGGTGTGGTCTGGTCAAGGCCTTCCAAAAGTCTTATTACATCCAGTACGGTGGTGGAGCCAATGCGCTACAAAGTGGATTCAGCACAGGCACTGGACTTGGCGCTGAGATCATTGGTACATTTGTTCTTGTCTACACTGTTTTCTCTGCCACCGATCCTAAGAGAAATGCAAGAGATTCTCATGTTCCGGTATGCTTTCCATCTTAATTTAACTAATTTGTTTCGTCGAAATTCATTACCGATTATGTAGTTCATTAATTATCTATTCATGCATAATTTGAGTAGATACTCATTTCATATAAAAAGAGAAAGTAAAAAAAGAAGGCATCCCCTTTAAATTTAAATTTTCTTATTAAAAACTATATGTTTCGTAATAGGTGTTGGCACCACTCCCGATTGGATTTGCGGTGTTCATGGTTCACCTAGCCACGATTCCGATCACCGGCACCGGCATTAACCCTGCTAGGAGTTTTGGAGCAGCTGTCATCTATAACCAATCGAACACTTGGGATGACCATGTATGTACACCTACAAATAAATTATATGTCGTTTAATTATGCTTCATCATCTCCAAATTGAAGACAAGTTGAATTGTTTTTTCAGTGGATATTTTGGGTGGGACCTTTCATTGGAGCTGCTATAGCTGCATTCTACCACCAATTCGTCTTGAGAGCCGCTGCTGTTAAGTCTCTTGGGTCTTTCAGGAGCAATTCCGCAATATAATTCACCCAAAGTATTTCCGCACGTTTTAGTAGTGGAAATTTTATCGACATTTTCCAGTTGCAAGATGTACATTATGAATTTATGATTATGTATGTAATCGGTGCTACGTTGTCGGTAACGACTGTTTGTATGGTTACCTCTACCCTTTGGCTTTTTACCCATGTGTGAATTGGGGCACTGGTTTTGTAAGTTGTGCCCGAATTAAATGTTGATGTCTTTACATTTCAATGCACCTACCAATAAATTACTTTCCTTAGTATATTTTATCGCAATAAATGACTCATATCATACTAATCTTTCGCATTAATTGTTGCACCTAATTATGATAAGGTATATTAAAAGCTTTATGTATTTTTTTTTTTACTTCAGCTCATAATTTAAGTTTACTCTAAAAATTATAAATTTTAACCTTTCTAATAGTAATAAAATTAAAATTAAATGAAAAAAATCACAAAAGTAAAAATAGGATAATCCAAAGAACCAACTTAATTTAGAAAAAGTAAATGGTTTTTCTTATAATTTCTTTTGATTGTCCATTTCCTTTGGTACATATTAAGCCCATCAAGGAGAAGCCCAGCCTATCTAAGGAAGGAAGCCCATTACCGAGTCACCGAGTCACCTATCAAGCAAGTTCACATGCGAGACAACCGTTCGAGGTTGGCACCACCACATGCACCACCAGAGGCGGATGCAGGAATTTTTTTCAGGGGGCGGGGGTTCAGGGGCAGCTCCCCCGAATTTTTTTTTTTTAGTATTTTAAAGGGAAGGTAAGCGAGCTGAACGAAAAAACTTTTACAAAGACTTTCCTCCTCATTCCTCAACTAGAACCTAGACTTTGTCATGACAAATAGTAGCAGTCATGCTCTGAAATTTTCCAAGAAAACAGCCTGAAGACAAAAGTTATAGTGGTCGAAATTACTTATGTACCATTTCTCTGATAATTTATCAACCATCTTAGACCACAAAGAAGGAATGCATAGGTATGCAAAGTGGCAAAAGCTAATATCCCATGAACGCAAATAATGAATCATTCAAATTTTTTTATTCTCATTTCTAGTGGTAGGATACTAAACACATTAAGACATACTCCATAATTCTCACTCTCTACCACCATTGAATCCATTCACATTTTTTGTGGTTCATTACGGGCAACCAAGCAAGTCGTAAAAGTATCAAATGAAATATGTGTTTTGTATAATTGGATTTAAAAAAAAATAATAAGATATTTAATTAAGAGAAAAAAAACTCTCAAGGAGTCGTGGTTTTATATATTAGACTATAGATCAATTGAAAATAGTTAATTGAAAGATGATATTAATTTTGACACAGTACAAAAAATTAAAAACTAACTTTGGCTTGCACAAATTATTTATTCTTGATAAATAACGTTATGAATAAATCGAGAAATGTAACTTATATTCTTATAATATTTAATGACAATTAATGATATGTAGCGTGATTTTTTAAAATATTAATTTATTATATTTTTTAATAAATTAAATATGGTTCAAATTCAAACCATATCAATAGAAAAATATATATTATAAGAGTTTCATTTATAAATTCATGACTCATATTCGAAATATACACACACACACACACACATACACACACACACACACACACACACACACACATATATATATATATATATATATATATGCAATACTTATTAAAACTTACCTTTGCTTCAGTGGTAAAAAATTTTGTTTTTAAAGGGAGGGGGTTCGAATCCCCCCTCACGCATTCCTTTCCTTTACTACAGGTTTTGGAGAGCCTCTAAAAAGAGGGGAGTTCCGTGAATCAAGTCAGACTTGCTACCATTGCGCCAAGGATGCTATTTGATAATAAATGGATGAAATTTAATTAAACTTTAAATTAAAGGTAATTTTTTTTTTTGGATTGGGCCAGGGTGGGCGCCAGCCTACCCTGGCCCTGGGCTGGATCCACCCCTGTGCACCACCATATGCACTCACCACCTTCCACCTTGGAAAGTCACCTACCCTCATGCACTCACCATTAGAATATGTGTTAAGTATCTATAAATAGATACCATATGTAATGATTCTAATGAATCAAATAACTCATCAAAGCCTTCATCAGTGTAGTCTCTCTAGCTTGGCTTTCAAGCCAAGCTTTCTTCTTTCTATTTTCCTATTCTCCTATTCAATCAATTCTAAATTTCTATAGTACACATCAAAACCTGACAAGAACTTGGCACGGTTGATGAACAAGTATAATTTATTTGTTGTTTACAATTCGATTATAGACTATTACTAATTTGATTGATGATGCTAAGAATGGAGTTTTCTACTCGCTCGCCACCTGTAAGTACCATACATTCTACAATGATACAATTAACTAAAATTAATTTTCAAAAAATCTAGAATATTTAACTCATGTAAATACTGATTATTAGCATCACATAGGAGATTCCAATCACGTCTCACAAAACCAAACAGAGCCAATATGAAGCACATCTAAAAAGAAGTCATAGTCATCAGAAACTCCAAAATCTTTAGTTCCATCCCATTTTATGTGCCTGCAAACTAAGACTTGATCATTCATATCATCAGCAGCACTACCATTGAAGCAAGGACACGCGCAAGAATTGTTGGGGTTATTTCCAATCGACAATTAATTTGCGCAACAAACAATCTTATCCCAAAAATCAATAACCCCTAGCTATCAAACCAATCAAAAGCAATCAAAAATAACACAGAGATTTTTAACGTGGAAAACCTCAACAGGTAAAAAACCACGGGACCAATCCAGTCAATCCACTATATGATGATCAATGTGTACAACCAAGCAAAATCCCTATCTCAACTATAGGAATAATCTTACATACACCACTATCACCAATAGTACCAATCAAACAATCTAATCAATCAATCAATCAATCAATTCGAGAAAAACAAGAGATATGAGAATAGAGAACCAAAACCAGATTGTCACTGCTCCAATCGGGACAGTATTTCTACTACATCAGATAACTTCTCACCGATCCAACCGTTCAGATTGAAGAACCAGAAGTTTTTCACCTGGTATCCAGATTTCACCCCGATCCAACGGTGAACGAAGTCGCTGCGACGATTCTCCCGCAGCTTCACAGAGTTTGGCGAAAATCTATTTTCTCTCTTCTCTCTCAAGGATGCTCAACAGCAACCCTCTCTCACAATCTCTTAGGATGCTCAAGAGCAACCCTAATACAATCTCTCAGGATGCTCAACAACAACCCTCTCACAATCTCTTAGGATGCTCAACAGCAACCCTAACACAATCTCTCAGGATGCTCAACAGCAACCCTAACACAACCCTAACACAATCTCTCAGGATGCTCAACTTAACAGCAACCCTAACACAATCTCTCAGGATGCTCAACAGCAACCCTCTCACAATCTCTTAGGATGCTCAATAGCAACCCTAACACAATCTCTCAGGATGCTCAACAGCAACCCTAAAACAATCTCTCTCAGCTGCTATTTGTTGCAACTCATTTTACAATCTTTCTCAACTCAATCTCACATCTAGATTGAGGAGACCACGATAGAAAAATCTCCCCCTCACATTTTTCTCTCTGTGTTTTTCTCACAATATATATATGAGTGGGCAACCTAATTAATTAGGTTACACAATCCTACTCCAAGTCATACTCCCATTTTTTCTTTTTCTTTTTCTAATCGGACTTCTAATCAAACTAAAACAAACAACCCCAATTGGGCTAGACCCACAACAATCTCCTTCAGCCAATATGAGCTGGACTCCAACAATCCCCCTCCAGCTCATATCATGGGGAATCACCAATCTTCATACAATTTGAGTAGGAGTCAAGTTCGCTTTCTCACCGGTCAACACCGCAAAGCTAACTCTTCTCCTAGGTAACTCTACCTGGGCATCACAATCATTCAATCCTTTGTGAGTACCTTGTACTTTACTTTTAACCGCGGTTCCAATCAATCGGTAAATATTGTTAGAAGCAAACTCCCCCTTCATGATTACAGCTGCTCCTTTGCTTACCCTTCATCAATCACAATCACAATCACAATCATGGATTCATCATCACAATCACAAATTCTCTTTTTTCTGCACTGCCAAAAATTCAGCATCATTATTCTTTCAAACTTTACGCTCCGCTACCAGTTGTTAGGGTTATTTCCAATCGACAATCAATTTGCGCAGCAAACAATCTTATCCCAAGAATCAAAAACCCCTAGCTATCAAACCAATCAAAAGCAATCAAAAATAACACAGAAATTTTTAACGTGGAAAACCTCAACAGGTAAAAAACCACGGGACCAAGCCAGTCAATCCACTATATGATGATCAATGTGTACAACCAAGCAAAATCCTTATCTCAACTATAGGAATAATCTGACATACACCACTATCACCAATATTACCAATCAAATAATCCAATCAATCAATCAATTCGAGAAAAACAAGAGATATGAGAATAGAGAACCAAAACCAGATTGTCACTGCTCCAATCGGGACAGGATTTCTACTACATCGGACAATTTCTCACCGATCCAACCGTTCAGATTGAAGAACCAGAAGTCGTGCACCTGCTGTCCAAATTTTACCCCAATCCAACGGTGAACGAAGTCGCTGAGACTATTCTCCCGCAGCTGCACAGAGTTTGGCGAAAATCTATTTTCTCTCTTCTCTCTCAAGGATGCTCAAAAGCAACAACTCGCTTCAAATTCTATTGCCTTCATTTTATTTCTTGTCTAAAAGAAGTCATTCATTCTGGTGTTACTTCTCTCAGGCATTCTATCGAACATTGTGCGAGCACTGTTTGTATGACCAATCTTTTTGTGTAGGAAAAGAATAGCTTCGTGCTTGAATGGAAATCTGTACCAAACCCATTTGTTATAATGTGGCTGTGAATCAAATAGCATTGTTTTTCAGCTCTTTTCTCCACACATTGTTCAAGAAATTTCATGTACTTGGAGTACTCAAAAAGCTGTTCTCTTCAGGATTTAATGAGAAAAAGAAGAGAAGCAGTAGTTTTAACAGAATAAAAATAAAATGCACAAAACAACGTAATTTGTGCATGTTTTAATCCTGTAGATAGTATAGTTTCATCTTTCATTGAAAATAAAAAGTTAAACTACAAAAATGTCCTGTAAAATGCAGGGTAGCCAACATTTGCATCCGTATTGCATGTGAATTAATTGAAGCTTGCCTTATTCGTTCCTAGCAAGAAAAGAACAATGGCATCCGAATTGTCCAGGTCCAGGATTAGCTAATGGTGTTCGGTTAAGAATTATAACTTCTAAAACCTTTTTTGGAGCTCGGACAATACCATCAAACAAATGGATCACATGAACCACTTGAGATTGATATCACCCACAATTTTCCTGTCAGGTATAACCCAAATACCTTCCAGGAATTTATCAGCACCGTAAGGCCGTTCCGACGAGTAGCCACTGTAGAATGTATGGTACCTGCGAGTGGCGAGCGAATAGAAAACTCCATCCTTTGCATCGTCAATCATGGGTAGAAAAATGGTGTTCCCCATTCCTCCACCCTCATCAATCTTCTCCATGAACCAACATCTCTGGCTAAGAAACATCTCTTTACCTCCAAAATAAACACCTCCTGCCATCAATTCCCAATCTTTCTCCAAATCGTTCCACTGAAAAATGCTAATCTCTCCCCCATCAGGCTCGACACGAACAAATGCAGGCGCCCCATTAATTTCCACGAGAAAGTCCTCTCCGCGAAGAGATGGTGGTCATTGAAGCTTAGACGGCCAAATTTGGAAGTCAGGAAATTGACCTTCAGCAACATCCTTCAAGTTAAAAACTACAATGTCTCTGTTCCCGCACAGAAAATAATGCAACCCGTTAAGCACTAAAGGGCTACACGCATAATCTCTCAAGTCTTCTATCTTATTTTGAAGTTCATGCTCCCTCCAAGTCTCTTCTCCGTGTTTGAGGGTAAACATGCTTATTCCTAAACGATCCATTCCAACAACTAAGCAATTTGAGCAGGTAGGCGGCGAAGAGAAGGAAAAAATAGTTTGGTACGTAGAGGAATATGAAGGCATTCTAGGGAGTTCAATCTTTTCTTGTGTCGAAAGGTTGAAGAAAAATAAACTTTCATCACTGCAACGGGACACGAGCAACCACCCATCTCTCGAGTAATAAATCTCAGCTCCTTTTAGCTCTGGAATTCCCGTGCGATACAGCTTCTTGTGAACCGGATCAAAGAATCTGAATATAGGAACACTATCGGAAGAACCAGTTCTGTCTTCTAAAAACATCAATAAGGGAGAAAAACTTTGACACTCCTCTAGCAATGTCAAAGAGATCAAGGATGGAATGGAGTAATCTTGAATGGAAATTTTCTGCCATGCTTTGCACACTCCACGAAACACAGCATGGTCCCTTCCAAATGGGCGCGATTGAATCAAATTTAAAAGCTCAGGTGGAACCATGTTCCATGATTTTTGCACCTCATCTTCTTCTACTTCCACACTTGCCTTGTTCTCTTTTTCTGAATCCTGGCGAATACTTTCTTGATCTCCCTGGGGATTCATTGATTGATAAGAATAAATGGAAAACATTCATAATTTAGTGACACTGAGAAATAAAGAAAATGTCGTAGGAATAGTACCTTGAGAAGTTTAGGGAAAGAAGTGTCACAAGGCATCATAATCCAATCGAGTTCCGTATCCTCTGTTGTTGCCATAGAACAGAACGTGGGTTTCATTCTAATGGTCCCCTCCTCCAAATTATAGACATAATAACTATCGAGATCATCCTGTTCAAGAAAATAGATAGAGTTCGCCGCGATTCCTGATTCAACAGCTGCACAATGCATATGAGCAGTTTCATAGCCAATAAAAGTGGCAAGTCTTCCTATGTTCTTCATCCTAACCCATTCCTTGTTTAATATATCCGCCTTGAAGATCTTAAATTCAGCCACATTTAAGGAATACAAGCCACACATGATCTTGTAAACTTTATAGAGCTCACCAGAATACTCAAAAATGTAATCTCGAGCAGTGAGAAAGTCAATCCCCCCGCTACCCATCTCGACCACCTCGAACCGATATGTTGATTCTTTAAATTCAACCATTACCAAAAGAAATCCGTTTTGGGGTATGGTTAAAAATAGCTTTCCAGCCACAACCGCGCTTATTCCATCCGGAAAGAATTCATAATCCCATTTCTTGAAGGCAAATTCCTTGTCCCCAGGCTGGCAAATTATCAAAGCATTCTCTTCTTTATTGAAGTACGCAATGTGACAAGTGGGATCAGATGGGGGTGATGTGAGAATGCAGAAATCGTATTCGAAATCGAATAGGGGAAGCTCAATCGTCTCCTTCGACAACAGATTTACAAGAACATCCGGTGAGTCAGGACTACCGGTCAACAGTACCCATTCGCAACAAGAGCAACCTATATTTCTACCAAGTAATCCAGGGACCTCACTTCCAACGTCATTATAACAATGCAGTTGTTGTTGTTGTATGTTGAACACGTTATTCTGTATGTGCCAATCCTTCCCATCGGTGATCAAGAGCCAAGGCTGTTGTGATGCAGAATCCGTCTTTGATTCTTCTACTCCTGCTAAAACTTGAATTTTAAAAAACAACTTCTGTTCTGTTGTAACAGAGAACTACGAAATCTAATTTACTTAGTCATATAAATGTAAAGTCGTCTGCACAGTAAAATAAAAAGAGTTCATAGTCCATACCTCCAGGAACTTGTTCGCCTACGCAGGACAACTGGGATACCATGTTGCTAAACTCTTGTTCCGTAGATGATTATAATATACCTGTAACACCACAATCTTTTATTTTAGACAACAGAAATAAATTAAACCAAACTGAAATATAAATATGCAAGTTTAGACTAATTAAGAATAAGATTCATAACTAAAATCTTTCAGAATCGAGTCATGCTCTCTTACAAGATCCTGTTGATTAATCTGAGACACAACAACTGAAGGAAGAATTGTTTATTTATATAGCAAAGTACAAGCAATTCCTTATTCAACACGGTAAACTCAGGCCAATAATATTACGATAGTTAATTAATTTTTTTATAAAAAAAACCTAAGTAATGTATAAGGTCGGTAAGTTACGATTAGATGGGCTGGCCTATTTTCACGTTTCCGGTCCGATTCACCTTTCGGACTGGATTGCCTTCTGACCCGGGTCGGACCGGACGAAACGGCCGGTTTTTACGTAACCGACGAACCGGGTTGAACCGGTCGGTTTGATGAGCCAAATCAAAACGACGCCGTTTTGGTTTGGTTTTTCTTTTTTTTTTAAATTTTTTTGATGGGCCGGCCCATTACAGGCATGGGCCAGCCCATCAGAGAGGCAACCAAAACGACGCCATTTTTGGACTTTTTCATTTTTAATAATATTTTTTGATATATTATAAAATGCTACAGTAAAAATCAGCCGGTTCAATCCGGTTTTTTCGTCTAAAATTTACCGATTTAATGTGTAAACGGTTCCGGACGGACCAGCATCTACAATCCGGTCGAACCCAGTTCAATCCGGTTGAACCACCAAATTGGCGAAAACGGTTCGCTGTCCGGTCCGATTCTGAAAACTATGCTACTAAGTGATGAAAATAGTATTTTTTAGAAAAAAATTTGAAAAATTTGTATTTTAGAATTTTTATATTTTCCTATAGTTTCATAGTTTTTATTATAGGTTTTTCTGATTTTTTTTTTTAAAAAAAATATTTTTTTAATATCATAAGGATCGAACCATCTGCCTCTGTGACTCACCGATTGAATTGCCAATTTGATATGGTTTGATCCAGTTATGTAATAGTAGGTTACCTTATAAACAAATTAAAGGTATCATTAGGATATCGAACTCACATTTGAATCTCAACCCTTATTTTAATTTTTTTTTCTTAAAAAGGCTTGACTCGTCAAGTCAACCCATTTATTTGAAGAGTCAAAAACCATGACCCATTCCCAATTTAAACGGGTTAACCCGTCGAATCTGCCACCCAATTTACATGACTTTATTTATCATCTCCTTGAGGCTTGATGTAGTCAACTAGGCCAATAGTAAAATTCTCTTTCGATTATTGGTCGTGTGGTGCTGGAGAATTCGGCAAGTGTTGTGATTTGGTGATGGAGCTTCGGAGAAAAGGTAAGAGTACAGATGATTGAAAGAATTGCTTAATTAGTAGAATAGGCATGTGAATTTCACCCCCCCCCCCCCCCCCACCCCCTAATTAATTTAACATGACAAAAAAAGTATTTCTATTGCTTTTTTATTTAATTGGGAAACAAACAAATGCCATTCGTGGGCTAGGTCTGTCTCAAACAAACAGGCTGAAGCCCAATACTTTCACCAAACCGTGGTTTGTAGGTCCACATTTCTTTAGAAAAGAAAAAGAAAACAAAGCAAAAACCGACGCTCATTCTTCTTCCATTCTGGTCAGACAATCATTCACTCCTCCAGCTTCACGAGTTCTAAGCACTGATCAGGTACGCGGCTCCTGATAATAGTACTTATCAATTACTACGGTCACTGTAGGAGGAGGAAATGCAAAATGATGTCACTCTAAGAGGAGAAAAATGTTGATACTATCACTCTAGGAGGAGGAAAATGCATGATATCACTCTAGGAGGAGGAAAATGCATGATGTCACTCTAGGAGGAGGAAATATAAAACTGTCACTCTGGGAGGAGGAAATGTAAAAATGCGGAAATTTAAAGGACATTAATCCCGTAGGAGAAGACGCGAGGTGCAGAAATAAACTAATCGTCACTTTAGGAGGATGAAACGTAGATGCTATCACTCTGGGAGGAGGGAACGTATGATGTCACTCTAGGAGGAGAAAAATGCAAATGATCACTCTGGGAGGTAAGAGATGCTTTTGTTACCAGCGGCCTTGATACGAACCTAGAATGCATCTGCATCCTGTTCAGGAGGTAACGACCCTAAGGACAAGACTTTCCCACAATTTGCAGCCGTAAGCAATCCTCACCTGATATTAGTGTTTGCACTCACACTCTGAAACAAGGTTAAGTGTTTTACGCTCATAAAGATGCAACTAACATGATACATAATTTCAAATTCGCAATGTCAATCCGAGTGAATAAACTTCAAATGAAGATACACGCGCAAGGGCATTCTAATAATCGACGGGACTTTCACGGAAAATAATGAAAGGATATGAAATGTCTGAAAAGAAGCTGGTTTTGGTAAAGATGTATTTTTCTGAAGAGTTTGAAGGTTTTTGATGAGTAATGTGATAAAACAATAATCCCGGCCTAGAGGGGGGGTGAATAGGCAATAAAAAATCGCACACAAAATGTAAGGAAAAATAGCAAAAACACAAGGAGTTATAGTGGTTCCAATTCACAATCCGAATTGTACTCCACTACCTAAGAGCTTCACCCTTAGGATTTTCTAATGCAAACACCTTTGCTATTACCTTGAGCTTTTACGGGTTCAGCTCACAACCTTACACCATAGTTTTTGCGGGCTCAACTACAACCTTATACTTTGGTTTTTTTTCGGGCTCAACCACAACCGTTATACAATCCTCTTTCAAGGTAAGGATTGAAGAACCTTCACAATTGAATTAATAATATTTGCAACAAATAAATGGTGTACAAATAATAAATGTATGATTCAAAATAACACCAATAAATGAACAATATTACCTCAGGAAGAAAGCGATCCAAACTCGAATTGAAAGACGCAAGAATGGTTGAAAACCGATAAATGAAACTTGCGTTGTAAAACTTTGATTAAGAGAGTTTGTAAATGTAATTTGTATATGTGGAACTTGTAAATGCTTTCTTGTTCTTGAATAACTCATCTTAGATGAGTATTTATAGTGTCAAATGAGTAGAGGCTCATTCATGAAGGAAGGAGCCAAAAACTAGCCGTTTGCTACAGCAAAAAAATATGTCCGTTGCTACAGTGAAAAATCTATCCGTTGCTACAGTGAGTCTATCCGTTGCTATAGTGAAACTATCCGTTGCTACGGTGAAACTATTTGTTCCCGTTGCTACAGTAGACTTCCCGTTGCTACAGTGAGTTTATCCGTTGCTACAGTGAAACTCTCCGTTGCTACAGTGAAATCAAAAACTCTTTTTCCAAAAATTTTTTTTCGTGTAAAAAATCTTTTGACACTTTTCTTGAGGTATTATCGAACATAAATCAAGTGCTAATTAGAATCATACTTACACGTTTAATGCTCTAATATACACTTGATTCTTCGAGCTTGCGATAATTGATTCGTTGCTTCTTTTGTTGTCTTGTCGCAAACTACAAATACTTTAACTTAAAATTGCGTTAGTATATTAATTAATTTGTGTGTCCTTAATTCATCAAAACAAGATTTAATGAGCCCTTGGGCCAATAATCTCCCCCTTTTTGATGATGACAACCACAAATTAATTTAAGAAAATATGAACACGCAATTTTAAATTTAAAGAACAAAGGAGAAGAATTACTCCCCCTATATCTTTGCCGAAGTGCTCCCCCTATCGATATGCTACCAAATTGATCATATCAATTTGATTATGGAGCCTCAATGCTCCCCCTACATAAAAGCGTTAGTGCATATAGAGCATAGCAAAGAAAAAATTGCTCCCACATATTTTCTCCCCCACATATACATTTTCTCCCCCTTTGTCATTAACAAAAAGGGAAAACAACATCAAAATATTTTTACCAATTAATTAAGGCAAGGAAAATATTTAAGAAGCAAGCATAATATAAATATTACTTCATAAAAGTAATAGCACAACAATTATCCAACCCAAAAATTATTACAAACCATAAATGCAAAGTTTAGAAACGAAAATTTAAACAGGAATGGATAAAGGAAATACAAAATGCTCAAAAAATGTGATCAAAGAGTACATTGAGGTTGAGGGCAATGACACAGAGGGCAATGACACTTAGGACAAAAAAACATGTCAACATTCTTTGGACAATTATTTATGATAAGAAGGGGTAAAATAAAAAGCGAAATCATCAATGCCAAAATTGCCAACATCATCCTCATCTTAAACGATAGCATCTTAAAAATCCGAAACAATGAAGGTTAGGCTTTCGGTTTGGAAATTTTAGATTTCTCTAGAGGTGTGGAGGACCGATGGATTTTGGAGAGAAGAAGACTATATATATACTCCCTCGGGTCTATATTTTCTGATTAAGCTATAAAAAAAATGTACTTCGATTTGTCAAAGAAAATCTGATACATGCGGCTTACCCTCCTATTTGTCAAAAAGAGTCAGATACACATACGGATCCTAAGTCCATTTTCAAAGATTTCTGACAATGTAATCTCTCTTTCGAAATAATGATCATATATTCACATTTAAAAGCAGCACAACATAAATAATCTCTCAAATATAAATTTAAAAGAAAGAGTTCTAGAAATACCGATTGAGATTACTCAAATGGATAGCAAATGCCGATTTCATGTCTTAGCTCCACGAAACGATCCTTTGCAAGAGGCTTAGTAAAAATGTCTGCAAGTTGACTATTAGTACCAATAAATTCAAGTGAAATATCCCCTTTGGCTAAATGATCACGGATAAAATGGTGTCTAACATCAATATGTTTAGTCCGTGAGTGGCATATAGGATTCTTGGTCAATTTTATTGCACTTGTGCTATCACAATAAATAGGAATCTTACTAAACTTTAAACCAAAATCTTCTAAAGTTTGTTTCATCCATAAGACTTGTGCTACACAAGATCCACATGCAATATATTCAGCTTCCGTAGTGGAAGTTGCTACTGAATTTTGTTTCTTACTAGACCAAGAAACCAAAGCTTGTCCTAAGAAATGACAAGTGCCACTAGTGCTTTTCCTATTAATTCTACAACCTGCAAAATCAGAATCGGAATAGCCAACTAGAGCAATGCTAGATCCTTTTAGATACCAAAGTCCTAATTTAGATGTCTTTCAAATATTTAAAAATTCTTTTCAATGCACATAAATGAGACTCTTTAGGACAAGATTGATAACGAGCAAATAGACAAACGCTAAACATTATATCCTGTCTACTTGCCGTTAAATATAAAAGACTACCAATCATACCTCGATAAAGAGTAATGTCTACATCTTTACCATTTTCGTCTTTGTCAAAATTGTTGGTCGGACTGAGGGGAATAGGACTCTCTTTGACATCTTTGTAGCCATATTTATTGAGGAGATCTTTGATCTATTTTGCTTGATTGATAAAGATACCCTCTTTAGATTGTCGGATTTGGAGTCCAAGGAAGAATGTCAATTCTCCCATCATGCTCATCTCAAATTCACTATGCATACATTTTTCAAATTCCTTGCACAAAGAATCATTAGTAGCACCAAAGATAATATCGTCAACATAAATTTGCACAATTAACATATATTTACCATCATGTTTAGTGAAGAGCGTAGAATCGATTTTTCCCATCTTAAAACCATTTTTCAGCAAAAATTGACTTAAACGATCATACCAAGCTCTAGGTGCTTCTTTAAGACCATACAAAGCCTTTTCCAATTTAAAAACATGGTTAGGAAATTTATGATCTTCAAAGTCGGGGGGTTTTTTGACATACACTTCTTCCATAATGTAACCATTCAAAAATGCACTTTTAACATCCATTTGATATAAACTCATATTCTTAAAACATGCAAATGCTAATAACATGCGTATGGCTTCAAGTCTAGCAACCGGGGTAAATGTTTCATCAAAATCAATACCTTCTTGTTGGTTGTACCCTTGGGCCACCAATCTAGCTTTATTTCTAATAACATTTCCCGACTCATCAAGTTTGTTTCTAAAAACCCACTTGGTACCAATAATAGTGTGATTGCTAGGCCTAAGAACTAATTTCCAAACACAATTACACTCAAATTGATTTAGTTCCTCTTGCATGGCAATCATCCAATATTCATCATGCAAAGCATCACCAAACTTTTTAGGTTCAAATTGAGAAACAAAAGCATGATGATCATTCAAATTTCTAAGAGAAGAGCGAGTGACAATACCTTTGCTTCGGATATTACCTATGATTTGCTCTTGTGGATGTGCTTCCATGATTTTCCAAGATTTGGAATTGGAGGGACCTTGATCATTTTGATTGACTACATCATTTGCATCCTCAAGGACCTCTTCTTCTGATTCTTTCTCCTCTTGAATTTTTGGGCTATCTAGTGATGTAGAGTTGTCCTTCAAGTTGTTAGAGATTGTCGTTGGAGGATTAACTTGAAAGCTCCCAAAATCTTCATCATCATCACTAGCTATCTTTTTTATACTTTCAAAAGGATTAGTCTCATCAAATGCAATGTGCATGAATTCTTCTACAACTAGAGTTCTTTTATTATAAACTCTATATGCTTTGCTAGTAGTAGAATAACCAAGAAAAATACCTTCATCCGACTTTGCATCAAATTTGCCCAAATTATCTTTGATGTTAAGAATAAAACATTTACATCTAAAGACTCTAAAGTAAGCAATGGTGGGTTTCTTATCATGCCATAATTCGAAAGGAGTTTTATTAAGCAATGGTCGAATTAGAACATGATTTAAAACATGACATGCCGTTGCAACGACTTCAGCCCAAAAATATTTTGGTGTATTATGCTCATTTAAAAGAGTTCTAGCCGTTTCTTGCAATGTTCTATTTTTCCTTTCAACTATCTCATTTTGTTGAGGAGTGCGAGGACAAGAAAAATTGTGAAAAATACCATTTTCATTGCAAAAATCTTGAAACATGCCATTTTTAAATTCGCCACCATGATCACTTTTAATTCTGAAAATTTTGGAACCTTTTTCATTTTGCATATGTTTGCAAAGTTGTTTGAATTTTTCACATGCATTATTTTTATGAGCCAAGAAAATAACCCAAGTAAATCTAGAATAATCATCCACAATGACAAAAACAAATCTCTTACCTCCCACACTTACCGTTCTCATAGGACCAAATAAGTCAAAGTGTAGGAGTTGTAATGGCCTTGAAGTTGAGACGGATTTTATAGGTTTGAAGAATCTCTTAATTTGCTTCCCATATTGGCATGCATCACACAAACCTTCCTTCTCAAACTTCATTTTAGGTAAGCCTCTCACAAGCTCTTTCCTAGAAAGCTTTGCAATGTTTTCCATTCCTACATGCACTAGTCTTCTATGCCAAATAGATGGATTATCAACTAAAGCACTTAAGCAAGTATGATCATCGTTAGGAATATCATTTAAATCAATCATATATATGTTCCCAACTCGATTGCCAATGAAAATTAAATCGCGTGTGAAAATATTTCTTACTTCACAATGAGTAGAAGTAAAAATAACAATTAAATCTTTATCACACAATTGACTTATGCTCAATAAATTAAATTTCAAACCATGCACAAATAAAACATGTTCAATAGAGGGAGAATAACCAACTTTACCGATGCCCGAAACTTTACGTTTTAGGTTATCTCCAAATCGAACGTTCCCTCTATCTTCTTCCTTCAAATGGGTGAATTTCGACTTATCACCCGTCATGTGCCTCGAACACCCGCTATCCAAGTATCATTTATTTGCATGGGGTTTTCGGCACATCTACAAAACAAACTAGTTAGTTTTAGGAACCCAAACACGTTTGGGTCCTTCCTTAGCAAATGCACTCTTTTGTGCCCTCATTTGTTTTGCATAAACAACACCTTTGCGAATATAGCAAAAATATGACAAATGACCATTTTTATTGCAATAGCTACATTTATACAAAGGTCTAACATGTGAGTGATTTGAGGAACTAGCATTGTTACAATTTCTTGCCTTAACAAAAGTAGTTTTAGAATTACTCATGCTAGTAGAATGATTGAATCCAATACCTCTTCTATCACTACTAGTCTTTTGATCATTTAAGCAATCTTGATGACTTTGTGCACTTTGAATAAATTTAGCTAAAGTAGCTTCAAGAACTTTAATCTTTTCATTTAGATTAGCTACTTCTTTACTAGAGTTTGCACAATTTTCACAAATAGCATTTTCATTTTTGAGCTTATTACATGCATTCTCAAGTAATTTGTTTTCACTAGTTAACCCTTCATTTAGCTCTTCTAGTTCACTTATGTCATTTTTTAGGTTATCTAGTTCCTTAACAAGCTTTGCATTTTTCTTGCATATTTCTTGAAAATGTGTACCTAGATCATTAAAAGCTTCTTGTAATTTATCAAAAGAATAATTGTTATCACTAACCGAATCATTGTCGCTATCTTCTTTAGCCATGAGGGAGAATTCGGTTTCTTCATCGGAGGAGTTATCTTCATTTGTAAAGAAACATATGTTGGATATCTCTTCTTCTCCTTCCGATTGGGATTGATTGCTTTCTTCTTCAACTTCATCATCATCCCAAGTTGAAGCTTTTAGAGCTCTTCTAGGATACCTCCGAGTATCCTTCACATCTTTAGAGCCTCTTTTCTCAATTCTCTTTTTCTTATCAAGGTTGGGACATTCACTCTTAACATGACCTGGTTTTTCACACTCATAACACACAACACGGTCATTCTTAAATTGGTATTTAGAAGAGTTAGAATGTTCACCTTGATACCTTTGCTTCTTATCGTCTTTTTTCCAAAATTTCTTGAATTTTCTAGCAAAGAGAGCTAAGGACTCAATATCTTCCTCATCTTCTTGAGCCTTGCTAACAAATGCTACATTGTTGCTCTTGACTTTTTGCACTTCCGGTTCTCCCATTTTGAGTTTGTACTCAAATGCCGTAAGAGAGCCAATAAGTTGAGAAAAGGTAGGTCTCTTTTCAAGCTCATCAAAAATAGAAGTCTTGGCATTCCAAAAGTTAGGTAAAATACTAAGAAGTTTTCTTAGCATCTCCTCATCACTAGGAGTCCATCCAAGATTTCCCATAGCATTGCAAATATTTTGAATTCTAGTGCTTAAATCATAAATAGACTCACCACTTTTCATACCTAGTAATTCATACTCACGCTTGAGTGTGTTGAGTCGAATGGTTCTTACTTGAGGAGTGCCTTCATGTGTCGTCTCCAAAGTTTGCCAAACATCTTTAGACAATTTGCAAGCACTAACACGATTAAATTCGTTTTGAGAAATTGCACAAAATAAAGCAAACCTGGCATTGTCTTCACTTTGCTTTCTTGCAATTGATCCAGCTGGCCATTTATCAAAAGGAAGAGGTTTTGTTGATCCATCTTCAGCAGCTGGTTCCATGGGGGTAACAAATCCATGTAGAACACAATCCAACATAATTTGATCTTGTCCCCCTAGGAAGGCTAACATCTTTGTCTTCCATTGCAAGTAGTTGTTTCCATCAAGATATGGTGGACGGTTGAGTGCAGCACTTTCTTTATGAACATATAGTCCCTCTTGAGCCATTTGATCTTGCACTTGAGGTGGTTAAACCTACAAAACAAGTGACCTTGCTCCGCTACCAATTGATAAAACAATAATCCCGGCCTAGAGGGGGGTGAATAGGCAATAAAAAATCGCACACAAAATGTAAGGAAAAATAGCAAAAACACAAGGAGTTATAGTGGTTCCAATTCACAATCCAAATTGTACTCCACTACCTAAGAGCTTCACCCTTAGGATTTTCTAATGCAAACACCTTTGCTATTACCTTGAGCTTTTACGGGTTCAGCTCACAACCTTACACCGTAGTTTTTGCGGGCTCAACTACAACCTTACACTTTGGTTTTTTTTCGGGCTCAACCACAACCGTTATACAATCCTCTTTCAAGGTAAGGATTGAAGAACCTTCACAATTGAATTAATAATATTTGCAACAAATAAATGGTGTACAAATAATAAATGTATGATTCAAAATAACACCAATAAATGAACAATATTACCTCAGGAAGAAAGCGATCCAAACTCGAATTGAAAGACGCAAGAATGGTTGAAAACCGATAAATGAAACTTGCGTTGTAAAACTTTGATTAAGAGAGTTTGTAAATGTAATTTGTATATGTGGAACTTGTAAATGCTTTCTTGTTCTTGAATAACTCATCTTAGATGAGCATTTATAGTGTCAAATGAGTAGAGGCTCATTCATGAAGGAAGGAGCCAAAAACTAGCCGTTTGCTACAGCAAAAAAATATGTCCGTTGCTACAGTGAAACTATCCGTTGCTACAGTAAGTCTATCCGTTGCTACGGTGAAACTATTCGTTCCCGTTGCTACAGTAGATCTATCCGTTGCTACGGTGAAACTATTCGTTCCCGTTGCTACAGTGAGTTTATCCGTTGCTACAGTGAAACTCTCCGTTGCTACAGTGAAATCAAAAACTCTTTTTCCAAAAATTGTTTTTCGTGTAAAAAATCTTTTGACACTTTTCTTGAGGTATTATCGAACATAAATCAAGTGCTAATTAGAATCATACTTACACGTTTAATGCTCTAATATACACTTGATTCTTCGAGCTTGCGATAATTGATTCGTTGCTTCTTTTTGTTGTCTTGTCGCAAACTACAAATACTTTAACTTAAAATTGCGTTAGTATATTAATTAATTTGTGTGTCCTTAATTTATCAAAACAAGATTTAATGAGCCCTTGGGCCAACATAATGCTCGTTGATCGGCCCTGACGAGGGCGAGGCGCGCAAGTTCCTTCGTTTTTGTTGGGGATGTTTTCTTGACATAGTACATGAGTTCTTGGACTCTTATTGGGAATGTTGTTTTCCCGTTGGCCAAGGGCCCTTTCCTTGAGTTTTTACTGGAGAATGTTTCCTTCGAGATTCCTTGAGTTGGCTCTGGGCCCTTTTTCTTCTCGAGTCTTCACTAGGGAGTGTTGTCACTGTTCTTTTCAAGATTTACTACTTGAGTTGGCCTTGGGCCCCTTTCTTCTCGAGTTTTCACTGGGGGATATTTTCTTCGAGACTTCTTAAGTTTAGTTGTCCCTGGGCTGTGCTTGCTCCTGTTTTTCGATTGTTGTGTTCTTTGAATGTCTCTGAGCATTTCTCTCTTTTCTTTTTTCTTTTTTCTTTTTTCTTTTTCTTTTTTCTTTTTCTTTCTCTTTTTTTTCTTTTTTTTTCTTTTTTTTTTTTTTTTTTTTTCTGATTTGAAATGCATCAAAGCAGAGCAAGCACAACCTTTGTCTCGATCTCTTCCAGTTCTGGCTTAGGGCCTCGGCCTTCATCTTTGGGTTTTTAGTCTCTCTTCAGCGATGGTTCTTAGCGATCCTTTGGTGACCTTTTCCGTCTCCTTCGTCGTGAACTTGAACTTAGTGTGCTTTTTACTTCCGGCTAGCAATCTTAGCTGAAACTGTTCTTTGGCTCCCGGGGTATGAGTGATAGTGAAGATTTTTTAAGAGTGACAGCACATGTGGTGAAAAGAGGGAAGAAACGAAAAAAATAGAGCAGATCGTAAAAGTCCCACGTCATTTTACTGCTATCCCATGTCTAATAGCACATATACCCTGGATATTATGCGAATTTAACTAGTACTTAGTCAGACACTTACACTCATGAAAGGATAAGGCGCGATGGCTCGAAAATACTTACCGGGATTTGTCTGTGACTGCTTACGTCTGAGCAAATAGTGGATATAAAAGCAAACAAGTAAGATCATGTATGGCATGCGATTTTGATGGATGCCTTATTTAACAGAGGGATTGAACATCCCCGACCTATGAAATGCATGAATATGCTATGAGAGTAGTATGAATTTTTATTTTAGCCGGGCTAAAATAGAATTTTTTTCGATTGATTGATAGTTTAAAGCTGGGACGCGGGGGACGACCTATTTGCAAGAGTCCAACGAGAATCTAAAGGGTTGCCCGCAGGGGGCCAGACGACCGTTCGCAAATTAAAGCTAACAAAGTGAGCTGGAACGAAAAATGAATTTTAACAAGGGGGGAAGAAAGATGGACTCCCCTGAAATGTGCAGCGGGGTTGCGATGGCGTCTTCCACGAGTTTTATGCGGATGACAATGGGATGATAAAAGTCCCTGCGAAATGAAGAGGGGACAACGAAGTAGAAAAGAAAAGCTGATTTGAAAACGAAAATGACATAAGTTTCGGATTCTCCCTTTCCTTAGCCTGACTTTTCGAGGGTGCCTACGACGTGGTCCCCGTTCAGGAACGCTTTGCTTAGATGCTTTGATTAATTTCTTTTTCAGCTGGTTTGCGGAAACCGCCGATCTAGGTCGGAGTGAGGACGAGATCCATATTTTTGTTCATTTGCTTACTGGCTCTTGCTGGACCTTCGCTGATTTGCTCCGTGATTGCTCTGGGATAAGGGGAAAATCTTTTGTCCCCGAAATGTGCAGCGGCGCTGCGAGGGCGTCTTCTACCAATCTCATGCAGGCAACAATGGAGGTGATCCAGTTCCTAAAAAAATGATGATAACAATTCACCTACAAGAAAGGGTATTTTATCCATCACCCGGCGGGAGGAGGCTTAGCTACTGTTTCGCACCACCGCGGTAGGAATGACTTCGCTACCTCCCCCAAAGGCTAACGGCACACAGGCTAACGGGTCCCCGTCGGCTCCTCTTACGGACCTCATGGATGGCTCCAGGAGTTATCTTACTCCCAGGGGGAAACCGCGCGTCAGGAATATCACTCTGGCCGATATCCTACCGTGGGCCTACCCACCTACATACCTATCGCCAAGGTAACGTATCATGACAAGGGCAAACCACATACCCTAACGCTAGTGATAGCTCCGTACCCGTTTACTCGGGTGTGAACGCCCCTCTCCTTCTATAAATACCTCCCCCACAAAGGATGCAGGTAAGCATACTAAATTGGCCAAAACTCTGCTAATTTCAGTACACCTACTGACTTAAGCATCGGAGTGTTTCCGCCGGAGGCCCCCTCCGGCGTATTGCAGGTACTGTGGACCGCCGCGCACACTGATCTGAGAAGAGCCGCTCCGCCATACATCCTTCGGCAGAAGACAAATAATTATCAAATTGGTGCTTTCATTGAGAGCTTTGGTTCTATTAAGTGAGCATCCTTAATAACCAAGCTCCTCCTCCCCGAAGCTAGAAGGATTATGGCCTCGGAGTCAGATCCGGCGCTGTCCCGAACTTCCAACATCCCACATAACACCCGCAGACGCTTGTTTCCTTTCGCTACCTCTGACGCCCTCATCCCAGGACAGGACGTCACTGCAGGAGACTTAGACCTTCCCCCTGGGTCAAGTGCAGAAGAAATTACATTCCAAATTTGTTCTCCCTTCTCCCACATAGCAGGAACCAGCCATCCTACCCCCCAAGCGGGAAGATCTATGATGGGAGAAGCGGAAAACCCCTTCACAAATTCAATAGCAGCTCTCCAAGCTCAACTGGATCAACTAACAGAAATGGCTGCTGGATTTACTCCTCATGCCTCAAGACCTGGGGTGTCTTCCCATGTGGTTTTTACCCCGTCCATCGTCACCGAACGACCCTTATCGCCCCAACAGTCTAGGGCACTCCCGTCCTCCTTAACCTTCCCCCTGGCTCCCCTAAACGTCCCCACATTCTCGCGTGGACCTATTGATCATTCTGGACAATACCGGGGAGGACTATCTATCCCCGAGGTAGTTCGCCCGCGGGATGAATATAGAGAACCCTGGGATGATCGACGGGAAGATCTAGTGAGAGATCCATCTCCTAGATACATCGAGAGGTCTAGCAGCAGAAGTCGGCGAATTCGAACTCCAAGGAGCCGTAGCCGTTCTCCTAGGAGACATCAGGAATATGACCCTCAAAATCCCAGATACGATGCTGAAATTCCACATCAACGTCAGCCTCGTAGGATCCCCGATGCTAACGCGGGTCATCCGTTTAGCTACCGTGTCAGACACCACAGAGTCCATCGGCATGTGAAACTCCCAGCAGAATCATATGATGGCACAAAAGATCCCATTTCTCACCTCAATAAGGTGAAGGATTTTGTGCAATTCCAAACGCGCAGTGACGCAGCGCTGTGTCAAATTTTCGTAATGACGCTGTCAGGAGTGACACGTCTATGGTTCGAAGGGCTCCCTGCCGGGTCTATCGATAATTTTTCTCAGTTGGAGGAAAAATTCAAAAGTCGGTTTAGCACGGCTATTCCTATCAGAAAGTCAGCGGCTGCGCTGTTCGATATTCATCGAAAACCACAAGAATCGCTGAACGATTTCTTGGGACGATTTGATCTTGAAATGTCCCTAACGCCAGGGGTCACTATCGATTTCGCAATTGAAGCCTTGAAACGCAATTGTCGATACGGCAAATTGAAAGATACGCTAACGGTGGACCCCCCGACGACCCTGGATGCGTTGAGGCTAAAAGCGCATAACTATGCGAGAATGGAAGAGGAAGAAAATAGAGAATGGATTCGAGGCATGCCGGCAGACCCCTATGTGGCCCCTAACGTCTTGAACAGCAACGCCCCTGACGCTAAACCCATCGAGGATCCTGGACAGCGGAAAGAATATAATACCAAGACCTCTAATCGGCAGAGAGGCAATTTCTCAAAGGGAAGACCTGGAGGATCCCCAACTCGAAAGCAAACGGACCCGCCGAAAGGCCGGATATACGATCCCGACCTCCCGTCTCTCATACTCCCAAGGGCTGAGATCTTAGCGATAGTTCAACAGAGAAATTTACCTATCCGCTACCCAGCTCCCGTGAAACCAGGAGTTATCATGGGAGGAAGAGAAAATGCATACTGTAAATTCCACAAGGTCAAAGGACACTCAACAGAGGTATGCAGGGAGTTAAAATCGGCTATAGAGCGATTAGTCGAAGAGGGCTACCTCGGAGAATTCGCCACAAAGGCCAGGGCGGAAGCCAGAAATAATCCAGCTGGAAATACAACCGAGCAGAGGCAAACGCCCTTGCACGCTACAGGAGCTAACGCAGTTCTCCTCGGGCCAAACAGAGAAGCGCTCGCTATAGATGGCGATCAAATGCCCATGATAAATATCATTGCAGGAGGAACACCTTATTGCGAGGAAATCATGCCGCAAACGTCCAACCCGGGAGAAAAGCGCAAACGGGAGAACCCGCAAACGAAAATCGAGGCTATAAGTGCCTTGGACAGAATGATACTGTCTTTCTCAGAAGAAGATGAAAAAGGTATCGTCTTCCCGCATAATGATGCGATGGTTGTAACACCTGTCATTGGAAGTCATGGGGTAAGAAGGACCCTTGTCGATAACGGGAGCGCAGTAAATCTATTCTCGTTGGAGGCATACAACTTGATGAAACGACCTGACGGTGAACTATCGCCCTGCACGAGGCCCATTATTGGGATTGATGGAGTACCAATCCCGGTAGCAGGAATAACATCCCTGCCGGTATATTTCCGAGAGGACACCTCCAAACGCTCCGAAGAGCTAACATTTTTTGTCGTAGACCTAACGTTGCCGTATAACGCCATTCTAGGACGACCATTCCTTAACCGTTTTGGAGTGGCCATATCTCAAAAACACTTGCGGATGAAATATCCCTCATGGGACGGTGTGGTCTCAATCAAAGGGGACCAAAAGTTGGCAGCCGAATGCTACTTACTCATGACTCAAAGGAGTTGTGATCGCTACGTTTGCGTGGCGGACGATCCTTTCGATGACAAAGAAGAAAAGCGCACTCAGCCGCTAGATCAGATGATATCACTCCCTATCGGTAAAGACAGCGAAATGAATCTCTTAGCCAGTGAGAAACTAAGCCAGGAAGAGAACGCGCAGTTAATCCGGCTGTTGAGGAAATGTAGGGGAGAGTTTGCGTGGAAGCCATCAGACATGCCTGGAATCTCTCGGGAGGTTGCGGAACATCGACTAAACGTCAGGCCCGAGGCCAAACCTGTCCAACAAAGGCGACGTGTTTTCTCGTCGGAAAAGATAGCCGCCATCGAAAAAGAATTGCTAAAGCTCACAGAGGCAGGCTTCATTCGAGAAGTCCAGTACCCGACCTGGTTGGCCAATCCTGTGTTAGTCCCAAAGCCTAACGGGGACTGGCGCATGTGTATCGATTTCACTGACCTAAATAATGCCTGTCCCAAGGACTGCTATCCTCTTCCGCGAATAGATCAGTTAGTCGATCAAACCGCCGGGTACGCCTATCTAACCTCCTTAGACGCGAATTCTGGATATCACCAAATTCCTATGGCCGTAGAGGACGAAGAAAAAACTGCCTTCATTACTCCCAGGGCTACATACTGCTATACCGCAATGCCGTTTGGGCTAAAGAATGCCGGTGCAACGTTTCAGCGTATGGCAAACAAAGTTTTTGAAAATCAAATCGGGAGAAACGTAGAGGCCTACGTAGACGACATTTTGATTAAGAGCCGGAGTTTCGGAGAACACCTCGCTGACTTGGAAGAGGTCTTTGATGTGATGAGAAACCACAAAATGAAGTTAAACCCGCGGAAGTGCATGTTTGCATTCCAAACGGGAAAATTTTTGGGCTACGTGGTCAGCAGGAAGGGCATCCAACCCAACCCGTCAAAGATAAAAGCCATCCAGGATATGATATCTCCCCGAACTGTCAAAGAAATACAGAAGTTAACCGGGCGCATCATCGCGTTAGGGCGATTCATATCTAAGCAAGGCGAGAGATGTCTGCCCTTCTTCAAAGTCATCCGCAACAAGGCTCCCTTCGGATGGACGGAGGAATGCGAGAAAGCATTTGCAGGACTCAAAGCTTACCTATCATCAGATTTAGTGCTAACGAGACCCGAGCCCGGCGACGAGCTATATCTATATTTGGGAATAGCTGACGAGGTAGTCAGCGCCGTCCTCGCGCGATGCGAAGGACACGTACATCGCCCTGTATTCTTCGTGAGTCACATATTGAAAGATGCCGAGTTACGATACGCTCCTATCGAGAAGATAGCACTCGCTCTAATACAGGCCACGCGGAAGATGGATCGATATTTCCAAGCCCACCCTGTCATCGTACTCACGGATCAGCCGTTGAGAAGAATCTTCAGGAAACCTGAATCTTCAGGAAGAATGTTAATTTGGGCTATCGAACTTGAGCAATACGGGCTGCAATACAAAGCCAGACCGGCCGTGAAAGCCCAAGCGTTAGCTGACTTCATAGCTGAATGCACATTCGCGAAGGACACAAAGATAGACCCGTTAGAGGAAGAAGCGAAAAATCCATGCCTACCGTCTCCAGAGACATACAGACACGTGGGTCATCCACGTGGATGGAGCAAAAAATCAAGAATTAGCAGGCGTGGGAGTTTTCTTAGCAGGACCAAACGACCTGGAGATGCGATACGCCATCAGAATCCTGCAGCCATTGTCCAATAATGCGGCTGAATACGAAGCAATGCTGGCAGGACTCAGAATTGGAAACAGTTTCTCCCCCGAAGCCACTCCTGGTAGGGAAAAGGAAGACAGAACACGGTTAAGGATCCGGGGAGATTCCAAGTTAATAATGGACCAGGTCCTGGGGAATTCCCAAGCCAGAGAACCCATCATGGCCCAATACTTAGCCAAAGTGAAACGCGAGCTGTCAGAGATACAAGAAAAAGGCACCCTAGTTACCTTTGAGCACATTCCTAGAGAAAGCAACGGAGAAGCCGATAGCCTCGCCAAAATGGCAGCCAATCCGGAAGCCTCAATACCGAGAGACGTGCGCTATGGAGAACTGTCTACACCCTCTTTCATGGAAGAGCAGGCATCGCTCTGTGTGGAAGAAATGGAAAATGATTGGAGGATCCCAGTTATAGAATATCTAAAGCATGATAAGCTACCGGGAGACCAGACAGAGAAAAAGAAAGTCCTAAAACGGGCAGCACGATGCACATATTATAACGGAGAGTTAGTACGAAGATGCTTCTCACATCCGGCCGCTAAATGCATAACGGAACAAGAAGGCTTGCATGTGTTACGAGAAATTCACGAAGGGATATGTGGCATGCACATAGCCAGCGGCACACTGCCAGCTCAAGTCTTTCGGTCGGGATTCTACTGGCCCACCATTCGACGAGATTGTCACAACTTCGTGAAAAACCTGTCAGAAATGTCAGGAATACGCTAAGATTCCTCGAAAACCTGCCGTGCCAATCTCAGAAATAGTGGCTCCATGCCCGTTTGCCAAATGGGGGATCGACATCTTGGGCCCGTTTCCAAAGGCCAGGTCTCAGCTAAAATTCGTGGTCGTAGCGGTAGACTACTTCACTAAGTGGGCCGAAGCTGAGGCGTTAGCCACCATTACCACTGAAAAAATTTGGCGTTTCTTCAAACACCAAGTCATCATGAGATTTGGACTACCACGCGTGTTAGTCAGCGACAACGGGACACAATTTACAAGCCAGTTCTTCAGGGATCAGTGCGAAGAGTGTCAGATAGAGCAAAAATTCTCCTCTGTGGCACATCCCCAAACTAACGGCCAGGCGGAGGTAACTAACCGCAGCATTCTTAGCGGCATCAAAAGAAATTTGGAAGGATCCAAGAAGAAATGGCCAGACGAACTGCCATATGTGCTATGGGCCTATCGCATGACTGTGAAGGCCAGCACGGGAGAAACCCCGTTCGCGTTAGCGTTCGGAATCGAGGCTGTCACACCAGTCGAGATTGGCATGATGAGCCTCCGGGTGGCTCACTTCAAAGAAGAAAACAATGAAGAAAGGTTACGAGCTAACCTCGATACTCTGCCCGAAATACATGAGGAAACCCTCCTGAAAACTCTGCACTACAAGAGAAAAATGGCACAATATCACAACCGGCAAGTGAGGGAGCGATTGCTCAAAACCGGAGATCTAGTGCTCAGAGACAGACGGGCAGCAGGACAACGAATGGGAAAACTCAGTCCAAACTGGGACGGACCGTATCGTGTCACCCGCATTGTGGGAAAAGGAGCGTACCACCTGGAAACGCTTGAGGGAATGCCCCTGCAGAACTCCTGGAACATCGCTCGGCTGAGGCTATACCACGCCAGGAGCTAATCGGGTAACATCAAAGTTATTCTAATAAATGAATACTGAGATATTCACCATGCGTTTGCTACTGATAATACGCAGGTAGCGAAGAATGCCAGGGGTGAAAATCCTATCCTTATGATGGCTGGTCCTGATCAGACAGCTCATTAAGACGAGGCACACCCTGGCATAACAAGCCGTTTGGGAGTGAAAATCCTATCCTTGTGGTAACCGTGCTCACATAGACGGCCCATTAAGACGAGGCACGACCTCAAACGGCTCCCCGGAGTGAAAATCCTATCCTTGCGGTAACCGTGCTCACATAGACGGCCCGGTAAGATGAGGCACGCCCCGGAATCCTTGGGAGTGAAATCCTATTCTTATGGTAACCCCATAAGGAGAGGCACGCCCCAAGGAGAGACCAACTCCGTCCTGGAAGTGAAAATCCTATCCTCGTGGTAACCGTGCTCACATAGACGGCCCATCGAGACGATGGCACGATTCCACGAACGCGAGGTACAACGCTTGGGGGTGAAAAGTCCTATCCTTGTGATGGCTGGTCCTGATCAGACAGCTCACTAAGACGAGGCACTCCCCAAAGCCTATCTATGGCGGAAAGAAATAAAGAGATCCTGACTAGTAGCCGCGCGGTTGATACCCGGTGAAGCGATCCCAAAGCCTATCTGTGGCGGAAAGAAATAAAGAGATCCTGACTAGTAGCCGCGCGGTTGATACCCGGTGAAGCGATGACAAAGCCTATCTGTGGCGGAAGGAAATAAAGAAATCCTGACTAGTAGCCGCGCGGTTGATACCCGGTGAAGCGATGTCAAAGCCTATCTGTGACGGAAGGAAATAAAGAAATCCAGAGTGAAGCGATGCCAAAGTCTATCTGTGGCGGAAAAAAAAAAAAAAAAAAAAAAGGCCTATCTGTGGCGAAAGAAATAAAGAAATCCTGATTAGTAGCCGCGCGGTTGAAACCCGGTGAAGTGACGATAGAAAGATGACAACGCTGCAACAACAAGGTGGAGATAGGCGTAAAGCCCCCTCTGACAGCGAGCTGATAGAAAGTAAACGGGATATAACGCGAAATTGCGCGCCTATGAAGACCTAACGCCAAGCATCCCAGACGGACAAGTAATCAAACGGGCATCATAAAAGAAAAGCAGATAAAGAATTTCTGTCCAAAAAAGAATGGATTAGCTGAATCAAGGCCGACATTGTTTAAAATTACAAAATGGGCCCGTCAGCCACAAAGTAAAACATCTAAACGGCAAAAATCTAAAGATTAGGCGGCGCATTGACCCCTCCTTGCTGAGTAGCCTTCCACTGGTAAAAAGCGCGGTCAGTAATGGCTGGGGCTCTATCATTAAAAAACGCAGAAAGATCTTCAATACGGAGCTCCTCAACGCCATAATGATGCATCACGGCTTCTGCCATAATACCCCCACCCTGCTCGAAGTACCAACGGTTCTTCTCAGCGTTATGGGAGGAATCAGCAGACAGCTCAGCATTCCTCTGCCTCTCCAGACGCAGGCTATCTTCCTCCTGAGAAAGGCGTAGGGCCAAATCAGCACGTTGCCTCCTCTCTTCCTCCAAAGCCAACTTAGCGACCTCTAACTCTTGTTTGACAGCGGCAGCTTCTCTCTGAGCAGTCTCCGTACTTTCGTTGGCAACAACAAGAGCATTTTCAAGACGCTGTCGTTCCTCCGACAGCCTGCTTATCTCTCCCCGCCCGTCAGTGGCAGCCCTGACATTCTCCTCATCCATATAGTGAAGATGGCAATACAAAGAAAACGCCTGAGAGCGAAGGAGATTGATGCACCCATGACTCCCCCGAGCCACGAAGGCATCTCTCTCTCTGGGAAGAGACAAAATTTCTGCCATCAGATAAGCGGTGGAGGAAAGCACGGTCTCAGGATCGGCATCGGCAGGAAACTGCAGAATACTATCCCTGAAGGAGCGCAAGCTGACGTGATGAGTTGGCATGAGAGGAGGATCATAAGGAGAAACACCGGCCATTAAGGTAGGAGCAGGCCCACCCCTCACGATAGGAGGATGAGGCATCGGAACGAAGAACAACGCACCAGGAGAGGTTGGCCGGCTAGAAAGGCCTTCTGCGTTAGGCATCAAAACATCGTTGCCCCCGGGCACCTCAGGATTTAGAGCATCAGAATCATAGCCCATTGGAGTGTACGCAGAATGAATCGGGGAGCCAGGAGGCACATGGGGCTCACCGCCAAAATCAGCGGGTTCTGGACGATCAGCAGACATACCCCCGCCCCCAGGAACACTTGAGCTAGGGTGAACGGCCGAAGAAGAAGGGTTGGTTGCCTGAAGATCATAGCGGGCCTTCTTCTGACGCTCGCGAAGGATATCTTCGATACCCATATCTCCCTCAGAGGTAGATGGGACAGAAGCAGCAACAACTTCCTATATAAGGTAGAACGGGATAAGGAAATCATGTACAAAGAAAGACAAAGTCTCAAAAGTAAGATAAATGCTCACCTGAGCGGTAGAGGACGCAAGAGGAATCCCAACAGGAATCGGACCAACCGCAACCTCTGAAGAAACAACAGTAACGGAGGGAACAGCACGAGCTCTCCTAGGCCTTTTCTGCCTCACAACTTGAGTGCTCGTAACGCTAGCGGTAACACCCCCTTCCTCAGTGTTGGCGGCAGCGGCAGCAGCAACCCTAGCCTCAGCGATAGCTTTCTTCTTCGCCTCCTGTTTCCTCCTTCTGCGGAAATACTCGGGCTCCCAACCAGGCGGAGGCACTGCACAAACACAAAACGTTAGCGTTAGTACTTCTTGACAAACGCAAAAGAAAGGGTTAAACACTCACCCTTCTTGCACTCTTCCACGGGAAACCCGTTAGCCACTTTTCGGGCATCAACGCTAAAATCAAATTTGAGCAACGTCTGCAGCCAACCATCCTCCGGGCTGGAGAGAGGTTTTCGATGACCCCAAGCCCCATCCTTAATCGTCTCGTTGAAGCCAGCCCTCCACATCGGCTCCGGCAGATCAATAATGAAAAATTCCTCTTTCCAGTGAGGAATGGACGACTCGATACCCATGAGTTTCCAGGTGAAGGGTTTCAAAGAACCATCTTCATAGCGAGGCGATATTGAGATCACCCATTTGCAAGAATATAACTGGAAAATGTCATGGAGCAACGCTAAAGAGGGAGACTCTATCCCCTTGAAACGACACAGTGCGGCAAAGGCACTAACAACGCAAATTGCGTTAGGACTCAACTGAGCCGGAGCCAGATCGGAATCAACCAACAACAACTTTACAAGTGGGTCAAGAGGGAGACGAAACCCATGGTCAAAAAGCTTAGCATACAGCATTCTGCTATTGCCGGGCAAAACGCTGTTTAGTCGAAGCGACGCAGAAGCAGGACGCACGGGATATTCCTCGGGAAATAATGCAGAAAACCCAGCGAGCCTACGGTTAATTAAGGGCAGTGTGTACAGAGAAGTGGGAGTAGTATCAATTACTTCTTCCCCGGAGGACCTTTGGGGGTCTCCTTCTCCAGAGGATTTCCTAGTCCTAGCCATGGCCAACAAAGAAGCAACAAAGAGGAGAGAAAAAGACGTGTACCTTCGTGAAAGAAGAATGAGAAGAGTCTTGAACCAGAAAAAGAGAGCGGCGCGAGGAAAAGATAGAAAAAGAAAAAGAGGGGAGAAGAAACAATAAGTATAACCCTGAAAGGACACGACCAGTCAGCAGCAGACGCGTGGTAAAGCAGCGCGTCGTGAAAAAAGGGGGCTGACAGAGGCGTCGCAACCACTGCATAAATGTATGTTCAACTCAGTGCTAAACCACAAAATATAATGTAGGTAGTGATGAGAGGATCGAATCCACAGGGAGGAAATCTTGAATAATTCGTATTTTTCTTGTAAAAACCAAATCGGAACAAAGTTGGGGGGAGTTTTTGTAATTGAAACCAAATTAAAAACAGTACTTTGAATGTAAATCAGTAGGTGACAGTAGCATGCACGAATTATAACTGAAATAATGAGTGAAATCACAGGTAGAGAAACAATCCTTGGTAGAGATTTAAGCAAGGTGACTATCCTTTGTAATTGATCATTGACAAAACATATTTTCTGAAATGGATTTATAGAAATGTTAAAGGAATAAGAGACACTCTAAATTCCCAGGTTTCCCCCTATACAAGTCAATTAAAAGAGACACTCTAATAATGACCCAAACTCTCCTAACAATTTCTCAAGTTTTCCTAAGAGTTGCTGGAAAATTGTAAACACACGGGAAACCCATCTCAAGGTCTTGAGACGAACTTACTCAGCCCAGAACCTATTCTTTCTTTCTTCCTAGTTTCTAATGACAAGTCTTATGCCAATTATTCACTAGTTGTCTACTCAATCTTCACTTAATGTAGGATGAACACTAACATAAATGAAACTGACATTACTCATTCAAATCAAATCACAAGTTGGCCAATCTTTAAATTCAACAAGAACAAGTTTGACATTTAAATGAGAAAGAAAGAAATACAAAAGCATTCATATTAAGTTCAACAAAGTCTCACAATAACATGGATAGTCAACCTCTAATCTCTACCAAGAATCAGAGGGGATTAGCTACAATACATAATTAAAATTACAAAATAAACTAATTGTTCAAAGGTAAACAAATCTGGAAAATGATGGTGAAGATGAAGTGCAGCCCGCTGCTCCTATCCTTGTCTCCTCTCTCTCTGTTCGAATGTGATGATCCTCTCGTTTGCGCTGTCGTCCTCTCTTTAATAACCTTTCTTCTTCTCCTCTCCTCTTCCAACAAAGGTCCAGCCTTTTCCATAAAATAATTGCAGCATGTGCTACCATACCAGGCTGGTGCTGGGCACTACATCACTCTTGGAGAGAATATTCTTGAATAATAAAAGGGAGTGCTTCTTACATTCTTCCATTTTGTCCCCTTGGTGCTTCTGCAAGGTGGAAGAAGGAATCCAGGCACTAACACTCGTGCTCATGTCTTCCACGTACCAGGATGGGCGAACCAGCACTAACAAATAAAATACAAAAGTACGCTCAGTGCTGTCCAGGCTGGAACTCTGACAGGTCGCTTCATGTCAAGGCCTCGAGACGAAGAGACCAAACTCGGCAGGCAGCAGGCTGAAATCAAAAACTCCAACAACGATTGATTGTTTCAGCTCTAATCTTCAAGCTTTTTGTTCCTTTTCCTCATTTAACGATAATTAAGCCTGTAAAGCAAAATAGGAAGGAAACAAGCTCAAAGTAGCATAATTATTATCTCGATTAATAATAAAAGAGACAATAAAACAAGGTAAATAAACAATCAATCAAATCCCCCACACTTAATCCATGCTTGCCCTCAAGCATGAACTAAGAACACACAAAATTCACATCCCTGTACAGAAGATCAATCCCTAAACTGGACTCATATAAATACTTCAAAAACCAACTCATTCAAGCAATGCTCAAGCACTCCAAACACCACAAATGTGCAAATATTCATATAGTGGTATGATAGCATGCTGTTCAACCTGGAAATACAAGCCTAGAACTTCTGACTTCTCTTCCTTCGACTCAATCCAAACACTAGCTGCGACACTCATGCAATAAAAATAAAAATTAATAAAAACACAAATAGCAAAATTAAAGAACACAGCCAATCTTTCCTCTTTTAATTCTTCCTCCACCATCTTTCTTTTATTTAGGCCTTCGGCCTCTTATACCTCCTTTATTTATTTATTTTTTTCTTTTCTTTTTTCTTTTCTTCCTTTTTCTTCTTTTTTTCTTTTTTTTTTTTTTTTTTTTATTGCAACACTTCTTTTCTTTTCCCATGAGTTTCACTTCTTTCCACATTCCCAAATTAAATAGAGAGTGCATGCAGACATGGTCTTTCACCAAGGGTGCTATGATCGGTCCAAAATTAAGGAGTTAGCACACAACCGACCGGAAGTTTCTCCAAATAGGGATGATGGAGCCGAACCACCAACATCGTGCAATCCAGGAGGGCATGGTGAGAGACCAGCACACAAGAAAATTTAAATGATACTCATGCAAACTGAAATTAAAAACTAGAAGCAGTGTAGAGGATAGGATCTTCATCCCAAGGCCTAGGGATGAGAAGACAGTGCAATTCTAGCAAAGTATTTCCTAGGAAAGCAGCACTCATCATACATCTATGTGAATAAATATACAATCATGATTTCAGAAGTGTTTAGCATTGCAAAACAGAGTTGATTGATCAAGTATTCACATAAGTTCAGTTTTTGGGATTTCAAACCATACAAAGGGGTGTGAAAACAACAACAAAAAGAAACAATACTCATGCAATAAATAAAAATAAAAACAAGCAGTTGTGCACACACAATTAAAACATGCAGCAAAGGGATAAGATCACGCAAATAAACACGATAGTGTCGCCCCCACACTTATTGGACACATTGTCCTCAATGTGAGTAAGACCAAACAAACAAAAACACAAAACAATAAAGACATAATTAATAAAAGAAGGGAAAGGGAAAATTAAACCAGGGTGGCGCAGCTGGAGTTGGTAATGGACGTTCCATGGTCAAGGCATGAAATCTGGTTTTGTGCCTGAAATTCAAAATCGCATTCGTCTCAAGGCCTTGAGACGAAGCGGACTGGAAATTCTGAAGGCAGTCCGACTTGCTGGAATGGAATGGCTTGAAATGTCGTGGGTTGCCTCCCACGTTTTGTTCCAGTTTATAGTCTTGGAAAAGACTAGATACTGCATGCTTAAACTGCATTAACATCAGATGGCTGATTCGTGGTGCTCTCCACGATGTGAGATTGAAATCCCTCATAAAATGGCTTCAAACGTTGGCCATTAACCTTGAAAATGGAATTTGTCTTCGGGTCCTGAATATCTATGGCACCATGAGGGTACACGTTGACAACAATGTAAGGACCTGTCCAACGGGATTTTAATTTACCAGCCATAATGCGAAATCTGGAGGTAAAGAGGAGAACGTTTTGGCCAACTCTCAAGGCCTTGGAATGGATGCGACCATCATGGTACACCTTCGCCTTAGCTTTGATGATGGCTGAATTCTCATAAGCTGAATTTCTCAACTCTTCTAACTCCTGAATCTGCAATTTCCTTTGCAAACCAGCTGTATTCATGCTCATGTTGCAGTGCTTGATAGCCCAATATGCACGGTGTTGCATCTCAACGGGTAAATGACATGATTTTCCATAAACCAACCGATAAGGAGTGGTTCCAATTGGAGTTTTGTAAGCTGTTCTATAAGCCCACAACTCTTCCTCTAAGGGCGCCCTAGCAGCCCCCTCATCCCGAACGAGCATCTCTTCGCGAAGAAGGAGAATCTTCTTCTCTGCTAACGCCAATTCCGCCTCCAGAACCTCAATCTTGGCTCTCCCGATAGATCTTTCCCTGTTCAAATCCGTTTGGGACGATTCATAGAGGCGCGTCAGCAACTTAGAATGCTCCACCGCCTTCTCAAGCTGCACCTTCGCAGCACTCAATGCGATGGAAAAATTGCGGGACTCGCGATCGTGAATTTCGAAGTGATAATTCAGATGGCGAAAGAAGTCCAGAGAATCATTCAAAACGTGGCGAAAGCGTGCCGAGGGAGGAAGTTGGAGAAATTCCTCTTTCTCTTTTTTCGAACTCAGCATCTCACCTACCAAGGGAGCAGTAAACTCATCTCGAGAAAAAGGTTGGGGAACCCTGACAGCGCGAAGGGCATCAAAGCAAAACCCTGCAAGATTCATACGATAGGCCGGGGCCCCGTTAGGGCCGAGATTGATTGAGGAAGGCGGGGAAGAGCCCTGAGGAAAGGTACTCTTAAAAGGAGTAAAAAACAGCTGCGGAGTAACCAAACGTGACGGTAGCTCATCAATCGAATCCGCCGCGAGAGGCTTGACTGTTACGTCAGGAATGCAGTGAGCAATGGGAGAATCAGGAGCGTCAGCCGTAGGTGAAGGACAGTCCGTTGGCGGGGCCTCTTCCTCAGTAAGACAAGTTTTTTCCAATACCTCAGCAGCCCCCGTTGGTTGAGAGGCGCCTGCCTCAAACGAAACATCAGGCGTAGAAACAGTTGCCGCATCTGCAGGAGATGTCCCGGTAGCTTGTCCATTAGAGGCCACTCGAAGTTTCTTCCGACGCTGGGAAGCAGCAAGGGAAGAAGCATGGCAGAGGTCTGACTTGACACCCGCATCCTCATCATCGCTAGTAATTACCGTCGCTGCGACAGGCCTGGAGTCCGTCCCCGTGCGACGCTCCGGTAGCCAATTTTCCACAAAGCGAGAAGTTCGAACAGAGCTAACGGGCCTTCGCCCTCCCCGGGCCACGGTTTTAGTTCTCTTCCTCGAAGGAGGAGCGCCACCCCGACTTGAGCCCTCGGCCGGAGGCGAGGCTGGCAAAGTTTGAAGCGGCGTTACGCTCAGAGGTGCACCGGAGTCACCTAAGAAACAACCGTTAGCCTCCTATAGCAAACAACGCGAGCGAGGACTAAAGAAAAGAAAAAAATGAAAGAAATAGGCTCACCCATAACGCACTCTTTCAGAGGCTTGAACAGAGCAAAGGCACGAATGCGGTAGTGGGTATCCTCGTCTAACAAAGCGTTAGCTTGGTCCAACTCAGTTCTGGACAAAATCGCGGGATTTGTCCAAACGGGACCTATCAGCTCTTGATTGAAATTGATACGCCACAAACGTGACGGTAGCTCCAAAACAAAGAAGATGTTCTTCCAATCAGCTACACCCCTCTTGAAGTCGTGGAAACGTTGCCAAAACGACTGCACGAGTGCATCATCCCACCGGGGAGTGATCTCGATTAGACAATTGTAGCAAATCATGCTAAAGAATTTGCGAAACAAAGTGATAGATGGGGCAAAAATGTTCTTCAACTCGCAAGCGCGAAGAAAAGCATACACCGCACACCAAGAGGAAGGAGTTATCTGGGCAGGATTAAGGCTATACTCCCGCAGCAGAGTTAGTATCGACTCATGAACGGGGAAGCGGAAACCATAAAGGAACATTTTAAAATAAAGAAGCCTACTGTGGCCCCACCCTGGATTATGAAGCCTCATATCACTACTAGGAATAGAAGGCTCATGCCCAGGAGGAAAGGTAATACCATGTTCCTCCAGTTTGGCTTTCAGAACCACATCGCAGGTAAAAATACTCGGTGACTGGGCGATTTCGGGATCCATGGGCCTAGAAATAATCTGGCGAGGCCTATTCCTAGCCATAGCAAACCAACAAAAAGGAAATCTGAGAAAGGATGGATTGATACCTTAAAGGAGAAGAAACCCAGAGAAATCGGCGGACAGTGGCGAACGGCCGGAAAGATATTCGGAGAAGAAGGCGAAGGAAGATAGAAAGAAAAATTCGAAACAAGGGCAAAAGTTTTGAGAAATTGGAGAATAGCCCTTCTTAAAGGATAAAAATGCCACCGCATTAATTGAGTTGCCAATCGTGCGAGGACGCGTGTAGAAGAAGTTGGCCACGTGGGAGCGCATTAAAGAAAGTTGAAAAAGAGAAGTTATTCGTCGAAACTCCCCAAAAGGGCGAGATAGTGTTGACCCGGTCAAAGTAATCGTGAAGCGATTGCGTCAGTCCAGACAACCGCTCACGATAGCTATAATCAGCATACTAACGGTAATAATGACAAAATGGAAAAAGCAGAAAGACATCAGTTTATTCATTAAAATGCCAAGAGGCGGGTACAAGGCAAAACGGCTAATCCTCATCAGGCCAATAAATGCCGTGGTGGTAGACCCCATCATCATCAAGAAAGGGCATCTTCCCGTTAGCATTCGGGATAGGCTGGTTTGCCTCCTTTTCGGGGCAGGACCCTGACGGGCGTGACTCCCCCTCAACACTCAAATCTGCTAATCCCGCACCAGCAATGATGGGAAAATCCCCTTTCAGCGAACAGTCAGGAAAAGAAGAACATTTGCCACCCTCTTAAACAGCAGAACCAGAAGGAGCCAAAGTTGTAAAGGGCGATTGGGAAGTCCGTTTCCCTTGTTTCTTGCGACCCTTTCGGCGGACTGGAGGCCTCCATGGTGGCGAAGGAGGGGGATGATCCGAATCCGGCGAGGTAGGAGGAGTCGGCAAGGAATCACGATCCATGGAACTCAAAAAGTAAAAATCCGCCATGAGACCTGCAAAAAAGCAAAAAGAAGAAAAGGATGAAGATGAACAGGAAAGGAAACCACATTCTCTTATATAGCCGAAGGAGCGCTTCAATCCATGAAAAATCAATTAAGACGCTTGGGAGAATAACTGCCAGTGCAGAGCCCGATCCGTCGCAGGCACCTCTGCTCGTGAAACGCACCAATCAAAGGGCACCAAAAAACCGCCCAACCACCTGCCACTGAAAAGACGGCCCTGTAGCAGTCAAGACAGAGCATTCATTGCTAAATCCCGGAGCCCGACCACTGCAGTACAACGTCCCAAGGGAGACCCATTTTCGGTTGGGCTCAGGGCAAATACTTCCCACCAATAAAACAAGCAACCTAGCAAGAATAAGAAAAGACTTGGGAAAAAGCAAAGACAAGTTATTTATTTATGGCAAGGTGGCCTTAACGTTCGAATATATACAAGAAACGAAAGAAAAACTACGAGAAAAAGCGAAGCCAGCGGTCAGGTGTTGGACTCCGCATCGTCTTCCCCTGGCACAATGGGAACCTCCCTCAAAGCGTCAGCGACGGAGGTCAGTCTGGAAGAGCAAGCCCTCATGCTCTTCAGGCAACTAGCCAGCAGATCCTTCCTCTGCTGCAGCAGTGAGGTCACCACCTCGAGGTGAGCAGTGACGGCGGCCAGTTTCGCCAAACTCTCTAAGGGATTAAAATCCTCCAGAGTAATCCCCAGCTGCCTAGACAGAACAGGGGTTAACACCCCCTGCAACTCCAGAACATCCTCGGAGGTCTTGACGATCATCCTCTCCAGGAAGCCGATGTCACCCTCAGTAAGATTCTTCAGGGTCAGAGTTTTGGAGATCAGGAAATTGCGAATCAGTTCATCCATGATGGAGCGAGAAAAGTAGAACGTGAAAATATGGAAAAATTGGTGCAGAAAAATCCTGATTTATAAATACGGACAAAAACCGTCAGGGCCACCTAACGGGGCAAACTGTCGCGGTACTTAGAAGAACCCCCCGACAGAAAAGGAATATCAGCCCTTGGTAAACACTCGGGCTCATTTTCAGTTGGGCTTATGATAACAATTCACCTACAAGAAAGGGTATTTTATCCATCACCCGGCGGGAGGAGGCTTAGCTACTGTTTCGCACCACCGCGGTAGGAATGACTTCGCTACCTCCCCCAAAGGCTAACGGCACACGGGCTAACGGGTCCCCGTCGGCTCCTCTTACGGACCTCATGGATGGCTCCAGGAGTTATCTTACTCCCAGGGGGAAACCGCGCGTCAGGAATATCGCTCTGGCCGATATCCTACCGTGGGCCTACCCACCTACATACCTATCGCCAAGGTAACGTATCATGACAAAGGCAAACCACATACCCTAACGCTAGTGATAGCTCCGTACCCGTTTACTCGGGTGTGAACGCCCCTCTCCTTCTATAAATACCTCCCCCACAAAGGATGCAGGTAAGCATACTAAATTGGCCAAAACTCTGCTAATTTCAGTACACCTACTGACTTAAGCATCGGAGTGTTTCCGCCGGAGGCCCCCTCTGGCGTATTGCAGGTACTGTGGACCGCCGCGCACACTGATCTGAGAAGAGCCGCTCCGCCATACATCCTTCGGCAGAAGACAAATAATTATCAAATGAGGAGAGCAGAATGAGGAGTAAATGAAAGACGATGTTTAAGAAAAGTAATGCGATTGATAAGTTTTAAGTTCTTCCGTCTGGACGGGCCATCTGTGGGTCACTGCGGCGTGACTTGCATCGGATGTTGGTTGATGATGGCTTTGCTTTAGATGTTTTGCCATAATTCCCGTCTCGGCGCAGGTGATACTTGCAGTCCGGTTGTCCCTCTTCAGAAAGGAGTTTTGACGCTTTTTACAGCAAGGGATTGTGGATAAAACAAATGAATGCGATCAACATAAAACCACTGAAATCCCGAACCCTGCGCGAAAGCTAAATTAGCTAGCCCATCCTCTACACCATTAACTTCCCGATAAACATGAATAACACGATAAGTACATCCAGCAATACGAAGTAGACCCTTGATGTGACGCACCAAATTCATGTTTGCTATCGGGAAAGAGCGGTTCCTATTTATCGCATGCACAACACATTGGACTTTCAAATCATACACCTGAATTCCATGTAGCATGGCCAAAAGGAAAATATCTTTATTTACTTTTTAGAATTAGTAGCTTTTTTATTTTTCTTCGCTGATTCCGGCCAATCAATTTACCTCTTCTCAATTTCAAGATGAATGAATATGCAAATATTGGTCACAGTAAAAATAAAACAATCGATATAAAAAAAAATTATATCTCTATCATCAAATGAAAAAAAATCTATTAAATTAGAGAATCGAAAAAAAAAATCAAAAAATTAAGTGAATCGAATCATTTTCTCCTTTCAACCACCCATAATATAAAGATAAGGATAGTTGTAGTAAATTCTTTTTTCAAGAAATTACTTTAAAATCAAAAATTGATCCTGGAATTAAATTTATTCAATTCAACATTGTGGCCATGAATGCTTGAATTGGAAAAAGTCGATCAATATGATTAGTTGGACGAAATCAATCATGCCAATTTTTTAAATTTTTTGTTAATTTTATGATATATTAATAGTCAAATTTAATGTAATTCACTTCTGATAATTGTGGTTTTCTTGTACTTGTAAAATTAAGGGTGTGCCCACTGAATTAAAGAATAAATTTCCAAAAGAAAATCAAGGAAGAAAAGAGTTTAAGGACCTTTTGGGAAAGGGATAAATCAAAAAAAAGTCCCTGCAGTCTAATTGATTGACTTTTTTCATCCCTCTATTTTTTTAAACTATTTTTAGTACTCCGAGTCAATAAAATGACTTTTCTCATCCCTCACCCTAACGCCGTCCACGTTTTCTGTCTATTTGCTGACGTGAGTTGGGCTGGAACCCATAACCCCATGGTTGCCTTGCGCTCTACCAACTGAGCTACACGGCTTTTGTGTTAGCATGTAATAAAATCTGACTATTACCTCCCATGTTTTTCAACAATAACACCAGCACAAACATTTTTCAACTTTTGTGCAGATCATCTCTCGACCCGAGGTTGTTTTAAATTATTAATTATTATGTTGTTAAATATTTAAATTTTATTATAAAATTATTAATATTTCAATTTTCAAATAAGATATATATGTTTTGTTCATATATTTATTATATATAAATTTAATTATGGGTGGGCTATTAGTACTTCTAATTATTTATTTGCATTTTTTTTATATATTTAAATTTTAATGGACAAATTGATAATAGTTTTAAGTTGTTTTCTTTTAATTTTTTTAAGGAAAGAGAACATGTATGTAATTAGAATTTATCTGAATCTTGTTTCTTTTTTCAATTATATAATCTCATTATAATCCTAACCATTAAATTAAGCGTTGAAAATCACATATGTTATCTTTAAATTAATGAAAACTGTACAAGTTTCATGAGTTTTCATTACCCGAGGTTGTTTGTGTTATTATTGAAAAGCATAGAAGCTAATACTCAGATTTTATTAAATATTAACATATAAGCCATCTAGCTCAGTTGGTAGAGCGCAACGCAAAAGCCATGAGGTCAGGGGTTTGAGCCCAAATTCATGCAAAATCTGGCAGCCTGTTTTGAGATCTGATTTTTTGCTGACGTGGCGTGACACGTCAGTAGTCGATGACGTGGCAATTGGCGTGTCACGCCACGTCAGCAAACAGACAGAAAACATGGACGGCGTTAGGGTGAGGGCAAACAGACAGAAAACGTGGACGGCGTTAGGGTGAGGGATGAGAAAAGTCATTTTATTGATTCGGAGTACTAAAAATAGTTTAAAAAAAACAGAGGGATGAAAAAAGTCAATCAATTAGACTGCAGGGACTTTTTTTTTATTTATCCTTTTGGGAAACTCAAAAGTCCACTACTTTCTCACGATAAGCTTTTGTGACCATAAGTGACATGGCTAGCTGTCAGTGGACCGACCAAAATCATCACATTGTTAATTTCACCAGCCAACTTATTTCAACCATATCACCATCGTTGTTCAACGTCGAGACGTGAATAGGGACTAAACGTTGACGTCGAGGTCTCGACATATGACAAGGAAAAACCTGCAGCAAGAGCATAAAATTAGTAACATGGGGGTTTTACGCTAGTGAACGTATCCACTAGCAAGGTGATCTTGAGAGCTAACAAAGACAATAAAGTAAAATAATTGAATCAACTCAATCAAAACAGTAACCAACAAAATAGTAATAAAAATACAAGAGATAAAGGTGAAATTAAATGGGAGAAAATTCCTAGCAAGGGTACTTGGGTTACGTCGAGATCTCGACAGTCATTGACACAAAAATATTCTATTCCATGGCATAGACGTGCTATAGAGACCAGGTACGCTTAGGTCTCCTACTTTCCTTCGTAAGAGAAACTAGACCCAAAGTACGCTTATGAGTTCAGTCTTGACCCTTTGCCGTCCACCAAGGTACGCTTATGGTGACAATACTCAGAGAGCCCATAAAGCTAAGGAAAGACACGTCCAGGTCTCGACACTGATAAGTCAGACCTGATTAGTTACTAGCCCTAGATGAGAGGATTAATATGATCAAACATCAATCTAGTCGCCTACTACCTCCTTTGACCCTCACGTTAGTTATTACCCAAAGGAGTGACATTAGTTTTAAAAGACATTAAAAGGTGATCAATCAATTAACATAACTTCTAAATCATGGATTAAATTCGGCTAACATCCAAATACAATTATAGAACATATGAAGAACAATCAAGTCTCTTGTCTGGATTTAGTAACCCTTAAAGACCCTTGCTAAGAAGATGGATTTAGCTATTCATACTCATGGATAACAGATAAGAAGATTTAAATAGCATAAGTTTAAAGGGAAATAAAATAGAAGAGAAGAAACTATATTAAATACCGGTCGGAGCTTACAGCCCCTGATGAAGAAAAGATAGGTCGAGGTCTCGACCTCAGAAGGAAGTACAAATCCTTCTTATAGAGAGAAACTAACTAGAGAATACAAACTTAGGAAAATAATGCTTAATGGCCATTTTAAAATTTTCAAAAATCCTACTTTATTAGTTAAAAATTGTATATTTATTCCCCTAATTTTATTTTAAAATACTTAATATAGTTCTTAATTTTTTAGAATTTTCAATTAATGATAACAATTAAGAACTATATGAAGTATTTTAAAATAAAATTAGGGGAATAAATATACAATTTTTAACTAATAAAGTAGGATTTTTGAAAATTTTAAAACTTAAGGGACTTTGAAAATCTTGTGGATAATAAACGTTTGATGAAGTGAAAATTTTAAAAATTTAAGGACTATATTAGGAACTTATGAAAAAATTAGATAGGAATAGAATTTTAACATTATAAAGTATGATTATTTGAAAAATCTAAAATTCAAAACACTAAATTAGTAGTTTTCTAAAATCTTAGTGCCATTTGGATTCTCATAAGATCTTTTATCACTAAAACTAGCATATTCTCTCTTTTCGAATAATAATGCTTATAATTTGAATTTGACATTTCAGCATATTAATGTTCACAAATATAGAATTCATTATAGTAAATGGTAAAAATAATAAATTGTTGATTTTCCTAAATAATTCGAGTAATTTTACATTTATGTATATAGTTTAATATTTATTTTTATATAAACACATATACATGTTGTGTACGTGTATTATGATTTTTAATTTATAGTGTCCTAACTGTCCATAAGAGTTATGCAAAATACAATGATTAAATTTTTGATTCGAGCCCCTTTAAAAAAAAAATTAAGATAAATAATAAAATGAACTAATCGAATGAATTATAAAGTAAAATACTACTCCTTCCGTTTTCGAATAATCATTACTGGCGACTATTCATGCATGCGTTTCGAGGAGGCCGAATGACTAACTATTTGACCCAAAAAGTTCCGTACTTTTTCTCGGACGTACGTTAAAGATTAACGTACGTTAGAAAAAAAAGTACGGATTTTTTTGGGTCAAATAGTGAGTCATTCGGCCTCCTCGAAACGCGTACACAAACAGTAAAGTGTTAATTATTCGAAAACGAAGGGAGTATATTAATCATAATAATTGGAAGGCTTTTGGTTGATCTATTTTGTACTTGAATTCTGACATACGGTAGGAAGGAAATAATGAACTTTTTTTTGTAGTTTCTTTTATATACACTCTGTTTTCCCTTCTCCCTCGCCCTCACCCTCTCAAAGAAAACCACTCTTTTCCAGATTTTCAAAACCTAAAAACCATCCAATCTTCTTTGATTTCTTCTTCTTTTGCCATCCAATAATTGATCTTTCTTCTCATAAACTCATGTCTCCAATTATGTCATGTAACCCAATTCTCTACCTCTGCCTTGAATCAGATCTGTAGCAATCCCTACCACCCATGTCAATTTACACACAGATTCAGTTTTTTAGAAACTGTGTGTAAATTGACATGGGTGGTAGGGATTGCTCCAGATCTGATTCAAGGCAGAGTCAGAGAATTGGGTTATATGCCATAATTGGAGATGGCATGAGTTTAGGAGAAGAAAGATCAATTATTGGATGAGAAGAAATCAAAGAAGATTGGATGGTTTTTAGGATTTGAAAATCACTGAAGTGTTGAATGCCTTAGACCAGTTATCACTGGCTAATGAAGAGACAATGATTGTTTGTCGAGCTGCTTGGGATAGTTTTCTAAGGGATTTTGGTAGATATTATGCTGAGTTCCAAGGTTGTGTTCATGCACTTGCTGCTTTGGATTGTTTGCATTCGCTTGCTACTCTCTCGAAAAATAAGGTAAACCATTGGATGGATAATTTTCCTTTTCACTCTTCTACTTGTTTGATCTGATGAGTTATTTGCTGCAGAATTATATCCGTCCATTGTTTGTGGATGATGATGAACCTCTTCAGATACATGTTGACTCTGGGCATCATCTGGTATGAATGTTCATGTGAAATCTAATCACTTTCTATGCTTATTGAACTCATTAATATTGTCTTGGTATATTTATTCTTGTTGAATTTAATCCCATGTACTGGGTTACGGTATAATCTTTTCTCTAGTAAACTACAAGTTTTGATAATTTATGATATGTTGCCAGGTTCTGGATACCATTTTACAAGACAATTTTGTGCCAAATGACACGTGATTGCATGCTGATAAAGAGTTCTGTCAGATTGTTACTTTACCCAACATGGGAGGAAAGAGTTGCTACATCCGCCAAGTTGCCCTTATTGCTATAATGGCTCAGGTAGAGCCTGAACCTGATAAATTTTTATTACTTGTGTGCTGTTGTGATCATTTTTTGGCCATTGGATATATATATATATATAGCAAAAAAACAAGAGAAAGAAACTACAAAAAAAAGTTCATTATTTCCTTCCACTGTTAGGAAAATTTTGGATAATTTTCATGCCACCTGAAAGTCATCAAAACTTGCACGTTTGCTGTAATTTTTTCACACTCAGCGCTACTGTGTGGGTCTGTAGGGTTACAGCTGATGGTGCTAAACCATCTATGTTATCGTTTTCAATTTCATCATTTTTCATTTCATCTCTATTTGGTCTTTGTCGTGGTCCCACATTTGAGAGGGTGTTATTCCCCGCAAGCAGGTTATTGTATAAACATCTAATAATTTCTTTTCCCAATGTGTGCTATACATATTTTTGAAACATCTAATAATGTTTCTTTCTCAATCTACTACAGAAAAATCTCTGGATTGGACCAACTGAAGCTTCCAAATTGGCTCCAAGACTTAATGAACTGATTAGGACAAATTGTGATATATCTGTCGTTGGGAATATGGCATGTGAAGTGCATTGTGGGATCTAGTTCCACAGTGCCTTGTGGTATAGTTGAGAATGCCTCAGATGTATGGGAGTTTTTCAACCTAAGGAAGCTTCCTGGGATTATGGGTTTAGATAGTGTATGCTTTGTGAACTTCATCGCTGTTTGCTTTTTTATTTCAGCAATTGGTAGCTAAAAATGATGAATTTGTTTAATGAAACCTTAATAGAATATAGCAGTGCTCTTTTTAGTCTTCCTTTCTTGAAGAAATTTCTCCAGCTTCATGTGATGTTGTTGAACATTGCTAGTCGTGCAGGTGCTGCCTACTCTCATCCTACTAGAGCATTGGTAGTTGATATTGGACGTCAAATTCATGAGCATTTTGCTTTCCTCCTTTTTTATTTCCTCATATGTGTAAGTCAAATTCATGAGCATCTCTTTTGAAGAGAAACTAAACAAGAAAAAGAATGAGACTCCTATTATAGCAAATATATTCACAGGATTCCCATTTCTGGAAAGATGTGCATACTTTATTGATGAGCGTTCTTCATGAATTGATGTTTTAGCTACAACTTCATTAGCCTTGAAGAAGATTAAGAAATGAGAGGGCTCGTGTGAGAATGCACTTATGTTTTTATCTTGCTTCTGATTAAACTGGCAGGTAATGGCCTCTTTCTCTTGAAGATGGCTAGCAGAAGAAAGGATCTCAACATTCTTGGTCTGGAAATTGATGAAAAGGTTATCTGCTTTCTACTTTTCCCATTCATTCAATGATAGATCTTTAGCGACTGTTTCTTGTGACTCCCATTTCACTATTGTTATTTTTTTTATTCAGCTTATAAGACACTGCTTGCATTCTGTTCATCAATCAGGCATTCAAACTGGGTACGCTGTATATATCAACACATTTCTGTCAAAATGAATTGCTAAGCTAGTTGTACTTTAGATCAATTTATTTAGCTTTTCAGACTTTCTTGTTCCTCATAGTGGATGCCTTTTCTTCTGTTGCATACTTTAGGTACTTTATTGCAGCAAATGCAACATCAACATTCCGGTCTATAGTATCTTCATACCCTGGGGAGGTTGTCCTTGTTACCATTAAGGTAGAGGAGACATGTCTGTTTATGGCCAATTTGTCTGATACATTTGTTTGTGTGATTTCCTTCACAGAGTTACGATTCTCTACATTCATAACCAATGACTTCTATGACAGACCACAAAGAACTATCTTTGGTATTAAATAGAATAAGTCAGCTTGAATTTGACTTCTTAGCTTAAATCACCATCTTTGTTACCCTGTCCAGTGTCCAGACCCTGATTTCAATAACCCAGAACATAGGTGGAGAATGCTGCAAAGGTCATTGGTTGAGGCCGTTGTGGATATCCTTGCAGATGATGGGAAGGCAACACAAATTGACGACTTCCTAAACTTGTCTTGCACAAAGCAGTGTTAACTCCTTCATTTTTTGTCAGCGTAGATGATCATTTGTTTGGAACTGCTTTTTTAGAGCTTAATCATGCTATTGACTGGCCAGCCTCGCACTATGTTTTTCTGCAGTCTGACATAGAAGCAGTTGCTGTAAAGATGAGAGAACTATTTCTGAAGTATAGCAAAGGCAAGCTCACTCTATTGAATGACCAAGGAGTGTGGCTTGAGGAGAACCCATTTGGCGCAAGGTCAGATCGGGAACAACATGTTATAGATCGTGGGGATCACATGTACAGATGATTGCTTTTGAAATGAACGGCTCAATATCAGAGTGGCTGGCATATTAACCTATTTTGTCAGTAATTGAGTTTCCTTAAATTCTTCTATTGTTGACTTTATCTTAGATTCTATGGTTTGGAAACTTCAAATTGAAAGTGACTCCTAATTTAAATTTTACCGTGATACTAATTACTACTCCCTCCGTCTTTTTTTAATTGATATTTTTACTATTTGATGGCAAAAGAAGAAGTCAAAGAAGAAGAAAGAAGAAGATTGGATGGTTTTTGGGTTTTGAAAATCTAAAAAAGAGATTGGTTTTCTTTCTTGGGAGAGGGAGATGGAGATGGCAAAACAGTTTTAATGGAATAAAATAAAATGAATAAAATAACTTTGCACAAGGTTTAATCCCGTGATAGATAAAGTTTGATTTTTCATTGAAAATAAGAAGTAACCAATATTGGCATCCACATCGTCCAGGAAAATACCGTCAAACAAATGGATCACATGAACCACTTGAGATTGTTATCACCCACAATTTTCCTGTCAGGTTTAACCCAAATACCTTCCATGAATTTATCAGCATCGTAAGGCCGTTCCGACGAGTAGCCACTGTAGAATGTGTGGTACCTGCTAGTGGCGAGCGAATAGAAAACTCCATCCTTTGCATCGTCAATCATGGGTAGAAAAATGGTGTTCCCCATTCCTCCACCCTCATCAATCTTCTCCATGAACCAACATCTCTGGCTAAGAAACATCTCTTTACCTCCAAAATCAACACCACCTTCCATCAATTCCCAATCTTTCTCCAAATCGTTCCACTGAAAAATGCTAATCTCTCCCCCATCAGGCTCGACACTAACAAATGCAGGCGCCCCATTAATTTCCACGAGAAAGTCCTCTCCGCGTAGAGATGGTGGTCGTTGAAGCTTAGACGGCCAAATTTGGAAGTCAGGAAATTGACCTTCAGCAACATCCTTCAAGTTAAAAACTACAATGTCTCTGTTCCCGCACAGAAAATAATGCAACCCGTTAAGCACTAAAGGGCTACACTCATAATATCTCGCCTCTCCTATCTTATTTTGAAGTTCATGCTCCCTCCAAGTCTCTTCTCCGTGTTTGAGGGTAAACATGCTCATTCCTAAACGATCCATTCCAACAACTAAGCAATTTGAGCAGGTAGGGGGAGAAGAGAAGGAAAGAATAGTTTGGTATGTAGAGGGATATGAAGACATTCTAGGGAGTTCAATCTTTTCTTGTGTCGAAAGGTTGAAGAAAAATAAACTTTCATCAGAATCATCACTGCAACGGGACACGAGCAACCACCCATCTCTCGAGTACCGAATCTTAGCTCCTTTTAGCTTTGGAATTCCCATGCGATACAGCTTCTTGTGAACCGGATCAAAGAATCTGAATATAGGAACACTATCGTAAGAACCAGTTGTTTCTTCTAAAAACATCAATAAGGGAGAAAAACTTTGACACTGCTCTAGCAATGCCAAAGAGATCAAGGATGGAATGGAGTAATCTTGAATGGAAATTTGCTGCCATGCTTTGCATACTCCACGAAACACAGCATGGTCCCTTCCAAATAGGCGCGATTGAATCAAATTTAAAAGCTCAGGTGGAACCATGTTCCATGATTTTTGCACCTCATCTTCTTCTACTTCCACACTTGCCTTGTTCTCTTTTTCTGAATCCAGCCGGACACTTTCTTGATCTCCCTGGGGAATCATTGATTGATAAGAATAAATAAAAGAACATTAAAAATTTAGTGAAAGTGAGAAATAAAGAAGAAAGTCATAGGAATAGAACCTTGAGAAGTATAGGGAAAGAGGTGTCACAAGGCATCATAATCCAATCGAGTTCCATATCCTCTGTTGTTGCCATAGAACATAGCGTGGGTTGCATTCTAATGGTCCCCTCGTCCAAATTATAGACATAATAACTATCGAGATCATCCTGTTCAAGAAAATAGATAGAGTTCTCCTCGATTCCTGATTCAACTGCTGCAAAATGCATATGAGCAGTTTCATAGCCAATAAATATGGCAAGTCTTCCTATGTTCTTCATCCTAACCCATTCCTTGTTTAATAGATCCGCCTTGAAGATCTTAAATTCAGCCACATTTAAGGAATACAAGCCAGACATGATCTTGTAAACTTTATAGAGCTCACCAGAATACTCAAAAAAGTAATCTCGAGCAGTGAGAAAGTCAATCCCCCCTCTACCCATCTCGACCACCTCGAACCGATATGTTGATTCTTTAAACTCAACCATTACCAAAAAATCTCTGTTTTGGGGTGCGGCTAAAATTAGCTTTCCAGCCACAACCGCACGTACTCCATCCGGAAAGAATTCATAATCCCATTTCTTGATGGCAAATTCCTTGTCCCCAGGCTGGCAAATTATCAAAGCATTCTCTTCTTTATTGAAGTACGCAATGTGACAAGTGGGATCAGATGGGGGTGATGTGAGAATGCAGAAATCGTATTCGAAATCGAATAGGGGAAGCTCAATTGTCTCCTTCGACAACAGATTTACAAGAACATCCGGTGAGTCAGGAATACCAGTCAACAGTACCCATTCGCAACAAGAGCAAGCTATATTTCTACCTAGTAATCCAGGGACCTCACTTCCAACGTCATAATAACAATGCAGTTGTTGTCGTATGTTGAACACATTATTCTGTATGTGCCAATCCTTCCCATCAGTGATCAAGAGCCAAGGCTGTTGTGATGCAAAATCCGTCTTTGATTTTTCCACTCCTGCTAAAACTAGAATTTTAAAAAACAAAACAACGAAATCTAACATGTAAATTCGAGTGCACAGTAAAGAAGCCATACCTCCAGGAACTTGTTCGCCTACGCAGGACAACTCGGATACCATGTTGCTAAACTCTTCTTCCGTAGATGATTATAATATATATATCTGTAACACCACAATCTTTTATTTTAGACAACAGAAAATAAATTAGACGAAACTGAAATATAAATATTCATATTCAATCTGCAAGTCTGCACTAATTAAGAAGAAGATTCATACCTAATACTACTTTACAAGACCCTATTGATTAACCTAAGACAGAGAAACCGAGGGAAGAATTGTTTATTTATATAGCAAAGTACAAGGAATTCCTAATTCAACACGGTAAACTCAGACCAGTAATATTACGATACTTAATTACTGTATTTCTTTTTATAAAAAAAGCTAATTAATGTATTTATTTTATACCTAACTAATGTTAGGTCGGTAAGTTATGGTTAGTGGGCTGGCCTATTCTTCCAAGTCCTGCTCCTGTTTAGCTGGATTTCAGCTGGGCCCAGTGTAATATAAGTTTTTTTGTATTATAAGTTTATTGAAACCTTAGAGTATTGAAATACTAATTACTAGCATAGAATTCGGGCGGTGAAAAGGTTAAATCAATAATGTGATTTAAAATTGATTGTACTTGACATTTTGAAATTTTCATTCTTGTTGAAAAATCCAAGAGCCATTTATAAAATAAACTTGTGTTCATCTTGGCTCTATCATAAACTAGATTTGTGCCCTGCGATATGCGTATTGACGTATTTGTATAATGATCTTTTTAAAAATTAAAAGTAATTATAATGGGGTGTTAAATATATTGCAAATTTACTGGACTCATTTTCTTAACAAATATACATACTTTGTTATTAATTGTAACTTTATTTGAGTTTTCACATATAGTTCTAATTTTTAAGAATTTAGTAAGAATATACTTTGTTATATCCTTTATAAAAAAAATGTGTGCATGTTTTTTATTCACGGATTATCCTATTGTTATTATGATTCAAAATTGGATAATTTTATGAGTTAAATTATAATGACTTAATAGTAATAATATATTTTTTTATCTTTACTTTTATATATTTTATTGTTCGTCTTATAATTTATTTTACTAATTTTAACGACGTTGCATAACTACAAAAATGTACAATATTTAAATGTATTAATCACATTTAACTATATATCATACTTTGCTATATCCTTTATAAAAAAAATGTGTACATGTTTTTTATTCGCGGATTATCCTATTATTCTTATGATTCAAAATTGGATAATTTAATGAGTTAAATTGTAATGAATTAATAGTAATATTAACTTTTTTTATCTTTACTTTTATATATTTTACTGTTCGTCTTATAATTTATTTTACTAATTTTAACGATGTTACATAACTAGAAAGGTACAATATTTTAATTTATCAATCACATTTGACTATTTCTAAATATAATTTTAGAATGATATTTCTTAATTCTAATAAATAAAGTAAACTTACTTTTAAAGTTATTTCAAAATTTTAATATAAATAAACTTATATATTATTTTAATTTATAATTTATTTAAATAATACTTCTGTTTAGGAATTTGAATGTTACATTTGAAAGAAAGTAAAATTAATGGTAGTGCAATTTTATTTATCAACTTTTTCTTATGGAATCGTACTTTCTGCATAAGTTAAAAGTTACTGATTTAGAATAATGTTATTCTAATTAATGTTATTTTTAAGCGGGCTAGATTAAAATAAAAGGAGTATTTCAATAGAGAAAATAATAATAATGATAAAAAATTTGACCTTATAATCAAAGAAACAATCACTATGAGGAAATAATGCCAAAATTGTAATGAAGATGTGTAGCGATGCCTTGAGGTTGTGTGATAAAAATGATCCCACGTATTTAAAAATGGACCTATTTATATAGATTTTTTATTGTATTTAACCCATAAGTTCTAAAATCTAAAAGTTACATCTTAATAAGTTTTAAAATCTAAGAGATTTATCTTAATGAGCTCTAACTTTTAGACGTTTTATTATTTGGGAGTATAAGCCTAGACTGTCCCCAAGCAAAGAAAGTGAAACCATTATCGGAACCTGGGCGTGCCATTGAAAGGAGGGAATTTGGTGGAATGCAAGATCAGAAAAAGAAACTATATCACTCACCTTTTGATCATCATGATGATTAAGATTATCAAAAATCTTTGAAAAAACACAAGCCATACTTCACGAAATCCCACATTAGGAAAATTATCGATTTCGATTCTGTCTAATGATCTCTCGCCATATTTATATCACTCTTAATTCTCATCTTTTAAGTCTACAGTCACATGCAGCGAGATAAAATATTTCGGAGCAAAATGAGATAAATTTTTTTGGGTTTAAAAATGAAAAAAGAAATGGAAAAAAAAATTAAACTCTAAGGACTTTTATGAAATAACCTAAAATTTTGAGGAAGCTAATATGAAGAATAGATTAAATTCAGGAAAAGAGTTGTGATTGCAATGAATTGGGCTGTTTCTCCTTCTAGCATCATTCTAATCATCCATAATTAAATAATGCTCGATCATTGCTCTCCCAGTGAATACTATGTTAACTCTAACTCTATGATTGAAGTTAAATTTTGAAGTTCATAGGATCCTACCCAGTCGAATACTATGTTAACTCTAACTCTATGATTAAAGTTAAATTTTGAAGTTCATAAGATCCTACCCAGTCGAATACTATGTTTATGTGAGGTGTAAGAATTAATAAGTGTCATCACATTAATTTATTAGCTGTTCCCAAATAATTGTGAATCCCTAACCAAATTCAATAGTATTAATATTTTTATATTTTTGCTACACCTTCGATTAAATGCGGGCCTGGATACAAGTTGGATAAATCGATGGGCTTTCCTGGCCCGATCTGTCTTTTGGATTAATTGCGCAAAAGGCACTGCTAGATGACTTCTAATCAACGGCTAAAACACCAAAGTATACTAATACGAGAGTCGTTGGATTTACCGAATTGTCCTATTTTATAAGTTAATTACACAAGTCAAATTGATTGTATTACTGCCAATATTGTAAAACCCGGATAACCCGGTCTGGAAAATGGTCAAGAAAGAGTGAGAGGGTCAATCTGAAAAAACACGAATTCACCCATAATTTTAAGAAATTAATAAGTAAAATTTAATATTTTCATAAAGTATGAAATTTTTTAAAAATAAATGAAAGATTTGTCTTATATTTATATTATATGTTGTAGTATAATAGCACAAACATAGTATCGGTGTAATGCTTAAGATTTTTTGCCAACACACTGAACATGAGTTCAAATCCTATATTTAGCATTTTTTCCAAAATTATTTATAAAAAAAACCCGAATCAACTCAAGTTTACCCAGACCGGTTCACCGGTTCAACCAATCAGATCGATTAAATTTTGAAAAACCCATTTTAAGGAGTTTTTTTTTTTTGGGGGGGGGTTTCTGGTTTCAAACCCAATCTAGTGACCGGCTGTCAGGTTTCTTGGTCGAATCGGTCAGGCTGTCAGGTTTCTTGGTCGAATCGGTCAGGCCAAGCTGGGTATGACTACCTTAATTATTGCATTAATTTCTTTTTAGATTTAAACCACAAATATATGTCAATTTCTTATTCATATTGAGACAGCTCGTTAAGGAGTAAAATTATCAAACCACTCAAATTTGATAACTCATTAATTTTGACTTAAAAGTCCCATGTATATTACAAATGGGGTTACTCATGGGCTGGGCTGGGCTTAAAGGTAAGTCTATCAATAATAATGTTCTTATAAATTCCTTATGAGACTTTATCTTTTCCTTTTTAAATTTGATTCTCGTGAGTTATATATGGGTCGAATAATTTAACTTAGAAAGTTATGGGCTGAGCTTGAGATAAGACGATCTATTTTCCAAAATGATTTGGGTTGGGCTTGGGATAAGCCCATGTATAAAATTAAGATTTTTTAAAGCCAAACCTGAAAGAAGAAAAAAAAATACCCTGACCCAATCTTCGGGGGAATTTTATTTTTTTTGAATGAATGAATTAAGTGTGAATAAACGATAACACGAATTTTATTCCTTAATGTTTAAAGCATGGAATTTGAATGTATATAGATATGAAAACAAGCATCAACAAAATGTACATGAAGTCTTACACTATAGTATCTAATTTTTATTTCCAATTTTTAACATTATTGCCACCAACCATGTCAAGTGTATACGCCAAAGTTGCTGTTAAGGGATTAAGGATGAGTCATGAATTTAAGGTACCACTTGAAAAAACCGTCGGAGAGCTGAAGGAGATGATCAAACAGTGGTGTGGTGTGGATGTTGTTAGGCAAAGTCTGTACCAGCAAGCCAACAAATTGAGTGATGGTCTACAATTCAATTTCAACCCTCATGTCAAACGCCTTAATTATGATTTTGAAGCACTGAAAAAACTGGTTATACCTCTTGATTTTGTAGTGGATCCTTTGGTTGGTGATCCAGAATTCGACGTTTCTGTGAAGTCCTCGTTCAAGAATCAGAAAATTAAGGTGAAAGAATCAGAGCTCGTGTCGGATTTGAAGTGGAAAATAGTGAGGGCTTGGGTTAAAGTTCCTTATAATGCACTCAAGCTGGTTCGCCTTGACTTGGAAATGAAGGATGATGTCCCGCTGAGTGAATACTATATCTTCCCTGATTGTGAGGTTCAAGTTGAATTTACCATTGAATTGCGTGGCTTGGAATGATTTAGATGAGGTTGTTAGATTATATAAGAACAATTGAGAGTAATCAATAAATGTCACCACACATAAGTGTTCCCAAATAAAACTGAAGCAAAATTAATGATATTTTTCGTCCAATTTTTGAGTTTTTTATTTTATTTTATTTTATCCTTAAATTATGTGTAATTCCTAATTCAACACGGTAAACTCAGGCCAATAATATTACGACAGTTAATTAATTAATTTTATATAAAAAAACCTAATTAATGCATGTATTTTATACCTAAGTGATGTAAGGTCGGTAAGTTACGATTAGATGGGCTGGCCTATTTTTCAAAACCCAAGTCCAAGTCTTGCTCCTGCCTAGCTAGATTTCAGCCGGGCCTAGCCTAATACAAGTTTTTTATATTATAAGTTTAAAATGTGATCTTTTAAATTTATAATATGTAAAAAGACAAAAATTATAAAGTGATTTAAAATAATTATAGTACAATAAAAAAAGAAGAATATCGCACTATGATCAGGTTATACTTTTAATAACATAATTTTTTAAAAAAAAGGAAGAGGAAGAAGAGTATTTAGTTGATATACTAAAATTAGATATAAAAATAACATAATTCAATAAACTATTTAGTTGATATGGTGAATGAAAATTAAGATATGACGAGTAGGTAACAAGTAATTAATTAGGGTGCGGAAACCTTAAACTATTGAAACTGATGAAGTACTAATTACGAACATAGAATTTGGTGAGCAAAATAAACTTGTGTTCATCATAAATTTTCAAAATAATTTTATAAGGTTATAGATCATCTTTCATTCATCCCAATAATGACTTTATTAACTACGAATCAACAATAATTTCGATTACTCAATACATTTGAAGTGATGAAAATAGCATTTTTTAGAAAAAAATTGAAAATTTTACCTTTTAGAATTTTTTTAGAATTTTTATATTTTCCTGGGCTAGGTCTGCCTCAAACAAACAGGCCGAAGCTCAATACTTTCACCTAACATTGGGCGTTTTAGGTCCACATTTTTTCAGAAAAGAAAAAAAAAGAAGCAAAAATCATTCTTCTTCCAATCGGGTCAGAATCGCTCACTCCTCCGGCTTCACTGAGTTCTCAGGCAATCGCTCACTCCTTCAGCTTCATCAGGTACGCTGCTCAGTGCTTATAATTTACTTTTCATTATTATTTCATCTCTTATCAGATCTAGGGTTTTACTAATAAATGGGTATTTTAGCAGTTGTAATGGCAAATACCAAATGCAAGAAGGTTAAACAGGTTAAGCCCAAGCCGCCGCCGGAGCCAAAGAAAGCTTCCTTGGGACGTGCAACAGGAAGCTTCTGTCGCTCTTGCAACGTGATGCGTGTAGAGACTCTCACAAGCTTTTATGCCCACGTGGACAAGTGCAAAAGGGATAAGAAGAGGCAAGCCGCAGACGCAGCAGCCAAAGCAGCACTTAATCAGTGAGATTATAGATTTCCGGATTTGTGGATGATTAATGACTTTTGTGATTGTGATGCTGCTGTTAGAACTCTAGTTTATGCTTAACTTTTTCTGCTGTTAAGGTGGAATCATAATAAGTGAGATTATGACTCTTAGATTTCCAGATTTGTGGATGATTAATGACTCATTAATCTTTGTGATTGTGATGCTGCTGATGCTCTTACTTTCCCCTATTAGAACTCTGGTTTATGCTTAACTTTTTCTGCTGTTAAAGTGGAATCATAATCAGTGAGATTATGACTCTTAGATTTCCAGATCTGTGGATGATTAATGACTCATTACTCTTTGTGATTGTGATGCTGCTGATGCTCTTACTTTCCCTATTAAAACTCTGGTTTATGCTTAACTTTTTCTGCTGTTAAAGTGGAATCATAATCAGTGAGATTATGACTCTTAGATTGCCGGATTTGTGGATGATTAATGACTGATGACTCTTTGTGATTGCTTGATCAATCGGTCATGGTATCTTGATTTATCACTAATTTCTGCTTAACTTAATGGTTAAAAAAATAAGAATGTGATGGTTTTGATGAATTATCATTGGGAATAGATGCTAAGAAGGATGTAATGGTTGCGTGATTCTGTTGAAATAACAACCTTGTTTTGAGATTCAAGAGTTCCCTCCCCTGTCTCCTATGTCTCCTATTTGCTTGACTGTGTACGTATTTTCCATGGATCTGTTTTGTATCTGTTTTGGGTTTTGATTGGGTTGGTCGGTGTTAGGCAGAGGTCTCGAGTTGGGCTATTCTTGCTGCTGCGGTGGCGGCAATTGTGGTTGGGGTTGGGGGATCTGTAAAGATGGGTTTAGGTGAAGAATTGCTGGGTGGGATTGAAATCGGTGAGATCTGTTGGATTGGGATTAGATCTCAAGTTGGATAATGAATCAAACATATGGAGGAGTGGTGGTGTGACGGCGGCAATTGTTGGTGGTGGTGGTTGGACAGAGGAAAGACATGGAGCAGTGGCAGAGATGGAGGATGAGGGAGAGAGGCGGAATAGCAGTGTGGTAAATATTTTAGGAAAACAGCCATCAAAATTACCAATGTCCCCTATAGAGTGCCAACACTTTGGCCATGTAATGCCCCCAAAAGGCATTGAAAGACCAGCCATAGTCAGCGAGTTTTTGCCTACCCTTCTACCCAATCATTGTAAACAAGGTCATTGCCAAAACTCACATTGACTAAATTGACCTTTTTTTCCTATGGACAAAAGAGAGAAGGCCTAACCTCAAATTAAGACCTTGATTTTCTGCTCTTCCGAGTCCCAGTGAGCTTCATATCTTCATAGCTGCCCATAACAAATAGATCCAGAGTTAAGTTATCAGTAATGAAAAAGGAGTCTACAAAAATAAAACCTAGGTCTTATCATGCTTATAAGAAAAACACCAAAATAATGTTTTTAATAAAGCGAAAAGTATATCCTAAATAGAACAGAGAACCCAACTGAGCATCCTTTTCAATTCCCACAAACCTAAATTAGATCTAGATTAGAAAATCTGACCAAAAACAGAGGCTAGAAATTGAATGAACTCACCAATAGAATCTAACTCCTCCTTCTCTTACTCTTTCTCAACGTAGCTTCGTCAAGGTATAACTTCGAATTAAAACCTAAACCTTGATGTTCTGTTGTGTTCTGTTGTGCCAGATTCCCTTACATTCACAGATCTAGTTAATTAATCACTAATCAGTCATGAAAAAAGAAAAACAGAGTCTTAGAACCTAAAATAAAATTAATGAGGCATACTTTCAACCCAGGGGGAATTATACCCTAAATACACGAACAAGAATTGAAAAAGTGCTGTGTCTCGAGGAAAAAGATTGACAAAACGAATAGATCTAGAGTTAAGTTATCAGTCATGAAACAGAGAAACAGAGTCTACAAAAATAAAACCTAGGTCTTATCATGCTTATAAGAAAAACACCAAAATAATGTTTTTAATCAAGCGGAAAGTATATCCTAAATAGAACAGAGAAGCATACTTCTTCAATTCCCACAAACCTAAATTAGATCTAGATTAGAAGATCTGACCAAAAACAGAGGCTAGAAATTGAATGAACTCACCAATAGAATCTAACTCCTCCTTCTCTTACTCTTTCTCAACGTAGCTTCGTCAAGGTATAACCTCGAATTAAAACCTAAAACCTTGATGTTCTGTTGTGTTCTGTTGTGCCAGATTCCCTGGCATACACAGATCTAGTTAATTAATCACTAATCAGTCATGAAAAAGGAAAAACCAAGAATTGAAAAAGTGCTTTGTCTCAAGGAAAAAGATTGACAAAACACTCTTCATTCAAGGGAATTGTCATTAGAAAGACAACATAGAACAGGGAACCAACCTGAGGATCCTTCTTCAACTCCCACAAACAGAGGCTAGAAATTGAATCTGGTAAATTGATATGGGTGGTAGGGATTGCTCCAGATCTGGCAGAGGCTGGGTTATATGCCATAATTGGAGATGGCATGAGTTTAGGGGAGAAAAATCAATTATCGGAGGGCAAAAGAAGAAGAAATCAAAGAAGAAGAAAGAAGAAGATTAGATGGTTTTTAGGTTTTGAAAATCTGTAAAAGAGATTGGTTTTCTTTCTTGGGAGAGGGAGAGGGAGAGGGTGAGGGCGAGGGAGATGGAAAACAGAGTGGGTGGGTGCAATCTAATCACAGCCAAACCCTATTAACCTAGTTTGTCAGAGTTTCCTTAGATTCTTTTACTGTTGACTTTACGATAGATTATATGGTTTGGATACTTCAAATTGAAAATGACTCTTAATTTAAATTCTACCGTGATACTACTAATTACTACTCCATCGTATTTCTTTCTATGAAAAAGAAGCTACTAAAAAAGTTCATTATTTCATTCCATGTATGTCAGATTTTTTTTTATAAGGGGTTCGAATAGAAAATTTAGTCATTTGTATTTTGCATAACTCTTATGCACAGCTAGGACACTGTAAATTAAAAATCATAATACACGTATGTGTTTAGATTATATAAAAATAAATATTAGACTATATGTATAAATGTAAAATTACTCAAATTATTTAGAAAAATCTACAATTTATTATTTATACCATTTACTATAACGAAGAAAAAACAATTTTTTTCTATATTTGGGAGCATTAATGCGTTGAAATGTCAAATTCAAATTATAAGTATTATTATTCGAAAAGAGAGAATGTGCTAGTTTCAGTGACAAAAGATCTGATGAGAATTCAAATGGCTAGGCTTACCCTCCTGAAATTTTAGAAACCTACTAATTTAGTGCTTTAAATTTTAGATTTTTCAAATAATCATACTTTATAATGTTAAAATTTTACCCCCGTCTAATTTTTTCATAAGTTCCTAATATAGTCCTTAAATTTTTAAAATTTTCATAAATCCTAATTTTTAAAATTTTAAACAACTAAGAACAATATTAAGTATTTTAAAATAAAATTAGGGGAATAAATATACAATTTTTAACTAATAAAGTAGGATTTTTTAAAATTTTAAAATGGCCATAACTAAGCATTAGCATAAATGAATAGTGGCTGCCATGAGAAAAAAGTAACACGTGGCACTAACTGAATGGTTGGTGAACAACGATGGTGATATGGTTGAAATAAGTTGGCTGGTGAAATGAACAATGTGATGATTTTGGTCGGTCCACTGACAGCTAGCCATGTCACTTATGGTCACAAAAGCTTATCGTGAGATAGTAGTGGACTTTTGAGTTTCCCAAAAGGTCCTTAAACTCTTTTCTTCCTTGATTTTCTTTTGGAAATTTATTCTTTAATTCAGTGGGCACACCCGTAATTTTACAAGTACAAGAAAACCACAATTATCAGAAGTGAATTACATTAAATTTGACTATTAATATATCATAAAATTAACAAAAAATTAAAAAAGTTGCCATGATTGATTTCGTCCAACTAATCAGATTGATCGACTTTTTCCAATTCAAGCATTCATGGCCACAATGTTGAATTGAATAAATTTAATTCCAGGATCAATTTTTGATTTTAAAGTAATTTCTTGAAAAAAGAATTTACTACAACTATCCTTATCTTTATATCATGGGGTTGAAAGGTGAAAATGATTCGATTCACTTAATTTTTTGATTTTTTTTTTCGATTTTCTAATTTAATAGATTTTTTTCATTTGATGATAGAGATATAATTTTTTTTTATATCGATTGTTTTATTTTTACTGTGACCAATATTTGTATATTTATTCATCTTGAAATTGAGAAGAGGTAAATTGATTGGCCGGAATCAGCGAAGAAAAACAAAAAAACTACTAATTCTAAAAAGTAAATAAAGATATTTTCCTTTTCGCCATGCTGTATGGAATTCAGGTGTATGATTTGAAAGTCCAATGTGTTGTGCATGCGAGGAACCGCTCTTTCTTGATAGCAAACATGAATTTAGTGCGTCGCATTAAGGGTTTGCTTCGTAATGCTGGATGTACTTATCGTGTTATTTATGTTTATCGGGAAGTTAATGGTGCAGAGGATGGGCTAGCCAATTTAGCTTTCGCGCAGGGATCGGGATTTCAGTGGTTTGATGTTGTTCTTCCTAGTTTAATCACTATTTTCAGTGGTAATAGATGGAGTTTAACCACTATTTAATTCCCGGATCAATTTTTGATTTTAATAACTGTGAAAATACCGAGCGATTATTAAAACCCAAGTAATTTCTTGAAAAAACAATTTATTAAAAGAATTTACTAGAACTATCCTTATCTTTATATTATGAGTGGTTGAAAGAAGAAAATGATTCGATTCGATTCGATTCGCTTAATTTTTTGATTTTTTTTGTTTCGATTCTCTAATTTAATAAATTTTTTTTCATTTGATGATAGAGATATATATTTTTTTTACATCGATTGTTTTATTTTACTATGACCAATATTTGCATATTCATTCAACTTGAAATTGAGAAGAAAACCAAAAAAGCAACTAATTCTAAAAAGTAAATAAAGATATTTTCCTTTCAGAAAAAAGAAATCACAGGAAACGGCATGTCGTCGCACTCAACTCTAATCCTCTCGCCATCTTTCTCCTCCTCTTTGCTTCGTGGTTAGAGCTATGTCCAGAACTTAAAAATGGCGGAACTTCTAATGGCGCTCAACCAAACTTGCCTAATAAACAAACCACGATCCTACGCTTGCCCTACCAAATTCCATCAACTCAAAAAGACCCAGTTATGAACTAGAAAATACAGTTCCACACCTCACCAATTTCATGGTGTTCAATGCTTCGTACACCGGAACAAGGTTATTCTCATCGAATCGAACATATCATTCAATCCCCATATCTTTTTAAACTAATATATACCGCTCGTTTTTGTTCTTGCAGAAGTAGGAAAGCGCACGGGCAGCTCAGCAGAATATATAGCAATGTACGTAAATTGTTGAGATGCAAGAAACTTGTTCAAATTTGCTTGGTTAATTTGAAACTTAATTTCCTTCATGGGTTGTGGCTTAGAGTTTTTATTGATTGGGTATTTGTTTCATTTTTCATACTTGGGCTGATCAGAGCACTTCCAACATGTACAAACTCTTAGAAATTTTCCTAAGGATGGAAAAGTTGTCATGGTCAGATTTGATAGTAGCAATTTGCTGAGGAAAGAACTTGACCGGAGCTCACCAACGCTTTCCAAATCAATTCTCACTATCAAGTATTTGCACGAAGCTAGAACCATAGTACTTGTGGGTGGTTGGAGGGAGACACATGATTCAGGATTTTTTGACACGAGGTCTGTTGCGGGTATGTAACAATGTCATTCATGCTTCTAGTTTAATGGTTTTGATGGCTGTTAAAAAAGAGTTTGTAATGTGTTTTCTGGGTAATTTGTTTTGTCATATACCCATGAAAATCATTTTGTTCCAGATATCTTATCGTCAGCTCTCCTATACAAAGCTGTTGCTGTGGAATGTGTTTCCTGCAATGCACTGTTATGGAAGTCTTCAACTATGCAAACATACTCCTTCTTCAGAACCTTTCTGAGTTTAAAGAGGAAGTTACTAACTATTCAAATTTTACCAAGCCGTTATCATCCGGAGTTGATATTTTTGTTAATGGCTCTTTTTTCTGTGTCACAAAGTGCTTGCATCAAGTTATCAACTGTTGATGTTGCTCGATTTTGTACTGTTTGTGTGGCTGGTTTTCACTTTGAAGAGAGCCTACGCCAGTTGAAGAAGACTGTGGACACTAACAAATCACTGTATTTTGCAATTGTATGTCGCCAACAAAATCCACCAATCTATGCTTAATTTCTTTGGTGTGTAAGTCGTCTATCATTTTGCATTACAACTTACCCTTTGACTAGTGCTTTACATTCTTCATCTGTCACCTGCGTTCTATTATCTAATGCAGATCAGAGGAGGTAATCTCTGTGAAAAAGCAGCTGCTTTGCAGTTTTTAGCTTCTAGATGCGACGGACTGAACTTTGTCGGAATGAATGATGTCATTGCAAATAGTGCGTGCCTCGGGATATTCTATTCCTTCCAATTTTCTTGAAGCTGGAGCATAAAAGGCTGCTTTGGATATATTCCAGACAACAAGTGGTAGGAACGTTCAAATTTTCTATCCTAAAGACTTCTGCTGTGTGAATAAACAGCTTCCTGGGCGAATGGAAATAGTTCATGCCCATATTTTTTTTGGATGGTGAGCTTTAAGCCCTTGAAATATAACATTGTCTCCTCACCGTCTCTTTCTCTCTTCATCCTTTGACTTAATTACCCTAACCAAACCTTTTCTGTAATGTACCTGGGAGTTACTTACCGCCTGTATAGTTTGTCATATTGTGCTACAAAATTCAAACCATCTTAAACCACCAGTTAGGAAAATTTTGGATAATTTTCATGCCACCTGAAAGTCATCAAAACTTGCACGTTTGTTGTAATTTTTTCACACTCAGCGCTACTGTGTGGGTCTGTAGGGTTACAGCTGATGGTGCTAAACCATCTATGTTATCATTTTCAATATCATCATTTTTTCATTTCATCTCTATTTGGTCTTTGTCGTGGCCCCACATTTGAGAGGGTGTTATTCCCTGCAAGCAGGTTATTGTATAAACATCTAATAATTTCTTTTCCCAATGTGTGCTATACATATTTTTGAAACATCTAATAATGTTTCTTTCTCAATCTACTACAGAAAAATCTCTGGATTGGACCAACTTAAGCTTCCAAATTGGCTCAAAGACTTAATGAACTGATTAGGACAAATTGTGATATATCTGTCGTTGGGAATATGACATGTGAAGCGCTAATGGTGGGATCTAGTTCCACAGTGCCTTGTGGTATAGTTGAGAATGCCTCAGATGTATGGGAGTTTTTCAACCTAAGGAAGCTTCCTGGGATTATGGCTTTAGATAGTGTATGCTTTGTGAACTTCATCGCTGTTTGCTTTTTTATTTCGGCAATTGGTAGCTAAAAATGATGAATTTGTTTAATGAAACCTTAATAGAATATAGCAGTGCTCTTTTTAGTCTTCCTTTCTTGAAGAAATTTCTCCAGCTTCATGTGATGTTGTTGAACATTGCTAGTTGTGCAGGTGCTTTCCTCCTTTTTTATTTCCTCATATGTGTAAGTCAAATTCATGAGAATCTTTTTTGAAGAGAAACTAAACAAGAAAAAGAATGAGACTCCTATTATAGCTAATATATTCACAGGATTCCCATTTCTGGAAAGATGTGCATACTTTATTGATGAGCCATCTTCATGAATTGATGTTTTAGCTACAACTTCATTAGCCTTCAAGAAGATTAAGAAATGAGAGGGCTCGTGTGAGAATGCACTTATGTTTTTATCTTGCTTCTGATTAAACTGGCAGCAGGTTATGGCCTCTTTCTCTTGAAGATGGCTAGCAGAAGAAAGGATTTCAACATTCTTGGTCTGGAATTTGATGAAAAGGTTATCTGCTTTCTACTTTTCCCATTCATTCAATGATAGATCTTTAGCGACTGTTTCTTGTGACTTCCATTTCACTATTGTTATTTTTTTTATTCAGCTTATAAGACACTGCTTGCATTCTGTTCATCAATCAGGCATTCAAACTGGGTACGCTGTATATATCAACACATTTCTGTCAAAATGAATTGCTAAGCTAGTTGTACTTTGGATCATTTTATTTAGCTTTTCAGACTTTCTTGTTCCTCATAGTGGATGTCTTTTCTTCTGTTGCATACTTTAGGTACTTTATTGCAGCAAATGCAACATCAACATTCCGGTCTATAGTATCTTCATACCCTGGGGAGGTTTGTCCTTGTTACCATTAAGGTAGACTGATGTCTGTTTATGGCCAATTTGTCTGATACATTTGTTTGTGTGATTTCCTTCACAAAGTTACGATTCTCTACATTCATAACCAATGACTTCTATGACAGACCACAGATAGGTTTTGAGGTATTAAATAGAATAAGTCAGCTTGAATTTGACTTCTTAGATTAAATCACCACCTTTGTTACCCTGTCCAGTGTCCAGACCCTGATTTCAATAACCCAGAACATAGGTGGAGAATGCTGCAAAGGTCATTGGTTGAAACAGTTGTGGATATCCTTGCAGATGATGGGAAGGCAACACAAATTGACGACTTCCTAAACTTGTCTTGCACAAAGCAGTGTTAACTCCTTCATTTTTTGTCAGCGTAGATGATCATTTGTTTGTAACTGTTTTTTTAGAGCTTAATCATGCTATTTACTGACCAGCCTCGCACTATCTAGGTTTTTCTGTAGTCTGACATAGAAGCAGTTGCTGTAAGGATGAGAGAACTATTTCTGAAGTATAGCAAAGACAAGCTCACTCTATTGAATGACCAAGGAGTGTGGCTTGAGGAGAACCCATTTGGCGCAAGGTCAGATCGGGAACAGCATGTTATAGATCGTGGGGATCCCATGTACAGATGATTGCTTTTGAAATGAACGACTCAATATCAGAGTGGCTGGCATGTGAGGTTTGATCATCACATCAGACACCAAAGGATGGCTTGGTATTAACAAGTGGCAAGTGTTATGATCATGTAGTACAAGTAAGATGCAGCATTCTCTTGGACAGGATGGTATTGGTATGGCCTTGCGCACGTGGATGGGGGTTATCGAAGGCTTCGGAGATGATTAGCTTTGTGCTTGAGTGGAGATTTGTACCAAACCCATTTGTTATGATGTGGCTATGAATCAAATGGAGTTGTTGTTAAGATATTTTCTCCACACATGGTTCAAGAATTTTCATGTAGTTGGAGTAATCTAAATATGTGTTACATAAGCTTATGGATGCAAGGTGAGAAAATGCAGTAAGAAGCCGTTTTAATGGAATAAAATAAAATGAACAAAACAACTTTGCACAAGTTTTAATCCCGTGATATAGTTGATTTTTCATTGAAAATAAGAAGTAACCAACATTGGCATCCATATGGTCCAGGAAAATACCATCAAACAAATGGATCACATGAACCACTTGAGATTGTTATCACCCACAATTTTCCTGTCGGGTTTAACCCAAATACCTTCCAGGAATTTATCAGCACCGTAAGGCCGTTCCGACGAGTAGCCACTGTAGAATGTAAGGTACCTGCGAGTGGCGAGCGAATAGAAAACTCCATCCTTTGCATCGTCAATCATGGGTAGAAAAATGGTGTTCCCCAGTCCTCCACCCTCATCAATCTTCTCCATGAACCAACATCTCTGGCTAAGAAACATCTCTTTACCTCCAAAATAAACACCTCCTGCCATCAATTCCCAATCTTTCTCCAAATCGTTCCACTGAAAAATGCAAATCTCTCCCCCATCATGCTCGACACTAAGAAATGCAAGCGCCCCATTAATTTCCACGAGAAAGTCCTCTCCGCGAAGAGATGGTGGTCGTTGAAGCTTGGACGGCCAAATTTGGAAGCCAGGAAATTGACCTTCAGCACAATCCTTCAAGTTAAAAACTACAATGTCTCTGTTCCCGCACAGAAAATAATGCAACCGTTAAGCACTAAAGGGCTACACGCATAATCTCTCGCGTCTTCTATCTTATTTTCAAGTTCATGCTCCCTCCAAGTCTCTTCTCCGTGTTTTAGGGTAAACATGCTTATTCCTAAAACATGCATTCCAACAACTAAGCAATTTGAGCAGGTAGGCGGAGAAGAGAAGGAAAGAATAGTTAGGAATGTAGAGGGATATGAAGGCATTCTAGGGAGTTCAATCTTTTCTTGTGTCGAAAGGTTGAAGAAAAATAAACTCTCATCACTGCAACGGGACACGAGCAACCACTCATCTCTCGAGTACCGAATCTCAGCTCCTTTTAGCTTTGGAATTCCCTTGCGATACAGCTTCTTGTGAACTGGATCAAAAGAATCTGAATATAGGAACACTATCGTAAGAACCAGTTGTTTCTTCTAAAAACATCAATAAGGGAGAAGAACTTTGACACTGCTCTAGCAATGTCAAAGAGATCAAGGATGGAATGGAGTAACCTTGAATGGAAATTTGCTGCCATGCTTTGCATACTCCACGAAACACAGCATGGTCCCTTCCAAATAGGCGCGATTGAATCAAATTTAAAAGATGATTTTTGCACCTCATCTTCTTCTACTTCCACACTTGCCTTGTTCTCTTTTTCTGAATCCTGCCGGACACTTTCTTGATCTCCCTGGGGAATCATTGATTGATAAGAATAAAAAAAAGAACATTAAAAATTTAGTGAAAGTGAGAAATAAAGAAGAAAGTCATAGGAATAGTACCTTGAGAAGTTTAGGGAAAGAGGTGTCACAAGGCATCATAATCCAATCGAGTTCCATATCCTCTGTTGTTGCCATAGAACATAACGTGGGTTGCATTCTAATGGTTCCCTCCTCCAAATTATAGACATAATAACTATCGAGATCATCCCGTTCAAGAAAATAGATAGAGTTTGCCGCGATTCCTGATTCAACTGCTGCACAATGCATATGAGCAGTTTCATCATAGCCAATAAAAATGGCAAGTCTTCCGATGTTCTTCATCCTAACCCATTCCTTGTTTAATAGATCCGCCTTGAAGATCTTAAATTCAGCCACATTTAAGGAATACAAGCCACACGTGATCTTGTAAACTTTATAGAGCTCACCAGAATACTCAAAAAAGTAATCTCGAGCAGTGAGAAAGTCAATCCCCCCTACCCATCTCCACCACCTCGAACCGATATGTTGATTCTTTAAACTCAACCATTACCAAAAATCTGTGGCGTATGGTTAAAAATAGCTTTCCAGCCACAACCGCGCGTACTCCATCCGGAAAGAACTCATAATCCCATTTCTTGATGGAAAATTCCTTGTCCCCAGGCTGCCAAATTATCAAAGCATTCTCTTCTTTATTGAAGAACACAATGTGACAAGTAGGATCAGATGGGGGTGATGTGAGAATGCAGAAATCATATTGAAGATCGCAAAGGGGAAGCTCAATTGTCTCCTTGGACAACAGATTTACAAGAAAAGGCGGTGAGCCAAGCCTACCAGTGAACAGTACCCATTCGCAACAAGAGCAAGCTATATTTCTACCAAGCAATCCAGGGACCTCACTTCCAACGTCATAATAAGAATGCAGTTGTTGTTGTATGTTGAACACATTATTCTGTATGTGCCAATCCTTCCCATCAGTGATCAAGAGCCAAGGCTGTTGTGATGCAGAATCCGTTTTTGATTCTTCTACTCCTGCTAAAACTTGAATTTTTAAAAACAACTTCTGTTGTAACAGAGAACAACGAAATCTAATTTACTTAGTCATATACATGTAAAGTCGTCTGCACGGTAAAATAAAAAGAGTTCATAGTCCATACCTCCAGGAACTTGTTCGCCTACGCAGGACAACTCGGATACCATGTTGCTAAACTCTTGTTCCGTAGATGATTATAATATACCTGTAACACCACAATCTTTTATTTTAGACAACAGAAATAAATTAAACCAAACTGAAATATAATTATTCATATTCAATCTGCGAGTTTAGACTAATTAAGAATAAGATTCATAACTAAACCTTTCAGAATAGAGTTATGCTCTCTTACAAGATCCTATTGATTAACCTGAGAGACAGAAACCGAAGGAGAAAGTTTATTTATATAGCAAAGTACAAGCAATTCCTAATTCAACACGTAAACTCAGGTCAATAATATTACGACAGTTAATTAACTTTTTTTATATAAAAAAACCTAATTCATGTATGTATTTTATACCTAAGTGATGTAAGGTCGGTAAGTTACGATTAGATGGGCTGGCCTATTTTTCAAAGCCCAAGTCCAAGTCTTGCTCCTCCCTAGCTGGATTTCAGCCGGGCCTAGCCTAATACAAGTTTTTTATATTATAAGTTTAAAATGTGATCTTTTAAATTTATAATATCTAAAAAAACAAAATTATAAAGTGATTTAAAATAATTATAGTACAATAAAAAAAGAAGAATATCGCACTATGATCAGGTTATACTTTTAATAACATAATTTTTTTAAAAAAAAGGAAGAGGAAGAAGAGTATTTAGTTGATATACTAAAATTAGATATAAAAATAACATAATTCAATAAACTATTTAGTTGATATGGTGAATGAAAATTAAGATATGACGAGTAGGTAACAAGTAATTAATTAGGGTGCGGAAACCTTAAACTATTGAAACCGATGAAGTACTAATTACGAACATAGAATTTGGTGAGAAAAATAAACTTGTATTCATCATAAATTTTCAAAATAATTTTATAAGGTTATACATCATCTTTCATTCATCCCAATAATGACTTTATTAACTACGAATCAACAATAATTTCGCTTACTCAATACATTTGAAGTGATGAAAATAGTATTTTTTATAAAAAAATTGAAAATTTTACCTTTTAGAATTTTTTTTAGAATTTTTATATTTTCCTATAGTTTCATAGTTTTTATTATAAGTTTTTCTAATTTTAAAAAAAAATTAATGATTTTAAAAAAATATTTTTTTAATATCATAGGGATCGAACCATTTACTCATGTGACTCACCGGTTGAATTGTCAATTTGATCTGGTTTGATTAAGTTATGTAACACTATGTTACCTTATAAACGGATTAAAGATACCATTAGGATATCAAACTCACATTCGAATCCCAACCCCTATTTTAATTTTTTTTTTCTTAAAAAAGCTTTGACCCATCAGGTCAACCCGTTTATTTGGAGGGTCAACCCAATTTAGTCTAATTTGATCCGGTTCTGTAACACTAAGTTATATTACTAATTATCTCTTATGGATCAAATCAATGACCTACCTCATAAACGGAGTAAAGGGCCCGACCTGTTTATTTGAAGGGTCAAAAACCATGACCCATTCCCATCTTAAACGGGTTGACCCGTCCGATCTGCCACCCAATTTACATAACTTTTTTATCATCTCCTTGTGGCTTGATGTAGTCAACGAGGACAATAGTAAAATTCTCTTTCGATTATTGGTCGTGTGGTGCTCTAACAATTAAGGTGGAGAATTCGGCAAGTGTTGTGATGGATCTTCCGAGAAAAGGCAGAGTACAGATGATTGAAAGAATTGCTTAATTAGCAGAATAGGCATGTGAATTTCACTCCCCCGCTAATTAATTTAAGTTATTTAACATGACAAAATAAATAATTCAATTGTTTTTTTTTTAATTGGGAAACAAACAAATGCCATTCGTGGGCTAGGTCTGCCTCAAACAAACAGGCCGAAGCCCAATACTTTCACCAAACATTGGGCGTTGTAGGTCCACATTTTTTAGAAAAGAAAAAAAAAGAAGCAAAAATCATTCTTCTTCCAATCTGGTCAGAATCGCTCACTCCTCCAGCTTCACGAGTTCTACGCACTGATCAGGCACGCTGCTCAAGATAACAGTAATTATCAATTACTTTTCATTATTATTTCATCTCATCAAGGGTTTTACTAATAAATATTTATTGAATGGGAATCGGGTATTTTAGCAATTGTAATGGTGAATTCCAAATGCAAGAAGGTTAAACAGGTGAGGACCAAGCCGCCGCCGGAGCCAAAGAAAGCTTCCTTGGGACGTGCAACAGCAAGCCTTTGTCGCTCTTGCAACGAGACGCGTATAGGGACTCTCACATGTTTTAATGCCCACGTCGACAAGTGCAAAAGCGATAAGAAGATGGGAGAGAAACAAGTCGCCGCCTCAAAAGCTGCAGTGAGATTATGACTCTTAGATTTTCGGATTTGTGGATAATTAATGATTCATGACTCTTTGTGATTGTGATGCGGCTGATGCTCCCCTATTAGAACTCTGGTTTATGCTTAATCACAATCACAAAGAGTCATGAGTCATTAATTATTCACAAATCCGGAAATCTAAGAGTAATAATCTCACTGATTGTTTGCTGCTTTTGCGGCGGCGGCTTGTTTCTCTCTCATCCTTGTCGACGTGGGCATTAAAACATGTGAGAGTCTCTATACGCGTCTCGTTGCAAGAGCGACAAAGGCTTGGTGTTGCACGTACCAAGGAAGCTTTCTTTGGCTTCGGCGGCCGCTTGGTCCTCACCTGTTTAACCTTCTTGCATTTGGAATTCAACATTACAACTGCTAAAATACCCAATTCCCATTCAATAAATATTTATTAGTAAAACCCTAGATCTGATAAGATGAAATAATAATGAAAAGTAATTGATAAGTACTGTTATCTTGAGCAGCGCACCTGTTCAGTGTTTAGAACTCGTGAAGCTGAAGGAGTGAGCGATTGCTTGATCAGTGCTTAGAACTCGTTTTGAGATTCAAGAGTTCCCTGCACGTATTTTCCATGTTGTTTAGTGGCAATGGAGACATTTACTGCTGCGGTGACGATTGTGGTTGGGGATCTGTAAAGATGGATTTAGGTGAAGAATTGCTGGGTGGGATTGAAATCGATGAGATCTGTTGGATTGGGATTAGATCTCAAGTTGGATAATGAATCAAACATGGAGGAGTGGTGGTGTGACGGAGACAATTGTTGGTGGCGGTTGGTTGGACAGATGAAAGACATGGGGCAGTGGCAGAGATGGAGGATGAGGGAGAGGCGGAATAGCAGTGCAGTAAATATTTTAGGAAAACAGCCATCAAAACTACCAATGTCCCCCGTAGGGTGCCAACACTTTGGCCATGTAATGCCCCCAAAAGGCAATGAAAGACAAGCCATAGTCGGCGAGTTTTTGACTACCCTTCTACCCGATCCTTGTAAACAAGGTCATTGCCAAAACTCACATTGGCTAAATTGACTTTTTTTTCCTATGGACAAAAGAGAGAGAAGGCCTAACCTCAAATTAAGACCTTGATGTTCTGCTCCTTAGTCCCAGTGAGCTTCATATCTTCATAGCTGCCCGTAACGAATAGAATAGATCTAGAGTTAAGTTAACAGTCATGAAAACAGAGAAACAGAGTCTACATAAATAAAACCTAGTCTTATCATGCTTATAAGAAAAACACCTGTCGCACCCCCTTTTTCGTTTGAAAAACGAGTTTAAGGTTCGCGGCGAATGCTAAGCATAAATGGATGCTTCGCATAATACAATGAAATCGCCACCCTATTTTCTAAGGTTTAGGGAACCTAAGCGTCATGGCATAAAAAATAAAAACTAAGGCACAATTGGTCTAAACCATTGAACAAAGGTTCGAGGTCGTATTGTGGACTTGGGAAGGTGTTAGGCACCCAAGTCACACCCTAAAATAGGTTACCGGTTATAAAGGTGTTTGAAGACAGTTTTGATATACAAAGATTTGTTTAAACGATTGAAGCATGTCAACCTCCTCTTCCCACGAACTCAAGCCACTTTCCGACCATTTACATAGGCAAATGATCGAATCATGTCGATAAAGTTCGCTTACCGAATTGGGTCACTTTCCGATTATCTAAACATTTTTGACACGATTTGGCCCTCAAAGGTGACGTTACATCTTAGCATTTTCGTAGGGACATGTTATTTCCGATAGGGACACGAAGGACGGGGTTACCGTTTGTTCGTTATGCTAGAGCGGACGTTCCCCCTTTTCATCGAGCCATCCATGATTAATTAATTAGTTACTACGTGATCCTAATCATGGTTAAGACTAACATAGTACCGTTTTCATGAATGCACATAACCAAGTGGGATTTGAAGCCATCATGCATAGCATATAACAAGGAAAACAATTAATTTCATGGCATTTGAAAGCAAGCGTCATAAACATGTAAGCATGTGAGTTGATTTTAATCATGCATAGAATTATGGTTTTTTAGCAATTTTAAATAGCATACATGAAAATAATATTTTGCAAAAGACATTAAATAAATAAAAGAGACTTAGAAGAAAGACGTACTTGCGTTGCGTGATCTTGATCTTCCTTGCAAAATGAGAGTGTTAGCAACGCTTTTGAAAATAATAAATAATAAAGAGCGCATGCAAACATTTAATTAATTTACGAAAAAGTAAGTAATTAATTAAATAAAACATGGCATAGAAAATAAACAAATCATTTAAAACATGCAAACATTTAATTAAATAGAACATGTTATAAACAAATTATTTAAATCATGCAAGCATTTAATTAAATAAAACATGACATAAATAAATTATTTAAATCATGTAAGCATTTAATTAAATAAATCATGGCATAAATAAAATATTTAAATCATGTAAACATTTAATTAAATAAAACATGGCATAAATAAAATATTTAAATCATGTAAACATACGAATTATTTCGACGATAATTAAACATGGCATTAAAAAGCATACGAATATTTCATGCGACTTAAACATGGCATTGAAAAGCATACGAATGTTCCATACGAATTAACGATAACTAAATGGGCCCCACGTTTGGATTTTTGGGCATTAAAAAATGGGCTTGGAATTAATCCAAGCCCAAAATTTAATTAAAAACAAGAATGGGCCCACCACCTTTCTTCTCTCCCTCTTTCCCGCCTAACCCATTTTCTTCTTCCTTTCTTCTTCAACGTCTCCGGCCACCATGGCCGGAGGCACCAACTACCCAAGCTTGCTTTTTTTACCCCAAATTCGACTCAAATAAATCCCTTAACTTCCCAACAAACCAACCCCATGAAAACAGCCAGGAAAATTAAACAAAACAGCAAGTGATTTTAAAGGAAAAGAAACACGTTAATTAAATGGTTTTTGAGCAATTAATTAGCTAAAGCAATGTTCAATCAAATTGAGGCAAGGGAAGTGAACTTAACATGAAAACTAAGCATTTGAGGCAAGTTATAGCAATTTATTTCCACACTACATGCAAAAACGAAAATTAAAGAGAGTTTAGAGAGAGAGAGCTTAAACATGCATATATGGCTATTAATTAGCCTAGAGTTTATACAATCAAATTGAAGTAAGGGAAGTGTAATTAGTAAGTAAACTAAGCATATGAGGCAAGTTATAGCAATTTATTTCCACACTACATGCAAAAATGAAAATTAAAGAGAGGAGCTAGAGAGAGAAGCCCACTTGTCCAGGAGAGCAATTTTAGCCAAGAAGGTAGTGCAAGAAATGGAGGTTAAGAGGAGGATTTGGTGCCCTTTTCTTGTTGATAATTGCTTGTTATTTATAGGGAAAATATCAAGGTGGAGGCGGTTGGATACTTGGTCGAGAATGGCCGGGAGAGAAATATCCAAGGTGATGATGATGCTCTAGCTTGATATAGTGAGCTAGCTAGGGTTTCTTGTGGCCAAGAGTGATTATAGGGGGCTTGGTGATGATCAAAGGGGAGTCGGCAGTGAGCTGGAGGATGAGAAGGAATTAAATGGCATTTATGTAACATTTATCCTATTTTTGGGTACGAACGAGATATTTTTGTACGAGCGAAATCGCTCGAAAACGAAAATAAACCCGAAGCGAGATCCAACTATGTGTAGAAAAATAAGCCGAGAAAACTAATATACAGTGAATAAATGCGAAAGTTGAGGTGACGTGTTTATTTTCTCTTTCGGAAGTGTCAACACGTTCGTGCGCAAAATAAATGTTCTTGCGACGTAAATTGAACGAAATCGAATGCGGTGGTGTGAAAGAGAAAATTAACACGTAATTATCAAACAAAGAAATAGTGCGTTCGAGACTTGGTCCGAGAAAACTTACTCGAGACCGAGAAAAGTTCGAATAAAGACAGTTAAAAGTACGAAAAAAATAAAAAGGCACGAGATGATATGAAATTTTAAACAAACTAGCCTGGGACCAAGAATTGACAAGAACTTGACCTAGACGAGGTATTAAATGTGATAAACATAAAAAATACGTAAATACGTTGACGAAAACCGAAAAATACGGTTTTAGTCGAAAATACGGGAAAAATACGAAAACTTTAAAAGACATGAAACGACATGAAACATTAAAACAAATAGTCCTTGATCAAAAATCCATTGAAATTTGACGTAAACGGGCTATTAATGTGACACGAAATAAAACGAGAAAGTTGCGACGTAAGTCAAAATTCGGGTAGCAACAGTTGCCCCCTCTTTACTGTCTGATCAAAAATACAGTGTAACTGAAAATTTTGATTAGCAGTAAAGACAGTTTCCCCTAAGGGCTACCACGGTTTTGTGAAAGTCATTGCAAAAATGCAAACATTGTCGCTCAAGGAGGAGATTTTGGTTGGCAGAAAGGTAGTCGCTCAAGGAGGAGATTTTGATTGGCAGAAAGGTAGTCGCTCAATGAGGAGATTTTGATTGGCAGAATGGTAGTCGCTCAAGGAGGAGATTTTGCATAAATGTAGTCGCTCAAGGAGGAGACTTTGATTGGTAGAATGGCAGCCGCTCAAGGAGGAGTATTTAGATAAACTGGAACGTATGACAGGAAAGTAGTCGCTCAAGGAGGAGTATTTAGATATAGTATGCGAAAAAGTAGTCGCTCAAAGAGGAGTATTTAGATATGTAGAATTGTAGAATGTAGTTGGGAATTTCATAGACAATGTCAATTGCGGGAAAATAAATGCAGACTACTCAGATATTGAGGGAGAATGCAGAAATGCAGAAATATAAATGACAACTTCTCTGATAGTGAGGAAATGCAAATTGCAGAATTGTAAATGAGAATTAGAACGTACCTTTGGTTTGATGTTGGTTGATAGTAACGTACCTTTGAGGGAAATGTCTCGGATAGTGAGGAAGATAGTCTTCTCTGATAGGGAGGATGTTGATGATCTCTGATATTGAGGAAATGATGATCTTCTCTTCTCCGATAATGAGGAAAGTTGATCTTCTCTTCTCGGATAATGAGGAAAGTTGATCTGGTCTTCTCTGATAATGAGGAAATGTTGATCTTCTCTGATAATGAGGAAATGATGATCTTCTCTTCTCTGATAATGAGGATGATGGTGATCTTCTCTTCTCTGATAATGAGGAAAGTTGATCTGGTTTTCTCTGATAATGAGGAAAGTTGTCTCTGATGTTGATGATCTCTGATATTGAGGTCGGTTGTCTCTGATAGTGATGACGTTGGTGATCTCTGATAGTGAAATCAGTTGTCTCTGATAGTGATGACGTTGGTGATCTCTGATAGTGAAATCGGTTGTTTTTTATGATCTCTGATAATGAAATCGGTTGTCTCTGATAATGAGGACGTTGATGATCTCTGATAGTGAAATCGGTTGTCTCTGATAGTGATGACGTTGGTGATCTCTGATAGTGAAATCGGTTGTTTTTTGATGATCTCTGATTAGTCTCTGATAGTGAGGATGATGATCTCTGATAGTGAAATCGGTTGTCTCTGATAATGATGACGTTGGTGATCTCTGATAGTGAAATCGGTTGTCTCTGATAGTGATGACGTTGGTGATCTCTGATAGTGAAATTGGTTGTTTTTTTATGATCTCTGATAGTGAAATCAGTTGTCTCTGATAGTGAGGATGATGATCTCTGATAATGAAATCGGTTGTCTCTGATAATGAGGATTGATGCATTCTCTGATAGTGAGGATGTTGATGATCTCTGATATTGAGGTCGGTTGTCTCTGATAGTGAGGATGTTGATTTGAATGTGAGGGAATGTGATCCGCCAAAGCATATCTGTATCCTGTAAATAGGAAGGAAGAAAACACAAAGCAGCGAAGGAGAGAGCAATTGATAATGTGAGAAATATCGTATATTCCTACACTTAACCCATGGCTTGCCCCCAAGTTTTTTTTTCGAAGATGATTTCTTTGTTTAAGAAAATGAATTCAAGCATTTATTTTTTGATAAAAATGTTCGTTCAGTTTTCGTTATACAAACATGATTGACTCAAGTCTAGATAACGTCTGCGTCTTGTTCAGGAAATAATGACCTCAAGAACAAGACTTTCCCACGACATGCAGTTGTAAGCAATCCTCACTAGATATTAATGTTTGCGCTCACGCTCAGAAAACTAGGTTATGTGTTTACACTCCTAAAAATGCAATAAACATAGCACAAAAATTAAATTTGCAATGTCAATCCGAGTGAATAGACTTCAAATAAAGATGCACATGCATGGGCCTTTTAAGAAACCAGAGGACTTTGCAAGAGATAAGAAGTGAGAGATTTTATGGAAAGGGAAAGTTTGTGGTGTTCTTGGTTTTTTGTTTGAGTTTGCGCTCATTGACTGATTGTGATGAGGGCAAATTATGGTGAAAGATGTTTTGATGGTGGAGAAGAGCAACGTACACGAGTTCTTCTTCTTTTGTTGGGACATTCTTTCTCATGGTCATCTTTGATCGATCTCGATGCACTTGCTTCCATTTTTATTGAGTTGGTGGTTCTTGAGACACATTTTCTTTGTATTTCTTACCTCTCTTTTCGTTTTTCCTTTTGTCCTTTTTGAATTTTCTTTTCTCTCCCTTTTCTTTTTTTATTTATTTTTTCCTCTCTTTTTTTTTCTTCCTTTTCTTTTCCCTTTTTTTCTCTTATAAGTATTAATAGCAAGTGAAGTAGATGTGATTTCCTTTGTTTAGGTTCTTTCGGGCAAAGGCCTTCTGATTGATTTCCTTTACTCTTCCGCGTATTAGCGCGGGTCGTCTCCCTTGGGGGGTTTTCTTGTCGTCTTGTTGATCCGTTGTAATGATCTTTAACATGCTCGTGGTGCCTTGGTCGGTCATTCTAGTTGAGCGTTTATTTGTTTGCGAAGAGCTTCTCTCTCTCTTTTTTTGAAGGGTTTTTTAAGGTGGCAAAAGGAATGCAGGGTGATGTAGTTTTAGTTGGAAAAATAAATTAAGAGGGGAGGAGAACGCAAAGTCCAATGTCATCTTATTGTTATCCCATGTCTGATTGTTCATGTACCTTGGATATTATGCAAATCTAACTAGCACCTAGTTTAGCATTTACACTTATGAAGGAAATAAGGCATGAAGGCCCAAAATACTCACAGGGATATGTTTTGCGATTGCTTACATCTAAACATGTCGTGGATATAAGAGTTGACAGACAAGATCATGCATGCTTATATAACTTCTAAAGAACGCCCAAGTTCTCCGCGAATTAATAAAATGATGAATATGCTTGATCTAAGGAAGGTTAAAACGTAGGATTTTTTCAAGCCAAGCAACATATATTTATTTTAGTTTAGTTTTTTTGTGTTTTTTTTTTTGTTGTTTTTTTTTTTTAAAAAAATAAATTATTATTTTATTTTTGGCAAAAATTATGAATTTTAGTAGACATGACGCACACACTCTTTCAATAATATAAATTGTGGGAATTTTAAACATCGTGGAAATGTAAATTGCAAAAAACGTAAATTGCGAAAATGTAAAAGGACAACTTCCCTGAAAAATGAGCTTGGACATTTTTCGACACCTTCTTTTGGTCGTCACTTCACTTGCTTGCCCCCAAGTTTACAAGTCTCGTTGCACCTGAAATGAAAAGGGAATTAAATTGTGGATTCACATGGAAAAGACACCCCAAGATGTTTGAATTTAAAATTAACGAAAAACAGAGATATTGAAAAGAACGCGGGGGTTGTTTCCCAAGAAGCGCCCTTGTTTAAAGTCGTAGGCTCGACTAATGTGTGCGGCTTTCCTTCATGCCTCCGTCTGTCACACAAAATTTGACGAAAGGTGGGGGTTAGTTCACCTTCCAGAAGCCATCGTTAACCTGAAAAAGACAAGTGAAAATAAAAGTGAGTATGGGCGATGCAATCTCGAGGTCTCCACGCTGCTTGTTCCCTCTTCCGGCCACACTTTCACTTGATACTTTTAGGGTGACTGGAGCGACGAAACGTCTTGAATCGGCTTTCTTGGTGGAGATGTGAGAGAAGTTTTCATTTGTTCTAGTGATGCGAGGTGATCTTGGATGCTACTAACGAAACTCCTGAAATGGCCTGGAATGAGTAGCTAAGGTCATCTCTAAAGGGTTTTTCGAGGGGTCTATTGTTCAAAAAACTTCGATCCTTGGTATGGGCATATTTCAACCCGAAGTCAACATCTTTCGTGTTTTGACCAAGTGGAAATTCTGAGCCGAACGCATTCATATTGGCCGAGGTAAAAGATCGCACGGCTGAGACCGAGAAAACTGTCCTCTTTATGTCCGAATTATTTGTGAGTGATACGCTGCTCGGAAAAATCCCATTTTTGGTATGGACATTCTTCAAGGTGTTACGAACATCTTTAGTGTTTTGGTCGAATGGAAATTCTGAGCCAATTGTGTTGATATTGGCTAAAATGAAAGAACGCGCAGCTGGGACCGAGTAGAGTGGCTATCCTCATGCCTAAATAATTTCCGAGAGATGTGTCACCCCAAATGCTCTGAAATTTGGTGTGAGCATACTTCAATGTGTTGTGAACATTTTTTGTGTTTTGGTCGAAAGGAAATTCCGAGCCCATCATATCGATATTAGCCAAAACAAATGAGCGCGCGGCTGAACGAATGATTTTGGAGGTGAAAAACTGATCTTGGAGCCGAAGCTAGCGGTATACCGCCAGGGGCCAGGCGGTATACCGCCAGGGGCCAGGCGGTATACCGCCAGAGACAGATTTGGGAGTCCATCGCGACTTTTGTTGGTCTATGCTACTCGGAAAAGTCTGAAATTTTGTAGGAATATACTTCAATGTGTTATGGACAGTTTTTATGTTTTGACCGAGCCTAAAATACAAGCAAATCATCTCCATTTTGGTCAAGAAAAAACATCGCGCAGCTGAAACCGAGAAGCAGCTGTCCTTGCACTTTAAATTTTTTTGTGAGAGATTTGCTATTCAGAACTTTCTGAAATTTTTCATGGTTATACTTAAACATCTTAGAAACATCTTTCATGTTTTTACCTAGTGGAAAATCCTAACCAATGCTGTCGATCTTGGCCAAAACAAAAGATCGCGCAGCTGAGACCGAGAAGGAGCAACTGTCTTTGCATTCTGAATTTTTTTTTTGCGAGAGATTGGCTGCCCATAACTTTCTGAAATTTTCCATGGTTATAATTCAACATGTTGGAAACATCTTTCATGTTTTGACCTAGTGGAAAATCCTAACCAATGGTATCGATCTTGGCCAAAACAAAAGATTGCGCAGCTGAGACCGAGAAGGAGCAGCTGCCTTTGCATTATGAATTTTTTTGTGGGAGATTGGCCGCCCAGAACTTTCTGAAATTTTTCATGGTTAAACTTCAACCTGTTGCCAACATCTTTCATGTTTTGGCCGAGTGGAAATTTGGAGTCAATCGTATTTATATTGGCCAAGGTAAAAGAGTGTGCAGCTGAGTTTATTCTTGCGTTGGAGAGAAAAGAAATTTTTTGAGTGTGTTTTTATTTCCAAGGTTAGTTTTTGGTTTTTTTTTTTGGTGGGCTTTATATGTATTTTTTTTTGGGGGGAAGGTTGATTTGATTGTAGGCGATGGCCGTTCGATGTCTTTTGGATGTGCAAGAGAGAAAAACGCATTTCGTAATTATCCAAATAACTACGAATTTTGTCATTGATATTTTTTTTCGTCCAAAAGGGGTGACAACCATTACAAGTTGATTTAACTATCTAGATTTATCTAAAGGCTAGTAGATAAAGTTTAGGAACATTGTTACATGGGGTAGAAGAAAAAAATCTAAGCAACAAATGTTTGATTCTGAGGGCGTCAATCTTTGGAAGTCGGGATCCGTTTGCTCATAAAAAACGTTCTAATGATGCAATCTCTCCTTTTTGCATCACCACTTCCTCTATCCCAATCTTGGCCGCAATATCGGAAATGAAACCGGATTTCAACATGTCCCCTAGCGCAGCTTGATTATCAAAACTTCTTCCCCGAAAGTATCAAGTGAGAGTAATGCGGGCATTGTCATTTTGAACAAGCAGGATGGGTCATGGGGAAAGAACATGAAACAGAGTCCCTACATTAGCAACTTTACACAAAATATGTTGCTAGGTTCTTTACATGCATTGCTAGATTAATGCGAAAAAGAAAAAGAAAACGTAGAAAACGTGGTAAACCAAGCCACGACAAAACAAGTATGATGCACGTGATGGGGGCTTTTGACGTCGACTAAAGTTCTAACGGCCTGAAGGTTCCCGACGATACCATAGAATGGTCCAAAAAGTGTCGTAAAGCGACCGCCTATTCCTTCCCCCGAACTCAGGCCACTTTCCAACCATTTACATAGGCAAATGATTGAATCATGTCGGCTGAATCCGCTTACCAGAATGGAGGCCAACCGTCCGGCCAGCTTTAAGGGTTCGAGCGGGTTGGGTTTCGAGAACATTACCCAGGACTCGTGTCCTGAGGTGTCCTTACTCCCCGTCCTAAACTTATTTGGTAAGGCGACCCTTGGGTGTAGGGCCTATGCATGCAATGCGTATGACAATTGTTCAAAGCAATAACAAATAGTCACGAAAACAGTTTATTAAAGCCAGTAAAAAAAAAAAAACAAACACTTTAAAAAAACCGGCTTCGACCCTACTAGTCCTGTTGATACCCGAATTTTGACGCCATGTTTACTTAATTTTAGCGTTTCTGTCATTTATTTAATTTACCATCATTTTTACTTAATTTACAGTCATCTGTAGTTAGTTTACTATCGCTAGCATTTTTAGGGTTTTCCTTGCATTTTTTGCGTTATCGTTAGCATCGTCAGCTTTCGAAATTGCCTTTTAATTTTTCGGCATGTATTTTCATTATTATTATTATTATTATTTTTGGCCTTAAAAATCACATTTTTGACTATCCGGCAGTCGTTTGCTAGTTTGTTCTTCATTTTTGACCGTCTCGTCAATTTTAGGATTTTTTGTATTTTAGCGCATTTTTTAGTATTTTTATTATTTTATTATTATTTTTATTCGAGTTTTTATTGGACCCGAGTAAGGCCGCTCGGACAACAATTTGACTTTAAAATGTTTTCCATCAACTAGTTTCTAGATTTTTTTCTGCTCGCAACGGTCTACAGTGTTTCGTGTAATTTTCGGCGTAACGTCTTTATTTTTCCGTTCAAACGTTTCCCGTTTTTGAACGCAAAAATAAACACGTTAAACGAAAAATTCTTGTCATTCGCTGTAGACGGTTAAAACCGGCTTATTTTTCTCTACGCGCCGGTACCTTCGGCTCGAAAAGTCGAAACGCTTGCTCGCAGGATTCGGCTCGAGGCCATTTAAATAGGACTTGAAGGCCCTTGATCTCAACCGTTGATCTGGTCAACCAAGGAAAGTCAACCAGATCAACGGTTGACAAATTAATGTGCATAATGCACATGCACAGTGCAGGGGAATCCTCAGCCACGAGTCTTCGGCCGAGCCACCTGCTCCCGTAGCCCCTAGCCTCCGCCATCATCACACCTCCGCCTAGCCCAGCCAGCTCACGCCCCCGGCCACCACGCGCAGCTCCCTCGCCGGCCATCCACGCGTTTCTCGGCTATAAATAGCCACCCCTTCCCTTCGTTCAAAGGGCCAGAATTTTACAAAAAAATCACACTGCTCCCTCTCTATTTTCCGGGCCAATTCACGTTCACTCACCCTCATTCCAGTCCCTTCGTCCGAACGCAGCAGCAACAGCGCCGTAAGTTGCTTTCTCTCTCTCTCACCTACTGTTTTCTCTTCAAATTTTGTTCTTGCTTTAGTCGATCGTTTAATTGCCCCAATGTGTTCCAAGGGCTTGAGTCTTAAGTTAATTTCACTACGCTAGCGTTGATTAAACTGTTCGAATGTTTGGAGTATTTATTTACTAATTAAACGGTTTAATGCACGTAATGGTTGCTATTGCAATTGTCACTGTTTTTCGTCCCGTTTGCTTGCTGTGACTGCTCGGCTGTGTTGTTGGAGGGGAGAGGAGTTGTTTGGGCTAAGAACCAGGCGAGTTGGTCGCCTGGTTCATCACCTCCGTCGCCGGCAGTGGCGCCGGCGACGTGAGGTTGAAGATGAGTTGTTTCGGGCCAAAGGCCTTCGGGCGAAATGAATAAAGGTGATGGGCTTGGCCCATCACCATTTAGATTAATTACCTTGGGCCAGGAACAATTCCTGGCCCATTTCTTCCAAATTTCCAAGCCGGGCCCAGCCCGTTTACGTTTTTCCGAAGCTTGAGTTCGTTATTTTTCTCGCGTAAAAATGCTTGCATGCTTCGTGTAATAATTCTTCGTGATACGTGTTTATTTTTCTCTCTATATTTGATGCATGGATTATTTATTTCATTTTTGAAATATTCGTATGCTTTCTTTATTTATCTACCCTCTCACATGCTAGTTGTTTAAATATTCCTATGCCTTAATTTCTTGCATGCTTTCAAATTCTTTCATGCTTTCATTCAAAATCCTCCTCCACTTACATGCTTAATTTTTCATACGCGTCATTTCCATGTTAATATTTTTTGTATGCTCGTTCTTGCGACAACTGGTTATTTAATTGTTTTATATCTAAATTGCTTCTTTCTTATCGCAATATTTATTTTCTAACCATTTAATTTCAATCATTTAAAATACCGCCTATATGGTCGGTCGCTTTTTAATTTTTCGTAAATATTCAACTGCTTTAATTTTTCGCAAAACTGCTGGAAGTCATTCCGCAAATTATCAACTGTTTACTTTTCCGCACTTTATTTTCCCGCACTTTAAATTCTGCAATTTACCTTCAGCAATTTAAATTCAATACCGCCTACATGGTCGGTCGAACTTATCAACTGTTTACTTTTCCGCACTTTATTTTCCCGCACTTTAAATTCTGCAATTTACCTTCAGCAATTTAAATTCAATACCGCCTACATGGTCGGTCGCACTTATCAACTGTTTAAATTATTCGCACTTTAATTTCCCGCAATTTACTTTCGGCAATTTAAATTCAATACCGCCTACATGGTCGGTCGGAAATTATCAACTGTTTAATTTTCCGCACTTTACTTTTCCGCACTTTAATTTTTCGCAATTTACTTTTGGCAATTTAAATTCAATACCGCCTATATGGTCGGTCGCAATATAAATTGTTTATTTTCCGCAATATCAACTGCTTTAAATTTCTGCGATATCAATTGCTTTAATCTTCTGCAGTATCAATCATTAAAATTTCTGCAAATCATAAACTGTTTTAAAATCATCAACTCTTTTAATCTCCCGCACTTATCAACTCAGCATTTAAATTTTTGTATGCGTAAAATCCATCATTTTTCGCATGCAATCAACACAACATTTAAATTCTCGTATGCGTAAAATCCATCATTTTTCGCATGCAATCACGTAGCATTTAAATTTTCGTATGCGTAAAATCAATCATTTTTCGCATGCACTCATCCAGCATTCAATTTTCGTATGCGTAAAATCAATCATTTTTCGCATGCAATCAATCCAGCATTTAATTTCCGTATGCGTAAAATCAATCATTTTTCGCATGCAATCAACCTCGCATTTAAATTCTCGTATGCTTAAAATCAATCATTTTTCGCATGCAATCAATCCAGCATTTAATTTTTGTATGTGGAAAATCCATCATTTTTCGCATACAATTGACCCAGCATTAAATTCTCGCATGCGTTAAATCCATCATTTTTCGCATGCAAATCAATTCAGCGTTTAATTTTTGTATGCGTAAAATCCATCATTTTTCGCATACAATCAACTGTCATCATTTTTATCAAACTCAGCATCTCATTTTCGTATACGTGAAATCCATCATTTCTCGTATGCAATCAACTGTCATTTAAATTTTCGTACTCTTAAAATTGCTTAGTTATTTCTCAAGCTATCACTAACACTCTCGTTTTGTAGGTTAATTTCAAGCTTCGCTCGAAAGTACGCCTCACAAGTCCTTTTTATTTATTTGACGCTTTCTGCAAATATTAACTGTATGCATGCTATATAGAACTGCTAGAATTAAAATCAACCCACATGAACAACGTGTTTAAAGAGTTGCTTAAAATGCCATGTTCATATGATTTTAAATTCTCGCTTATATTGACTGCATGTACATGGGGACTTTCGATCCCACTTCAGTTTTTCACTTCAAAAACTCATCATTTAAATTTGTACGCTGTTAGCAATCCATGTTAGAATCACGTAGTAATTAGGATAATCATGCATGGCCCGATGATGAAATAAGAGGGCGCTCATTCAGTCTTACGGAAAATTCAGTCCCATCACGATCATAAAAAAGACTAAAGTGACGATTCCTCTGAGGGCCCCCTTTTTCAAAACGCATTTTTCAAACACCTTTTTAAACACCTCTCTCATCAACCGGTAACCATTTTCGGATGTGTCTCGGGTGCCTAACACCTTCCCGAGACCATAATACGACCCCGAACCTTTTGTCTGGGGTCCAGACCCCTTTTTTGTGCCTTTAGTTTTTTTACTTATTATATTTCCTATGCCATGACGATTAGGGTTCCCTAAGCCTAGCAACCAAATTAGGGTGGCGACTTCATTGCATGCTGCTAGGCGTCCTTTTACGCCGAGCATCTGAAGGTCTCAAATTTCGTTGCACACTCGTGAATTACCTTTTCCGTAATTTTCGTGGGGCGCGACAGTTTGGCGACTTCACTGGGGACTTAGGGTCGGAGCCGGTTTTATCTTTTTAGAGAGGTGTTTTATTTGTTTATTTATTTGCTTTGATCAATTGCTGGTCTGTTTATTTATTTGCTTTATCAATTGTCATATGCATTTCATAGCGCCCTACACCCAGGGGACAATTACCAAAATAGGAGGGTAGTAGTGACGCCCTAGGACACATGTCCTGGGTAGTGTTCACCAATCCCAACTCGGATGAACCCCTAAAGCCAGTCGAAAGGTTATACGATTTCGCAAGGAATCGGGCGACTGGACGACACTTTAGGGACCTTTTCATGGTATCATCCGAGAACCATTCAAGCCAGTTAGAAATGTTGGAATCAGAGCCCCAGCACGTGCATCATGATTATACCTGTTTGTCGTGACTCTGTTTGTCTTGTTGGCATATTGACATGATTTTGCTTTTATACGAACTGTAAATTTCTTACCCATGCAGGTTGCTTTGTATTTAAGATTTTATTTTTGTCCTATAGGACCCATCTTGCTCATTCGACATGTCGACACCCACACTACTTTCATTTGATATTTTCGGGGGACGAAGTTTCGACGATCAGGCCGCACAAGGAGATCTGTTGGAACGTGGGTTCGCCCCTGACATCACCACTAAGATCAAAGTAGAAGTCGTGGACTTTGACTTAACTAGGATTCGGATGTTGAGAAATGAGCTGACTGATGAAGAGGAGACACAGTTTGAGGGTAGTTATGGAAAGCTACTAACCCTAGTCGACGTAAGGACTGATTGGGGTTGCATCCGGGCAGCCCTAAAATTCTGGGATCCCTATTATCGGTGCTTCTCTTTCGACAAAGAAGTAGACTTGACCCCTACGCTAGAGGAGTACTCAGCTCTGATGTGCTTCACCTCTCCTATATCGGCCATATACCAGAATGTTCGACTCGACTCCTCAAGTGTCAAAATAAGGCTCGATAAGCTGTTAGGAATCACTACTCGTGTCAGAGAGGGGGACTACTTCTGGTGCTGGTCAGATATTGAGGCACGCTTTCGATTGTCCAACGGAAAGAAACGCTTAAGGATTCTAGCTTTCGCCATTGTAGGATTTGTCCTCTTTCCAAAAATGAGGAATGCCATCGACTCTGCAGCAGCCAACATCTTTTATGAGATGGAAACAAATGCCATCAATCCTACAACAGCCATTCTGGCCGAGACCTTTCGCTCCTTGGACTCTTGTCGAAGAAAAGGGAAAGGGAGACTTACCTGTTGCACCCAGTTGTTGACAGTATGGTTGGTTAGCCACTTCAAGCAGATTCCTGATCAGACCCTTTTCTTCGCAAGTTACATAAGGTCATGTCCTCTTCTCAGGGTTATCAATGCAATGACCACGGATAAATGGGAGATGGAAAATAAGGATGTCTGGATCAACCGATTCATGAATCTCTCAGAAGAAGACTTCAGTTGGCGCGCCAAATGGCTGCAGACTTCCAATCCCATCGTCTGCTGCGGTCACTTACCTTGGGTTCCTTTGATCGGAGCATGGGGATGCGTTCACTATTGTCCGGCCCTCGTTCTCAGACAGTTTTGCATCACCCAAATCATTCCAGTAACTTTTGGCATGACGAAATCAGACCTGCCGCACGCTGGAGAAGATCAGAACATTCAGCTGTACGCCCATGACTGGGCCCACCCTTTTTGCCTCAAAGGGCACGGCATCCCTGCAACGACAATACTAGAATATCCACAGTGGAGGTCCAGACGAGTTAACGGCAATGTCTTACCTCGCCCAGAAAATCAAAAACCAATGGAAGAAGAAGGGGAATCTCAAGTGAGCGAAGGAATGGATGTCATGGCTTACGCTCAAGTGGTAGAACAGATGCGAGCAGCACAAGAAGAGCGAGATCTGATGGTAGAGGAAAGGGATATGGCCCAAGCTCGCCAATGTGGCTTAGAGGTCCAGATGAATGAACTGGACAGGCAGCACAGGGAGTTCGTCCGCGTACAAGCAGTACAAAAGAATGTGGCCCTCATGGCCTTTAAGGAACGCTTGAGCAGTGAAACCCGCAAAAGAGAAGCATCCAGTGCCATAATCGAAGACAGGGATTCGACGATAAGGATTTTGACTGCTCGAGTAGATTTGGGAGATAGGAAAAGCCAAGCACTGCAAAGCCGAATTACCGCCTTGGAGGCTGAGTTAGAGATGCCAAAAAGGGGAGTTGGCTTCGATGGAGTACCTTTGGCAACAAGACCCTAACATCCAGGAATGACACCTTTGGCTCGGATATCGGCAGATTTTTTTCTTTTTAGCTAGGACCCCTGATTTCATCTATCTTAGCCATTTTTGATGAATTTAGGTTGTTGGCAAGTTTACCATATTTTTGTAAACGCTTTTTAATAAAGTCGTACTCTTTCGGATATTTATTAAATCACCTCATCTTTTCCATATCAACTATCCCTCCAATACCAATCCAAAAAAGACATCGCAAAACAAAAAGAGAAAATCCCACCGATAAAATACAATCGTCTCAACAAAATTCCAAAAAAATTAGACCAAGTATTCCAAACATCCGAGTATCGCTCACTCATGTCCTCCTAGCTTATCACAAAAACTCCAAGTTCATAAAAAGATTGTCGTCTCTCCCCTCGGTTGAGTTTACCAGGCATCAGGCCTTGTGTCGTCAAAAGTAGAGCGTAAAAGAAGTCTTCCTAAGTATAACGGCATTGGTTGCTCCTGCTGATTTGGGTTTCTCCGTTAGCATCTCAGATTTTGCTTCATATCGTGGGAATGTATAGAGGCTTCCTCCGTATCTTGTCAACCGCTGGGAGTCCTCGCCTCTCCGACCACCCTGAAAATATCAAATGAAAGTACTGCCGAAAATCGAATGAGCAAATGTGGAGACCTCGGGATTGTATATCACCTGTATATCCTCACTTGTATTTACTCTTTTCTGTGTTTTTTTCCTTTTTCAGGTTCACGATAGCTCCTCGGAAGCAAGCTACTCCGCACAGGCTCCCCCTAACTAGACTTCAAAAACGAAAAATGACTGAACAGGCTAGAGCCGATGAAGCGCTAACAACCAGAATCGCAGAACTAGAGGAACAAGTTAGGATCACTACAGAAAGGGCCGCCAGGGCCGAAAAGGAAAGGGATGAAGCTGTCACCGAAGTGCCACTGGGTTTTGATCCCCCTCCAACAAACGGACCTTCCTCTTCGCTCACCGTCGCAGGATCTTCTGTACCCCCGCTACTTTCCGGCCCCCCGGGCCATTGGAGATGGGTTAGTTCCTTCACTGTACCCAACGCCGCGAGTCCTCCAGTTAAGACGGGTGAAGAGATCTCCCCGCCGCTTCAGCACCTTTCGATCAACCCTGCTGTGGACCACAGCAAGAGCCAGACCCACCCAGAGGACCTGTATCTCCCTCCTATTCCTCCGAGCACGATTCCCGGACCTATGGGAACTCAGCTCCTCACTTTCAACCCAGCGCAACCGCAGTTCTCATCAGGGCTGTCGCTACCCTTCGGTTCTAACCCCATTGGGGCCGAGCAACCGAAAGGGGATCGACTGAATCTTCTCGAGGAGAGGCTCCGAGCAATTGAAGGGGTTGATCCATTTGACCCTACCGGCCCCGCCGATATGTGCATGGTCCCCGGGATCATCATACCTCCGAAGTACAAGATCCCGGACTTCGAAAAATATACTGGGGTAGAATGCCCGAAGACCCACCTCAGAGCATACTGCAACAAGATGGCAGAGATGATCCACAATGAACCGTTGTTGATCCATTTATTCCGAGAAAGCTTGACCAATCACGCCCTAACTTGGTATATGGGGCTGGACAGAGCCAGGATCAGGACGTGGAGAGACCTGTCCGATGCCTTCTACCGACAATACAAGTTCAACATGGAGGTGGCTCCGGACCGCGCCGACCTGCAAAATCTGGAAAAGAAAATCGGCGAGTCCGTGAAGACTTATGCACAAAGATGGAGAGAGTTGGCTTCGAGAATCTCTCCACCCTTAAGCGACAAGGAACTCTTGTCGATTTTCTTGCACACCTTCAAAGCTCCCTACTACACCTACCTGATCTCGAACCCCTCAAACAGCTTCTCCGACATGGTCCTAATTGCCGAAAGAGTCGAGCAAGGGATTAAGTCTGGGCGAATCACGCATCCAACACCAGAGTCTGCACCCAAGAAAGCATCAGTCGTGAAAAGGGACGTTGGATTTGTTGCTCCCCAAGCTAGTCAGGGGCAACCGTTTCCACCACCACCGCCTTATTTAGTACCACCGCCGTATCATCCGGCGTCACTATATCAACCCACCTCCTTTCCTTTTAATTCACCACCAATCGCTAATATCCTACCTCAAAATCCTACTCATTTCCCACCACCTCCAGTACAAACATCACAACCTATACAACCCAAGCCATATAACCCACCAAAAGACCCAAATAACCAAAACACGACCAACAATCGGTGGAACCGAGAGTCTCTACCTCCTCTCCCTCTCCCTGCAGGAGAGATCTACAAACATCTCCTGGTGGCCGGACAGGTCGTACCGGTTCCTGCTCAGCCTCAATTGCCTCCTTACCCGAAGTGGTATGATCACAACGCAAAATGCGAATATCACGCTGGAGCCCCAGGTCACACTCTGGAAAATTGCTTTGCATTCAAGGCAAAGGTCCATCACTTGATCAAAAGTGGATGGGTATCTTTCGAAGGATTAGCAAAAGGACCCAACACCTCCACCAACCCTCTCCCCAATCATTCCCAAGGGAAGGGAGGGGTGAATGCCATCTCGGCAGGAGAAAACAACGACCGTTCCTCTTCAGCATCGAGTTGGCCGCAAGAACAGCTCTTCCAGGCCTTAGCTCGAGAGGGATATGTGCTATACTCAGGGGGCAATCCGAGTCACTGCATGTACTGTAAGGGAAGCGACGGTCACAAAATCCGAAGCTGCAAGTTGTTCGCAGAAAAGGTGAGACAACTCTCGAGTCTCGGGGTAATACAAACCCAGAAAGCGACCCCTAAGGAAGGATCCATCAACACGATCGGAGATGGATTTCCTATCCCGCATAACGCCAATGGAACCCCACTCCAAATGGTCCAGAAGAAAGGATCGACTTCATCATGCAAGCAGTTCTCCGCGCGCCGCGACGAAGGCGACCGCGAGATTGACACCTTGGGCCAACCTTCTGGGAAGTTCGATTACCTCGTCAGGTATTCGGCACCACCTTCCTATTCTAGCACAGTGCCCTTACTACCTTCTTGGGAATCCTCAGACTCCGAGTCATACCCTTCACCGACATAGTCGCTCCCTCCGCTTCCCTTAAAGGAAATATACGCAAGCCTCCTGAAAAATGGGCAGATTACACCATCCCCACTCTCGCCTCAATCCATTCCTTACCCTAGCTGGTATGATCCAAAGGTTAGCTGCGAATATCACGCTGGGACCCGAGGACACTCCTTGGAAAACTGTTACGCCTTTAGAGAGAAGGTTGAGCACCTAACCCAAGAAGGACGAATCTCGTCCAAAGATTTAGCCAAAGGCCAGATATGACAGCCGACCCTCTACTGCACCATAATCTCAGGATGAGCGACGTTTCTTCCATCGAAATCGACGTTTCTCACTTTTCAATGGAGGAAGCACCCAACAAAGAACTATTCTTCGCCTTGGCCAACAACGCTTATCTGCCTTTCCCGGGGAATAGTCAGGCCCAGTGCTTATTTTGCCAAGGGGAGAGCCAACACGACATCCAGGATTGTAGACTTTTTCGGCAAAAAGTCAAGCAAATCGCAACATTCGGGATCATTCAAACCGAAGGGGAAACCCAAGGAGCTATCAACGCCATCGAGGACAATCCACCATCACCGTATTCCTTCGAATACGCGTCCCAGGCAGGGGATGTGGCCACAACCCCACGCAAAGTAGTATTTACATTAGCTGTGAATACTCCCAGCTCGGACTTACACGCGGTCCCATTCAACTATGGATACACGGTGGTCACCACCCCTCCTGCAGTCACACCAACAACACTCACTATCGGCGAAGCCTCTCATATCGGGGGCATGACTCGCACCGGAAGATGTTACATCTCGGAGGAAGTAGAAAAGCAACGACAAGCCAAAGGGAAAGACCCTGTGATCCGCGAAGAGATAGTAGAAGAGATGCAAGGTTTGAGCAAACCTGTAACTGAGGACGAGACAGCCGAGTTCCTCAAGATCATGAAACAGAGCGAGTTCAGCATCATCGAACAGCTAAAGAAAACCCCAGCTCGTATATCCATCATGGAGCTGATCCTCACTTCAGAGCCACATCGTCAAGCTCTCTTAAAAGTCTTGAAGCAAGCTTTCGTGACTAAGGATATCACTACAGAAGGGGTTGAAAACCTTGTCGGAAGGATCCAAGCCTTAAGCAGTATCTCCTTCTCGGAAGGAGAGATCGACCCCTCAGGAAGAGATCACAACAAGGCCCTATACATCACGGTGGAATGTAAGGGACACGTCATAGCAAAGGCCCTAATCGACAATGGGTCCGCACTTAATGTCATGCCCAAGCATGTCCTTGAACAGCTGCCGGTCGATTCCTCCCTCATAAAACCTAGCGGAATGATGGCTAGGGCTTTCGATGGCACCACTCGAGAGATCATCGGGAATATTGAGTTGGATATGGTCATCGGGCCCCACACTTTCGCCTTGACATTCCAGGTCATGGAAATCCAACCCGCTTACAGCATGCTTCTAGGACGGCCTTGGATTCATTCAGCAGGAGCCGTCCCCTCTTCCCTGCATCAATGCCTCAAATACGTCAAGGACAATGTCCTCGTCACGATAAAAGCAGAGGAAGCCTTGATCTTGGCCAAGCATGCATCCGTGCCTTACATCGAAACTGCTGAAACCTTGGAGAGTTCTTTCCAAGCCTTTGAAATCGTCAACGCGGGTTGGATCGAGGAGGGATCCCCCGTTTGCGAAGCCTCAAAGTCAGGGGTAGCCGAAAAAACCACTAAGTCAAAACTAGAGGGAAGCTTCCAATTAGGAAAACGGCTCGGGGCCGAGTTACAAGGATCGAAAGGCTGGGCACCTCCGAAGAGCTTCGGAGACCGTTTTGGGTTAGGGTACCAACCCAGCAAGGCCGATTTCGCCAGGATCGCCCAAGAAAAGAAAGAAAAGCAGCTGGCTAAGCTCTTTGGACGTTCTGCGCCAGAGGGCAAAATGTTGATTCCCCATATCAGAACCACGTTCCCCTTCGCCGCCGAAACCATCAATGAGAATCCAATCAGGGTATCAGACCTCCATATCTGCACTCTAGGAGAAGAAGGATCATCGCCTGGTTCAGTCATGTTTGTTAAGAAGTCAGGGGAGTCTGTGGGCAACTGAGCCATCGCCATGCTTCCGGATGTCTCTCCGAAATTTCTCATTTTGAAAAATATATATGTTTTTGGCCTGTTTTCTTACGAAAATATTTTTGTAGGGACTCATCTTCCCTTTTGTTAAAAATCAATATGTATGCAAGTTTTCATTTTTCGCATCTCTTTTTTCGCACTTTTAATTTTAGGATGAGTGTTAGTTCGGATTGTCTTGATAAAACCTATGTCTTTACCGGCGAAAAAATCACCACTACGACTGAAGACAAGGCCGAGGTCTCCGACGAACTGGCCCGTTTACTAGAAAATTCAGAAAAGGAAATAACCCCTCATCAGGAGGAATCAGACGAAGTGAACTTAGGGGGCAAGCAATGAGAGTCAGAAGTTGGTCAAGACCGGAACCACCCTGGACACAACCCAGAAAGAAAAGTTGGTTTCCCTCCTCAAAAGACTACTCAGACGTATTCGCATGATCGCACGCCGATATGCCAGGTCTTGATCCCGGGATAGGTAAGCATCGCATCCCATTGAGACCTGAGTTTGGACCAGTCAAATCAGAACCTGAAGAGGATCATCCAAAAATGGTGATCACGCACAAAGATTGGCATGACATGCTTCCCTTCGCACTACATGCTTACCGGATAGCAATCCGTACATCCACAGGGGCAACTCCCTACTCATTAGTTTACGGCATGGAAGCCGTAATTCCCCTCGAGGTAGAAATCCCTTCTCTCAGAATCCTGGCAGAATCTGAAGTAGAAGAATCAGATTGGGCGAAAGTGAGGTACGAGCAGCTGAACCTCCTTCCTGAAAAACGTTTGGCCGCTATCTGCCATGCGCAGTTATATCAACAAAGAATGGTCAACGCTTATAACAAGAAAGTGCGACCTCGCCAGTTCGAGGCTGGGGATTTAGTGCTAAAGAAAATTCTCCCTCATCAGGAGGCCAGTCAAGGAAAGTGGGCCCCAAGGTACGAAGGCCCGTATCTGGTCAAAAGTGCATTCTCAGGGGGTGCCCTAATGCTAACCAACATGGATGGAGACGATCTCCTGAGACCGGTAAATGCTGATGCAGTCAAGAGATACTTCGCCTGAAGCATCGTGGACAGAGCGTCCGGTCAGCCAAAGACATAGGGTTTTATCATGACAATCTAGCACAAACATTTGTCCTGAAATTAATGAAACAAGTTTTTTCAGGAGATGCGTATTGTTTTTAAAATTTTTGTTATCCTTTTTCTTTAAATTTGGAGATGACAAAAGGAGGCATGGCATAGATGGCTCCCCAGGAGTAGCTCGAGACGTAGGACGCGTCACTTAGACTAACGCCACTAATCAATCTTCAGTTTTGCAGAGACGTAAGGTCTCACGCCTCAGCTCGTCATCACGATAGGACCATAGAGCTCCGCTCGCAGGAGCTGTTGAATTGCCGTAGTAGGCCACCTTCAAGAGCGAATCAGGAAAGATTTTAAGACAAACCATCACCATCTAAAGCGAAATTTCTTTTCCTCGCAGTGCTACCGGCGCAGCCGGCATCGCAAATAATCGGTCTCAAAGGACTAAACGTTGGACCAAAGTCACAAAGCCCATCCGATGCAGATTACACCGCAATGACCCACGGATAGTCCGTCTAAAAGGGAGAGCTTAAAACTTATCAATCACATTACTTTTGCTAAAAATTGTCTTGCATTTACTCCTCATTTGTCATCACCTTGTCTTTTTCAGGGACTAGGTCGTCCCAATTCGTTGCCTGCAGAAGAACGGTAAGCATACGTCCTTGCAACCTCGCTGCACATTTTGGGGGCAGAGGATTTCCCCTTTACCCCCGAGCAACCACGAAGCCAATCAACGAAGGTCCAGCAGAGACTGGTAAGCGAATGGACAAAATACAGATCTCATCCTCACTACGGCGCAGATCGGCGGTTCCCGCAAAGCAGCTGAAAAAGAAACCAAGCAGCGCATCCAAACAAAGCGTCCCAGAACCGGGACCACGTCATAGGCACCCTCGAAAAGTCGAGATAAAAGAAGGGAGAATCCCTGAGCTTAGCTCATTTTCATTTTCAGATTAATTTCCCTTTCTGTTGTCCCCTCTGCATCTCACAGGGATTTGAAGCATCTCACTGTCATCCGCGTGGAGCTTGTGGAAGACGCCTTTGCAGCCCCGCTGCGCATTTCAGGGGAGTCCCTCTTTCTTTTCCCTTTATTTAAATTTGCTTTCATTCTTGCTCGCTTTGTCAGCTTTAAATCGAGTACGGTCGTCTGGCCCACTGGGGGCAACCTTAGGTTTTCGTTAGGACGTTGCGAATAAGTCGTCCCCCACATCTAGCAATCAAAATATCTAGCAATCAAACATCTAGCAATCAAAACATCTAGCAATCAAACGTCTAGCAATCAAAACATCTAGCAATCAAACATCTGGCCATCAAACCATCTAGCAATCAAACATCTGGCCATCAAACCATCTAGCAATCAAACATCTGGCCATCAAACCATCTAGCAATCAAACATCCAGCAATCAAACATCCAGCAATCAAACATCTGGCCATCAAACCCTCCAGCAATCAAACCATCCAGCAATCAAACAACCAATCAACAAAAAAATCAAAAATCAATCAAAATCCCCTTTTAGCCCGGCTAAAACCAAAGCATACTACTCTCATAAGCATTTTCATGCATCACATAGGTTAGGAATATTTAATCCCTCTGTTAAACTCCAGCATTTACCCAAATTACGTGCCATGCATGATATTACCTGTTTGCTCTTATATCCGCGGTTTGCTCCGACGTAAGCAGTCACAAACAGATCCCGGTAAGCGTCTTTGAGCCATCGCGCCTTATCCTTCATGAGTGTAAGAGCCTGACTAGGTACTAGTTGAGTTCGCATAATATCCAGGGTACATGCGCCATTAGACATGGGATAGCTATAAAAGGACATGGGACTTTTACGATCCTCTTCATTTTTTTTCGTTTCTTCCCTCTTTCCACTACATATGCCATCACTCCTACCAAAACCTTCACTATCACTCATACCCCGGGAGCCAGGGAGCAGTCGCAACTAACATTGCTAGCCGGAAGCGTGAGCATGCCGAGTTCAAGTTCACAACAAAGAAGACGGAAAAGGCCACCAAAAGATCGCTGAGGACCATCACCGAAGAAGCAGCAACGACGAAGGCCGAGGCCTCAGGACAGAAGGGGAAAAGATCAAGACGAAGGTTGTGCTGGTTCTGCTCTGTGCATTTTCAAATCAAATCAAAAAGGGGAGGGATAAAAAAAAAAAAAAAAAAAAAAAAAAAAAAAAAGAAAGAAAGAAAAAAAAAAGAAAAAAAAAAGGGGAAATGAGAGGAAAAAGAAAAAAATAGAGGGAAAAAAGGGAAAAGAAAAGAAAGAAAATGCTCAGAGACCGTCGAAGAATACAAACAATCGAAGAGCCAAAGCAATCACAACCCGGGGACAACTCAATTCGAGAAAATCTCGAAGAAAACTTTCCCCCGTGAACTCTAGTAGAAAGGCCCAAGGCCAACTCGAGAAATCTCAAAGTATCCTTCCCCAGTAAAGTCAAGCAAAAGAGGCCCAACGCCAACTCAAGAAACTTCAAAGCAAGCATCGCTAGTAAGGACCCGAGAAGAAAAAGGCCCAGGGCCAATTCAAGTAGTGAGTCGCAAAAAGAACAGCGACGTCACTCCTCAATGAAGACTCAAGAAAAAGGCCCCTGACCGAATGAAAAGCACCCCCCAGCAAGAATCCCCGAGCTCACGCACTCTGTCAAGCAAGCATCCCTAGCAAAAAGCGAAAAGACTCGCGCGCCGCGCCCTCATCAAGGCCAATCAACAAAACATCGTTCATCTAAAGCCTTCCAACTCCCAAGCAAAGCAATCTTTTCCAAAACAAACTCCTTTCTGGGCTTTTCGTGCCCTTTTCCTTCTTTTTCGTAAAAGTCCCATCGATTATTAGAATGCCCATGCATGTGCATCTTCATTTGAAGTCTATTCACTCGGATTGACATTGCGAACTGTAAATTACGTATCATGTTAGTTGCATCTTTGTGAGCGTAAAATACTTAGCCTTGTTTCAGAGCGTGAGTGCAAACACTAATATCAGGTGAGGACTGCTTACGGCTGCAAATCGTGGGAAAGTCTTGCCCTTGGGGTCGTTACCTCCTGGGCAGGATGCAGATGCATTCTAGGATCGTATCAACGCCACTGGTGACAGCACAACATCTTCCCCCTCCCAGAGTGACAGCACTTAGTTTTCAGCCTTAGCATCTTCTCCTCCCAGAGCGACAGCACTTAGTTTTCAGCCTTAGCATTCTTCTCCTCCTAGAGCGACAGCATTTAGTTTTCAGCCTTAGCATTCTTCTCCTCCTAGAGCGACAGCATTTAGTTTTCAGCCTTAGCATCTTCTCCTCCCAGAGCGACAGCATTTAGTTTTCAGCCTTAGCATCTTCTCCTCCCAGAGCGACAGCATTTAGTTTTCAGCCTTAGCATCTTCTCCTCCCAGAGCGACAGCATTTAGTTTTCAGCCTTAGCATCTTCTCCTCCCAGAGCGACAGCATTTAGTTTTCAGCCTTAGCATCTTCTCCTCCCAGAGCGACAGCATTTAGTTTTCAGCCTTAGCATCTTCTCCTCCCAGAGCGACAGCATTTAGTTTTCAGCCTTAGCATCTTCTCCTCCCAGAGCGACAGCATTTAGTTTTCAGCCTTAGCATCTTCTCCTCCCAGAGCGACAACATTTAGTTTTCAGCCTTAGCATCTTCTCCTCCCAGAGCGACAGCATTCAGTTTTCAGCCTTAGCATTCTTCTCCTCCTAGAGTGACCTTAGTTTAATTTCTGCATCTCGCACCTTTTCCTACAGGAATCAACGTTGTTTAAATTTCCAGCCCTAGCATTTCTTCTCCTCCTAGAGTGACAACAGTTAGTTTTAGCCTTAGCACTTCTCCTTCTCCCAAAGTGACATCATAGTTTAGTTTTCAGCATCAAGCATTTCTTCTCCTCCCAGAGTAATAGCATAGCGTAATCTTACCTTTTTAGCCATAGCATTTCTTCCCCTCCCAGAGTGACCTCCTTCACATAATTCTACATTTCTGCACAATTATTTCCTCCTCCTAGAGTGACATCATTAGGACAAGTCAGTCATACTTCTACGAATCGCGCGTTATCCTCCCTAGACAACGTCTGTTGCATGTTAGACCCCCCAGTGGAGCTGTCATTTACATTCTCGTAAAATCACTTTTCGTCCCCGGTAGAGTAGTTGTCATTTACATTTCCTGCAACTTATGTTTCTCTCGATATCCGAATGGATCTAAATTTATATATATCTTTGCAGGATCAACAACCTATCTCCTCCCAGAGTGACGTCAAGCAAGCACCTTTTATCCCCAGTGACAGCATCAATCAATCTCCTCCTCCCAGAGCGACATCAATCAACTACCTCCTCCCAGAGCGACATCATCACTGTAAGTTTGAGGTAAGACATGCCGTGTCGCCAAAATTCGGATATCTAGGGGCAACTGTCTTTACTGCTTATCAAATACTTCGATAAGACAGTAAAGAGGGGGCAACTGTTGATACCCGAATTTTGACGCCATGTTTACTTAATTTTAGCGTTTCTGTCATTTATTTAATTTACCATCATTTTTACTTAATTTACAGTCATCTGTAGTTAGTTTACTATCGCTAGCATTTTTAGGGTTTTCCTTGCATTTTTTGCGTTATCGTTAGCATCGTCAGCTTTCGAAATTGCCTTTTAATTTTTCGGCATGTATTTTCATTATTATTATTATTATTATTTTTGGCCTTAAAAATCACATTTTTGACTATCCGGCAGTCGTTTGCTAGTTTGTTCTTCATTTTTGACCGTCTCGTCAATTTTAGGATTTTTTGTATTTTAGCGCATTTTTTAGTATTTTTATTATTTTATTATTATTTTTATTCGAGTTTTTATTGGACCCGAGTAAGGCCGCTCGGAAAACAATTTGACTTTAAAATGTTTTCCATCAACTAGTTTCTAGATTTTTTTCTGCTCGCAACGGTCTACAGTGTTTCGTGTAATTTTCGGCGTAACGTCTTTATTTTTCCGTTCAAACGTTTCCCGTTTTTGAACGCAAAAATAAACACGTTAAACGAAAAATTCTTGTCATTCGCTGTAGACGGTTAAAACCGGCTTATTTTTCTCTACGCGCCGGTACCTTCGGCTCGAAAAGTCGAAACGCTTGCTCGCAGGATTCGGCTCGAGGCCATTTAAATAGGACTTGAAGGCCCTTGATCTCAACCGTTGATCTGGTCAACCAAGGAAAGTCAACCAGATCAACGGTTGACAAATTAATGTGCATAATGCACATGCACAGTGCAGGGGAATCCTCAGCCACGAGTCTTCGGCCGAGCCACCTGCTCCCGTAGCCCCTAGCCTCCGCCATCATCACACCTCCGCCTAGCCCAGCCAGCTCATGCCCCCGGCCACCACGCGCAGCTCCCTCGCCGGCCATCCACGCGTTTCTCGGCTATAAATAGCCACCCCTTCCCTTCGTTCAAAGGGCCAGAATTTTACAAAAAAATCACACTGCTCCCTCTCTATTTTCCAGGCCAATTCACGTTCACTCACCCTCATTCCAGTCCCTTCGTCCGAACGCAGCAGCAACAGCGCCGTAAGTTGCTTTCTCTCTCTCTCACCTACTGTTTTCTCTTCAAATTTTGTTCTTGCTTTAGTCGATCGTTTAATTGCCCCAATGTGTTCCAAGGGCTTGAGTCTTAAGTTAATTTCACTACGCTAGCGTTGATTAAACTGTTCGAATGTTTGGAGTATTTATTTACTAATTAAACGGTTTAATGCACGTAATGGTTGCCATTGCAATTGTCACTGTTTTTCGTCCCGTTTGCTTGCTGTGACTGCTCGGCTGTGTTGTTGGAGGGGAGAGGAGTTGTTTGGGCTAAGAACCAGGCGAGTTGGTCGCCTGGTTCATCACCTCCGTCGCCGGCAGTGGCGCCGGCGACGTGAGGTTGAAGATGAGTTGTTTCGGGCCAAAGGCCTTCGGGCGAAATGAATAAAGGTGATGGGCTTGGCCCATCACCATTTAGATTAATTACCTTGGGCCAGGAACAATTCCTGGCCCATTTCTTCCAAATTTCCAAGCCGGGCCCAGCCCGTTTACGTTTTTCCGAAGCTTGAGTTCGTTATTTTTCTCGCGTAAAAATGCTTGCATGCTTCGTGTAATAATTCTTCGTGATACGTGTTTATTTTTCTCTCTATATTTGATGCATGGATTATTTATTTCATTTTTGAAATATTCGTATGCTTTCTTTATTTATCTACCCTCTCACATGCTAGTTGTTTAAATATTCCTATGCCTTAATTTCTTGCATGCTTTCAAATTCTTACATGCTTTCATTCAAAATCCTCCTCCACTTACATGCTTAATTTTTCATACGCGTCATTTCCATGTTAATATTTTTTGTATGCTCGTTCTTGCGACAACTGGTTATTTAATTGTTTTATATCTAAATTGCTTCTTTCTTATCGCAATATTTATTTTCTAACCATTTAATTTCAGTCATTTAAAATACCGCCTATATGGTCGGTCGCTTTTTAATTTTTCGTAAATATTCAACTGCTTTAATTTTTCGCAAAACTGCTGGAAGTCATTCCGCAAATTATCAACTGTTTACTTTTCCGCACTTTATTTTCCCGCACTTTAAATTCTGCAATTTACCTTCAGCAATTTAAATTCAATACCGCCTACATGGTCGGTCGAACTTATCAACTGTTTACTTTTCCGCACTTTATTTTCCCGCACTTTAAATTCTGCAATTTACCTTCAGCAATTTAAATTCAATACCGCCTACATGGTCGGTCGCACTTATCAACTGTTTAAATTATTCGCACTTTAATTTCCCGCAATTTACTTTCGGCAATTTAAATTCAATACCGCCTACATGGTCGGTCGCAAATTATCAACTGTTTAATTTTCCGCACTTTACTTTTCCGCACTTTAATTTTTCGCAATTTACTTTTGGCAATTTAAATTCAATACCGCCTATATGGTCGGTCGCAATATAAATTGTTTATTTTCCGCAATATCAACTGCTTTAAATTTCTGCGATATCAATTGCTTTAATCTTCTGCAGTATCAATCATTAAAATTTCTGCAAATCATAAACTGTTTTAAAATCATCAACTCTTTTAATCTCCCGCACTTATCAACTCAGCATTTAAATTTTTGTATGCGTAAAATCCATCATTTTTCGCATGCAATCAACACAACATTTAAATTCTCGTATGCGTAAAATCCATCATTTTTCGCATGCAATCACGTAGCATTTAAATTTTCGTATGCGTAAAATCAATCATTTTTCGCATGCACTCATCCAGCATTCAATTTTCGTATGCGTAAAATCAATCATTTTTCGCATGCAATCAATCCAGCATTTAATTTCCGTATGCGTAAAATCAATCATTTTTCGCATGCAATCAACCTCGCATTTAAATTCTCGTATGCTTAAAATCAATCATTTTTCGCATGCAATCAATCCAGCATTTAATTTTTGTATGTGGAAAATCCATCATTTTTCGCATACAATCGACCCAGCATTAAATTCTCGCATGCGTTAAATCCATCATTTTTCGCATGCAAATCAATTCAGCGTTTAATTTTTGTATGCGTAAAATCCATCATTTTTCGCATACAATCAACTGTCATCATTTTTATCAAACTCAGCATCTCATTTTCGTATACGTGAAATCCATCATTTCTCGTATGCAATCAACTGTCATTTAAATTTTCGTACTCTTAAAATTGCTTAGTTATTTCTCAAGCTATCACTAACACTCTCGTTTTGTAGGTTAATTTCAAGCTTCGCTCGAAAGTACGCCTCACAAGTCCTTTTTATTTATTTGACGCTTTCTGCAAATATTAACTGTATGCATGCTATATAGAACTGCTAGAATTAAAATCAACCCACATGAACAACGTGTTTAAAGAGTTGCTTAAAATGCCATGTTCATATGATTTTAAATTCTCGCTTATATTGACTGCATGTACATGGGGACTTTCGATCCCACTTCAGTTTTTCACTTCAAAAACTCATCATTTAAATTTGTACGCTGTTAGCAATCCATGTTAGAATCACGTAGTAATTAGGATAATCATGCATGGCCCGATGATGAAATAAGAGGGCGCTCATTCAGTCTTACGGAAAATTCAGTCCCATCACGATCATAAAAAAGACTAAAGTGACGATTCCTCTGAGGGCCCCCTTTTTCAAAACGCATTTTTCAAACACCTTTTTAAACACCTCTCTCATCAACCGGTAACCGTTTTCGGATGTGTCTCGGGTGCCTAACACCTTCCCGAGACCATAATACGACCCCGAACCTTTTGTCTGGGGTCCAGACCCCTTTTTTGTGCCTTTAGTTTTTTTACTTATTATATTTCCTATGCCATGACGATTAGGGTTCCCTAAGCCTAGCAACCAAATTAGGGTGGCGACTTCATTGCATGCTGCTAGGCGTCCTTTTACGCCGAGCATCTGAAGGTCTCAAATTTCGTTGCACACTCGTGAATTACCTTTTCCGTAATTTTCGTGGGGCGCGACAAGTCCCCAGTGAAGTCGCCAAACTGTCGCACCCCCTTTTTCGTTTGAAAAACGAGTTTAAGGTTCGCGGCGAATGCTAAGCATAAATGGATGCTTCGCATAATACAATGAAGTCGCCACCCTATTTTCTAAGGTTTAGGGAACCTAAGCGTCATGGCATAAAAAATAAAAACTAAGGCACAATTGGTCTAAACCATTGAACAAAGGTTCGAGGTCGTATTGTGGACTTGGGAAGGTGTTAGGCACCCAAGTCACACCCTAAAATAGGTTACCGGTTATAAAGGTGTTTGAAGACAGTTTTGATATACAAAGATTTGTTTAAACGATCGAAGCATGTCAACCTCCTCTTCCCACGAACTCAAGCCACTTTCCGACCATTTACATAGGCAAATGATCGAATCATGTCGATAAAGTTCGCTTACCGAATTGGGTCACTTTCCGATTATCTAAACATTTTTGACATGATTTGGCCCTCAAAGGTGACGTTACATCTTAGCATTTTCGTAGGGACATGTTATTTCCGATAGGGACACGAAGGACGGGGTTACCGTTTGTTCGTTATGCTAGAGCGGACGTTCTCCCTTTTCATCGAGCCATGCATGATTAATTAATTAGTTACTACGTAATCCTAATCATGGTTAAGACTAACATAGTACCGTTTTCATGAATGCACATAACCAAGTGGGATTTGAAGCCATCATGCATAGCATATAACAAAGAAAATAATTAATTTCATGGCATTTGAAAGCAAGCGTCATAAACATGTAAGCATGTGAGTTGATTTTAATCATGCATAGAATTATGGTTTTTTAGCAATTTTAAATAGCATACATGAAAATAATATTTTGCAAAAGACATTAAATAAATAAAAGAGACTTAGAAGAAAGACGTACTTGCGTTGCGTGATCTTGATCTTCCTTGCAAAATGAGAGTGTTAGCAACGCTTTTGAAAATAATAAATAATAAAGAGCGCATGCAAACATTTAATTAATTTACGAAAAAGTAAGTAATTAATTAAATAAAACATGGCATAGAAAATAAACAAATCATTTAAAACATGCAAACATTTAATTAAATAGAACATGTTATAAACAAATTATTTAAATCATGCAAGCATTTAATTAAATAAAACATGACATAAACAAATTATTTAAATAATGTTAGCATTTAATTAAATAAATCATGGCATAAATAAAATATTTAAATCATGTAAACATTTAATTAAATAAAACATGGCATAAATAAAATATTTAAATCATGTAAACATACGAATTGTTTCGACGATAATTAAACATGGCATTAAAAAGCATACGAATATTTCATGCGACTTAAACATGGCATTGAAAAGCATACGAATGTTCCATACGAATTAACGATAACTAAATGGGCCCCACGTTTGGATTTTTGGGCATTAAAAAATGGGCTTGGAATTAATCCAAGCCCAAAATTTAATTAAAAACAAGAATGGGCCCACCACCTTTCTTCTCTCCCTCTTTCCCGCCTAACCCATTTTCTTCTTCCTTTCTTCTTCAACGTCTCCGGCCACCATGGCCGGAGGCACCAACTACCCAAGCTTGCTTTTTTTACCCCAAATTCGACTCAAATAAATCCCTTAACTTCCCAACAAACCAACCCCATGAAAACAGCCAGGAAAATTAAACAAAACAGCAAGTGATTTTAAAGGAAAAGAAACACGTTAATTAAATGGTTTTTGAGCAATTAATTAGCTAAAGCAATGTTCAATCAAATTGAGGCAAGGGAAGTGAACTTAACATGAAAACTAAGCATTTGAGGCAAGTTATAGCAATTTATTTCCACACTACATGCAAAAACGAAAATTAAAGAGAGTTTAGAGAGAGAGAGCTTAAACATGCATATATGGCTATTAATTAGCCTAGAGTTTATACAATCAAATTGAAGTAAGGGAAGTGTAATTAGTAAGTAAACTAAGCATATGAGGCAAGTTATAGCAATTTATTTCCACACTACATGCAAAAATAAAAATTAAAGAGAGGAGCTAGAGAGAGAAGCCCACTTGTCCAGGAGAGCAATTTTAGCCAAGAAGGTAGTGCAAGAAATGGAGGTTAAGAGGAGGATTTGGTGCCCTTTTCTTGTTGATAATTGCTTGCTATTTATAGGGAAAATATCAAGGTGGAGGCGGTTGGATACTTGGTCGAGAATGGCGGGAGAGAAATATCCAAGGTGATGATGATGCTCTAGCTTGATATAGTGAGCTAGCTAGGGTTTCTTGTGGCCAAGAGTGATTATAGGGGGCTTGGTGATGATCAAAGGGGAGTCGGCAGTGAGCTGGAGGATGAGAAGGAATTAAATGGCATTTATGTAACATTTATCCTATTTTTGGGTACGAACGGGATATTTTTGTACGAGCGAAATCGCTCGAAAATGAAAATAAACCCGAAGCGAGATCCAACTATGTGTAGAAAAATAAGCCGAGAAAACTAATATACAGTGAATGAATGCGAAAGTTGAGGTGACGTGTTTATTTTCTCTTTCGGAAGTGTCAACACGTTCGTGCGCAAAATAAATGTTCTTGCGACGTAAATTGAACGAAATCGAATGCGGTGGTGTGAAAGAGAAAATTAACACGTAATTATCAAACAAAGAAATAGTGCGTTCGAGCCTTGGTCCGAGAAAACTTACTCGAGACCGAGAAAAGTTCGAATAAAGACAGTTAAAAGTACGAAAAAATAAAAAGGCACGAGATGATATGAAATTTTAAACAAACTAGCCTGGGACCAAGAATTGACAAGAACTTGACCTAGACGAGGTATTAAATGTGATAAACATAAAAAATACGTAAATACGTTGACGAAAACCGAAAAATACGGTTTTAGTCGAAAATACGGGAAAAATATGAAAACTTTAAAAGACATGAAACGACATGAAACATTAAAACAAATAGTCCTTGATCAAAAATCCATTGAAATTTGACGTAAACGGGCTATTAATGTGACACGAAATAAAACGAGAAAGTTGCGACGTAAGTCAAAATTCGGGTAGCAACAACACCAAAATAATGTTTTAATCAAGCGGAAAGTATATCCTAAATAGAACAGAGAAGCATCCTTCTTCAATTCCCACAAACCTAAATTAGATCTAGATTAGAAGATCTGACCAAAAACACAGGCTAGAAATTGAATGAACTCACCAATAGAATCTAACTCCTCCTTCTCTTACTCTTTCTCAATGTAGCTTCGTCAGGGTATAGCCTCGAATTAAAACCTAAAACCTTGATGTTCTGTTGTGTTCTGTTGTGCCAGATTCCCTGACATTCACGGATCTAGTTAATTAGTCACTAATCAGTCATGAAAAAAGAAAAAAGAAAAACATAGCCTTAGAACCCAAAATAAAATTAATGAAGCATACTTTCAACCCAGGGGAAAATTATACCCTAAATACACAAACAAGAATTGAAAAAGAGCTTTGTCTCAAGGAAAAAGATTGACAAAACGAATAGATCTAGAGTCCCAGTGAGCTTCATATATTCATAGCTGCCCATAACAAATAGATCTAGAGTTAAGTTATCAGTCATGAAAACAGAGAAACAGAGTCTACAAAAATAAAACCCAGGTCTTATCATGCTTATAAGAAAAACACCAAAATAATGTTTTTAATCAAGTGAAAAGTATATCCTAAATAGAACAGAGAACCCAACTGAGCATCCTTCTTCAATTCCCACAAACCTAAATTAGATCTAGATTAGAAGATCTGACCAAAAACAGAGGCTAGAAATTGAATGAACTCACCAATAGAATCTAACTCCTCATTCTCTTACTCTTTGTCAACGTAGCTTCGTCAAGGTATAACCTCGAATTAAAACCTAAAACCTTGATGTTCTGTTGTGTTCTGTTGTGCCAGATTCCCTGACATTCACAGATCTAGTTAATTAATCACTAATCAGTCATGAAAAAGGAAAAACCAAGAATTGAAAAAGTGCTTTGTCTCAAGGAAAAAGATTGACAAAACACTCTTCATTCAAGGGAATTGACATTAGAAAGACAACATAGAACAGGGAACCAACTTGAGGATCCTTCTTCAACTCCCACAAACAGAGGCTAGAAATTGAATCTGTGTGGTAAATTGACATGGGTGGTAGGGATTGCTCCAGATCTGATTCAAGGCAGAGGCAGAGAATTGGGTTATATGCCATAATTGGAGATGGCATGAGTTTAGGGGAGAAAGATCAATTATCGGATGGCAAAAGAAGAAGAAAGAAGAAGATTGGATGGTTTTTAGGTTTTGAAAATCTGGAAAAGAGATTGGTTTTCTTTCTTGGGAGAGGGAGAGGGAGAGAGAGAGGGAGATGGGAAAACAGAGTGGGTGGGTGGCTGCAATCTAATCACAGCCAAACCCTATTAACCTAGTTTGTCAGTAACTGAGTTTCCTTAGATTCTTCTATTGTTGACTTTACGTTAGATTCTGGGTCTGTTTGGCGTTCCGTTCTGGTCTGAAAAATGCTTTGAGTAAAAGTGCTATGGAAAAATTACTTTTGCGCAAAGTAGTGTGCTGTTTGGTAAACATTTCTTAAAAGTGCTGTGGGAAACGAGAAGTTATTTTTGGTGTTTGGTAAAACTTTAAAAATGAAATAGTTTGAGTATAAAACCCATTTTTAAAAAATTAATAAAAATAGGAAAAGTGGATCTAGAATTACTTATCTTGAAATGAAGATTTTATTGTGTTAGTTTTTAATTTATTTTGTTCTATTATATAGAGTAAAAAAATGAAATTAAAATGAAAGAGAAAAAAAAAGGGGGGGGAGAGAGGCAAAAGCTTGCAGCCACTGGAGCATTTTGCTCCGTTGCATGGTAGAGGCATTTTTGCCTTGATTGTAAGAAGCTCAGTGAGCAATGGTGTTACCAAACACCAATTGCTCCGTTGAGTTTAGGAAAAGGGCGTTTGGTGGCCGCACCTTGAATGCCAAACGCTACCTCTATTAAGGTTGTTCAACGGTTAGGGATAACCGAAGAACCGAAATTCCGAAACCGAACTTTCGGTAGTTCGGTTACGGAATTTCGGTTTCGGTTATTTCAGTTTCGGTTACCTAAAAATTGAAATTAAATACGGTTCGGTTTCGGAATTTAATCGCAAAAGTTCAGTTAACCGAACTAACCGAACTTTTGCACACACTATATAATATATTTTTTTTACAAAACTGCCATTCCCTTCCTAATTTCCTAAATCAGATATCTCCTCTCACTCTCTCTCCCTTTCGCGCAGACAGCAGCTTCAATCATCAATCCTCATCCACCACCACCTTATCGGCAACAACCGCCTCATCCACCACCACGAGGTCCACCGGACCACCACCCACCGCCTCCGAGCTTTCCCTCTCCTCTCCTCGCTCTATCCCTCAGTCCGTTCTCTCCGTCTCCTCTCTCGTTCCACAAAGAACCCTCATCCTCTCTCACTCCAGATCTACCATGAAAATCTCTTCCCTTCCCATTTCAATTCCGATTCAGACCCATAAAAAGACCGCAGCACGCAGCACGCAACCCTCTTCTCTCTTTTCCTTCTTATTTTCTTCCCCTTTGTTTTTGTTCTTTCTGGCCAAGGTGCAAGCAGCGGCGGCGGTGATAGGTTGTGGCATGGTGTGGTCGACGGTTGGGCTGTTTCGGGTGAGGAGATCGGGATTGATTTAATTTGCAGGGAGGTGGGTTTTAATTAATTTTGGCAATTTTGGTTTGGTTGGTGGTGATTGCTGTGATTTAAATCGGTTGATGGTTTAATGATTCCGTTGCAAGTTGTTTTGGTTGAATTAATTTGGTAGAAGATTGGTTGGATTAATTGCAGGAGGATTGAGTTGGGATTTTATTTGGGGAAGGCTGGATTGGAGGATTGGTTTTGGTGTTGGGATTGATTAATTTCGGAAGTTCAGTTTTCCAAAAAACCGAACCGTTCTAAATTTCGGTTTTCGGTTTTCGATTACTAAAACTTCGGTTCGGTTTTGGTTTTAGATTTTATGATGTTCGATTAACCAAAACTGAAACTTCGGTTATTGGTTTCGGTTTCGGTTAACCGATGAACAACCCTTTATGGTTTGGATACTTCAAATTAAAAGTCACTCCTAATTTAAATTCTACTGTGATACTACTAATTACTACTCCACCATATTTCCTTCCATGAAAAAGAAGCTACTAAAAAAGTTCATTATTTCCTTCCACCGTATGTCAGATTTTTTTTTATAAGGGGTTCGGATCGAAAATTTAGTCATTTGTATTTTGCATAACTCTTATGCATAGCCAGGACACTGTAAATTAAAAATCATAATACACGTATGTGTTTAGATTATATAAAATAAATATTAGACTAGATGTATAAATGTAAAATTACTCGAATTATTTAGAAAAATCTACAATTTATTATTTATACCATTTACTATAACGAAGAAAAAACAATTTTTTTCTATATTTGTGAGCATTAATGCGTTGAAATGTCAAATTCAAATTATAAGCATTATTATTCGAAAAGAGAGAATGTACTAGTTTCAGTGACAAAAGATCTGATGAGAATTCAAATGGCTAGGCTTACCCTCCTGAAATTTTAGAAACCTACTAATTTAGTGCTTTAAATTTTAGATTTTTCAAATAATTATACTTTATAATGTTAAAATTCTACGTCCGTCTAATTTTTTCATAAGTTCCTAACAGAGTCCTTAAATTTTTAAAATTTTCACTTCATCAAACGTTTATTATCCACAAGATTTTCAAAGTCCCTTAAGTTTTAAAATTTTCAAAAATCCTACTTTATTAGTTAAAAATTGTATATTTATTCCCCTAATTTTATTTTAAAATACTTGTTTAAAATTTCCAATTAATGATATTTTATTTACCAAAAAATTCTATATGCTACCATCACGAAACTAGTAGGAATTTTAAACAATTAAGAACTATATTAAGTATTTTAAAATAAAATTAGGGGATTAAATATACAATTTTTAACTAATAAAGTAGGATTTTTGAAAATTTTAAAATGGCCATAACTAAGCATTAACATAAATGAATAGTGGCTGCCATGAGAAAAAGTAACACGTGGCACTAACTGAAAGGTTGGTCAACAACGATGGTGATATGGTTGAAATAAGTTGGCTGGTGAAATGAACAGTGTGATGATTTTGGTCGGTCCACTGACAGCTAGCCATGTCACTCATGGTCACAAAAACTTATCGCGAGAAAGTAGTGAACTTTTGAGTTTCCCAAAAGGTCCTTAAACTCTTTTCTTCCTTGATTTTCTTTTGGAAATTTATTCTTTAATTGAGTGGGCACACCCGTAATTTTTCAAGTAAAAGAAAACCACAATTTTTTTTTTAAAGGAAAGATATAAATAGATTAATTTAAATCTGCAAGTACAAAAGGCGCGATCGCCTCGGGGCATTCCCCTATCCATACATTTCCTAAACCGGAAATCAAAGCTAATTTGCTCAACTCATGTGCAGGGACATTCATTGTCCGTTTTGTGTGAGTAAAGATGCAACTGTGAAACGTAGATGCTATCCGTACCACTTCCTCCAGGACCAAGCCCGTATAGTTAACAGGGAACTCTCTGTTGGTCAGGGCCAAAATATTCTGCAGGCAATCCGACTCAATGATGACCCTTTCGTATCCCCATTGCCTAGCCTGCGTAATAGCATCTCGTAGCGCTAGAGCCTCCGCTGTTGGCGCGTCAGTCTTATGGGGGAGAAATATTGCCCCTGAGAAGATCAGCCCACCCCTCCCGCCTCGAGCTATGAAACCCAGGTCAATGCCCGAGCTCCCAATGGCTGCATCTGTGTTAACCTTTACCACCCCCGGAGGGGGAGGCAACCACTTCGGATTGTTGGGTTGGCATATGGGGGGAGAAGAGTTCTGTGACGGACGCCGAGCCTCCTTAAAATCTGTCAACAACTTCCCTCCCCTAATGATCACTTCCTGGGTTTGTTCTTCACGTTGGCAAAAAATCCTATTGTTCCTTGAAATCCACAGCGACCACAGGGTAGAAATTAATTCTTCGAAATTCGATTCATCTAGAGATGTCCTTGTAGCTGCTAGCCATTCAACCCAATTATCTCCTTGAAGTCCTGGAACTCTACCCCAGAAATCAAATTTCGCCCATACCCCAGCCGCAAAAGGACAAGACAACAGTAAATGTGACGATGTCTCAACTTCCTCGTAACAACAGGGGCACACTGGATCCACCGTTAACCCCCTCCTTCCTAGGTTTACTCTAGTCGGGAGGGAACCATTACCCAGTCTCCATATGAAGTTTTTAAACTTTGGGGGAATAGTTAGACCCCATAGATGTTTCCACCAACCTCTAGTCGTGCCCCGATCATCCTGGGTAATTGTAGATGTTAGACTATGGTACCCACTACGGACAGAATACCTCCCATTTGTAGTGCCCCTCCACACAAGAGTATCATTCGCCTCTTCCCGACTAAGCGGTAGGCTTAAAATTTCTGATACTTCTTGCGGTAGAAAGAGTTGTCCCACGAGGTCCGTTTTCCAACACCTCCGATCCCTGTCGATTAGTTCAGCTACAGTTGCCTCCTCATCCAGTATTGATACCTGCGCTGATATCATTCCATTTGTAACCGATGGGAGCCATGGAACTTTCCAAATCCGTATCTGCTCCCCATTTCCTACCCGCCAGAAGCAACCTTTCTGAAGGACCTCTCTCCCTGCCAGGATGCTTCGCCAAACATAACTGGGACGATGTCCCACCCCCGCCTCTAGGAAGTCTGAGTGGGGGTAATATCTAGCCTTCCAGATTTTAGAAATCAAAGAGTTCGGGTGCTTATGTAAGCGCCAACCTTGCTTAGCAAGCCGAGCTAGGTTGAATTCATGAACTTTCCTAAATCCCAAGCCTCCCACCTCTTTGGATCTACATAACTTTTCCCAGGAGATCCAGTGCATCTTACGTTCCTCTGTGTTTCCCCCCACCAGAAACGTCTAGTTGCCTTCTCTATCTCTTCACCAATGGAGATTGGGATTTCAAAGCAGCTCATCATATATGTTGGAATGGATTGGATTACCGATTTAATCAATACTTCCCTTCCTGCCTGGGATAGTTTCTTTTCTTTCCATCCCCCTAGTCTCTTGCAAATCCTATCTCGAATCGATGCGAACATTCCCTTCTTAGCTCAGCCAAAAGAGACTGGAAGCCCTAAATACTTCCCATGAGAATCCCTTCCAACCATGCCTAATCGCCTTGTAACTCGAGTTTTAGCATCTTGGCCTACATTCTTACTGAAGCATACCTCCGACTTTTCCAAGTTGACCTTCTGACCAGATGCCTCCTTATAGTCCTTCAGAATTGAGCTGATGACTCTTGCCTCCTCCTCATTTGCCTTTGCAAAAATGAGACTATCGTCCGCATAGAACAAATGGCTGACCTCCGGGCTACCACGGCAGATCTTATAACCATGTATCCTGTTAGCTGAAGCCGCAGCTTGGAGCATCGCCGATAGACCTTCTGCACATAGTAGGAACAAATAAGGAGATAGAGGGTCCCCTTGCCGCAGACCCCTTTCTGGGTAGAACGTTGGACTAGGAGATCCGTTTAGGAGGATGGCATATGAGACCGATGTAACGCAACGCATAATCAGCGATGTCCAACGGGGAGAGAACCTCAGACGGGTCATGATCGCCTCCAGGAAATTCCACTCAACTCTGTCGTAGTGAATTACATTAAATTTGACTATTAATATATCATAAAATTAACAAAATTGCCATGATTGATTTCGTCCAACTAATCGGATTGATCGACTTTTTCCAATTCAAGCATTCATGGATCAATTTTGGATTTGAAAGTAATTTCTTGAAAAAACAATTTATTAAAAGAATTTACTAGAACTATCCTTATCTTTATATTATGGGTGTTGAAAGTCCCTACTTTCAACCTGACCGGAAATTACCGGTTCTTGTCCAGGATAGAATCGGATTGGACATTTCCGATCCAGTCCAGGTCGGTTCTAATTTTTCCGGGTCGGATTGGGGCGGTTTTGTTTCTTACCTGGATTTTTTATTTTTTAAAATTTTGTATTTAAAATAACAAATAAAAGGAAAAAAATTAGGACTTTTAATTGAGTTTAAAAGAGAAAAGAGGAAAAATGCATAATACATTAGTAATTTAAACGTTAATACAATTTAAATTAAAAGCATAAAATTCTAAAGAATTAGTAATTTTTAATTTTATGACAATTGATAATACTCCGGATGGACTTTTACAATAATATATTACTAGTATGTGCCATGTTAACTATATAAATGCTTATTAAAATTTTGTTTCTTAGTTCTTACTACGGAGAACATGCTTTTCTCTCATAATTATCATATAACGTTCTTAATAAAATTTTGTATTTAAAATAATAAATAAAAAGAAAAAAATGAGGACTTTTAATTGAGTTTAAAAGAAAAAGAAGGAAAAATTATGGGTGGTTGAAAGGAGAAAATGATTCGATTCATTTAATTTTTTGATTTTTTTTGTTTCGATTCTCTAATTTAATAGATTTTTTTCATTTGATGATAGAGAGATAATTTTTTGTTTACATCGATTGTTTTATTTTTACTGTGACCAATATTTGCGTATTCATTCAACTTGAAATTGAGAAGAGGTAAATTGATTGGCCGGAATCAGCGAAGAAAAACAAAAAAGCAACTAATTCTAAAAAGTAAATAAAGATATTTTCATTTCAGAAAAAAGAAATCGCAGGAAACGGCATGTCGTCGCACTCAACTTTCATCCTCTCGCCTTCTTTCTTCTCCTCTTTGCTTCGTGGTTAGAGCTATGCCCAGAACTTAAAAATGGTGGAACTTCTAATTTTAGAGTTGTTAGATATACGTATTTATATACGTATGTATATATATTGTATTAGTATTAGGTATATGGTAGGGTATATATATTGTAATGATATGTATTAATGAAGTAAGAGAGTATTATTACATGGTAGCGAAGCATTTTAACTAAAACAAACTCTCTCAAGTTCTGTTCTGCTGTCAGCTCGTTGGACCGCGTTCCGGCCCTCTGCTACTCTCACCTCCACCATAGGAGGGAGCGTCTCGTCGACAGGAGTCGAACGCCACCTGAACGGCGTCCATCGGAGCTCCGACGCGCCGCCCAAGTCTTCCGCCGCCTCTTCCACGCGCCGACGCGTGAGGGCGCGTGACGCAGCCGTTCCGACCGCCGCCACCTGGGTTTTGCTCCTCTCCTCGAGATCGGCAGGTACCTATGCTCAGTTTTCGGTTTTGGCAAGTTTTGATACTCGATTTTGCTAAAATACGAAACTGCCCTGGGTTAATCTACTCGAACGGGTACGAACTTCATTTCTATGTTCCTACTTGCATATTTGCTCATCTGTATGCGTTGAATCTGCTGCTGGTTATGATTGAATGCTGTGTTTGTGCTCAATCTAGCTTGTGTTCGTCTATTTGCTCGTATATTTGCTCGATTTGTGTTAAGAATGACTGAGAGTAAAGAGATTGTGGTTACTGCCCCTATTTTAGCTGTTCCTAATTTTAGTAAGATTACGGAGCATAAGTTGAATCGTACGAATTTTCTTGACTGGAGGAAAATGATTAAATTTTATCTCCGTAGTATTGAAAAAGATGGTCATCTAATTGAGGAAGCTCCAGATGATGAATCTAGACAGGCTTGGGTTAGAGATGATGCTCAATTATTTCTGCAAATTCAGAATTTCATGGATAGCGAGATTATTAGATTGGTTAATCACTGTGAAACTGTGAAAGAACTAGTTGACTATCTGGAATTTTTGTATTCTGGTAAAGGGAATGTGTCCCGGATGTATGATGTATGCAGAGCATTTTATCGAGCTGAGAAGGAAGGGAAATCTATTATGGATTATTTTATGGATTTCAAGAAAACTTATGAGGAGTTGAATATGTTGTTACCTTTTAGTGCTGACATTAAAGTGCAACAATCTCAGAGAGAACAAATGGCTACAATGAGCTTTCTTGCAGGTCTCTCTTCAGAGTTTGATACTGCTAAGTCCCAGATTCTATCTAGTGGTGATATCCCTTCTCTGCAGGAAGCTTTTAGCAGGATATTGAGGACTGAGAGCACTGTATCCCCTCAGGATTCCACTGCCCTGGCATTTACAACCAGGGGCGGGGGGCGGGATAGGCCCAGCTCTAAACCTGGTTCTAAGGGTCGGGATGGGGACTACAAGGGTGGTGACTTAAGTGATGTTACTTGTTACTACTGCAAGGAGCCTGGTCATACAAAGCGTTTCTGTAAGAAACTACAGAATTACAATCAGAGGATGAAATCAGCTAATCTACTTGCTCTTCCAAGCTCCTCACCTGATCCACCTAAGCCACTCTCAGAGGAGGAATTTGCCAGATTCTCCTTGTACCAAGAGTTTGTGAAAGCAAGCTTAAGCACTGCAGTACCTGAGTCAGGTACAACATGTCTTGTCTCTAGTTCTAGTCAGTGGGTAGTTGATTCAGGTGCAAATGAACATGTGACAGGTAACACAAATACTTTCTCCAGTTTTAAGAAATTTAAAACTTCTGCTCATGTCACCATTGCTGATGGCACCACTCGTAGTGTTGAGGGTTCTGGTATAGTTAAACCAACTTCTGCTATTACTATGTCGTCGGTACTTAGTCTACCTGAGTTGGTTTTTAATCTGATGTCAGTTAGTAAACTTACAAAGGACCTCAACTGCTTCATCTCATTTTTCCCTAATCATTGTCTCTTTCAGGATCTAGTGACGAATCGGGTCTTTGGTAGAGGACATGTATAGGGTGGTCTGTATGTTCTGGATCCGTGGGTGCCAAAGTCAGTAGCCTGCTTCAGCTCCACTTCTCTGTTTGAAGCTCATTGCCGTCTGGGTAATCCATGTTTGCAGTATCTGAAGCAACTATGTCCACAGTTCAAGTCAGCTACTTCCCTTGACTGTAAAACTTGTCATTTTGCGAAACATCATCACACTTCTTTGGGTCCACGTACTAGTAAACGTGCGTTGTCTGCTTTTGAATTAGTCCATTCGGATGTTTGGGGTCCTTGTCCTGTAACTGCTAAACCTGGTTTTCGATATTTTATTACTTTTGTGGATGATTATTCAAGGATGACTTGGACATATTTTATGAAAAATCGGTCCGAGGTGTTTGCTCACTTTTGTGCATTCTGTACTGAGATTAAAACTCATTTGGTACTTCTATTCGGATGTTGAGAAGTGATAATGCTAAGGAATATATGTCTGAATCTTTCCGTCAATATATGTCTCAGCATGGTATCTTGCATCAGTCGTCTTGTGTTGACACACCAGCCCAGAATGGTGTGGCTGAAAGGAAGAATGACATCTGCTAGAAACAGCTAGAGCTCTCTTATTCCAGAATAAAGTGCCTAAGCACTTTTGGGCTGATGCTGTTTCTACAACATGTTTTTTGATTAACCGTATGCCCTCGGCAGTTTTAGATGATGGTATCCCATATGCAATCCTTGCCCCTAGTAAACGGTTATTCCCCATTGACCCGAAGACATTTGGTAGTACATGTTATGTTCGTGATGTCCGTCCTCACATCACAAAATTGGATCCTAAGGCTCTAAAGTGTCTCTTCTTGGGGTATTCTCGGCTTCAGAAGGGATATAGATGCTACTCTCCAGATCTTCAGAAATATCTGGTGTCTATTGATGTTGCCTTCTCTGAACAGGCATCATTCTTCTCACATCCTGTTCCACAGACTGATGATCATGGTGATGATGATTGGTTGGTCTACTCTGCTCCTCCTCCCTACTCTGCTCCTCCATTGGTTGTTTCTGATCAACCCTCTTGTGATAGTACCCTTGACCAGCCTTCTTCTTCGGGTACCTCTGCACCGTATAGTGAGGAGAGGATCTTGACTGCCAATCCTGATCCTGGTACTGGTTCTTCTACGCTATCTGTGACACCCATTGATACATGTCCTCCACCAGACTCCTCGTCACCTGATCCACCCACTGATTTGGATCTCCCAATCAGTCTTCGCAAAGGTAAACGACACTGTAAATCTGTCTACTCCATTGCTAACTATGTCTTCTATGATCACCTGTCTCCATCGACATGTGCTCTGATTTCCTCTCTAGATTCTGTTGTTGTCCCAAACACAGTGCAGGAAGCATTGACTCATCCTGGTTGGAAGAATGCAATGCTTGAGGAGATTATCGCTTTAGCGGATAATCAAACTTGGGACTTGGTGTCTTTACCCAAGGACAAGAAGGTTGTAGGATGCAGATGGGTCTTTGCTGTGAAAGTCCATCCTGATGGTCCTCTGGCACGTCTTAAGGCACGCCTTGTTGCCAAAGGGTATGCTCAAACATATGGGGTGGACTACTCTGACACTTTTTCCCCTGTGGCCAAATTATCCTCTGTCAGGTTGTTTATTTCCTTAGCCGCTTCTCGGGATTGGCCTCTTCACCAATTAGACATCAAGAATGCTTTCCTTCATGGTGACCTACAGGAAGAAGTCTATATGGAGCAACCACCTGGGTTTGTTGCTCAGGGGGAGTATGGGAAAGTATGTATGCTGAAGAAGGCCCTGTATGGTCTAAAACAGAGTCCCCGTGCCTGGTTTGGCAAGTTCAGTGAGGTAATTTTACAATTTGGCATGCAAAAGAGCCAATGTGATCACTCTGTCTTTCATAGACAATCTGCTGCGGGTATTATTTTGCTTGTTATGTATGTGGATGATATTATCATTACAGGAGATGATAGTGTTGGGATCTCTTCGCTCAAATCTTTCTTGCATACCAAGTTCAGTACAAAAGACTTGGATCAGCTGAAATACTTTCTAGGGATAGAAGTGTCCAGGAGTAACAAAGGTATCTTCTTGTCTCAAAGAAAGTATGTCCTTGATCTCCTTGCAGAAACAGGAAAGTTGGGAGCTAAGCCCTGTAGCTCCCCTATGGCTTCTAATGTTAATCTCACCAAAGATGACAGTAACCCTTTTGATGATCCTGAGAAGTATAGGAGATTAGTTGGGAAACTGAACTATCTCTGTGTGACACGGCCTGACATCACCTTCGCGGTTAGTGTTGTTAGCCAGTTCATGTCTGCTCCAACAGATATGCATTGGGAGACTCTGGAGCATATCCTATGCTATCTGAAAGGGGCACCTGGCCTCGGGATTCTGTACAGTAACCACGGTCACAATCAGATTGAGTGCTTTGCTGATGCAGATTGGGCTGGGTCGAAGATTGATAGAAGATCAACAACCGGCTATTGTGTCTTTGTTGGTGGGAACCTGATCTCTTGGAGGAGCAAGAAGCAAACCGTGGTGTCTCGATCCAGTGCAGAGTCAGAATACAGAGCCATGGCACAATCCTCCTGTGAGATTATATGGATGCGGCAACATCTGACTGAAATTGGTATAGAACACTCCTCACCTTCAAAACTCTGGTGTGATAATCAAGCTGCTCTCCACATTGCTGCAAATCCTGTTTACCATGAGAGGACGAAGCATATTGAAGTAGACTGTCACTTCATTCGCGAGAAGATTCAGGAAAATCTCATCTCCACTCACTATGTGAAGACAGGAGAACAACTGGGTGATCTCTTCACTAAAGCCCTTCCAGGTCCTCGAGTGGATTATCTTTGTAACAAGCTGGGCATGATAAATATCTATGCTCCAGCTTGAGGGGGAGTGTTAGATATACGTATTTATATACGTATGTATATACATTGTATTAGTATTAGGTATATGGTATTAGGGTATATATATTGTAATGATATGTATTAATGAAGTAAGAGAGTATTATTACAAGAGCTTAATCATGCTATTGACTGGCCAGTCTCGCACTATCTAGGTTTTTCTGCAGTCTGGCATAGAAGCAGTTGTTGTAAGGATGAGAGAACTATTTCTGAAGTATAGCAAAGGCAAGCTCACTCTATTGAATGATCAAGGAGTGTGGCTTGAGGAGAACCCATTTGGCGCAAGGTTAGATCGGGAACAGCATGTTATAGATCGTGGGGATCCCATGTACAGATGATTGCCTTTGAAATGAACGACTCAATATCAGAGTGGCTGGCATGTGACACCAAAGGATGGCTTGGTACTAACAAGTGGCAAGTCTCTTATGATCATGCAGTACAAGTAAGATGCAGCATTCTCTTGGACAGGATGGTATTGGTATGGTCTTGCGCATATGGATGGGGTATCGAAGGCTTCGGAGATGAAGCAGGCTTCGGAAATGATTAGCTTTGTGCTTGAGTGGAGATTTGTACCAAACCCATTTGTTATGATGTGGCTATGAATCAAATGGACTTGTTGTTCAGATATTTTCTCCAAACATTGTTCAAGAATTTCATGTACTTGGAGTAATCTAAATATGTGTTACATAAGCTTATTCTTGTGTTGCAAGGTGAGAAAATGCAGTAAGAAGCCGTTTTAATGGAATAAAATAAAATGAACAAAATAACTTTGCACAAGGTTTAATCCCGTGATAGATAGTCAAGTTTGATTTTTCATTGAAAATAAAAAGTAACCAACATTGGCATCCACATCGTCCAGGAAAATACCGTCAAACAAATGGATCACATGAACCACTTGAGATTGTTATCACCCACAATTTTCCTGTCAGGTTTAACCCAAATACCTTCCATGAATTTATCAGCATCGTAAGGCCGTTCCGACGAGTAGCCACTGTAGAATGTGTGGTACCTGCGAGTGGCGAGCGAATAGAAAACTCCATCCTTTGCATCGTCAATCATGGGTAGAAAAATGGTGTTCCCCATTCCTCCACCCTCATCAATCTTCTCCATGAACCAACATCTCTGGCTAAGAAACATCTCTTTACCTCCAAAATCAACACCACCTTCCATCAATTCCCAATCTTTCTCCAAATCGTTCCACTGAAAAATGCTAATCTCTCCCCCATCAGGCTCGACACTAACAAATGCAGGCGCCCCATTAATTTCCACGAGAAAGTCCTCTCCGCGAAGAGATGGTGGTCGTTGAAGCTTAGACGGCCAAATTTGGAAGTCAGGAAATTGACCTTCAGCAACATCCTTAAAGTTAAAAACTACAATGTCTCTGTTCCCGCACATAAAATAATGCAACCCGTTAAGCACTAAAGGGCTACACTCATAACATCTCGCTTCTCCTATCTTATTTTGAAGTTCATGCTCCCTCCAAGTCTCTTCTCCGTGTTTGAGGGTAAACATGCTTATTCCTAAACGATCCATTCCAACAACTAAGCAATTTGAGCAGGTAGGGGGAGAAGAGAAGGAAAGAATAGTTTGGTATGTAGATGGATATGAAGACATTCTAGGGAGTTCAATCTTTTCTTGTGTCGAAAGGTTGAAGAAAAATAAACTTTCATCAGAATCATCACTGCAACGGGACACGAGCAACCACCCATCTCTCGAGTACCGAATCTTAGCTCCTTTTAGCTTTGGAATTCCCATGCGATACAGCTTCTTGTGAACCGGATCAAAGAATCTGAATATAGGAACACTATCGTAAGAACCAGTTGTTTCTTCTAAAAACATCAATAAGGGAGAAAAACTTTGACACTGCTCTAGCAATGTCAAAGAGATCAAGGATGGAATGGAGTAATCTTGAATGGAAATTTGCTGCCATGCTTTGCATACTCCACGAAACACAGCATGGTCCCTTCCAAATAGGCGTGATTGAATCAAATTTAAAAGCTCAGGTGGAACCATGTTCCCTGATTTTTGCACCTCATCTTCTTCTACTTCCACACTTGCCTTGTTCTCTTTTTCTGAATCCTGCCGGACACTTTCTTGATCTCCCTGGGGAATCATTGATTGATAAGAATAAATAAAAGAACATTAAAAATTTAGTGAAACTGAGAAATAAAGAAAAGGTTGTAGGAATAGTACCTTGAGAAGTTTAGGGAAAGAAGTGTCACAAGGCATCATAATCCAATCGAGTTCCGTATCCTCCGTTGTTGCCATAGAACAGAACGTGGGTTTCATTCTAATGGTTCCCTCCTCCAAATTATAGACATAATAACTATCGAGATCATCCTGTTCAAGAAAATAGATAGAGTTCGCCGCGATTCCTGATTCAACTGCTGCACAATGCATATGAGCAGTTTCATAGCCAATAAAAATGGCAAGTCTTCCTATGTTCTTCATCCTAACCCATTCCTTGTTTAATAGATCGGCCTTGAAGATCTTAAATTCAACCACATTTAAGGAATACAAGCCGCACATGATCTTGTAAACTTTATAGAGCTCACCAGAATACTCAAAAAAGTAAGGTCGAGCAGTCAAAAAGTCAAACCCCCCGATACCCATCTCGACCACCTCCAACCGATATGTTGATTCTTTAAACTCAACCATTACCAAAAAATCTCTGTTTTGGGGTGCGGCTAAAATTAGCTTTCCAGCCACAACCGCACGTACTCCATCCGGAAAGAATTCATAATCCCATTTCTTGATGGCAAATTCCTTGTCCCCAGGCTGGCAAATTATCAAAGCATTCTCTTCTTTATTGAAGTACGCAATGTGACAAGTGGGATCAGATGGGGGTGATGTGAGAATGCAGAAATCGTATTCGAAATCGAATAGGGGAAGCTCAATTGTCTCCTTCGACAACAGATTTACAAGAACATCCGGTGAGTCAGGAATACCAGTCAACAGTACCCATTCGCAACAAGAGCAAGCTATATTTCTACCTAGTAATCCAGGGACCTCACTTCCAACGTCATAATAACAATGCAGTTGTTGTCGTATGTTGAACACATTATTCTGTATGTGCCAATCCTTCCCATCAGTGATCAAGAGCCAAGGCTGTTGTGATGCAAAATCCGTCTTTGATTTTTCCACTCCTGCTAAAACTAGAATTTTAAAAAACAAAACAACGAAATCTAACATGTAAATTCGAGTGCACAGTAAAGAAGCCATACCTCCAGGAACTTGTTCGCCTACGCAGGACAACTCGGATACCATGTTGCTAAACTCTTCTTCCGTAGATGATTATAATATATATATCTGTAACACCACAATCTTTTATTTTAGACAACAGAAAATAAATTAGACGAAACTGAAATATAAATATTCATATTCAATCTGCAAGTCTGCACTAATTAAGAAGAAGATTCATACCTAATACTACTTTACAAGACCCTATTGATTAACCTAAGACAGAGAAACCGAGGGAAGAATTGTTTATTTATATAGCAAAGTACAAGGAATTCCTAATTCAACACGGTAAACTCAGACCAGTAATATTACGATACTTAATTACTGTATTTCTTTTTATAAAAAAAGCTAATTAATGTATTTATTTTATACCTAACTAATGTTAGGTCGGTAAGTTATGGTTAGTGGGCTGGCCTATTCTTCCAAGTCCTGCTCCTGTTTAGCTGGATTTCAGCTGGGCCCAGTGTAATATAAGTTTTTTTGTATTATAAGTTTATTGAAACCTTAGAGTATTGAAATACTAATTACTAGCATAGAATTCGGGCGGTGAAAAGGTTAAATCAATAATGTGATTTAAAATTGATTGTACTTGACATTTTGAAATTTTCATTCTTGTTGAAAAATCCAAGAGCCATTTATAAAATAAACTTGTGTTCATCTTGGCTCTATCATAAACTAGATTTGTGCCCTGCGATATGCGTATTGACGTATTTGTATAATGATCTTTTTAAAAATTAAAAGTAATTATAATGGGGTGTTAAATATATTGCAAATTTACTGGACTCATTTTCTTAACAAATATACATACTTTGTTATTAATTGTAACTTTATTTGAGTTTTCACATATAGTTCTAATTTTTAAGAATTTAGTAAGAATATACTTTGTTATATCCTTTATAAAAAAAATGTGTGCATGTTTTTTATTCACGGATTATCCTATTGTTATTATGATTCAAAATTGGATAATTTTATGAGTTAAATTATAATGACTTAATAGTAATAATATATTTTTTTATCTTTACTTTTATATATTTTATTGTTCGTCTTATAATTTATTTTACTAATTTTAACGACGTTGCATAACTACAAAAATGTACAATATTTAAATGTATTAATCACATTTAACTATATATCATACTTTGCTATATCCTTTATAAAAAAAATGTGTACATGTTTTTTATTCACGGATTATCCTATTATTCTTATGATTCAAAATTGGATAATTTAATGAGTTAAATTGTAATGAATTAATAGTAATATTAACTTTTTTTATCTTTACTTTTATATATTTTACTGTTCGTCTTATAATTTATTTTACTAATTTTAACGATGTTACATAACTAGAAAGGTACAATATTTTAATTTATCAATCACATTTAACTATTTCTAAATATAATTTTAGAATGATATTTCTTAATTCTAATAAATAAAGTAAACTTACTTTTAAAGTAATTTCAAAATTTTAATATAAATAAACTTATATATTATTTTAATTTATAATTTATTTAAATAATACTTCTGTTTAGGAATTTGAATGCTACATTTGAAAGAAAGTAAAATTAATGGTAGTACAATTTTATTTATCAACTTTTTCTTATGGAATCGTACTTTCTGCATAAGTTAAAAGTTACTGATTTAGAATAATGTTATTCTAATCAATGTTATTTTTAAGCGGGCTAGATTAAAATAAAAGGAGTATTTCAATAGAGAAAATAATAATAATGACAAAAAATTTGACCTTATAATCAAAGAAACAATCACTATGAGGAAATAATGCCAAAATTGTAATGAAGATGTGTAGCGATGCCTTGAGGTTGTGTGATAAAAATGATCCCATGTATTTAAAAATGGACCTATTTATATAGATTTTTTATTGTATTTAACCCATAAGTTCTAAAATCTAAAAGTTACATCTTAATAAGTTTTAAAATCTAAGAGATTTATCTTAATGAGCTCTAACTTTTAGACGTTTTATTATTTGGGAGTATAAGCCTAGACTGTCCCCAAGCAAAGAAAGTGAAACCATTATCGGAACCTGGGCGTGCCATTGAAAGGAGGGAATTTGGTGGAATGCAAGATCAGAAAAAGAAACTATATCACTCACCTTTTGATCATCATGATGATTAAGATTATCAAAAATCTTTGAAAAAACACAAGCCATACTTCACGAAAACCCACGTTAGGAAAATTATCGATTTCGATTTTGTCTAATGATCTCTCGCCATATTTATATCACTCTTGATTCTCATCTTTTAAGTCTACAGTCACATGCAGCGAGATAAAATATTTCGGAGCAAAATGAGATAAAATTTTTTGGGTTTAAAAATGAAAAAAGAAATGGAAAAAAAAATTAAACTCTAAGGACTTTTATGAAATAACCTAAAATTTTGAGGAAGCTAATATGAAGAATAGATTAAATTCAGGAAAAGAGTTGTGATTGCAATGAATTGGGCTGTTTCTCCTTCTAGCATCATTCTAATCATCCATAATTAAATAATGCTCGATCATTGCTCTCCCAGTGAATACTATGTTAACTCTAACTCTATGATTGAAGTTAAATTTTGAAGTTCATAGGATCCTACCCAGTCGAATACTATGTTAACTCTAACTCTATGATTAAAGTTAAATTTTGAAGTTCATAGGATCCTACCCAGTCGAATACTATGTTTATGTGAGGTGTAAGAATTAATAAGTGTCATCACATTAATATTTTCATAAAGTATGAAATTTTTTAAAAATAAATGAAAGATTTGTCTTATATTTATATTATATGTTGTAGTATAATAGCATAAACATAGTATCGGTGTAATGCTTAAGATTTTTTGCCAACACACTGAACATGAGTTCAAATCCTATATTTAGCATTTTTTCCAAAATTATTTATAAAAAAAATCCGAATCAACTCAAGTTTACCCAGACCGATTCACCGGTTCAACTAATCAGGTCGATTAAATTTTGAAAAACCCATTTTAAGGAGTTTTTTTTTTTGGGGGGGGGGGGGGGGGTTTCTGGTTTCAAACCCAATCTAGTGATCGGCTGTCAGGTTTCTTGGTCGAATCGGTCAGGCCAAGCTGGGTATGACTACCTTAATTATTGCATTAATTTCTTTTTAGATTTAAACCACAAATATATGTCAATTTCTTATTCATATTGAGACAGCTGGTTAAGGAGTAAAATTATCAAACCACTCAAATTTGATAACTCATTAATTTTGACTTAAAAGTCCCATGTATATTACAAATGGGGTTACTCATGGGCTGGGCTGGGCTTAAAGGTAAGTCTATCAATAATAATGTTCTTATAAATTCCTTATGAGACTTTATTTTTTCCTTTTTAAATTTGATTCTCGTGAGTTATATATGGGTCGAATAATTTAACTTAGAAAGTTATGGGCTGAGCTTGAGATAAGACAATCTATTTTCCAAAATGATTTGGGCTGGGCTTGGGATAAGCCCATGTATAAAATTAAGATTTTTTAAAGCCAAACCTGAAAGAAAAAAAAAAAATACCCTGACCCAATCTTCGGGGGAATTTTATTTTTTTTGAATGAATGAATTAAGTGTGAATAAACGATAACACGAATTTTATTCCTTAATGTTTAAAGCATGGAATTTGAATGTATATAGATATGAAAACAAGCATCAACAAAATGTACATGAAGTCTTACACTATAGTATCTAATTTTTATTTCCAATTTTTAACATTATTGCCACCAACCATGTCAAGTGTATACGCCAAAGTTGCTGTTAAGGGATTAAGGATGAGTCATGAATTTAAGGTACCACTTGAAAAAACCGTCGGAGAGCTGAAGGAGATGATCAAACAGTGGTGTGGTGTGGATGTTGTTAGGCAAAGTCTGTACCAGCAAGCCAACAAATTGAGTGATGGTCTACAATTCAATTTCAACCCTCATGTCAAACGCCTTAATTATGATTTTGAAGCACTGAAAAAACTGGTTATACCTCTTGATTTTGTAGTGGATCCTTTGGTTGGTGATCCAGAATTCGACGTTTCTGTGAAGTCCTCGTTCAAGAATCAGAAAATTAAGGTGAAAGAATCAGAGCTCGTGTCGGATTTGAAGTGGAAAATAGTGAGGGCTTGGGTTAAAGTTCCTTATAATGCACTCAAGCTGGTTCGCCTTGACTTGGAAATGAAGGATGATGTCCCGCTGAGTAAATGTAATTTGTATATGTGGAACTTGTAAATGCTTTCTTGTTCTTGAATAACTCATCTTAGATGAGTATTTATAGTGTCAAATGAGTAGAGGCTCATTCATGAAGGAAGGAGCCAAAAACTAGCCGTTTGCTACAGTAAAAAAATATGTCCGTTGCTACAGTGAAAAATCTATCCATTGCTACAGTGAAACTATCCGTTGCTACAGTAAGTCTATCCGTTGCTACGGTGAAACTATTCATTCCCGTTGCTACAGTAGATCTATCCGTTGCTACGGTGAAACTATTCGTTCCCGTTGCTACAGTGAGTTTATCCGTTGCTACAGTGAAACTCTCCGTTGCTACAGTGAAATCAAAAACTCTTTTTCCAAAAATTGTTTTTCGTGTAAAAAATCTTTTGACACTTTTCTTGAGGTATTATCGAACATAAATCAAGTGCTAATTAGAATCATACTTACACGTTTAATGCTCTAATATACACTTGATTCTTCGAGCTTGCGATAATTGATTCGTTGCTTCTTTTTGTTGTCTTGTCGCAAACTACAAATACTTTAACTTAAAATTGCGTTAGTATATTAATTAATTTGTGTGTCCTTAATTCATCAAAACAAGATTTAATGAGCCCTTGGGCCAACATAATGCTCGTTGATCGGCCCTGACGAGGGCGAGGCGCGCAAGTTCCTTCGTTTTTGCTGGGGATGTTTTCTTGACATAGTACATGAGTTCTTGGACTCTTATTGGGAATGTTGTTTTCCCGTTGGCCAAGGGCCCTTTCCTTGAGTTTTTACTGGAGAATGTTTCCTTCGAGATTCCTTGAGTTGGCTCTGGGCCCTTTTTCTTCTCGAGTCTTCACTAGGGAGTGTTGTCGCTGTTCTTTTCAAGATTTACTACTTGAGTTGGCCTTGGGCCCCTTTCTTCTCGAGTTTTCACTGGGGGATATTTTCTTCGAGACTTCTTAAGTTTAGTTGTCCCTGGGCTGTGCTTGCTCCTGTTTTTCGATTGTTGTGTTCTTTGAATGTCTCTGAGCATTTCTCTCTTTTCTTTTTTCTTTTTTCTTTTCTTTTTTCTTTTTTCTTTTTTCTTTTTCTTTTTTCTTTTTCTTTCTCTTTTTTTTCTTTTTTTTCTTTTTTTTTCTTCTTTTTTTTTCTGATTTGAAATGCATCAAAGCAGAGCAAGCACAACCTTTGTCTCGATCTCTTCCAGTTCTGGCTTAGGGCCTCGGCCTTCATCTTTGAGTTTTTAGTCTCTCTTCAGCGATGGTTCTTAGCGATCCTTTGGTGACCTTTTCCGTCTCCTTCGTCGTGAACTTGAACTTAGTGTGCTTTTTACTTCCGGCTAGCAATCTTAGCTGAAACTGTTCTTTGGCTCCCGGGGTATGAGTGATATAGTGAAGATTTTTTAAGAGTGACAGCACATGTGGTGAAAAGAGGGAAGAAACGAAAAAAATAGAGCAGATCGTAAAAGTCCCACGTCATTTTACTGCTATCCCATGTCTAATAGCATATATACCCTGGATATTATGCGAATTTAACTAGTACTTAGTCAGACACTTACACTCATGAAAGGATAAGGCGCGATGGCTCGAAAATACTTACCGGGATTTGTCTGTGACTGCTTACGTCTGAGCAAATAGTGGATATAAAAGCAAACAAGTAAGATCATGTATGGCATGCGATTTTGATGGATGCCTTATTTAACAGAGGGATTGAACATCCCCGACCTATGAAATGCATGAATATGCTATGAGAGTAGTATGAATTTTTATTTTAGCCGGGCTAAAATAGAATTTTTTTCGATTGATTGATAGTTTAAAGCTGGGACGCGGGGGACGACCTATTTGCAAGAGTCCAACGAGAATCTAAAGGGTTGCCCGCAGGGGGCCAGACGACCGTTCGCAAATTAAAGCTAACAAAGTGAGCTGGAACGAAAAATGAATTTTAACAAGGGGGGAAGAAAGATGGACTCCCCTGAAATGTGCAGCGGGGTTGCGATGGCGTCTTCCACGAGTTTTATGCGGATGACAATGGGATGATAAAAGTCCCTGCGAAATGAAGAGGGGACAACGAAGTAGAAAAGAAAAGCTGATTTGAAAACGAAAATGACATAAGTTTCGGATTCTCCCTTTCCTTAGCCTGGCTTTTCGAGGGTGCCTACGACGTGGTCCCCGTTCAGGAACGCTTTGCTTAGATGCTTTGATTAATTTCTTTTTCAGCTGGTTTGCGGAAACCGCCGATCTAGGTCGGAGTGAGGACGAGATCCACATTTTTGTTCATTTGCTTACTGGCTCTTGCTGGACCTTCGCTGATTTGCTCCGTGATTGCTCTGGGATAAGGGGAAAATCTTTTGTCCCCGAAATGTGCAGCGGCGCTGCGAGGGCGTCTTCTACCAATCTCATGCAGGCAACAATGGAGGTGATCCAGTTCCTAAAAAAATGAGGAGAGCAGAATGAGGAGTAAATGAAAGACGATGTTTAAGAAAAGTAATGCGATTGATAAGTTTTAAGTTCTCCCGTCTGGACGGGCCATCTGTGGGTCACTGCGGCGTGACTTGCATCGGATGTTGGTTGATGATGGCTTTGCTTTAGATGTTTTGCCACAATTCCCGTCTCGGCGCAGGTGATACTTGCAGTCCGGTTGTCCCTCTTCAGAAAGGAGTTTTGACGCTTTTTACAGCAAGGGATTGTGGATAAAACAAATGAATGCGATCAACATAAAACCACTGAAATCCCGAACCCTGCGCGAAAGCTAAATTAGCTAGCCCATCCTCTACACCATTAACTTCCCGATAAACATGAATAACACGATAAGTACATCCAGCAGTACGAAGTAGACCCTTGATGTGACGCACCAAATTCATGTTTGCTATCAGGAAAGAGCGGTTCCTATTTATCGCATGCACAACACATTGCACTTTCAAATCATACACCTGAATTCCATGTAGCATGGCCAAAAGGAAAATATCTTTATTTACTTTTTAGAATTAGTAGCTTTTTTATTTTTCTTCGCTGATTCCGGCCAATCAATTTACCTCTTCTCAATTTCAAAATGAATGAATATGCAAATATTGGTCACAGTAAAAATAAAACAATCGATATAAAAAAAAATTATATCTCTATCATCAAATGAAAAAAAATCTATTAAATTAGAGAATCGAAAAAAAAAATCAAAAAATTAAGTGAATCGAATCATTTTCTCCTTTCAACCACCCATAATATAAAGATAAGGATAGTTGTAGTAAATTCTTTTTTCAAGAAATTACTTTAAAATCAAAAATTGATCCTGGAATTAAATTTATTCAATTCAACATTGTGGCCATGAATGCTTGAATTGGAAAAAGTCGATCAATATGATTAGTTGGACGAAATCAATCATGCCAATTTTTTAAATTTGTTGTTAATTTTATGATATATTAATAGTCAAATTTAATGTAATTCACTTCTGATAATTGTGGTTTTCTTGTACTTGTAAAATTAAGGGTGTGCCCACTGAATTAAAGAATAAATTTCCAAAAGAAAATCAAGGAAGAAAAGAGTTTAAGGACCTTTTGGGAAAGGGATAAATCAAAAAAAAAGTCCCTGCAGTCTAATTGATTGACTTTTTTCATCCCTCTATTTTTTTTAACTATTTTTAGTACTCCGAGTCAATAAAATGACTTTTCTCATCCCTCACCCTAACGCCGTCCACGTTTTCTGTCTATTTGCTGACGTGAGTTGGGCTCGAACCCATAACCCCATGGTTGCCTTGCGCTCTACCAACTGAGCTACACGGCTTTTGTGTTAGCATGTAATAAAATCTGACTATTACCTCCCATGTTTTTCAACAATAACACCAGCACAAACATTTTTCAACTTTTGTGCAGATCATCTCTCGACCCGAGGTTGTTTTAAATTATTAATTATTATGTTGTTAAATATTTAAATTTTATTATAAAATTATTAATATTTCAATTTTCAAATAAGATATATATGTTTTGTTCATATATTTATTATATATAAATTTAATTATGGGTGGGCTATTAGTACTTCTAATTATTTATTTGCATTTTTTTTATATATTTAAATTTTAATGGACAAATTGATAATAGTTTTAAGTTGTTTTCTTTTAATTTTTTTAAGGAAAGAGAACATGTATGTAATTAGAATTTATCTGAATCTTGTTTCTTTTTTCAATTATATAATCTCATTATAATCCTAACCATTAAATTAAGCGTTGAAAATCACATATGTTATCTTTAAATTAATGAAAACTGTACAAGTTTCATGAGTTTTCATTACCCGAGGTTGTTTGTGTTATTATTGAAAAGCATAGAAGCTAATACTCAGATTTTATTAAATATTAACATATAAGCCATCTAGCTCAGTTGGTAGAGCGCAACGCAAAAGCCATGAGGTCAGGGGTTTGAGCCCAAATTCATGCAAAATCTGGCAGCCTGTTTTGAGATCTGATTTTTTGGGTGAGGGATGAGAAAAGTCAGAAAACATGGAGGCGTTAGGGTGAGGGCAAACAGACAGAAAACGTGGACGGCGTTAGGGTGAGGGATGAGAAAAGTCATTTTATTGATTCGGAGTACTAAAAATAATTTAAAAAAAACAGAGGGATGAAAAAAGTCAATCAATTAGACTGCAGGGACTTTTTTTTTATTTATCCTTTTGGGAAACTCAAAAGTCCACTACTTTCTCACGATAAGCTTTTGTGACCATAAGTGACATGGCTAGCTGTCAGTGGACCGACCAAAATCATCACATTGTTCATTTCACCAGCCAACTTATTTCAACCATATCACCATCGTTGTTCAACGTCGAGACCTGAATAGGGACTAAACGTTGACGTCGAGGTCTCGACATATGACAAGGAAAAACCTGCAGCAAGAGCATAAAATTAGTAACATGAGGGGTTTTACGCTAGTGAACGTATCCACTAGCAAGGTGATCTTGAGAGCTAACAAAGACAATAAAGTAAAATAATTGAATCAACTCAATCAAAACAGTAACCAACAAAATAGTAATAAAAATACAAGAGATAAAGGTGAAATTAAATGGGAGAAAATTCCTAGCAAGGGTACTTGGGTTACGTCGAGATCTCGACAGTCATTGACACAAAAATATTCTATTCCATGGCATAGACGTGCTATAGAGACCAGGTACGCTTAGGTCTCCTACTTTCCTTCGTAAGAGAAACTAGACCCAAAGTACGCTTATGAGTTCAGTCTTGACCCTTTGCCGTCCACCAAGGTACGCTTATGGTGACAATACTCAGAGAGCCCATAAAGCTAAGGAAAGACACGTCCAGGTCTCGACACTGATAAGTCAGACCTGATTAGTTACTAGCCCTAGATGAGAGGATTAATATGATCAAACATCAATCTAGTCGCCTACTACCTCCTTTGACCCTCACGTTAGTTATTACCCAAAGGAGTGACATTAGTTTTAAAAGACATTAAAAGGTGATCAATCAATTAACATAACTTCTAAATCATGGATTAAATTCGGCTAACATCCAAATACAATTATAGAACATATGAAGAACAATCAAGTCTCTTGTCTGGATTTAGTAACCCTTAAAGACCCTTGATAAGAAGATGGATTTAGCTACTCATACTCATGGATAACAGATAAGAAGATTTAAATAGCATAAGTTTAAAGGGAAATAAAATAGAAGAGAATAAACTATATTAAATACCGGTCGGAGCTTACAGCCCCTGATGAAGAAAAGATAGGTCGAGGTCTCGACCTCAGAAGGAAGTACAAATCCTTCTTATAGAGAGAAACTAACTAGAGAATACAAACTTAGGAAAATAATGCTTAATGGCCATTTTAAAATTTTCAAAAATCCTACTTTATTAGTTAAAAATTGTATATTTATTCCCCTAATTTTATTTTAAAATACTTAATATAGTTCTTAATTTTTTAGAATTTTCAATTAATGATAACAATTAAGAACTATATGAAGTATTTTAAAATAAAATTAGGGGAATAAATATACAATTTTTAACTAATAAAGTAGGATTTTTGAAAATTTTAAAACTTAAGGGACTTTGAAAATCTTGTGGATAATAAACGTTTGATGAAGTGAAAATTTTAAAAATTTAAGGACTATATTAGGAACTTATGAAAAAATTAGACAGGAATAGAATTTTAACATTATAAAGTATGATTATTTGAAAAATCTAAAATTCAAAACACTAAATTAGTAGTTTTCTAAAATCTTAGTGCCATTTGGATTCTCATAAGATCTTTTATCACTAAAACTAGCATATTCTCTCTTTTCGAATAATAATGCTTATAATTTGAATTTGACATTTCAGCATATTAATGTTCACAAATATAGAATTCATTATAGTAAATGGTAAAAATAATAAATTGTTGATTTTCCTAAATAATTCGAGTAATTTTACATTTATGTATATAGTTTAATATTTATTTTTATATAAACACATATACATGTTGTGTACGTGTATTATGATTTTTAATTTATAGTGTCCTAACTGTCCATAAGAGTTATGCAAAATACAATGATTAAATTTTTGATTCGAGCCCCTTTAACAAAAAATTAAGATAAATAATAAAATGAACTAATCGAATGAATTATAAAGTAAAATACTACTCCTTCCGTTTTCGAATAATCATTACTGGCGACTATTCATGCATGCGTTTCGAGGAGGCCGAATGACTCACTATTTGACCCAAAAAGTTCCGTACTTTTTCTCGGACGTACGTTAAAGATTAACGTACGTTAGAAAAAAAAAGTACGGATTTTTTTGGGTCAAATAGTGAGTCATTCGGCCTCCTCGAAACGCGTACATAAACAGTAAAGTGTTAATTATTCGAAAACGAAGGGAGTATATTAATCATAATAATTGGAAGGCTTTTGGTTGATTATTTTGTACTTGAATTCTGACATACGGTAGGAAGGAAATAATGAACTTTTTTTTGTAGTTTCTTTTATATACACTCTGTTTTCCCTTCTCCCTCGCCCTCACCCTCTCAAAGAACACCACTCTTTTCCAGATTTTCAAAACCTAAAAACCATCCAATCTTCTTTGATTTCTTCTTCTTTTGCCATCCAATAATTGATCTTTCTCTCATAAACTCATGTCTCCAATTATGTCATGTAACCCAATTCTCTACCTCTGCCTTGAATCAGATCTGTAGCAATCCCTACCACCCATGTCAATTTACCCACAGATTCAGTTTTTTAGAAACTGTGTGTAAATTGACATGGGTGGTAGGGATTGCTCCAGATCTGATTCAAGGCAGAGTCAGAGAATTGGGTTATATGCCATAATTGGAGATGGCATGAGTTTAGGAGAAGAAAGATCAATTATTGGATGAGAAGAAATCAAAGAAGATTGGATGGTTTTTAGGTTTTGAAAATCACTGAAGTGTTGAATGCCTTAGACCAGTTATCACTGGCTAATGAAGAGACAATGATTGTTTGTCGAGCTGCTTGGGATAGTTTTCTAAGGGATTTTGGTAGATATTATACTGAGTTCCAAGGTTGTGTTCATGCACTTGCTGCTTTGGATTGTTTGCATTCGCTTGCTACTCTCTCGAAAAATAAGGTAAACCATTGGATGGATAATTTTCCTTTTCACTCTTCTACTTGTTTGATCTGATGAGTTATTTGCTGCAGAATTATATCCGTCCATTGTTTGTGGATGATGATGAACCTCTTCAGATACATGTTGACTCTGGGCATCATCTGGTATGAATGTTCATGTGAAATCTAATCACTTTCTATGCTTATTGAACTCATTAATATTGTCTTGGTATATTTATTCTTGTTGAATTTAATCCCATGTACTGGGTTACGGTATAATCTTTTCTCTAGTAAACTACAAGTTTTGATAATTTATGATATGTTGCCAGGTTCTGGATACCATTTTACAAGACAATTTTGTGCCAAATGACACGTGATTGCATGCTGATAAAGAGTTCTGTCAGATTGTTACTTTACCCAACATGGGAGGAAAGAGTTGCTACATCCGCCAAGTTGCCCTTATTGCTATAATGGCTCAGGTAGAGCCTGAACCTGATAAATTTTTATTACTTGTGTGCTGTTGTGATCATTTTTTGGCCATTGGATATATATATATAGCAAAAAAACAAGAGAAAGAAACTACAAAAAAAAGTTCATTATTTCCTTCCACTGTTAGGAAAATTTTGGATAATTTTCATGCCACCTGAAAGTCATCAAAACTTGCACGTTTGCTGTAATTTTTTCACACTCAGCGCTACTGTGTGGGTCTGTAGGGTTACAGCTGATGGTGCTAAACCATCTATGTTATCGTTTTCAATTTCATCATTTTTCATTTCATCTCTATTTGGTCTTTGTCGTGGTCCCACATTTGAGAGGGTGTTATTCCCCGCAAGCAGGTTATTGTATAAACATCTAATAATTTCTTTTCCCAATGTGTGCTATACATATTTTTGAAACATCTAATAATGTTTCTTTCTCAATCTACTACAGAAAAATCTCTGGATTGGACCAACTGAAGCTTCCAAATTGGCTCCAAGACTTAATGAACTGATTAGGATAAATTGTGATATATCTGTCGTTGGGAATATGGCATGTGAAGTGCATTGTGGGATCTAGTTCCACAGTGCCTTGTGGTATAGTTGAGAATGCCTCAGATGTATGGGAGTTTTTCAACCTAAGGAAGCTTCCTGGGATTATGGGTTTAGATAGTGTATGCTTTGTGAACTTCATCGCTGTTTGCTTTTTTATTTCAGCAATTGGTAGCTAAAAATGATGAATTTGTTTAATGAAACCTTAATAGAATATAGCAGTGCTCTTTTTAGTCTTCCTTTCTTGAAGAAATTTCTCCAGCTTCATGTGATGTTGTTGAACATTGCTAGTCGTGCAGGTGCTGCCTGCTCTCATCCTACTAGAGCATTGGTAGTTGATATTGGACGTCAAATTCATGAGCATTTTGCTTTCCTCCTTTTTTATTTCCTCATATGTGTAAGTCAAATTCATGAGCATCTCTTTTGAAGAGAAACTAAACAAGAAAAAGAATGAGACTCCTATTATAGCAAATATATTCACAGGATTCCCATTTCTGGAAAGATGTGCATACTTTATTGATGAGCGTTCTTCATGAATTGATGTTTTAGCTACAACTTCATTAGCCTTGAAGAAGATTAAGAAATGAGAGGGCTCGTGTGAGAATGCACTTATGTTTTTATCTTGCTTCTGATTAAACTGGCAGGTAATGGCCTCTTTCTCTTGAAGATGGCTAGCAGAAGAAAGGATCTCAACATTCTTGGTCTGGAAATTGATGAAAAGGTTATCTGCTTTCTACTTTTCCCATTCATTCAATGATAGATCTTTAGCGACTGTTTCTTGTGACTCCCATTTCACTATTGTTATTTTTTTTATTCAGCTTATAAGACACTGCTTGCATTCTGTTCATCAATCAGGCATTCAAACTGGGTACGCTGTATATATCAACACATTTCTGTCAAAATGAATTGCTAAGCTAGTTGTACTTTAGATCAATTTATTTAGCTTTTCAGACTTTCTTGTTCCTCATAGTGGATGCCTTTTCTTCTGTTGCATACTTTAGGTACTTTATTGCAGCAAATGCAACATCAACATTCCGGTCTATAGTATCTTCATACCCTGGGGAGGTTGTCCTTGTTACCATTAAGGTAGAGGAGACATGTCTGTTTATGGCCAATTTGTCTGATACATTTGTTTGTGTGATTTCCTTCACAGAGTTACGATTCTCTACATTCATAACCAATGACTTCTATGACAGACCACAAAGAACTATCTTTGGTATTAAATAGAATAAGTCAGCTTGAATTTGACTTCTTAGCTTAAATCACCATCTTTGTTACCCTGTCCAGTGTCCAGACCCTGATTTCAATAACCCAGAACATAGGTGGAGAATGCTGCAAAGGTCATTGGTTGAGGCCGTTGTGGATATCCTTGCAGATGATGGGAAGGCAACACAAATTGACGACTTCCTAAACTTGTCTTGCACAAAGCAGTGTTAACTCCTTCATTTTTTGTCAGCGTAGATGATCATTTGTTTGGAACTGCTTTTTTAGAGCTTAATCATGCTATTGACTGGCCAGCCTCGCACTATGTTTTTCTGCAGTCTGACATAGAAGCAGTTGCTGTAAAGATGAGAGAACTATTTCTGAAGTATAGCAAAGGCAAGCTCACTCTATTGAATGACCAAGGAGTGTGGCTTGAGGAGAACCCATTTGGCGCAAGGTCAGATCGGGAACAACATGTTATAGATCGTGGGGATCACATGTACAGATGATTGCTTTTGAAATGAACGGCTCAATATCAGAGTGGCTGGCATATTAACCTATTTTGTCAGTAATTGAGTTTCCTTAAATTCTTCTATTGTTGACTTTATCTTAGATTCTATGGTTTGGAAACTTCAAATTGAAAGTGACTCCTAATTTAAATTTTACCGTGATACTAATTACTACTCCCTCCGTCTTTTTTTAATTGATATTTTTACTATTTGATGGCAAAAGAAGAAGTCAAAGAAGAAGAAAGAAGAAGATTGGATGGTTTTTGGGTTTTGAAAATCTAAAAAAGAGATTGGTTTTCTTTCTTGGGAGAGGGAGATGGAGATGGCAAAACAGTTTTAATGGAATAAAATAAAATGAATAAAATAACTTTGCACAAGGTTTAATCCCGTGATAGATAAAGTTTGATTTTTCATTGAAAATAAGAAGTAACCAATATTGGCATCCACATCGTCCAGGAAAATACCGTCAAACAAATGGATCACATGAACCACTTGAGATTGTTATCACCCACAATTTTCCTGTCAGGTTTAACCCAAATACCTTCCATGAATTTATCAGCATCGTAAGGCCGTTCCGACGAGTAGCCACTGTAGAATGTGTGGTACCTGCTAGTGGCGAGCGAATAGAAAACTCCATCCTTTGCATCGTCAATCATGGGTAGAAAAATGGTGTTCCCCATTCCTCCACCCTCATCAATCTTCTCCATGAACCAACATCTCTGGCTAAGAAACATCTCTTTACCTCCAAAATCAACACCACCTTCCATCAATTCCCAATCTTTCTCCAAATCGTTCCACTGAAAAATGCTAATCTCTCCCCCATCAGGCTCGACACTAACAAATGCAGGCGCCCCATTAATTTCCACGAGAAAGTCCTCTCCGCGTAGAGATGGTGGTCGTTGAAGCTTAGACGGCCAAATTTGGAAGTCAGGAAATTGACCTTCAGCAACATCCTTCAAGTTAAAAACTACAATGTCTCTGTTCCCGCACAGAAAATAATGCAACCCGTTAAGCACTAAAGGGCTACACTCGTAATATCTCGCCTCTCCTATCTTATTTTGAAGTTCATGCTCCCTCCAAGTCTCTTCTCCGTGTTTGAGGGTAAACATGCTCATTCCTAAACGATCCATTCCAACAACTAAGCAATTTGAGCAGGTAGGGGGAGAAGAGAAGGAAAGAATAGTTTGGTATGTAGAGGGATATGAAGACATTCTAGGGAGTTCAATCTTTTCTTGTGTCGAAAGGTTGAAGAAAAATAAACTTTCATCAGAATCATCACTGCAACGGGACACGAGCAACCACCCATCTCTCGAGTACCGAATCTTAGCTCCTTTTAGCTTTGGAATTCCCATGCGATACAGCTTCTTGTGAACCGGATCAAAGAATCTGAATATAGGAACACTATCGTAAGAACCATTTGTTTCTTCTAAAAACATCAATAAGGGAGAAAAACTTTGACACTGCTCTAGCAATGCCAAAGAGATCAAGGATGGAATGGAGTAATCTTGAATGGAAATTTGCTGCCATGCTTTGCATACTCCACGAAACACAGCATGGTCCCTTCCAAATAGGCGCGATTGAATCAAATTTAAAAGCTCAGGTGGAACCATGTTCCATGATTTTTGCACCTCATCTTCTTCTACTTCCACACTTGCCTTGTTCTCTTTTTCTGAATCCAGCCGGACACTTTCTTGATCTCCCTGGGGAATCATTGATTGATAAGAATAAATAAAAGAACATTAAAAATTTAGTGAAAGTGAGAAATAAAGAAGAAAGTCATAGGAATAGAACCTTGAGAAGTATAGGGAAAGAGGTGTCACAAGGCATCATAATCCAATCGAGTTCCATATCCTCTGTTGTTGCCATAGAACATAGCGTGGGTTGCATTCTAATGGTCCCCTCGTCCAAATTATAGACATAATAACTATCGAGATCATCCTGTTCAAGAAAATAGATAGAGTTCTCCTCGATTCCTGATTCAACTGCTGCAAAATGCATATGAGCAGTTTCATAGCCAATAAATATGGCAAGTCTTCCTATGTTCTTCATCCTAACCCATTCCTTGTTTAATAGATCCGCCTTGAAGATCTTAAATTCAGCCACATTTAAGGAATACAAGCCAGACATGATCTTGTAAACTTTATAGAGCTCACCAGAATACTCAAAAAAGAAATCTCGAGCAGTGAGAAAGTCAATCCCCCCTCTACCCATCTCGACCACCTCGAACCGATATGTTGATTCTTTAAACTCAACCATTACCAAAAAATCTCTGTTTTGGGGTGCGGCTAAAATTAGCTTTCCAGCCACAACCGCACGTACTCCATCCGGAAAGAATTCATAATCCCATTTCTTGATGGCAAATTCCTTGTCCCCAGGCTGGCAAATTATCAAAGCATTCTCTTCTTTATTGAAGTACGCAATGTGACAAGTGGGATCAGATGGGGGTGATGTGAGAATGCAGAAATCGTATTCGAAATCGAATAGGGGAAGCTCAATTGTCTCCTTCGACAACAGATTTACAAGAACATCCGGTGAGTCAGGAATACCAGTCAACAGTACCCATTCGCAACAAGAGCAAGCTATATTTCTACCTAGTAATCCAGGGACCTCACTTCCAACGTCATAATAACAATGCAGTTGTTGTCGTATGTTGAACACATTATTCTGTATGTGCCAATCCTTCCCATCAGTGATCAAGAGCCAAGGCTGTTGTGATGCAAAATCCGTCTTTGATTTTTCCACTCCTGCTAAAACTAGAATTTTAAAAAACAAAACAACGAAATCTAACATGTAAATTCGAGTGCACAGTAAAGAAGCCATACCTCCAGGAACTTGTTCGCCTACGCAGGACAACTCGGATACCATGTTGCTAAACTCTTCTTCCGTAGATGATTATAATATATATATCTGTAACACCACAATCTTTTATTTTAGACAACAGAAAATAAATTAGACGAAACTGAAATATAAATATTCATATTCAATCTGCAAGTCTGCACTAATTAAGAAGAAGATTCATACCTAATACTACTTTACAAGACCCTATTGATTAACCTAAGACAGAGAAACCGAGGGAAGAATTGTTTATTTATATAGCAAAGTACAAGGAATTCCTAATTCAACACGGTAAACTCAGACCAGTAATATTACGATACTTAATTACTGTATTTCTTTTTATAAAAAAAGCTAATTAATGTATTTATTTTATACCTAACTAATGTTAGGTCGGTAAGTTATGGTTAGTGGGCTGGCCTATTCTTCCAAGTCCTGCTCCTGTTTAGCTGGATTTCAGCTGGGCCCAGTGTAATATAAGTTTTTTTGTATTATAAGTTTATTGAAACCTTAGAGTATTGAAATACTAATTACTAGCATAGAATTCGGGCGGTGAAAAGGTTAAATCAATTGTACTTGACATTTTGAAATTTTCATTCTTGTTGAAAAATCCAAGAGCCATTTATAAAATAAACTTGTGTTCATCTTGGCTCTATCATAAACTAGATTTGTGCCCTGCGATATGCGTATTGACGTATTTGTATAATGATCTTTTTAAAAATTAAAAGTAATTATAATGGGGTGTTAAATATATTGCAAATTTACTGGACTCATTTTCTTAACAAATATACATACTTTGTTATTAATTGTAACTTTATTTGAGTTTTCACATATAGTTCTAATTTTTAAGAATTTAGTAAGAATATACTTTGTTATATCCTTTATAAAAAAAATGTGTGCATGTTTTTTATTCACGGATTATCCTATTGTTATTATGATTCAAAATTGGATAATTTTATGAGTTAAATTATAATGACTTAATAGTAATAATATATTTTTTTATCTTTACTTTTATATATTTTATTGTTCGTCTTATAATTTATTTTACTAATTTTAACGACGTTGCATAACTACAAAAATGTACAATATTTAAATGTATTAATCACATTTAACTATATATCATACTTTGCTATATCCTTTATAAAAAAAATGTGTACATGTTTTTTATTCACGGATTATCCTATTATTCTTATGATTCAAAATTGGATAATTTAATGAGTTAAATTGTAATGAATTAATAGTAATATTAACTTTTTTTATCTTTACTTTTATATATTTTACTGTTCGTCTTATAATTTATTTTACTAATTTTAACGATGTTACATAACTAGAAAGGTACAATATTTTAATTTATCAATCACATTTAACTATTTCTAAATATAATTTTAGAATGATATTTCTTAATTCTAATAAATAAAGTAAACTTACTTTTAAAGTAATTTCAAAATTTTAATATAAATAAACTTATATATTATTTTAATTTATAATTTATTTAAATAATACTTCTGTTTAGGAATTTGAATGCTACATTTGAAAGAAAGTAAAATTAATGGTAGTACAATTTTATTTATCAACTTTTTCTTATGGAATCGTACTTTCTGCATAAGTTAAAAGTTACTGATTTAGAATAATGTTATTCTAATCAATGTTATTTTTAAGCGGGCTAGATTAAAATAAAAGGAGTATTTCAATAGAGAAAATAATAATAATGATAAAAAATTTGACCTTATAATCAAAGAAACAATCACTATGAGGAAATAATGCCAAAATTGTAATGAAGATGTGTAGCGATGCCTTGAGGTTGTGTGATAAAAATGATCCCATGTATTTAAAAATGGACCTATTTATATAGATTTTTTATTGTATTTAACCCATAAGTTCTAAAATCTAAAAGTTACATCTTAATAAGTTTTAAAATCTAAGAGATTTATCTTAATGAGCTCTAACTTTTAGACGTTTTATTATTTGGGAGTATAAGCCTAGACTGTCCCCAAGCAAAGAAAGTGAAACCATTATCGGAACCTGGGCGTGCCATTGAAAGGAGGGAATTTGGTGGAATGCAAGATCAGAAAAAGAAACTATATCACTCACCTTTTGATCATCATGATGATTAAGATTATAAAAATCTTTGAAAAAACACAAGCCATACTTCACGAAAACCCACGTTAGGAAAAGGCCGAAATGGATTTTGAGCCCCTGCAGTCTAATTGATTGACTTATTTCACCCCTCTGACAGATTTTTGACTTATCTCCTCCCTCCACTCAAGCCCAAAAATTTATTTCACCCCTCTTCCTGACGCCGCCAACAATTTCCGTCTGTCTGCTGACGTGGCGTGCCACGTCAATTGACACGTCAACGATTGATGACGTGTTGCTGACGTGGAACGCCACGTCAGCAAACAGGAACGGGTCGAGCTCGAAACGGGTCGAAAATACGGGCTGACTTTTAATTTGGAGGAAACGACGCCGTTTGGGAATAGGGATCAAACATAAGTCACTTTCACAGTTCACTCGATTTTCATATCTTCTAAAAACCCTAAATCGCTTTCTCCCTCGCTTTCTCCCAATCGCTTTCACCCTAAATCTCCATCTCCAGCCAGCCGTTACTCTCAATAGACGATTCTCCCTCCATCTGCCAAACACTCACTTCCTTCTCGATTCATCCTGCATCTCAAACCCAATTCCCTAACCCTAAACCTAAGCGCTGCCGGCAACGCGATGGTGAAGTTACCAATACACTGAACATGAGTTCAAATCCTATATTTAGCATCTTTTCCAAAATTATTTATAAAAAAAACCCGAGTCAACCTAAGTTTACCCAGACCGGTTCACCGGTTCAACCAATCAGGTCGATTAAATTTTGAAAAACCCATTTTAGGGAGTTCTTATTTTTTTTTGGGGGGGGGGGGGGGGGGTTTCTGGTTTCAAACCCAATCTAGTGATCGGCTGTCAGGTTTCTTGGTCGAATCGGTCGGGCCAAACTGGGTATGACTACCTTAATTATTGCATTAATTTCTTTTTAGATTTAAACCACAAATATGTCAATTTCTTATTCATATTGAGACAACTCGTTAAGGAGTAAAATTATCAAACCACTCAAATTTGATAACTCATTAATTTTGACTTAAAATTCCCATGTATATTACAAATGGGGTTACTCATGGGCTGGGCTGGGCTTAAAGGTAAGTCTATCAATAATAATGTTCTTATAAATTCCTTATGAGACTTTATTTTTTCCTTTTTAAATTTGATTCTCGTGAGTTATATATGGGTCGAATAATTTAACTTAGAAAGTTATGGGCTGAGCTTGAGATAAGACGATCTATTTTCCAAAATGATTTGGGCTGGGCTTGGGATAAGCCCATGTATAAAATTAAGATTTTTTAAAGCCAAACCTGAAAGAAGAAAAAAAAATACCCTGACCCAATCTTCGGGGGAATTTTATTTTTTTTGAATGAATGAATTAAGTGTGAATAAACGATAACACGAATTTTATTCCTTAATGTTTAAAGCATGGAATTTGAATGTATATAGATATGAAAACAAGCATCAACAAAATGTACATGAAGTCTTACACTATAGTATCTAATTTTTATTTCCAATTTTTAACATTATTGCCACCAACCATGTCAAGTGTATACGCCAAAGTTGCTGTTAAGGGATTAAGGATGAGTCATGAATTTAAGGTACCACTTGAAAAAACCGTCGGAGAGCTGAAGGAGATGATCAAACAGTGGTGTGGTGTGGATGTTGTTAGGCAAAGTCTGTACCAGCAAGCCAACAAATTGAGTGATGGTCTACAATTCAATTTCAACCCTCATGTCAAACGCCTTAATTATGATTTTGAAGCACTGAAAAAACTGGTTATACCTCTTGATTTTGTAGTGGATCCTTTGGTTGGTGATCCAGAATTCGACGTTTCTGTGAAGTCCTCGTTCAAGAATCAGAAAATTAAGGTGAAAGAATCAGAGCTCGTGTCGGATTTGAAGTGGAAAATAGTGAGGGCTTGGGTTAAAGTTCCTTATAATGCACTCAAGCTGGTTCGCCTTGACTTGGAAATGAAGGATGATGTCCCGCTGAGTGAATACTATATCTTCCCTGATTGTGAGGTTCAAGTTGAATTTACCATTGAATTGCGTGGCTTGGAATGATTTAGATGAGGTTGTTAGATTATATAAGAACAATTGAGAGTAATCAATAAATGTCACCACACATAAGTGTTCCCAAATAAAACTGAAGCAAAATTAATGATATTTTTCGTCCAATTTTTGAGTTTTTTATTTTATTTTATTTTATCCTTAAATTATGTGTAATTCCTAATTCAACACGGTAAACTCAGGCCAATAATATTACGACAGTTAATTAATTAATTTTATATAAAAAAACCTAATTAATGCATGTATTTTATACCTAAGTGATGTAAGGTCGGTAAGTTACGATTAGATGGGCTGGCCTATTTTTCAAAACCCAAGTCCAAGTCTTGCTCCTGCCTAGCTAGATTTCAGCCGGGCCTAGCCTAATACAAGTTTTTTATATTATAAGTTTAAAATGTGATCTTTTAAATTTATAATATGTAAAAAGACAAAAATTATAAAGTGATTTAAAATAATTATAGTACAATAAAAAAAGAAGAATATCGCACTATGATCAGGTTATACTTTTAATAACATAATTTTTTAAAAAAAAGGAAGAGGAAGAAGAGTATTTAGTTGATATACTAAAATTAGATATAAAAATAACATAATTCAATAAACTATTTAGTTGATATGGTGAATGAAAATTAAGATATGACGAGTAGGTAACAAGTAATTAATTAGGGTGCGGAAACCTTAAACTATTGAAACTGATGAAGTACTAATTACGAACATAGAATTTGGTGAGCAAAATAAACTTGTGTTCATCATAAATTTTCAAAATAATTTTATAAGGTTATAGATCATCTTTCATTCATCCCAATAATGACTTTATTAACTACGAATCAACAATAATTTCGATTACTCAATACATTTGAAGTGATGAAAATAGCATTTTTTAGAAAAAAATTGAAAATTTTACCTTTTAGAATTTTTTTAGAATTTTTATATTTTCCTGGGCTAGGTCTGCCTCAAACAAACAGGCCGAAGCTCAATACTTTCACCTAACATTGGGCGTTTTAGGTCCACATTTTTTCAGAAAAGAAAAAAAAAGAAGCAAAAATCATTCTTCTTCCAATCGGGTCAGAATCGCTCACTCCTCCGGCTTCACTGAGTTCTCAGGCAATCGCTCACTCCTTCAGCTTCATCAGGTACGCTGCTCAGTGCTTATAATTTACTTTTCATTATTATTTCATCTCTTATCAGATCTAGGGTTTTACTAATAAATGGGTATTTTAGCAGTTGTAATGGCAAATACCAAATGCAAGAAGGTTAAACAGGTTAAGCCCAAGCCGCCGCCGGAGCCAAAGAAAGCTTCCTTGGGACGTGCAACAGGAAGCTTCTGTCGCTCTTGCAACGTGATGCGTGTAGAGACTCTCACAAGCTTTTATGCCCACGTGGACAAGTGCAAAAGGGATAAGAAGAGGCAAGCCGCAGACGCAGCAGCCAAAGCAGCACTTAATCAGTGAGATTATAGATTTCCGGATTTGTGGATGATTAATGACTTTTGTGATTGTGATGCTGCTGTTAGAACTCTAGTTTATGCTTAACTTTTTCTGCTGTTAAGGTGGAATCATAATAAGTGAGATTATGACTCTTAGATTTCCAGATTTGTGGATGATTAATGACTCATTAATCTTTGTGATTGTGATGCTGCTGATGCTCTTACTTTCCCCTATTAGAACTCTGGTTTATGCTTAACTTTTTCTGCTGTTAAAGTGGAATCATAATCAGTGAGATTATGACTCTTAGATTTCCAGATCTGTGGATGATTAATGACTCATTACTCTTTGTGATTGTGATGCTGCTGATGCTCTTACTTTCCCTATTAAAACTCTGGTTTATGCTTAACTTTTTCTGCTGTTAAAGTGGAATCATAATCAGTGAGATTATGACTCTTAGATTGCCGGATTTGTGGATGATTAATGACTGATGACTCTTTGTGATTGCTTGATCAATCGGTCATGGTATCTTGATTTATCACTAATTTCTGCTTAACTTAATGGTTAAAAAAATAAGAATGTGATGGTTTTGATGAATTATCATTGGGAATAGATGCTAAGAAGGATGTAATGGTTGCGTGATTCTGTTGAAATAACAACCTTGTTTTGAGATTCAAGAGTTCCCTCCCCTGTCTCCTATTTGCTTGACTGTGTACGTATTTTCCATGTATCTGTTTTGTATCTGTTTTGGGTTTTGATTGGGTTGGTCGGTGTTAGGCAGAGGTCTCGAGTTGGGCTATTCTTGCTGCTGCGGTGGCGGCAATTAGGGTTGGGGGATCTGTAAAGATGGGTTTAGGTGAAAAATTGCTGGGTGGGATTGAAATCGGTGAGATCTGTTGGATTGGGATTAGATCTCAAGTTGGATAATGAATCAAACATATGGAGGAGTGGTGGTGTGACGGCGGCAATTGTTGGTGGTGGTGGTTGGACAGAGGAAAGACACGGAGCAGTGGCAGAGATGGAGGATGAGGGAGAGAGGCGGAATAGCAGTGTGGTAAATATTTTAGGAAAACAGCCATCAAAATTACCAATGTCCCCTATAGGGTGCCAACACTTTGGCCATGTAATGCCCCCAAAAGGCATTGAAAGACCAGCCATAGTCAGCGAGTTTTTGCCTACCCTTCTACCCAATCATTGTAAACAAGGTCATTGCCAAAACTCACATTGGCTAAATTGACCTTTTTTTCCTATGGACAAAAGAGAGAAGGCCTAACCTCAAATTAAGACCTTGATTTTCTGCTCTTCCGAGTCCCAGTGAGCTTCATATCTTCATAGCTGCCCATAACGAATAGATCCAGAGTTAAGTTATCAGTAATGAAAAAAGAGTCTACAAAAATAAAACCTAGGTCTTATCATGCTTATAAGAAAAACACCAAAATAATGTTTTTAATAAAGCGAAAAGTATATCCTAAATAGAACAGAGAACCCAACTGAGCATCCTTTTCAATTCCCACAAACCTAAATTAGATCTAGATTAGAAGATCTGACCAAAAACAGAGGCTAGAAATTGAATGAACTTACCAATAGAATCTAACTCCTCCTTCTCTTACTCTTTCTCAACGTAGCTTCGTCAAGGTATAACTTCGAATTAAAACCTAAACCTTGATGTTCTGTTGTGTTCTGTTGTGCCAGATTCCCTTACATTCACAGATCTAGTTAATTAATCACTAATCAGTCATGAAAAAAGAAAAACAGAGTCTTAGAACCTAAAATAAAATTAATGAGGCATACTTTCAACCCAGGGGGAATTATACCCTAAATACACAAACAAGAATTGAAAAAGTGCTGTGTCTCGAAGAAAAAGATTGACAAAACGAATAGATCTAGAGTTAAGTTATCAGTCATGAAACAGATAAACAGAGTCTACAAAAATAAAACCTAGGCCTTATCATGCTTATAAGAAAAACACCAAAATAATGTTTTTAATCAAGCGGAAAGTATATCCTAAATAGAACAGAGAAGCATACTTCTTCAATTCCCACAAACCTAAATTAGATCTAGATTAGAAGATCTGACCAAAAACACAGGCTAGAAATTGAATGAACTCACCAATAGAATCTAACTCCTCCTTCTCTTACTCTTTCTCAACGTAGCTTCATCAAGGTATAGCCTCGAATTAAAACCTAAAACCTTGATGTTCTGTTGTGTTCTGTTGTGCCAGATTCCCTGACATTCACGGATCTAGTTAATTAGTCACTAATCAGTCATGAAAAAAGAAAAAAGAAAAACAGAGTCTTAGAACCCAAAATAAAATTAATGAAGCATACTTTCAACCCAGGGGGAAATTATACCCTAAATACACAAACAAGAATTGAAAAAGAGCTTTGTCTCAAGGAAAAAGATTGACAAAACGAATAGATCTAGAGTCCCAGTGAGCTTCATATATTCATAGCTGCCCATAACAAATAGATCTAGAGTTAAGTTATCAGTCATGAAAACAGAGAAACAGAGTCTACAAAAATAAAACCCAGGTCTTATCATGCTTACAAGAAAAACACCAAAATAATGTTTTTAATCAAGCGAAAAGTATATCCTAAATAGAACAGAGAACCCAACTGAGCATCCTTCTTCAATTCCCACAAACCTAAATTAGATCTAGATTAGAAGATCTGACAAAAACAGAGGCTAGAAATTGAATGAACTCACCAATAGAATCTAACTCCTCCTTCTCTTACTCTTTCTCAACGTAGCTTCGTCAAGGTATAACCTCGAATTAAAACCTAAAACCTTGATGTTCTGTTGTGTTCTGTTGTGCCAGATTCCCTGGCATACACAGATCTAGTTAATTAATCACTAATTAGTCATGAAAAAGGAAAAACCAAGAATTGAAAAAGTGCTTTGTCTCAAGGAAAAAGATTGACAAAACACTCTTCATTCAAGGGAATTGTCATTAGAAAGACAACATAGAACAGGGAACCAACCTGAGGATCCTTCTTCAACTCCCACAAACAGAGGCTAGAAATTGAATCTGGTAAATTGATATGGATGGTAGGGATTGCTCCAGATCTGGCAGAGGCTGGGTTATATGCCATAATTGGAGATGGCATGAGTTTAGGGTAGAAAAATCAACTATCGGATGGCAAAAGAAGAAGAAATCAAAGAAGAAGAAAGAAGAAGATTAGATGGTTTTTAGGTTTTGAAAATCTGTAAAAGAGATTGGTTTTCTTTCTTGGGAGAGGGAGAGGGTGAGGGTGAGGGCGAGGGAGATGGAAAACGGAGTGGGTGGGTGGGTGCAATCTAATCACAGCCAAACCCTATTAACCTAGTTTGTCAGAGTTTCCTTAGATTCTTCTACTGTTGACTTTACGTTAGATTCTATGGTTTGATACTTCAAATTGAAAATGACTCTTAATTTAAATTCTACCGTGATACTACTAATTACTACTCCATCGTATTTCCTTCTATGAAAAAGAAGCTACTAATAAAGTTCATTATTTCATTCAACGTATGTCAGATTTTTTTTTTATAAGGGGTTCGAATCGAAAATTTAGTCATTTGTATTTTGCATAACTCTTATGCACAGCTAGGACACACTGTAAATTAAAAATCATAATACACGTATGTGTTTAGATTATATAAAAATAAATATTAGACTATATGTATAAATGTAAAATTACTCAAATTATTTAGAAAAATCTACAATTTATTATTTATACCATTTACTATAACAAAGAAAAAACAATTTTTTTCTATATTTGGGAGCATTAATGCGTTGAAATGTCAAATTCAAATTATAAGCATTATTATTCGAAAAGAGAGAATGTGCTAGTTTCAATGACAAAAGTTCTGATGAGAATTCAAATGGCTAGGCTTACCCTCGTGAAATTTTAAAAACCTACTAATTTAGTGCTTTAAATTTTAGAATTTTCAAATAATCATACTTTATAATGTTAAAATTTTACACCCGTCTAATTTTTTCATAAGTTCCTAATATAGTCCTTAAATTTTTAAAATTTTCATAAATCCTAATTTTTAAAATTTTAAACAACTAAGAACTATATTAAGTATTTTAAAATAAAATTAGGGGAATAAATATACAATTTTTAACTAATAAAGTAGGATTTTTTAAAATTTTAAAATGGCCATAACTAAGCATTAGCATAAATGAATAGTGGCTGCCATGAGAAAAAGTAACACGTGGCACTAACTGAATGGTTGGTGAACAACGATGGTGATATGGTTGAAATAAGTTGGCTGGTGAAATGAACAATGTGATGATTTTGGTCGGTCCACTGACAGCTAGCCATGTCACTTATGGTCACAAAAGCTTATCGTGAGATAGTAGTGGACTTTTGAGTTTCCCAAAAGGTCCTTAAACTCTTTTCTTCCTTGATTTTCTTTTGGAAATTTATTCTTTAATTCAGTGGGCACACCCGTAATTTTACAAGTACAAGAAAACCACAATTATCAGAAGTGAATTACATTAAATTTGACTATTAATATATCATAAAATTAACAAAAAATTAAAAAAGTTGCCATGATTGATTTCGTCCAACTAATCAGATTGATCGACTTTTTCCAATTCAAGCATTCATGGCCACAATGTTGAATTGAATAAATTTAATTCCAGGATCAATTTTTGATTTTAAAGTAATTTCTTGAAAAAAGAATTTACTACAACTATCCTTATCTTTATATCATGGGGGGTTGAAAGGAGAAAATGATTCGATTTACTTTATTTTTTTATTTTTTTTTTCGATTCTCTAATTTAATAGATTTTTTTTCATTTGATGATAGAGATATAATGTTTTTTATATCGATTGTTTTATTTCTACTGTGACGAATATTTGCATATTCATTCATCTTGAAATTGAGAAGAGGTAAATTGATTGGCCGGAATCAGCGAAGAAAAATAAAAAAAAAGCTACTAATTCTAAAAAGTAAATAAAGATATTTTCCTTTTGGCCATGCTGCATGGAGTTCAGGTGTATGATTTGAAAGTCCAATGTGTTGTGCATGCGATAAATAGGAACCGCTCTTTCCCGATAGTACACATGAATTTGGTGCGTCGCATCAAGGGTCTACTTCGTGTTTAGAGCTATGTCCAGAACTTAAAAATGGCGGAACTTCTAATTTTAGAGCTTAATCATGCTATTGACTGGCTAGCCTCGCACTATCTAGGTTTTTCTGCAGTCTGACGCTTGTAAGGATGAGAGAACTATTTCTGAAGTATAGCAAAGGCAAACTCACTCTATTGAATGACCAATGAGTGTGGTTTGAGGAGAACCCATTTGGCGCAAGGTCAGATCGGGAACAACATGTTATAGATCGTGGGGATCCCATGTACAGATGATTGCTTTTGAAATGAACGACTCAATATCAGAGTGGCTGGCATATTAACCTATTTTGTCAGTAACTGAGTTTCCTTAAATTCTTCTATTGTTGACTTTATCTTAGATTCTATGGTTTGGAAACTTCAAATTGAAAGTGACTCCTAATTTAAATTTTACCGTGATACTAATTACTACTCCCTCCGTCTTTTTTTAATTGATATTTTTACTATTTGATGGCAAAAGAAGAAGAAGTCAAAGAAGAAGAAAGAAGAAGATTGGATGGTTTTTGGGTTTTGAAAATCTAAAAAAGAGATTGGTTTTCTTTCTTGGGAGAGAGAGAGGGAGATGGAGATGGGAAAAAAGAGTGGGTGGGTGGCTGCAATCTAATCACACCCAAACCCTATTAACCTATTTTGTCAGTAACTGAGTTTCCTTAGATTCTTCTATTGTTGACTTTACCTTAAATTCTATAGTTTGGAAACTTCACATTAAAAATGACTCATAATTTAAATTCTATCGTGATACTAATTACTACTCCCTTCATCTTTTTTTAATTAACATTTTTACTATTTAATGGGAAAAGAAGAAGAAAGAAGAAGATTGGATAGTTTTTAGGTTTTGAAAATCTAGAAAAGAGATTGGTTTTCTTTCTCGGGAGAGGGAGAGGGAAAACAGAGTGGGTGGGTGGCTGCAATCTAATCACAGCCAAACCCTATTAACCTATTTTGCCAGTAGCTGAGTTTCCTTAGATTCTTCTATTGTTGACTTTACCTTAAATTCTATAGTTTGGAAACTTCAAATTAAAAATGACTCCTAATTTAAATTCTATCGTGATACTAATTACTACTCCCTTCATCTGTTTTTAATTAACGTTTTTACTATTTAATGGGAAAAGAAGAAGAAAGAAGAAGATTGGATGGTTTTTAGGTTTTGAAAATCTAGAAAAGAGATTGGTTTTCTTTCTTGGGAGAGGGAGAGGGAAAACAGAGTGGGTGGGTGGCTGCAATCTAATCACCGCCAAACCCTATTAACCTATTTTGTCAGTAACTGAGTTTCTTTAGATTCTTCTATTGTTGACTTTACCTTAAATTCTATAGTTTGGAAACTTCAAATTAAAAATGACTCATAATTTAAATTCTATCGTGATACTAATTACTACTCCCTTCATCTTTTTTAATTAACGTTTTTACTATTTAATGGGAAAAGAAGAAGATTGGATGGTTTTTAGGTTTTGAAAATCTAGAAAAGAGATTGGTTTTCTTTCTTGGGAGAGGGAGAGGGAAAACAGAGTGGGTGGGTGGCTGCAATCTAATCACGGCCAAACCCTTTTAACCTATTTTGTTAGTAACTGGGTTTCCTTAGATTCTTCTATTGTTGACTTTACCTTAAATTCTATAGTTTGGAAACTTCAGATTAAAAATGACTCCTAATTTAAATTCTATCGTGATACTAATTACTACTCCCTTTATCTTTTTTAATTAACTTTTTTACTATTTAATGAAAAAAGAAGAAGAAAGAAGATTGAATGGTTTTTAGGTTTGAAAATCTAGAAAAGAGATTGGTTTTCTTTCTTGGGAGAGGGAGAGGGAAAACAGAGTGGGTGGGTGGCTGCAATCTAATCACGGCCAAACCCTATTAACCTATTTTGTTAGTAACTGAGTTTCCTTAGATTCTTTTATTGTTGACTTTACCTTAAATTCTATAGTTTGGAAACTTCAAATTAAAAATGACTCCTAATTTAAATTCTATCGTGATACTAATTACTACTCCTTTCATCTTTTTTTAATTAACGTTTTTACTATTTAATGGGAAAAGAAGAAGAAAAAAGAAGATTGGATGGTTTTTAGGTTTTGAAAATCTAGAAAAGAGATTGGTTTTCTTTCTTGGGAGAGGGAGAGGGAAAACAGAGTGGGTGGGTGGCTGCAATCTAATCACAGCCAAACCCTATTAATCTATTTTGTCAGTAACTGAGGGCCTGTTTGGCGTTCCGGTTCTGGTCCGAAACGTGCTGTGGGCAAAAGTGCTGTGGGAAAAGCACTTTTACGCAAAGCAGTGTGCTGTTTGGTAAACATTTCTTAAAAATGTTGTGGGAAACGAGAAATTGTTTTTAGTGTTTGGTAAACACTGCTTTTAGAACTATGAGTTGAGTGTAAAATGACTATAAAGGGCATCGGTCATTTTTAGTGTTATTTATTTACATTCTTTAATTCAATCTTTATTTTTAAACAAATAATTTAACTATAATTTTCTAAAAACTGCAATTTTAACCTTTTAACGATAAAGGACACAATTTATTTCAAGCATTAAAATTAATATATTTTAATATATATATATAGATTATTTAAATAAATTTATTTCTTTAAACAAATAATTAACATTTTATTAAATAAGGTTAAATATTGAGCACTATTTTAAAATTTTACATATATAAAATCACAATTATCTATTAATCATTAATCTATTACCTATTGAGTTAATTTTTTTTACGTGAATACATCAATAATTTTTTTTTATTTTTTAAGAAATTAATGTAACATGAATTTCTACTTTGACTCCATCATATTATTCAAATAAACATAAAAGTTGGTAAGTAACATTAGAATATTTACCATATGGTTCAATTATTAAAATACTCTACTTAAACATTTTTAAATTTAGAGACTTTTTAAATTTAAGTGAAAATTGCATGTTTAATTAACACGCAAATGCTATAATTAATACATATATTATGATTATAATTTTTTAAATTAGAGATTATATTTAATTGCAAATACTGGAGGAGTTTAGGATTGGAAAAATATAAATTATGTTTAGGATTCAGTAATTTACACACTTTTACAGTTCTTACGAGGCATAAGTTCATTTCTAATGCTGTTTTTCTTATAATCTCATTTGAAGAACCCTCCTCTTTTTATTTACCAAGAGGAGGACAATAGACACCAAATAGCTCGCAGGGGAAAAAACTTGATTTCATCTTCAAAAAGTTAAAGCTACAAGGTTCTTGAGTTGAGACAGTACATAGATGTATTTTACAAGAAAACCTAATCTGGACAGGATAAATACCTCTATAACTAGCTAGTAAGTAGTTAGAACTGGCAACTGTTAGTTGACAAGAGGCTGCAACTTATATGCAGAGATTGATTCCAACAGCCAAGTGTGACCGATGACCTGGGATCCGATTTTAGCAGCCAAATCCCCTGCCTCATTTGCCCTCTGCCATATAATTGAAACTTCTTCCCCTAACTTGGATCCATGCGGGGGGTCAAGATTGTAAACTATTAGTGTTCTTGACGGATCTGCATGGTCATAACTTTGTTCCACCAGTTCTTCTTCACTCAAGAAAATGGTACCTCCAGCAGCTATGACCAGTTTTGATTGTGCAGCAAAACTATTGCAGGAACACAAAAAGAAGGTAAAAGCCACAACATAACCGTGCAGATTGAGTAAGAAGTGCAAATCCATCCTAGTGCAAAATTTTCCTAGGTAAGAATGAAATAAAGATCTCCAAATCAGTATGAACTATGAAGATATCCGCCATTTAATAAAAATCAAACTCCAAAACTGCTAAGTGAACAGCAAAGAGTATTCATAAAAATTGTATCCGGAAGATATATAACAGGAAAGCCGGTACACGTTATCTACTACATGTGTCTACAAGATGACAACAAAACTCATAAAAGGAAAGCCAAATGCACAGACAGATGACGTGCATGCGATCTATGAAGAAACTTGACGCGACAAGTGTAGGTTTGTAAAAGAAAAAAGTGTAAGGCGTATTTATTTGCATTAGAAGTTCTTCAAGATCTAATCAAATCGATCTGAATCACCCAAAAACTTCCTGCTTACATACTACATACATTATACCAGTAAACAGGATAGTTCAACACTCAAAAGAATAACTCAATATATCTCAGTTCTTAATCATTTAAGACACGACCACTCCTCTAGCTTAGAGCTAAAAATACTTAAATCCATAATGTAAGCATCATATTTGGTTACGAGGTTTTATGGACAATAACATACTTCTATCCGGGAACGATAACTACTTCTAAATCTGTCTACAGCATAAATTACCATATGAAACAGAACAAAAGAAACAAAACAATCTCCTTGAATATTACGCATACAATTTCCATGGTGCATTAAACGCAATTTTCCAAGTTCATGACTAGGTTGAGCTTAGGAAGTAAATGAACAACCACATCAATCTTCTTTATAATTAATACAAAGATCCCAACTATCCTTTAGTCAAACACTAGAAATGAGTCTAAAATTGAGAAAGCAAGCAAGTGACAACAATCCATCCATAGCTGAAATCCAGAATCAAGAGATACAAACTCATCCATGAGCTGAAAACACAAAACCTCGGAATCAAAACCCAGCAAAGCCCCACAAAAAAAGAGCGAAACTTTTCACGCGCACGCACTCAAAAGACAAAAATTAAAAGCACAAACAAGAGGAAACCCACTATCAAAATGCAACACCAACCCACTTCAACAAACATAAAAACCCAAACGGAGTTCGCAATTATTAGCTCTACAAAACGACAAACATTGATCAAATAGTTCACACATACAAGTTTTAAAACAAAAAAATAAATAATAATTGACTTAAAGGGGAAATCTAAGCTTACGCAGAACAAAACTTGGAATTGAGTTTTTATTCCCCCCACCCCCAAATAATAAAGTACAAATGAAAATAAAAAATGCATTGATGCAGAGGTATAGTGCAAAAAACAAGAGATGAAAATCACCTTCGCTTGAGGAGAGGAGGATGACGCCGCTGGTGGTGGAGGACGGCAGTGCGCTTGAGGACGATGAAAGAGGAGGATGACGCCGCTGGTGGTGGAGGACTGCGGTGCGCGTGCGCTTGAGGACGAAGAGAGAGGAGGAGGACGGCGGTGCGCTTGAGGACGCCGCTGGTGGTGTGAGGGTGAGGGTTCTGACGAAAGTTAGGACGCGGCTGGTGGTGTGGGTGTGAGGATTGAAAGCAGATGAGATATGATGTTGCGACCTAGGGTTTCTTTCCCTCAATCGGTTCAGAGAAGAGGAGAGCGATGTGTGAGAGTGAGGGATTTGGAGAGTTAAAGGGTATACCTGGCATTTTTATAAATATGAAGAAAAGGGCCTGAGTTTTTTGTCCACTTGAGTTATAGGACAGCTTCCCGTGTTACTAACCCAAGGTTTGGCCATTGCTCCAATTTTGAGCAGTGGCAAAAGCAAGGAAAAATAAGGGACACCAGCTTCCCGTCAACACCAGCTTCCCAAGAAGCTTAGTTTGGTTTTGAAGGTGTTTCCTTAGCTTCTTGGTTGAACAAAGCTGGTTTGGTCACCCAAACCTCAATGTCAAACAGGCACTCAGTTTTCTTAGATTCTTCTATTGTTAACTTTACCTTAAATTCTATAGTTTGGAAACTTCAAATTAAAAATTACTCGTGGGAGAGGGAAAGGGAAAACAGAGTGGGCGGGTGGCTGCAATCTAATCACGGCCAAACCCTATTAACCTATTTTGTCAGTAACTGAGTTTCCTTAGGTTCTTCTATCGTTGACTTTACCTTAAATTCTATAGTTTGGAAACTTCAAATTAAAAATGACTCCTAATTTAAATTCTATCGTGATACTAATTACTACTCCCTTCATCTTTTTTTTAATTAACGTTTTTACTATTTAATGGGAAAAGAAGAAGAAAGAAGAAGATTGAATGGTTGTAGGTTTTGAAAATCTAGAAAAGAGATTGATTTTCTTTCTTGGGAGAGGGAGAGGGAAAACAGAGTGGGTGGGTGGCTGCAATCTAATCACACCCAAACCCTATTAACCTATTTTGTCAGTAAGTGAGTTTCCTTAGATTCTTCTATTGTTGACTTTACCTTAAATTCTATAGTTTGGAAACTTCAAATTAAAAATGACTCCTAATTTAAATTCTATCGTGATACTAATTACTACTCCCTTCATCTTTTTTTAATTAACGTTTTTACTATTTAATGGAAAAAGAAGAAGAAAGAAGAAGATTGAATGGTTTTTAGGTTTTGAAAATCTAGAAAAGAGATTGGTTTTCTTTCCTGGGAGAGGGAGAGGGAAAACAGAGTGGGTGGGTGACTGCAATCTAATCACAGCCAAACCCTATTAACCTATTTTGTCAATAACTGAGTTTCGTTAGATTCTTCTATTGTCGACTTTACTTTAGATTCTATGGTTTGGAAATTTCAAGTTGAAAGTGACTCTTAATTTAAATTCTACCGTGATACTAATTACTACTCCCTCCGTCTTTTTTTAATTGACGTTTTTACTATTTACATTCATATTAAAAAGATCGGATGACTCATTATTTGAGACAATTTTGCTCCGAATTGTTTTTCGGATGTACGTAATGTTAATCCGTTCAAAAAAAATTACGAATTTTTTTGAGTCAAATAGTGAGTCATTCGGTCTCGTTAATATGCGTACCCAAAACAAAGCGTCAATTAAAAAAAGATGAATGGAGTAATTACTAGTACAGTTAAACCTCGATAAATGAATGCTCTTGGGACCAGCAAAAAATATTCGTTTAGTGAGTTTATTTACTTATCGATAAATGAATATATTATTCATTTATCGATAAATGAATTTTTATTCATTTAGATAGTATTTTTACATTTTTATTTTTTCGTATGATTATTTATTTTACATTTAATGTACAAATACGTATATAGACTATGTACATGCATCATGTACTTATAAGATTCTATGTATGGAATACTTAGAGTCTAAATACATACAACATGTACTAATAATAATATTCTATGTATGGAATACTTAGAGACTAAGACAATGTACCTAACCTACCTACAAACTACTATATATATATATATATTATGAATTTTAATGATTATTCATTTATATTTACATGGGGTCTTTAAGGACTCAAAAAAAATTATTCGTTAATGCATTTAGCGAGGTTATTCATTTAGCCTATTTGCCCAAGTCGGGACCGGAGAAAATTATTCATTTGACGAGGTTATTCGTTTATCGGACATTCATTTATCGAGGTTTAACTGTATTCTTTTTATTTGCACATATATAGCAAAAAACAAGAAAAAGAAACTACTACTAAAAAAGTTCATTATTTCCTTCCACCGTATGTCAGAATTCAAGTACAAAATAGATCAACCAAAAGCCTTCGAATTATTATGATTAATATAGTATTTTACTTTATAATTCATTCGATTAGTTCGTTTTATTATTTATCTTTTTTTTTTTAAAAAGGGGCTCGAATCAAAAATTTAATCATTTGTATTTTGCATAACTCTTATGGACAGTCAGGACACTATAAATTAAAAATCATAATACACGTACACAACATGTATATGTGTTTATATAAAAATAAATATTAGACTATATATATATAAATGTAAAATTACTCGAATTATTTAGGAAAATCAACAATTTATTATTTATACCATTTACTATAATGAAGAAAAAATAATTTTTTCTATATTTATGAGCATTAATATGCTGAAATGTCAAATTCAAATTATAAGTATTATTATTCGAAAAGAGAGAATATGCTAGTTTTAGTGATAAAAGATCTTATGAGAATCCAAAAGGCCCTAAGATTTTAGAAAAACTACTAATTTAGTGTTTTGAATTTTAGATTTTTCAAATAATCATACTTTATAATGTTAAAATTCTATTCCTGTCTAATTTTTTCATAAGTTCCTAATATAGTCCTTAAATTTTTAAAATTTTCACTTCATCAAACGTTTATTATCCACAAGATTTTCAAAGTCCCTTAAGTTTTAAAATTTTCAAAAATCCTACTTTATTAGTTAAAAATTGTATATTTTTCCCCTAATTTTATTTTAAAATACTTAATATAGTTCTTAATTGTTTAAAATTCCTACTAGTTTCGTGATGGTAGCATATAGAATTTTTTGGTAAATAAAATATTATTAATTGGAAATTTTAAACAATTAAGAACTATATTAAGTATTTTAAAATAAAATTAGGGGAATAAATATACAATTTTTAACTAATAAAGTAGGATTTTTGAAAATTTTAAAATGGACATAACTAAGCATTAACATAAATGAATAGTGGCTGCCATGAGAAAAGTAACACGTGGCACTAATTGAAAGGTTGGTCAACAACGATGGCGATATGGTTGAAATAAGTTGGCTGGTGAAATGAACAATGTGATGATTTTGGTCGAGATAATTTTTTGTTTACATCGATTGTTTTATTTTTACTGTGACCAATATTTGCATATTCATTCAACTTGAAATTGAGAAGAGGTAAATTGATTGACCGGAATCAGCGAAGAAAAATAAAAAAACAACTAATTCTAAAAAGTAAATAAAAATATTTTCATTTCAGAAAAAAGAAATCGCAGGAAACGGCATGTCGTCGCACTCAACTTTCATCCTCTCGCCTTCTTTCTTCTCCTCTTCACTTCGTGGTTAGAGCTATGTCCAGAACTTAAAAATGGCGAAACTTCTAATTTTAGAGCTTAATCATGCTATTGACTGGCCAGCCTCGCACTATCTAGGTTTTTCTGCAGTCTAGCATAGAAGCAGTTGTTGTAAGGATGAGAGAACTATTTCTGAAGTATAGCAAAGGCAAGCTCACTCTATTGAATGACCAAGGAGTGTGGCTTGAGGAGAACCCATTTGGCGCAAGGTCAGATCGGGAACAGCATGTTATAGATCGTGGGGATCCCATGTACAGATGATTGCTTTTGAAATGAACGACTCAATATCAGAGTGGCTGGCATGTGACACCAAAGGATGGCTTGGTACTAACAAGTGGCAAGTGTCTCTTATGATCATGTAGTACAAGTAAGATGCAGCATTCTCTTGGACAGGATGGTATTGGTATGGTCTTGCGCATGTGAATGGGGGTATCGAAGGCTTCGGAGATGAAGCAGGCTTCGGAAATGATTAGCTTTGTGCTTGAGTGGAGATTTGTACCAAACCCATTTGTTATGATGTGGCTATGAATCAAATGGGCTTGTTGTTCAGATATTTTCTCCACACATTGTTCAAGAATTTTCATGTACTTGGAGTAATCTAAATATGTGTTACATAAGCTTATTCTTGTGTTGCAAGGTGAGAAAATGCAATAAGAAGCCGTTTTAATGGAATAAAATAAAATGAACAAATAACTTTGCACAAGGTTTAATCCCGTGATAGATAAAGTTTGATTTTTCATTGAAAATAAGGAGTAACCAACATTAGCATCCACATCGTCCAGGAAAATACCGTCAAACAAATGGATCACATGAACCACTTGAGATTGTTATCACCCACAATTTTCCTGTCAGGTTTAACCCAAATACCATCCATGAATTTATCAGCATCGTAAGGCCGTTCCGACGAGTAGCCACTGTAGAATGTGTGGTACCTGCGAGTGGCGAGCGAATAGAAAACTCCATCCTTTGCATCGTCAATCATGGGTAGAAAAATGGTGTTCCCCATTCCTCCACCCTCATCAATCTTCTCCATGAACCAACATCTCTGGCTAAGAAACATCTCTTTACCTCCAAAATCAACACCACCTTCCATCAATTCCCAATCTTTCTCCAAATCGTTCCACTGAAAAATGCTAATCTCTCCCCCATCAGGCTCGACACTAACAAATGCAGGCGCCCCATTAATTTCCACGAGAAAGTCCTCTCCGCGTAGAGATGGTGGTCGTTGAAGCTTAGACGGCCAAATTTGGAAGTCAGGAAATTGACCTTCAGCAACATCCTTCAAGTTAAAAACTACAATGTCTCTGTTCCCGCACAGAAAATAATGCAACCCGTTAAGCACTAAAGGGCTACACTCATAATATCTCGCCTCTCCTATCTTATTTTGAAGTTCATGCTCCCTCCAAGTCTCTTCTCCGTGTTTGAGGGTAAACATGCTCATTCCTAAACGATCCATTCCAACAACTAAGCAATTTGAGCAGGTAGGGGGAGAAGAGAAGGAAAGAATAGTTTGGTATGTAGAGGGATATGAAGACATTCTAGGGAGTTCAATCTTTTCTTGTGTCGAAAGGTTGAAGAAAAATAAACTTTCATCAGAATCATCACTGCAACGGGACACGAGCAACCACCCATCTCTCGAGTACCGAATCTTAGCTCCTTTTAGCTTTGGAATTCCCATGCGATACAGCTTCTTGTGAACCGGATCAAAGAATCTGAATATAGGAACACTATCGTAAGAACCAGTTGTTTCTTCTAAAAACATCAATAAGGGAGAAAAACTTTGACACTGCTCTAGCAATGTCAAAGAGATCAAGGATGGAATGGAGTAATCTTGAATGGAAATTTGCTGCCATGCTTTGCATACTCCACGAAACACAGCATGGTCCCTTCCAAATAGGCGCGATTGAATCAAATTTAAAAGCTCAGGTGGAACCATGTTCCATGATTTTTGCACCTCATCTTCTTCTACTTCCACACTTGCCTTGTTCTCTTTTTCTGAATCCTGCCGGACACGTTCTTGATCTCCCTGGGGAATCATTGATTGATAAGAATAAATAAAAGAACATTAAAAATTTAGTGAAAGTGAGAAATAAAGAAGAAAGTCATAGGAATAGTACCTTGAGAAGTATAGGGAAAGAGGTGTCACAAGGCATCATAATCCAATCGAGTTCCATATCCTCTGTTGTTGCCATAGAACATAGCGTGGGTTGCATTCTAATGGTCCCCTCGTCCAAATTATAGACATAATAACTATCGAGATCATCCTGTTCAAGAAAATAGATAGAGTTCTGCTCGATTCCTGATTCAACTGCTGCAAAATGCATATGAGCAGTTTCATAGCCAATAAATATGGCAAGTCTTCCTATGTTCTTCATCCTAACCCATTCCTTGTTTAATAGATCCGCCTTGAAGATCTTAAATTCAGCCACATTTAAGGAATACAAGCCAGACATGATCTTGTAAACTTTATAGAGCTCACCAGAATACTCAAAAAAGTAATCTCGAGCAGTGAGAAAGTCAATCCCCCCTCTACCCATCTCGACCACCTCGAACCGATATGTTGATTCTTTAAACTCAACCATTACCAAAAAATCTCTGTTTTGGGGTGCGGCTAAAATTAGCTTTCCAGCCACAACCGCACGTACTCCATCCGGAAAGAATTCATAATCCCATTTCTTGATGGCAAATTCCTTGTCCCCAGGCTGGCAAATTATCAAAGCATTCTCTTCTTTATTGAAGTACGCAATGTGACAAGTGGGATCAGATGGGGGTGATGTGAGAATGCAGAAATCGTATTCGAAATCGAATAGGGGAAGCTCAATTGTCTCCTTCGACAACAGATTTACAAGAACATCCGGTGAGTCAGGAATACCAGTCAACAGTACCCATTCGCAACAAGAGCAAGCTATATTTCTACCTAGTAATCCAGGGACCTCACTTCCAACGTCATAATAACAATGCAGTTGTTGTCGTATGTTGAACACATTATTCTGTATGTGCCAATCCTTCCCATCAGTGATCAAGAGCCAAGGCTGTTGTGATGCAAAATCCGTCTTTGATTTTTCCACTCCTGCTAAAACTAGAATTTTAAAAAACAAAACAACGAAATCTAACATGTAAATTCGAGTGCACAGTAAAGAAGCCATACCTCCAGGAACTTGTTCGCCTACGCAGGACAACTCGGATACCATGTTGCTAAACTCTTCTTCCGTAGATGATTATAATATATATATCTGTAACACCACAATCTTTTATTTTAGACAACAGAAAATAAATTAGACGAAACTGAAATATAAATATTCATATTCAATCTGCAAGTCTGCACTAATTAAGAAGAAGATTCATACCTAATACTACTTTACAAGACCCTATTGATTAACCTAAGACAGAGAAACCGAGGGAAGAATTGTTTATTTATATAGCAAAGTACAAGGAATTCCTAATTCAACACGGTAAACTCAGACCAGTAATATTACGATACTTAATTACTGTATTTCTTTTTATAAAAAAAGCTAATTAATGTATTTATTTTATACCTAACTAATGTTAGGTCGGTAAGTTATGGTTAGTGGGCTGGCCTATTCTTCCAAGTCCTGCTCCTGTTTAGCTGGATTTCAGCTGGGCCCAGTGTAATATAAGTTTTTTTGTATTATAAGTTTATTGAAACCTTAGAGTATTGAAATACTAATTACTAGCATAGAATTCGGGCGGTGAAAAGGTTAAATCAATAATGTGATTTAAAATTGATTGTACTTGACATTTTGAAATTTTCATTCTTGTTGAAAAATCCAAGAGCCATTTATAAAATAAACTTGTGTTCATCTTGGCTCTATCATAAACTAGATTTGTGCCCTGCGATATGCGTATTGACGTATTTGTATAATGATCTTTTTAAAAATTAAAAGTAATTATAATGGGGTGTTAAATATATTGCAAATTTACTGGACTCATTTTCTTAACAAATATACATACTTTGTTATTAATTGTAACTTTATTTGAGTTTTCACATATAGTTCTAATTTTTAAGAATTTAGTAAGAATATACTTTGTTATATCCTTTATAAAAAAAATGTGTGCATGTTTTTTATTCACGGATTATCCTATTGTTATTATGATTCAAAATTGGATAATTTTATGAGTTAAATTATAATGACTTAATAGTAATAATATATTTTTTTATCTTTACTTTTATATATTTTATTGTTCGTCTTATAATTTATTTTACTAATTTTAACGACGTTGCATAACTACAAAAATGTACAATATTTAAATGTATTAATCACATTTAACTATATATCATACTTTGCTATATCCTTTATAAAAAAAATGTGTACATGTTTTTTATTCACGGATTATCCTATTATTCTTATGATTCAAAATTGGATAATTTAATGAGTTAAATTGTAATGAATTAATAGTAATATTAACTTTTTTTATCTTTACTTTTATATATTTTACTGTTCGTCTTATAATTTATTTTACTAATTTTAACGATGTTACATAACTAGAAAGGTACAATATTTTAATTTATCAATCACATTTAACTATTTCTAAATATAATTTTAGAATGATATTTCTTAATTCTAATAAATAAAGTAAACTTACTTTTAAAGTAATTTCAAAATTTTAATATAAATAAACTTATATATTATTTTAATTTATAATTTATTTAAATAATACTTCTGTTTAGGAATTTGAATGCTACATTTGAAAGAAAGTAAAATTAATGGTAGTACAATTTTATTTATCAACTTTTTCTTATGGAATCGTACTTTCTGCATAAGTTAAAAGTTACTGATTTAGAATAATGTTATTCTAATCAATGTTATTTTTAAGCGGGCTAGATTAAAATAAAAGGAGTATTTCAATAGAGAAAATAATAATAATGATAAAAAATTTGACCTTATAATCAAAGAAACAATCACTATGAGGAAATAATGCCAAAATTGTAATGAAGATGTGTAGCGATGCCTTGAGGTTGTGTGATAAAAATGATCCCATGTATTTAAAAATGGACCTATTTATATAGATTTTTTATTGTATTTAACCCATAAGTTCTAAAATCTAAAAGTTACATCTTAATAAGTTTTAAAATCTAAGAGATTTATCTTAATGAGCTCTAACTTTTAGACGTTTTATTATTTGGGAGTATAAGCCTAGACTGTCCCCAAGCAAAGAAAGTGAAACCATTATCGGAACCTGGGCGTGCCATTGAAAGGAGGGAATTTGGTGGAATGCAAGATCAGAAAAAGAAACTATATCACTCACCTTTTGATCATCATGATGATTAAGATTATAAAAATCTTTGAAAAAACACAAGCCATACTTCACGAAAACCCACGTTAGGAAAAGGCCGAAATGGATTTTGAGCCCCTGCAGTCTAATTGATTGACTTATTTCACCCCTCTGACAGATTTTTGACTTATCTCCTCCCTCCACTCAAGCCCAAAAATTTATTTCACCCCTCTTCCTGACGCCGCCAACAATTTCCGTCTGTCTGCTGACGTGGCGTGCCACGTCAATTGACACGTCAACGATTGATGACGTGTTGCTGACGTGGAACGCCACGTCAGCAAACAGGAACGGGTCGAGCTCGAAACGGGTCGAAAATACGGGCTGACTTTTAATTTGGAGGAAACGACGCCGTTTGGGAATAGGGATCAAACATAAGTCACTTTCACAGTTCACTCGATTTTCATATCTTCTAAAAACCCTAAATCGCTTTCTCCCTCGCTTTCTCCCAATCGCTTTCACCCTAAATCTCCATCTCCAGCCAGCCGTTACTCTCAATAGACGATTCTCCCTCCATCTGCCAAACACTCACTTCCTTCTCGATTCATCCTGCATCTCAAACCCAATTCCCTAACCCTAAACCTAAGCGCTGCCGGCAACGCGATGGTGAAGTTACCAATACACTGAACATGAGTTCAAATCCTATATTTAGCATCTTTTCCAAAATTATTTATAAAAAAAACCCGAGTCAACCTAAGTTTACCCAGACCGGTTCACCGGTTCAACCAATCAGGTCGATTAAATTTTGAAAAACCCATTTTAGGGAGTTCTTATTTTTTTTGGGGGGGGGGGGGGTTTCTGGTTTCAAACCCAATCTAGTGATCGGCTGTCAGGTTTCTTGGTCGAATCGGTCGGGCCAAACTGGGTATGACTACCTTAATTATTGCATTAATTTCTTTTTAGATTTAAACCACAAATATATGTCAATTTCTTATTCATATTGAGACAACTCGTTAAGGAGTAAAATTATCAAACCACTCAAATTTGATAACTCATTAATTTTGACTTAAAAGTCCCATGTATATTACAAATGGGGTTACTCATGGGCTGGGCTGGGCTTAAAGGTAAGTCTATCAATAATAATGTTCTTATAAATTCCTTATGAGACTTTATCTTTTCCTTTTTAAATTTGATTCTCGTGAGTTATATATGGGTCGAATAATTTAACTTAGAAAGTTATGGGCTGAGCTTGAGATAAGACGATCTATTTTCCAAAATGATTTGGGTTGGGCTTGGGATAAGCCCATGTATAAAATTAAGATTTTTTAAAGCCAAACCTGAAAGAAGAAAAAAAAATACCCTGACCCAATCTTCGGGGGAATTTTATTTTTTTTGAATGAATGAATTAAGTGTGAATAAACGATAACACGAATTTTATTCCTTAATGTTTAAAGCATGGAATTTGAATGTATATAGATATGAAAACAAGCATCAACAAAATGTACATGAAGTCTTACACTATAGTATCTAATTTTTATTTCCAATTTTTAACATTATTGCCACCAACCATGTCAAGTGTATACGCCAAAGTTGCTGTTAAGGGATTAAGGATGAGTCATGAATTTAAGGTACCACTTGAAAAAACCGTCGGAGAGCTGAAGGAGATGATCAAACAGTGGTGTGGTGTGGATGTTGTTAGGCAAAGTCTGTACCAGCAAGCCAACAAATTGAGTGATGGTCTACAATTCAATTTCAACCCTCATGTCAAACGCCTTAATTATGATTTTGAAGCACTGAAAAAACTGGTTATACCTCTTGATTTTGTAGTGGATCCTTTGGTTGGTGATCCAGAATTCGACGTTTCTGTGAAGTCCTCGTTCAAGAATCAGAAAATTAAGGTGAAAGAATCAGAGCTCGTGTCGGATTTGAAGTGGAAAATAGTGAGGGCTTGGGTTAAAGTTCCTTATAATGCACTCAAGCTGGTTCGCCTTGACTTGGAAATGAAGGATGATGTCCCGCTGAGTGAATACTATATCTTCCCTGATTGTGAGGTTCAAGTTGAATTTACCATTGAATTGCGTGGCTTGGAATGATTTAGATGAGGTTGTTAGATTATATAAGAACAATTGAGAGTAATCAATAAATGTCACCACACATAAGTGTTCCCAAATAAAACTGAAGCAAAATTAATGATATTTTTCGTCCAATTTTTGAGTTTTTTATTTTATTTTATTTTATCCTTAAATTATGTGTAATTCCTAATTCAACACGGTAAACTCAGGCCAATAATATTACGACAGTTAATTAATTAATTTTATATAAAAAAACCTAATTAATGCATGTATTTTATACCTAAGTGATGTAAGGTCGGTAAGTTACGATTAGATGGGCTGGCCTATTTTTCAAAACCCAAGTCCAAGTCTTGCTCCTGCCTAGCTAGATTTCAGCCGGGCCTAGCCTAATACAAGTTTTTTATATTATAAGTTTAAAATGTGATCTTTTAAATTTATAATATGTAAAAAGACAAAAATTATAAAGTGATTTAAAATAATTATAGTACAATAAAAAAAGAAGAATATCGCACTATGATCAGGTTATACTTTTAATAACATAATTTTTTAAAAAAAAGGAAGAGGAAGAAGAGTATTTAGTTGATATACTAAAATTAGATATAAAAATAACATAATTCAATAAACTATTTAGTTGATATGGTGAATGAAAATTAAGATATGACGAGTAGGTAACAAGTAATTAATTAGGGTGCGGAAACCTTAAACTATTGAAACTGATGAAGTACTAATTACGAACATAGAATTTGGTGAGCAAAATAAACTTGTGTTCATCATAAATTTTCAAAATAATTTTATAAGGTTATAGATCATCTTTCATTCATCCCAATAATGACTTTATTAACTACGAATCAACAATAATTTCGATTACTCAATACATTTGAAGTGATGAAAATAGCATTTTTTAGAAAAAAATTGAAAATTTTACCTTTTAGAATTTTTTTAGAATTTTTATATTTTCCTGGGCTAGGTCTGCCTCAAACAAACAGGCCGAAGCTCAATACTTTCACCTAACATTGGGCGTTTTAGGTCCACATTTTTTCAGAAAAGAAAAAAAAAGAAGCAAAAATCATTCTTCTTCCAATCGGGTCAGAATCGCTCACTCCTCCGGCTTCACTGAGTTCTCAGGCAATCGCTCACTCCTTCAGCTTCATCAGGTACGCTGCTCAGTGCTTATAATTTACTTTTCATTATTATTTCATCTCTTATCAGATCTAGGGTTTTACTAATAAATGGGTATTTTAGCAGTTGTAATGGCAAATACCAAATGCAAGAAGGTTAAACAGGTTAAGCCCAAGCCGCCGCCGGAGCCAAAGAAAGCTTCCTTGGGACGTGCAACAGGAAGCTTCTGTCGCTCTTGCAACGTGATGCGTGTAGAGACTCTCACAAGCTTTTATGCCCACGTGGACAAGTGCAAAAGGGATAAGAAGAGGCAAGCCGCAGACGCAGCAGCCAAAGCAGCACTTAATCAGTGAGATTATAGATTTCCGGATTTGTGGATGATTAATGACTTTTGTGATTGTGATGCTGCTGTTAGAACTCTAGTTTATGCTTAACTTTTTCTGCTGTTAAGGTGGAATCATAATAAGTGAGATTATGACTCTTAGATTTCCAGATTTGTGGATGATTAATGACTCATTAATCTTTGTGATTGTGATGCTGCTGATGCTCTTACTTTCCCCTATTAGAACTCTGGTTTATGCTTAACTTTTTCTGCTGTTAAAGTGGAATCATAATCAGTGAGATTATGACTCTTAGATTTCCAGATCTGTGGATGATTAATGACTCATTACTCTTTGTGATTGTGATGCTGCTGATGCTCTTACTTTCCCTATTAAAACTCTGGTTTATGCTTAACTTTTTCTGCTGTTAAAGTGGAATCATAATCAGTGAGATTATGACTCTTAGATTGCCGGATTTGTGGATGATTAATGACTGATGACTCTTTGTGATTGCTTGATCAATCGGTCATGGTATCTTGATTTATCACTAATTTCTGCTTAACTTAATGGTTAAAAAAATAAGAATGTGATGGTTTTGATGAATTATCATTGGGAATAGATGCTAAGAAGGATGTAATGGTTGCGTGATTCTGTTGAAATAACAACCTTGTTTTGAGATTCAAGAGTTCCCTCCCCTGTCTCCTATTTGCTTGACTGTGTACGTATTTTCCATGTATCTGTTTTGTATCTGTTTTGGGTTTTGATTGGGTTGGTCGGTGTTAGGCAGAGGTCTCGAGTTGGGCTATTCTTGCTGCTGCGGTGGCGGCAATTAGGGTTGGGGGATCTGTAAAGATGGGTTTAGGTGAAAAATTGCTGGGTGGGATTGAAATCGGTGAGATCTGTTGGATTGGGATTAGATCTCAAGTTGGATAATGAATCAAACATATGGAGGAGTGGTGGTGTGACGGCGGCAATTGTTGGTGGTGGTGGTTGGACAGAGGAAAGACACGGAGCAGTGGCAGAGATGGAGGATGAGGGAGAGAGGCGGAATAGCAGTGTGGTAAATATTTTAGGAAAACAGCCATCAAAATTACCAATGTCCCCTATAGGGTGCCAACACTTTGGCCATGTAATGCCCCCAAAAGGCATTGAAAGACCAGCCATAGTCAGCGAGTTTTTGCCTACCCTTCTACCCAATCATTGTAAACAAGGTCATTGCCAAAACTCACATTGGCTAAATTGACCTTTTTTTCCTATGGACAAAAGAGAGAAGGCCTAACCTCAAATTAAGACCTTGATTTTCTGCTCTTCCGAGTCCCAGTGAGCTTCATATCTTCATAGCTGCCCATAACGAATAGATCCAGAGTTAAGTTATCAGTAATGAAAAAAGAGTCTACAAAAATAAAACCTAGGTCTTATCATGCTTATAAGAAAAACACCAAAATAATGTTTTTAATAAAGCGAAAAGTATATCCTAAATAGAACAGAGAACCCAACTGAGCATCCTTTTCAATTCCCACAAACCTAAATTAGATCTAGATTAGAAGATCTGACCAAAAACAGAGGCTAGAAATTGAATGAACTTACCAATAGAATCTAACTCCTCCTTCTCTTACTCTTTCTCAACGTAGCTTCGTCAAGGTATAACTTCGAATTAAAACCTAAACCTTGATGTTCTGTTGTGTTCTGTTGTGCCAGATTCCCTTACATTCACAGATCTAGTTAATTAATCACTAATCAGTCATGAAAAAAGAAAAACAGAGTCTTAGAACCTAAAATAAAATTAATGAGGCATACTTTCAACCCAGGGGGAATTATACCCTAAATACACAAACAAGAATTGAAAAAGTGCTGTGTCTCGAAGAAAAAGATTGACAAAACGAATAGATCTAGAGTTAAGTTATCAGTCATGAAACAGATAAACAGAGTCTACAAAAATAAAACCTAGGCCTTATCATGCTTATAAGAAAAACACCAAAATAATGTTTTTAATCAAGCGGAAAGTATATCCTAAATAGAACAGAGAAGCATACTTCTTCAATTCCCACAAACCTAAATTAGATCTAGATTAGAAGATCTGACCAAAAACACAGGCTAGAAATTGAATGAACTCACCAATAGAATCTAACTCCTCCTTCTCTTACTCTTTCTCAACGTAGCTTCATCAAGGTATAGCCTCGAATTAAAACCTAAAACCTTGATGTTCTGTTGTGTTCTGTTGTGCCAGATTCCCTGACATTCACGGATCTAGTTAATTAGTCACTAATCAGTCATGAAAAAAGAAAAAAGAAAAACAGAGTCTTAGAACCCAAAATAAAATTAATGAAGCATACTTTCAACCCAGGGGGAAATTATACCCTAAATACACAAACAAGAATTGAAAAAGAGCTTTGTCTCAAGGAAAAAGATTGACAAAACGAATAGATCTAGAGTCCCAGTGAGCTTCATATATTCATAGCTGCCCATAACAAATAGATCTAGAGTTAAGTTATCAGTCATGAAAACAGAGAAACAGAGTCTACAAAAATAAAACCCAGGTCTTATCATGCTTACAAGAAAAACACCAAAATAATGTTTTTAATCAAGCGAAAAGTATATCCTAAATAGAACAGAGAACCCAACTGAGCATCCTTCTTCAATTCCCACAAACCTAAATTAGATCTAGATTAGAAGATCTGACAAAAACAGAGGCTAGAAATTGAATGAACTCACCAATAGAATCTAACTCCTCCTTCTCTTACTCTTTCTCAACGTAGCTTCGTCAAGGTATAACCTCGAATTAAAACCTAAAACCTTGATGTTCTGTTGTGTTCTGTTGTGCCAGATTCCCTGGCATACACAGATCTAGTTAATTAATCACTAATTAGTCATGAAAAAGGAAAAACCAAGAATTGAAAAAGTGCTTTGTCTCAAGGAAAAAGATTGACAAAACACTCTTCATTCAAGGGAATTGTCATTAGAAAGACAACATAGAACAGGGAACCAACCTGAGGATCCTTCTTCAACTCCCACAAACAGAGGCTAGAAATTGAATCTGGTAAATTGATATGGATGGTAGGGATTGCTCCAGATCTGGCAGAGGCTGGGTTATATGCCATAATTGGAGATGGCATGAGTTTAGGGTAGAAAAATCAACTATCGGATGGCAAAAGAAGAAGAAATCAAAGAAGAAGAAAGAAGAAGATTAGATGGTTTTTAGGTTTTGAAAATCTGTAAAAGAGATTGGTTTTCTTTCTTGGGAGAGGGAGAGGGTGAGGGTGAGGGCGAGGGAGATGGAAAACGGAGTGGGTGGGTGGGTGCAATCTAATCACAGCCAAACCCTATTAACCTAGTTTGTCAGAGTTTCCTTAGATTCTTCTACTGTTGACTTTACGTTAGATTCTATGGTTTGATACTTCAAATTGAAAATGACTCTTAATTTAAATTCTACCGTGATACTACTAATTACTACTCCATCGTATTTCCTTCTATGAAAAAGAAGCTACTAATAAAGTTCATTATTTCATTCAACGTATGTCAGATTTTTTTTTTATAAGGGGTTCGAATCGAAAATTTAGTCATTTGTATTTTGCATAACTCTTATGCACAGCTAGGACACACTGTAAATTAAAAATCATAATACACGTATGTGTTTAGATTATATAAAAATAAATATTAGACTATATGTATAAATGTAAAATTACTCAAATTATTTAGAAAAATCTACAATTTATTATTTATACCATTTACTATAACAAAGAAAAAACAATTTTTTTCTATATTTGGGAGCATTAATGCGTTGAAATGTCAAATTCAAATTATAAGCATTATTATTCGAAAAGAGAGAATGTGCTAGTTTCAATGACAAAAGTTCTGATGAGAATTCAAATGGCTAGGCTTACCCTCGTGAAATTTTAAAAACCTACTAATTTAGTGCTTTAAATTTTAGAATTTTCAAATAATCATACTTTATAATGTTAAAATTTTACACCCGTCTAATTTTTTCATAAGTTCCTAATATAGTCCTTAAATTTTTAAAATTTTCATAAATCCTAATTTTTAAAATTTTAAACAACTAAGAACTATATTAAGTATTTTAAAATAAAATTAGGGGAATAAATATACAATTTTTAACTAATAAAGTAGGATTTTTTAAAATTTTAAAATGGCCATAACTAAGCATTAGCATAAATGAATAGTGGCTGCCATGAGAAAAAGTAACACGTGGCACTAACTGAATGGTTGGTGAACAACGATGGTGATATGGTTGAAATAAGTTGGCTGGTGAAATGAACAATGTGATGATTTTGGTCGGTCCACTGACAGCTAGCCATGTCACTTATGGTCACAAAAGCTTATCGTGAGATAGTAGTGGACTTTTGAGTTTCCCAAAAGGTCCTTAAACTCTTTTCTTCCTTGATTTTCTTTTGGAAATTTATTCTTTAATTCAGTGGGCACACCCGTAATTTTACAAGTACAAGAAAACCACAATTATCAGAAGTGAATTACATTAAATTTGACTATTAATATATCATAAAATTAACAAAAAATTAAAAAAGTTGCCATGATTGATTTCGTCCAACTAATCAGATTGATCGACTTTTTCCAATTCAAGCATTCATGGCCACAATGTTGAATTGAATAAATTTAATTCCAGGATCAATTTTTGATTTTAAAGTAATTTCTTGAAAAAAGAATTTACTACAACTATCCTTATCTTTATATCATGGGGGGTTGAAAGGAGAAAATGATTCGATTTACTTTATTTTTTTATTTTTTTTTTCGATTCTCTAATTTAATAGATTTTTTTTCATTTGATGATAGAGATATAATGTTTTTTATATCGATTGTTTTATTTCTACTGTGACGAATATTTGCATATTCATTCATCTTGAAATTGAGAAGAGGTAAATTGATTGGCCGGAATCAGCGAAGAAAAATAAAAAAAAAGCTACTAATTCTAAAAAGTAAATAAAGATATTTTCCTTTTGGCCATGCTGCATGGAGTTCAGGTGTATGATTTGAAAGTCCAATGTGTTGTGCATGCGATAAATAGGAACCGCTCTTTCCCGATAGTACACATGAATTTGGTGCGTCGCATCAAGGGTCTACTTCGTGTTTAGAGCTATGTCCAGAACTTAAAAATGGCGGAACTTCTAATTTTAGAGCTTAATCATGCTATTGACTGGCTAGCCTCGCACTATCTAGGTTTTTCTGCAGTCTGACGCTTGTAAGGATGAGAGAACTATTTCTGAAGTATAGCAAAGGCAAACTCACTCTATTGAATGACCAATGAGTGTGGTTTGAGGAGAACCCATTTGGCGCAAGGTCAGATCGGGAACAACATGTTATAGATCGTGGGGATCCCATGTACAGATGATTGCTTTTGAAATGAACGACTCAATATCAGAGTGGCTGGCATATTAACCTATTTTGTCAGTAACTGAGTTTCCTTAAATTCTTCTATTGTTGACTTTATCTTAGATTCTATGGTTTGGAAACTTCAAATTGAAAGTGACTCCTAATTTAAATTTTACCGTGATACTAATTACTACTCCCTCCGTCTTTTTTTAATTGATATTTTTACTATTTGATGGCAAAAGAAGAAGAAGTCAAAGAAGAAGAAAGAAGAAGATTGGATGGTTTTTGGGTTTTGAAAATCTAAAAAAGAGATTGGTTTTCTTTCTTGGGAGAGAGAGAGGGAGATGGAGATGGGAAAAAAGAGTGGGTGGGTGGCTGCAATCTAATCACACCCAAACCCTATTAACCTATTTTGTCAGTAACTGAGTTTCCTTAGATTCTTCTATTGTTGACTTTACCTTAAATTCTATAGTTTGGAAACTTCACATTAAAAATGACTCATAATTTAAATTCTATCGTGATACTAATTACTACTCCCTTCATCTTTTTTTAATTAACATTTTTACTATTTAATGGGAAAAGAAGAAGAAAGAAGAAGATTGGATAGTTTTTAGGTTTTGAAAATCTAGAAAAGAGATTGGTTTTCTTTCTCGGGAGAGGGAGAGGGAAAACAGAGTGGGTGGGTGGCTGCAATCTAATCACAGCCAAACCCTATTAACCTATTTTGCCAGTAGCTGAGTTTCCTTAGATTCTTCTATTGTTGACTTTACCTTAAATTCTATAGTTTGGAAACTTCAAATTAAAAATGACTCCTAATTTAAATTCTATCGTGATACTAATTACTACTCCCTTCATCTGTTTTTAATTAACGTTTTTACTATTTAATGGGAAAAGAAGAAGAAAGAAGAAGATTGGATGGTTTTTAGGTTTTGAAAATCTAGAAAAGAGATTGGTTTTCTTTCTTGGGAGAGGGAGAGGGAAAACAGAGTGGGTGGGTGGCTGCAATCTAATCACCGCCAAACCCTATTAACCTATTTTGTCAGTAACTGAGTTTCTTTAGATTCTTCTATTGTTGACTTTACCTTAAATTCTATAGTTTGGAAACTTCAAATTAAAAATGACTCATAATTTAAATTCTATCGTGATACTAATTACTACTCCCTTCATCTTTTTTAATTAACGTTTTTACTATTTAATGGGAAAAGAAGAAGATTGGATGGTTTTTAGGTTTTGAAAATCTAGAAAAGAGATTGGTTTTCTTTCTTGGGAGAGGGAGAGGGAAAACAGAGTGGGTGGGTGGCTGCAATCTAATCACGGCCAAACCCTTTTAACCTATTTTGTTAGTAACTGGGTTTCCTTAGATTCTTCTATTGTTGACTTTACCTTAAATTCTATAGTTTGGAAACTTCAGATTAAAAATGACTCCTAATTTAAATTCTATCGTGATACTAATTACTACTCCCTTTATCTTTTTTAATTAACTTTTTTACTATTTAATGAAAAAAGAAGAAGAAAGAAGATTGAATGGTTTTTAGGTTTGAAAATCTAGAAAAGAGATTGGTTTTCTTTCTTGGGAGAGGGAGAGGGAAAACAGAGTGGGTGGGTGGCTGCAATCTAATCACGGCCAAACCCTATTAACCTATTTTGTTAGTAACTGAGTTTCCTTAGATTCTTTTATTGTTGACTTTACCTTAAATTCTATAGTTTGGAAACTTCAAATTAAAAATGACTCCTAATTTAAATTCTATCGTGATACTAATTACTACTCCTTTCATCTTTTTTTAATTAACGTTTTTACTATTTAATGGGAAAAGAAGAAGAAAAAAGAAGATTGGATGGTTTTTAGGTTTTGAAAATCTAGAAAAGAGATTGGTTTTCTTTCTTGGGAGAGGGAGAGGGAAAACAGAGTGGGTGGGTGGCTGCAATCTAATCACAGCCAAACCCTATTAATCTATTTTGTCAGTAACTGAGGGCCTGTTTGGCGTTCCGGTTCTGGTCCGAAACGTGCTGTGGGCAAAAGTGCTGTGGGAAAAGCACTTTTACGCAAAGCAGTGTGCTGTTTGGTAAACATTTCTTAAAAATGTTGTGGGAAACGAGAAATTGTTTTTAGTGTTTGGTAAACACTGCTTTTAGAACTATGAGTTGAGTGTAAAATGACTATAAAGGGCATCGGTCATTTTTAGTGTTATTTATTTACATTCTTTAATTCAATCTTTATTTTTAAACAAATAATTTAACTATAATTTTCTAAAAACTGCAATTTTAACCTTTTAACGATAAAGGACACAATTTATTTCAAGCATTAAAATTAATATATTTTAATATATATATATAGATTATTTAAATAAATTTATTTCTTTAAACAAATAATTAACATTTTATTAAATAAGGTTAAATATTGAGCACTATTTTAAAATTTTACATATATAAAATCACAATTATCTATTAATCATTAATCTATTACCTATTGAGTTAATTTTTTTTACGTGAATACATCAATAATTTTTTTTTATTTTTTAAGAAATTAATGTAACATGAATTTCTACTTTGACTCCATCATATTATTCAAATAAACATAAAAGTTGGTAAGTAACATTAGAATATTTACCATATGGTTCAATTATTAAAATACTCTACTTAAACATTTTTAAATTTAGAGACTTTTTAAATTTAAGTGAAAATTGCATGTTTAATTAACACGCAAATGCTATAATTAATACATATATTATGATTATAATTTTTTAAATTAGAGATTATATTTAATTGCAAATACTGGAGGAGTTTAGGATTGGAAAAATATAAATTATGTTTAGGATTCAGTAATTTACACACTTTTACAGTTCTTACGAGGCATAAGTTCATTTCTAATGCTGTTTTTCTTATAATCTCATTTGAAGAACCCTCCTCTTTTTATTTACCAAGAGGAGGACAATAGACACCAAATAGCTCGCAGGGGAAAAAACTTGATTTCATCTTCAAAAAGTTAAAGCTACAAGGTTCTTGAGTTGAGACAGTACATAGATGTATTTTACAAGAAAACCTAATCTGGACAGGATAAATACCTCTATAACTAGCTAGTAAGTAGTTAGAACTGGCAACTGTTAGTTGACAAGAGGCTGCAACTTATATGCAGAGATTGATTCCAACAGCCAAGTGTGACCGATGACCTGGGATCCGATTTTAGCAGCCAAATCCCCTGCCTCATTTGCCCTCTGCCATATAATTGAAACTTCTTCCCCTAACTTGGATCCATGCGGGGGGTCAAGATTGTAAACTATTAGTGTTCTTGACGGATCTGCATGGTCATAACTTTGTTCCACCAGTTCTTCTTCACTCAAGAAAATGGTACCTCCAGCAGCTATGACCAGTTTTGATTGTGCAGCAAAACTATTGCAGGAACACAAAAAGAAGGTAAAAGCCACAACATAACCGTGCAGATTGAGTAAGAAGTGCAAATCCATCCTAGTGCAAAATTTTCCTAGGTAAGAATGAAATAAAGATCTCCAAATCAGTATGAACTATGAAGATATCCGCCATTTAATAAAAATCAAACTCCAAAACTGCTAAGTGAACAGCAAAGAGTATTCATAAAAATTGTATCCGGAAGATATATAACAGGAAAGCCGGTACACGTTATCTACTACATGTGTCTACAAGATGACAACAAAACTCATAAAAGGAAAGCCAAATGCACAGACAGATGACGTGCATGCGATCTATGAAGAAACTTGACGCGACAAGTGTAGGTTTGTAAAAGAAAAAAGTGTAAGGCGTATTTATTTGCATTAGAAGTTCTTCAAGATCTAATCAAATCGATCTGAATCACCCAAAAACTTCCTGCTTACATACTACATACATTATACCAGTAAACAGGATAGTTCAACACTCAAAAGAATAACTCAATATATCTCAGTTCTTAATCATTTAAGACACGACCACTCCTCTAGCTTAGAGCTAAAAATACTTAAATCCATAATGTAAGCATCATATTTGGTTACGAGGTTTTATGGACAATAACATACTTCTATCCGGGAACGATAACTACTTCTAAATCTGTCTACAGCATAAATTACCATATGAAACAGAACAAAAGAAACAAAACAATCTCCTTGAATATTACGCATACAATTTCCATGGTGCATTAAACGCAATTTTCCAAGTTCATGACTAGGTTGAGCTTAGGAAGTAAATGAACAACCACATCAATCTTCTTTATAATTAATACAAAGATCCCAACTATCCTTTAGTCAAACACTAGAAATGAGTCTAAAATTGAGAAAGCAAGCAAGTGACAACAATCCATCCATAGCTGAAATCCAGAATCAAGAGATACAAACTCATCCATGAGCTGAAAACACAAAACCTCGGAATCAAAACCCAGCAAAGCCCCACAAAAAAAGAGCGAAACTTTTCACGCGCACGCACTCAAAAGACAAAAATTAAAAGCACAAACAAGAGGAAACCCACTATCAAAATGCAACACCAACCCACTTCAACAAACATAAAAACCCAAACGGAGTTCGCAATTATTAGCTCTACAAAACGACAAACATTGATCAAATAGTTCACACATACAAGTTTTAAAACAAAAAAATAAATAATAATTGACTTAAAGGGGAAATCTAAGCTTACGCAGAACAAAACTTGGAATTGAGTTTTTATTCCCCCCACCCCCAAATAATAAAGTACAAATGAAAATAAAAAATGCATTGATGCAGAGGTATAGTGCAAAAAACAAGAGATGAAAATCACCTTCGCTTGAGGAGAGGAGGATGACGCCGCTGGTGGTGGAGGACGGCAGTGCGCTTGAGGACGATGAAAGAGGAGGATGACGCCGCTGGTGGTGGAGGACTGCGGTGCGCGTGCGCTTGAGGACGAAGAGAGAGGAGGAGGACGGCGGTGCGCTTGAGGACGCCGCTGGTGGTGTGAGGGTGAGGGTTCTGACGAAAGTTAGGACGCGGCTGGTGGTGTGGGTGTGAGGATTGAAAGCAGATGAGATATGATGTTGCGACCTAGGGTTTCTTTCCCTCAATCGGTTCAGAGAAGAGGAGAGCGATGTGTGAGAGTGAGGGATTTGGAGAGTTAAAGGGTATACCTGGCATTTTTATAAATATGAAGAAAAGGGCCTGAGTTTTTTGTCCACTTGAGTTATAGGACAGCTTCCCGTGTTACTAACCCAAGGTTTGGCCATTGCTCCAATTTTGAGCAGTGGCAAAAGCAAGGAAAAATAAGGGACACCAGCTTCCCGTCAACACCAGCTTCCCAAGAAGCTTAGTTTGGTTTTGAAGGTGTTTCCTTAGCTTCTTGGTTGAACAAAGCTGGTTTGGTCACCCAAACCTCAATGTCAAACAGGCACTCAGTTTTCTTAGATTCTTCTATTGTTAACTTTACCTTAAATTCTATAGTTTGGAAACTTCAAATTAAAAATTACTCGTGGGAGAGGGAAAGGGAAAACAGAGTGGGCGGGTGGCTGCAATCTAATCACGGCCAAACCCTATTAACCTATTTTGTCAGTAACTGAGTTTCCTTAGGTTCTTCTATCGTTGACTTTACCTTAAATTCTATAGTTTGGAAACTTCAAATTAAAAATGACTCCTAATTTAAATTCTATCGTGATACTAATTACTACTCCCTTCATCTTTTTTTTAATTAACGTTTTTACTATTTAATGGGAAAAGAAGAAGAAAGAAGAAGATTGAATGGTTGTAGGTTTTGAAAATCTAGAAAAGAGATTGATTTTCTTTCTTGGGAGAGGGAGAGGGAAAACAGAGTGGGTGGGTGGCTGCAATCTAATCACACCCAAACCCTATTAACCTATTTTGTCAGTAAGTGAGTTTCCTTAGATTCTTCTATTGTTGACTTTACCTTAAATTCTATAGTTTGGAAACTTCAAATTAAAAATGACTCCTAATTTAAATTCTATCGTGATACTAATTACTACTCCCTTCATCTTTTTTTAATTAACGTTTTTACTATTTAATGGAAAAAGAAGAAGAAAGAAGAAGATTGAATGGTTTTTAGGTTTTGAAAATCTAGAAAAGAGATTGGTTTTCTTTCCTGGGAGAGGGAGAGGGAAAACAGAGTGGGTGGGTGACTGCAATCTAATCACAGCCAAACCCTATTAACCTATTTTGTCAATAACTGAGTTTCGTTAGATTCTTCTATTGTCGACTTTACTTTAGATTCTATGGTTTGGAAATTTCAAGTTGAAAGTGACTCTTAATTTAAATTCTACCGTGATACTAATTACTACTCCCTCCGTCTTTTTTTAATTGACGTTTTTACTATTTACATTCATATTAAAAAGATCGGATGACTCATTATTTGAGACAATTTTGCTCCGAATTGTTTTTCGGATGTACGTAATGTTAATCCGTTCAAAAAAAATTACGAATTTTTTTGAGTCAAATAGTGAGTCATTCGGTCTCGTTAATATGCGTACCCAAAACAAAGCGTCAATTAAAAAAAGATGAATGGAGTAATTACTAGTACAGTTAAACCTCGATAAATGAATGCTCTTGGGACCAGCAAAAAATATTCGTTTAGTGAGTTTATTTACTTATCGATAAATGAATATATTATTCATTTATCGATAAATGAATTTTTATTCATTTAGATAGTATTTTTACATTTTTATTTTTTCGTATGATTATTTATTTTACATTTAATGTACAAATACGTATATAGACTATGTACATGCATCATGTACTTATAAGATTCTATGTATGGAATACTTAGAGTCTAAATACATACAACATGTACTAATAATAATATTCTATGTATGGAATACTTAGAGACTAAGACAATGTACCTAACCTACCTACAAACTACTATATATATATATATATATTATGAATTTTAATGATTATTCATTTATATTTACATGGGGTCTTTAAGGACTCAAAAAAAATTATTCGTTAATGCATTTAGCGAGGTTATTCATTTAGCCTATTTGCCCAAGTCGGGACCGGAGAAAATTATTCATTTGACGAGGTTATTCGTTTATCGGACATTCATTTATCGAGGTTTAACTGTATTCTTTTTATTTGCACATATATAGCAAAAAACAAGAAAAAGAAACTACTACTAAAAAAGTTCATTATTTCCTTCCACCGTATGTCAGAATTCAAGTACAAAATAGATCAACCAAAAGCCTTCGAATTATTATGATTAATATAGTATTTTACTTTATAATTCATTCGATTAGTTCGTTTTATTATTTATCTTTTTTTTTTTAAAAAGGGGCTCGAATCAAAAATTTAATCATTTGTATTTTGCATAACTCTTATGGACAGTCAGGACACTATAAATTAAAAATCATAATACACGTACACAACATGTATATGTGTTTATATAAAAATAAATATTAGACTATATATATATAAATGTAAAATTACTCGAATTATTTAGGAAAATCAACAATTTATTATTTATACCATTTACTATAATGAAGAAAAAATAATTTTTTCTATATTTATGAGCATTAATATGCTGAAATGTCAAATTCAAATTATAAGTATTATTATTCGAAAAGAGAGAATATGCTAGTTTTAGTGATAAAAGATCTTATGAGAATCCAAAAGGCCCTAAGATTTTAGAAAAACTACTAATTTAGTGTTTTGAATTTTAGATTTTTCAAATAATCATACTTTATAATGTTAAAATTCTATTCCTGTCTAATTTTTTCATAAGTTCCTAATATAGTCCTTAAATTTTTAAAATTTTCACTTCATCAAACGTTTATTATCCACAAGATTTTCAAAGTCCCTTAAGTTTTAAAATTTTCAAAAATCCTACTTTATTAGTTAAAAATTGTATATTTTTCCCCTAATTTTATTTTAAAATACTTAATATAGTTCTTAATTGTTTAAAATTCCTACTAGTTTCGTGATGGTAGCATATAGAATTTTTTGGTAAATAAAATATTATTAATTGGAAATTTTAAACAATTAAGAACTATATTAAGTATTTTAAAATAAAATTAGGGGAATAAATATACAATTTTTAACTAATAAAGTAGGATTTTTGAAAATTTTAAAATGGACATAACTAAGCATTAACATAAATGAATAGTGGCTGCCATGAGAAAAGTAACACGTGGCACTAATTGAAAGGTTGGTCAACAACGATGGCGATATGGTTGAAATAAGTTGGCTGGTGAAATGAACAATGTGATGATTTTGGTCGAGATAATTTTTTGTTTACATCGATTGTTTTATTTTTACTGTGACCAATATTTGCATATTCATTCAACTTGAAATTGAGAAGAGGTAAATTGATTGACCGGAATCAGCGAAGAAAAATAAAAAAACAACTAATTCTAAAAAGTAAATAAAAATATTTTCATTTCAGAAAAAAGAAATCGCAGGAAACGGCATGTCGTCGCACTCAACTTTCATCCTCTCGCCTTCTTTCTTCTCCTCTTCACTTCGTGGTTAGAGCTATGTCCAGAACTTAAAAATGGCGAAACTTCTAATTTTAGAGCTTAATCATGCTATTGACTGGCCAGCCTCGCACTATCTAGGTTTTTCTGCAGTCTAGCATAGAAGCAGTTGTTGTAAGGATGAGAGAACTATTTCTGAAGTATAGCAAAGGCAAGCTCACTCTATTGAATGACCAAGGAGTGTGGCTTGAGGAGAACCCATTTGGCGCAAGGTCAGATCGGGAACAGCATGTTATAGATCGTGGGGATCCCATGTACAGATGATTGCTTTTGAAATGAACGACTCAATATCAGAGTGGCTGGCATGTGACACCAAAGGATGGCTTGGTACTAACAAGTGGCAAGTGTCTCTTATGATCATGTAGTACAAGTAAGATGCAGCATTCTCTTGGACAGGATGGTATTGGTATGGTCTTGCGCATGTGAATGGGGGTATCGAAGGCTTCGGAGATGAAGCAGGCTTCGGAAATGATTAGCTTTGTGCTTGAGTGGAGATTTGTACCAAACCCATTTGTTATGATGTGGCTATGAATCAAATGGGCTTGTTGTTCAGATATTTTCTCCACACATTGTTCAAGAATTTTCATGTACTTGGAGTAATCTAAATATGTGTTACATAAGCTTATTCTTGTGTTGCAAGGTGAGAAAATGCAATAAGAAGCCGTTTTAATGGAATAAAATAAAATGAACAAATAACTTTGCACAAGGTTTAATCCCGTGATAGATAAAGTTTGATTTTTCATTGAAAATAAGGAGTAACCAACATTAGCATCCACATCGTCCAGGAAAATACCGTCAAACAAATGGATCACATGAACCACTTGAGATTGTTATCACCCACAATTTTCCTGTCAGGTTTAACCCAAATACCATCCATGAATTTATCAGCATCGTAAGGCCGTTCCGACGAGTAGCCACTGTAGAATGTGTGGTACCTGCGAGTGGCGAGCGAATAGAAAACTCCATCCTTTGCATCGTCAATCATGGGTAGAAAAATGGTGTTCCCCATTCCTCCACCCTCATCAATCTTCTCCATGAACCAACATCTCTGGCTAAGAAACATCTCTTTACCTCCAAAATCAACACCACCTTCCATCAATTCCCAATCTTTCTCCAAATCGTTCCACTGAAAAATGCTAATCTCTCCCCCATCAGGCTCGACACTAACAAATGCAGGCGCCCCATTAATTTCCACGAGAAAGTCCTCTCCGCGTAGAGATGGTGGTCGTTGAAGCTTAGACGGCCAAATTTGGAAGTCAGGAAATTGACCTTCAGCAACATCCTTCAAGTTAAAAACTACAATGTCTCTGTTCCCGCACAGAAAATAATGCAACCCGTTAAGCACTAAAGGGCTACACTCATAATATCTCGCCTCTCCTATCTTATTTTGAAGTTCATGCTCCCTCCAAGTCTCTTCTCCGTGTTTGAGGGTAAACATGCTCATTCCTAAACGATCCATTCCAACAACTAAGCAATTTGAGCAGGTAGGGGGAGAAGAGAAGGAAAGAATAGTTTGGTATGTAGAGGGATATGAAGACATTCTAGGGAGTTCAATCTTTTCTTGTGTCGAAAGGTTGAAGAAAAATAAACTTTCATCAGAATCATCACTGCAACGGGACACGAGCAACCACCCATCTCTCGAGTACCGAATCTTAGCTCCTTTTAGCTTTGGAATTCCCATGCGATACAGCTTCTTGTGAACCGGATCAAAGAATCTGAATATAGGAACACTATCGTAAGAACCAGTTGTTTCTTCTAAAAACATCAATAAGGGAGAAAAACTTTGACACTGCTCTAGCAATGTCAAAGAGATCAAGGATGGAATGGAGTAATCTTGAATGGAAATTTGCTGCCATGCTTTGCATACTCCACGAAACACAGCATGGTCCCTTCCAAATAGGCGCGATTGAATCAAATTTAAAAGCTCAGGTGGAACCATGTTCCATGATTTTTGCACCTCATCTTCTTCTACTTCCACACTTGCCTTGTTCTCTTTTTCTGAATCCTGCCGGACACGTTCTTGATCTCCCTGGGGAATCATTGATTGATAAGAATAAATAAAAGAACATTAAAAATTTAGTGAAAGTGAGAAATAAAGAAGAAAGTCATAGGAATAGTACCTTGAGAAGTATAGGGAAAGAGGTGTCACAAGGCATCATAATCCAATCGAGTTCCATATCCTCTGTTGTTGCCATAGAACATAGCGTGGGTTGCATTCTAATGGTCCCCTCGTCCAAATTATAGACATAATAACTATCGAGATCATCCTGTTCAAGAAAATAGATAGAGTTCTGCTCGATTCCTGATTCAACTGCTGCAAAATGCATATGAGCAGTTTCATAGCCAATAAATATGGCAAGTCTTCCTATGTTCTTCATCCTAACCCATTCCTTGTTTAATAGATCCGCCTTGAAGATCTTAAATTCAGCCACATTTAAGGAATACAAGCCAGACATGATCTTGTAAACTTTATAGAGCTCACCAGAATACTCAAAAAAGTAATCTCGAGCAGTGAGAAAGTCAATCCCCCCTCTACCCATCTCGACCACCTCGAACCGATATGTTGATTCTTTAAACTCAACCATTACCAAAAAATCTCTGTTTTGGGGTGCGGCTAAAATTAGCTTTCCAGCCACAACCGCACGTACTCCATCCGGAAAGAATTCATAATCCCATTTCTTGATGGCAAATTCCTTGTCCCCAGGCTGGCAAATTATCAAAGCATTCTCTTCTTTATTGAAGTACGCAATGTGACAAGTGGGATCAGATGGGGGTGATGTGAGAATGCAGAAATCGTATTCGAAATCGAATAGGGGAAGCTCAATTGTCTCCTTCGACAACAGATTTACAAGAACATCCGGTGAGTCAGGAATACCAGTCAACAGTACCCATTCGCAACAAGAGCAAGCTATATTTCTACCTAGTAATCCAGGGACCTCACTTCCAACGTCATAATAACAATGCAGTTGTTGTCGTATGTTGAACACATTATTCTGTATGTGCCAATCCTTCCCATCAGTGATCAAGAGCCAAGGCTGTTGTGATGCAAAATCCGTCTTTGATTTTTCCACTCCTGCTAAAACTAGAATTTTAAAAAACAAAACAACGAAATCTAACATGTAAATTCGAGTGCACAGTAAAGAAGCCATACCTCCAGGAACTTGTTCGCCTACGCAGGACAACTCGGATACCATGTTGCTAAACTCTTCTTCCGTAGATGATTATAATATATATATCTGTAACACCACAATCTTTTATTTTAGACAACAGAAAATAAATTAGACGAAACTGAAATATAAATATTCATATTCAATCTGCAAGTCTGCACTAATTAAGAAGAAGATTCATACCTAATACTACTTTACAAGACCCTATTGATTAACCTAAGACAGAGAAACCGAGGGAAGAATTGTTTATTTATATAGCAAAGTACAAGGAATTCCTAATTCAACACGGTAAACTCAGACCAGTAATATTACGATACTTAATTACTGTATTTCTTTTTATAAAAAAAGCTAATTAATGTATTTATTTTATACCTAACTAATGTTAGGTCGGTAAGTTATGGTTAGTGGGCTGGCCTATTCTTCCAAGTCCTGCTCCTGTTTAGCTGGATTTCAGCTGGGCCCAGTGTAATATAAGTTTTTTTGTATTATAAGTTTATTGAAACCTTAGAGTATTGAAATACTAATTACTAGCATAGAATTCGGGCGGTGAAAAGGTTAAATCAATAATGTGATTTAAAATTGATTGTACTTGACATTTTGAAATTTTCATTCTTGTTGAAAAATCCAAGAGCCATTTATAAAATAAACTTGTGTTCATCTTGGCTCTATCATAAACTAGATTTGTGCCCTGCGATATGCGTATTGACGTATTTGTATAATGATCTTTTTAAAAATTAAAAGTAATTATAATGGGGTGTTAAATATATTGCAAATTTACTGGACTCATTTTCTTAACAAATATACATACTTTGTTATTAATTGTAACTTTATTTGAGTTTTCACATATAGTTCTAATTTTTAAGAATTTAGTAAGAATATACTTTGTTATATCCTTTATAAAAAAAATGTGTGCATGTTTTTTATTCACGGATTATCCTATTGTTATTATGATTCAAAATTGGATAATTTTATGAGTTAAATTATAATGACTTAATAGTAATAATATATTTTTTTATCTTTACTTTTATATATTTTATTGTTCGTCTTATAATTTATTTTACTAATTTTAACGACGTTGCATAACTACAAAAATGTACAATATTTAAATGTATTAATCACATTTAACTATATATCATACTTTGCTATATCCTTTATAAAAAAAATGTGTACATGTTTTTTATTCACGGATTATCCTATTATTCTTATGATTCAAAATTGGATAATTTAATGAGTTAAATTGTAATGAATTAATAGTAATATTAACTTTTTTTATCTTTACTTTTATATATTTTACTGTTCGTCTTATAATTTATTTTACTAATTTTAACGATGTTACATAACTAGAAAGGTACAATATTTTAATTTATCAATCACATTTAACTATTTCTAAATATAATTTTAGAATGATATTTCTTAATTCTAATAAATAAAGTAAACTTACTTTTAAAGTAATTTCAAAATTTTAATATAAATAAACTTATATATTATTTTAATTTATAATTTATTTAAATAATACTTCTGTTTAGGAATTTGAATGCTACATTTGAAAGAAAGTAAAATTAATGGTAGTACAATTTTATTTATCAACTTTTTCTTATGGAATCGTACTTTCTGCATAAGTTAAAAGTTACTGATTTAGAATAATGTTATTCTAATCAATGTTATTTTTAAGCGGGCTAGATTAAAATAAAAGGAGTATTTCAATAGAGAAAATAATAATAATGATAAAAAATTTGACCTTATAATCAAAGAAACAATCACTATGAGGAAATAATGCCAAAATTGTAATGAAGATGTGTAGCGATGCCTTGAGGTTGTGTGATAAAAATGATCCCATGTATTTAAAAATGGACCTATTTATATAGATTTTTTATTGTATTTAACCCATAAGTTCTAAAATCTAAAAGTTACATCTTAATAAGTTTTAAAATCTAAGAGATTTATCTTAATGAGCTCTAACTTTTAGACGTTTTATTATTTGGGAGTATAAGCCTAGACTGTCCCCAAGCAAAGAAAGTGAAACCATTATCGGAACCTGGGCGTGCCATTGAAAGGAGGGAATTTGGTGGAATGCAAGATCAGAAAAAGAAACTATATCACTCACCTTTTGATCATCATGATGATTAAGATTATAAAAATCTTTGAAAAAACACAAGCCATACTTCACGAAAACCCACGTTAGGAAAAGGCCGAAATGGATTTTGAGCCCCTGCAGTCTAATTGATTGACTTATTTCACCCCTCTGACAGATTTTTGACTTATCTCCTCCCTCCACTCAAGCCCAAAAATTTATTTCACCCCTCTTCCTGACGCCGCCAACAATTTCCGTCTGTCTGCTGACGTGGCGTGCCACGTCAATTGACACGTCAACGATTGATGACGTGTTGCTGACGTGGAACGCCACGTCAGCAAACAGGAACGGGTCGAGCTCGAAACGGGTCGAAAATACGGGCTGACTTTTAATTTGGAGGAAACGACGCCGTTTGGGAATAGGGATCAAACATAAGTCACTTTCACAGTTCACTCGATTTTCATATCTTCTAAAAACCCTAAATCGCTTTCTCCCTCGCTTTCTCCCAATCGCTTTCACCCTAAATCTCCATCTCCAGCCAGCCGTTACTCTCAATAGACGATTCTCCCTCCATCTGCCAAACACTCACTTCCTTCTCGATTCATCCTGCATCTCAAACCCAATTCCCTAACCCTAAACCTAAGCGCTGCCGGCAACGCGATGGTGAAGTTACCAATACACTGAACATGAGTTCAAATCCTATATTTAGCATCTTTTCCAAAATTATTTATAAAAAAAACCCGAGTCAACCTAAGTTTACCCAGACCGGTTCACCGGTTCAACCAATCAGGTCGATTAAATTTTGAAAAACCCATTTTAGGGAGTTCTTATTTTTTTTGGGGGGGGGGGGGGGTTTCTGGTTTCAAACCCAATCTAGTGATCGGCTGTCAGGTTTCTTGGTCGAATCGGTCGGGCCAAACTGGGTATGACTACCTTAATTATTGCATTAATTTCTTTTTAGATTTAAACCACAAATATATGTCAATTTCTTATTCATATTGAGACAACTCGTTAAGGAGTAAAATTATCAAACCACTCAAATTTGATAACTCATTAATTTTGACTTAAAAGTCCCATGTATATTACAAATGGGGTTACTCATGGGCTGGGCTGGGCTTAAAGGTAAGTCTATCAATAATAATGTTCTTATAAATTCCTTATGAGACTTTATCTTTTCCTTTTTAAATTTGATTCTCGTGAGTTATATATGAGTCGAATAATTTAACTTAGAAAGTTATGGGCTGAGCTTGAGATAAGACGATCTATTTTCCAAAATGATTTGGGTTGGGCTTGGGATAAGCCCATGTATAAAATTAAGATTTTTTAAAGCCAAACCTGAAAGAAGAAAAAAAAATACCCTGACCCAATCTTCGGGGGAATTTTATTTTTTTTGAATGAATGAATTAAGTGTGAATAAACGATAACACGAATTTTATTCCTTAATGTTTAAAGCATGGAATTTGAATGTATATAGATATGAAAACAAGCATCAACAAAATGTACATGAAGTCTTACACTATAGTATCTAATTTTTATTTCCAATTTTTAACATTATTGCCACCAACCATGTCAAGTGTATACGCCAAAGTTGCTGTTAAGGGATTAAGGATGAGTCATGAATTTAAGGTACCACTTGAAAAAACCGTCGGAGAGCTGAAGGAGATGATCAAACAGTGGTGTGGTGTGGATGTTGTTAGGCAAAGTCTGTACCAGCAAGCCAACAAATTGAGTGATGGTCTACAATTCAATTTCAACCCTCATGTCAAACGCCTTAATTATGATTTTGAAGCACTTAAAAAACTGGTTATACCTCTTGATTTTGTAGTGGATCCTTTGGTTGGTGATCCAGAATTCGACGTTTCTGTGAAGTCCTCGTTCAAGAATCAGAAAATTAAGGTGAAAGAATCAGAGCTCGTGTCGGATTTGAAGTGGAAAATAGTGAGGGCTTGGGTTAAAGTTCCTTATAATGCACTCAAGCTGGTTCGCCTTGACTTGGAAATGAAGGATGATGTCCCGCTGAGTGAATACTATATCTTCCCTGATTGTGAGGTTCAAGTTGAATTTACCATTGAATTGCGTGGCTTGGAATGATTTAGATGAGGTTGTTAGATTATATAAGAACAATTGAGAGTAATCAATAAATGTCACCACACATAAGTGTTCCCAAATAAAACTGAAGCAAAATTAATGATATTTTTCGTCCAATTTTTGAGTTTTTTATTTTATTTTATTTTATCCTTAAATTATGTGTAATTCCTAATTCAACACGGTAAACTCAGGCCAATAATATTACGACAGTTAATTAATTAATTTTATATAAAAAAACCTAATTAATGCATGTATTTTATACCTAAGTGATGTAAGGTCGGTAAGTTACGATTAGATGGGCTGGCCTATTTTTCAAAACCCAAGTCCAAGTCTTGCTCCTGCCTAGCTAGATTTCAGCCGGGCCTAGCCTAATACAAGTTTTTTATATTATAAGTTTAAAATGTGATCTTTTAAATTTATAATATGTAAAAAGACAAAAATTATAAAGTGATTTAAAATAATTATAGTACAATAAAAAAAGAAGAATATCGCACTATGATCAGGTTATACTTTTAATAACATAATTTTTTAAAAAAAAGGAAGAGGAAGAAGAGTATTTAGTTGATATACTAAAATTAGATATAAAAATAACATAATTCAATAAACTATTTAGTTGATATGGTGAATGAAAATTAAGATATGACGAGTAGGTAACAAGTAATTAATTAGGGTGCGGAAACCTTAAACTATTGAAACTGATGAAGTACTAATTACGAACATAGAATTTGGTGAGCAAAATAAACTTGTGTTCATCATAAATTTTCAAAATAATTTTATAAGGTTATAGATCATCTTTCATTCATCCCAATAATGACTTTATTAACTACGAATCAACAATAATTTCGATTACTCAATACATTTGAAGTGATGAAAATAGCATTTTTTAGAAAAAAATTGAAAATTTTACCTTTTAGAATTTTTTTAGAATTTTTATATTTTCCTGGGCTAGGTCTGCCTCAAACAAACAGGCCGAAGCTCAATACTTTCACCTAACATTGGGCGTTTTAGGTCCACATTTTTTCAGAAAAGAAAAAAAAAGAAGCAAAAATCATTCTTCTTCCAATCGGGTCAGAATCGCTCACTCCTCCGGCTTCACTGAGTTCTCAGGCAATCGCTCACTCCTTCAGCTTCATCAGGTACGCTGCTCAGTGCTTATAATTTACTTTTCATTATTATTTCATCTCTTATCAGATCTAGGGTTTTACTAATAAATGGGTATTTTAGCAGTTGTAATGGCAAATACCAAATGCAAGAAGGTTAAACAGGTTAAGCCCAAGCCGCCGCCGGAGCCAAAGAAAGCTTCCTTGGGACGTGCAACAGGAAGCTTCTGTCGCTCTTGCAACGTGATGCGTGTAGAGACTCTCACAAGCTTTTATGCCCACGTGGACAAGTGCAAAAGGGATAAGAAGAGGCAAGCCGCAGACGCAGCAGCCAAAGCAGCACTTAATCAGTGAGATTATAGATTTCCGGATTTGTGGATGATTAATGACTTTTGTGATTGTGATGCTGCTGTTAGAACTCTAGTTTATGCTTAACTTTTTCTGCTGTTAAGGTGGAATCATAATAAGTGAGATTATGACTCTTAGATTTCCAGATTTGTGGATGATTAATGACTCATTAATCTTTGTGATTGTGATGCTGCTGATGCTCTTACTTTCCCCTATTAGAACTCTGGTTTATGCTTAACTTTTTCTGCTGTTAAAGTGGAATCATAATCAGTGAGATTATGACTCTTAGATTTCCAGATCTGTGGATGATTAATGACTCATTACTCTTTGTGATTGTGATGCTGCTGATGCTCTTACTTTCCCTATTAAAACTCTGGTTTATGCTTAACTTTTTCTGCTGTTAAAGTGGAATCATAATCAGTGAGATTATGACTCTTAGATTGCCGGATTTGTGGATGATTAATGACTGATGACTCTTTGTGATTGCTTGATCAATCGGTCATGGTATCTTGATTTATCACTAATTTCTGCTTAACTTAATGGTTAAAAAAATAAGAATGTGATGGTTTTGATGAATTATCATTGGGAATAGATGCTAAGAAGGATGTAATGGTTGCGTGATTCTGTTGAAATAACAACCTTGTTTTGAGATTCAAGAGTTCCCTCCCCTGTCTCCTATTTGCTTGACTGTGTACGTATTTTCCATGTATCTGTTTTGTATCTGTTTTGGGTTTTGATTGGGTTGGTCGGTGTTAGGCAGAGGTCTCGAGTTGGGCTATTCTTGCTGCTGCGGTGGCGGCAATTAGGGTTGGGGGATCTGTAAAGATGGGTTTAGGTGAAAAATTGCTGGGTGGGATTGAAATCGGTGAGATCTGTTGGATTGGGATTAGATCTCAAGTTGGATAATGAATCAAACATATGGAGGAGTGGTGGTGTGACGGCGGCAATTGTTGGTGGTGGTGGTTGGACAGAGGAAAGACACGGAGCAGTGGCAGAGATGGAGGATGAGGGAGAGAGGCGGAATAGCAGTGTGGTAAATATTTTAGGAAAACAGCCATCAAAATTACCAATGTCCCCTATAGGGTGCCAACACTTTGGCCATGTAATGCCCCCAAAAGGCATTGAAAGACCAGCCATAGTCAGCGAGTTTTTGCCTACCCTTCTACCCAATCATTGTAAACAAGGTCATTGCCAAAACTCACATTGGCTAAATTGACCTTTTTTTCCTATGGACAAAAGAGAGAAGGCCTAACCTCAAATTAAGACCTTGATTTTCTGCTCTTCCGAGTCCCAGTGAGCTTCATATCTTCATAGCTGCCCATAACGAATAGATCCAGAGTTAAGTTATCAGTAATGAAAAAAGAGTCTACAAAAATAAAACCTAGGTCTTATCATGCTTATAAGAAAAACACCAAAATAATGTTTTTAATAAAGCGAAAAGTATATCCTAAATAGAACAGAGAACCCAACTGAGCATCCTTTTCAATTCCCACAAACCTAAATTAGATCTAGATTAGAAGATCTGACCAAAAACAGAGGCTAGAAATTGAATGAACTTACCAATAGAATCTAACTCCTCCTTCTCTTACTCTTTCTCAACGTAGCTTCGTCAAGGTATAACTTCGAATTAAAACCTAAACCTTGATGTTCTGTTGTGTTCTGTTGTGCCAGATTCCCTTACATTCACAGATCTAGTTAATTAATCACTAATCAGTCATGAAAAAAGAAAAACAGAGTCTTAGAACCTAAAATAAAATTAATGAGGCATACTTTCAACCCAGGGGGAATTATACCCTAAATACACAAACAAGAATTGAAAAAGTGCTGTGTCTCGAAGAAAAAGATTGACAAAACGAATAGATCTAGAGTTAAGTTATCAGTCATGAAACAGATAAACAGAGTCTACAAAAATAAAACCTAGGCCTTATCATGCTTATAAGAAAAACACCAAAATAATGTTTTTAATCAAGCGGAAAGTATATCCTAAATAGAACAGAGAAGCATACTTCTTCAATTCCCACAAACCTAAATTAGATCTAGATTAGAAGATCTGACCAAAAACACAGGCTAGAAATTGAATGAACTCACCAATAGAATCTAACTCCTCCTTCTCTTACTCTTTCTCAACGTAGCTTCATCAAGGTATAGCCTCGAATTAAAACCTAAAACCTTGATGTTCTGTTGTGTTCTGTTGTGCCAGATTCCCTGACATTCACGGATCTAGTTAATTAGTCACTAATCAGTCATGAAAAAAGAAAAAAGAAAAACAGAGTCTTAGAACCCAAAATAAAATTAATGAAGCATACTTTCAACCCAGGGGGAAATTATACCCTAAATACACAAACAAGAATTGAAAAAGAGCTTTGTCTCAAGGAAAAAGATTGACAAAACGAATAGATCTAGAGTCCCAGTGAGCTTCATATATTCATAGCTGCCCATAACAAATAGATCTAGAGTTAAGTTATCAGTCATGAAAACAGAGAAACAGAGTCTACAAAAATAAAACCCAGGTCTTATCATGCTTACAAGAAAAACACCAAAATAATGTTTTTAATCAAGCGAAAAGTATATCCTAAATAGAACAGAGAACCCAACTGAGCATCCTTCTTCAATTCCCACAAACCTAAATTAGATCTAGATTAGAAGATCTGACAAAAACAGAGGCTAGAAATTGAATGAACTCACCAATAGAATCTAACTCCTCCTTCTCTTACTCTTTCTCAACGTAGCTTCGTCAAGGTATAACCTCGAATTAAAACCTAAAACCTTGATGTTCTGTTGTGTTCTGTTGTGCCAGATTCCCTGGCATACACAGATCTAGTTAATTAATCACTAATTAGTCATGAAAAAGGAAAAACCAAGAATTGAAAAAGTGCTTTGTCTCAAGGAAAAAGATTGACAAAACACTCTTCATTCAAGGGAATTGTCATTAGAAAGACAACATAGAACAGGGAACCAACCTGAGGATCCTTCTTCAACTCCCACAAACAGAGGCTAGAAATTGAATCTGGTAAATTGATATGGATGGTAGGGATTGCTCCAGATCTGGCAGAGGCTGGGTTATATGCCATAATTGGAGATGGCATGAGTTTAGGGTAGAAAAATCAACTATCGGATGGCAAAAGAAGAAGAAATCAAAGAAGAAGAAAGAAGAAGATTAGATGGTTTTTAGGTTTTGAAAATCTGTAAAAGAGATTGGTTTTCTTTCTTGGGAGAGGGAGAGGGTGAGGGTGAGGGCGAGGGAGATGGAAAACGGAGTGGGTGGGTGGGTGCAATCTAATCACAGCCAAACCCTATTAACCTAGTTTGTCAGAGTTTCCTTAGATTCTTCTACTGTTGACTTTACGTTAGATTCTATGGTTTGATACTTCAAATTGAAAATGACTCTTAATTTAAATTCTACCGTGATACTACTAATTACTACTCCATCGTATTTTCTTCTATGAAAAAGAAGCTACTAATAAAGTTCATTATTTCATTCAACGTATGTCAGATTTTTTTTTTATAAGGGGTTCGAATCGAAAATTTAGTCATTTGTATTTTGCATAACTCTTATGCACAGCTAGGACACACTGTAAATTAAAAATCATAATACACGTATGTGTTTAGATTATATAAAAATAAATATTAGACTATATGTATAAATGTAAAATTACTCAAATTATTTAGAAAAATCTACAATTTATTATTTATACCATTTACTATAACAAAGAAAAAACAATTTTTTTCTATATTTGGGAGCATTAATGCGTTGAAATGTCAAATTCAAATTATAAGCATTATTATTCGAAAAGAGAGAATGTGCTAGTTTCAATGACAAAAGTTCTGATGAGAATTCAAATGGCTAGGCTTACCCTCGTGAAATTTTGAAAACCTACTAATTTAGTGCTTTAAATTTTAGAATTTTCAAATAATCATACTTTATAATGTTAAAATTTTACACCCGTCTAATTTTTTCATAAGTTCCTAATATAGTCCTTAAATTTTTAAAATTTTCATAAATCCTAATTTTTAAAATTTTAAACAACTAAGAACTATATTAAGTATTTTAAAATAAAATTAGGGGAATAAATATACAATTTTTAACTAATAAAGTAGGATTTTTTAAAATTTTAAAATGGCCATAACTAAGCATTAGCATAAATGAATAGTGGCTGCCATGAGAAAAAGTAACACGTGGCACTAACTGAATGGTTGGTGAACAACGATGGTGATATGGTTGAAATAAGTTGGCTGGTGAAATGAACAATGTGATGATTTTGGTCGGTCCACTGACAGCTAGCCATGTCACTTATGGTCACAAAAGCTTATCGTGAGATAGTAGTGGACTTTTGAGTTTCCCAAAAGGTCCTTAAACTCTTTTCTTCCTTGATTTTCTTTTGGAAATTTATTCTTTAATTCAGTGGGCACACCCGTAATTTTACAAGTACAAGAAAACCACAATTATCAGAAGTGAATTACATTAAATTTGACTATTAATATATCATAAAATTAACAAAAAATTAAAAAAGTTGCCATGATTGATTTCGTCCAACTAATCAGATTGATCGACTTTTTCCAATTCAAGCATTCATGGCCACAATGTTGAATTGAATAAATTTAATTCCAGGATCAATTTTTGATTTTAAAGTAATTTCTTGAAAAAAGAATTTACTACAACTATCCTTATCTTTATATCATGGGGGTTGAAAGGAGAAAATGATTCGATTTACTTAATTTTTTTATTTTTTTTTTCGATTCTCTAATTTAATAGATTTTTTTTCATTTGATGATAGAGATATAATGTTTTTTATATCGATTGTTTTATTTTTACTGTGACGAATATTTGCATATTCATTCATCTTGAAATTGAGAAGAGGTAAATTGATTGGCCGGAATCAGCGAAGAAAAACAAAAAAAAGCTACTAATTCTAAAAAGTAAATAAAGATATTTTCCTTTTGGCCATGCTGCATGGAGTTCAGGTGTATGATTTGAAAGTCCAATGTGTTGTGCATGCGATAAATAGGAACCGCTCTTTCCCGATAGTACACATGAATTTGGTGCGTCGCATCAAGGGTCTACTTCGTGTTTAGAGCTATGTCCAGAACTTAAAAATGGCGGAACTTCTAATTTTAGAGCTTAATCATGCTATTGACTGGCTAGCCTCGCACTATCTAGGTTTTTCTGCAGTCTGACGCTTGTAAGGATGAGAGAACTATTTCTGAAGTATAGCAAAGGCAAGCTCACTCTATTGAATGACCAATGAGTGTGGTTTGAGGAGAACCCATTTGGCGCAAGGTCAGATCGGGAACAGCATGTTATAGATCGCGGGGATCCCATGTACAGATGATTGCTTTTGAAATGAACGACTCAATATCAGAGTGGCTGGCATATTAACCTATTTTGTCAGTAACTGAGTTTCCTTAAATTCTTCTATTGTTGACTTTATCTTAGATTCTATGGTTTGGAAACTTCAAATTGAAAGTGACTCCTAATTTAAATTTTACCGTGATACTAATTACTACTCCCTCCGTCTTTTTTTAATTGATATTTTTACTATTTGATGGCAAAAGAAGAAGAAGTCAAAGAAGAAGAAAGAAGAAGATTGGATGGTTTTTGGGTTTTGAAAATCTAAAAAAGAGATTGGTTTTCTTTCTTGGGAGAGGGAGAGGGAGATGGAGATGGGAAAAAAGAGTGGGTGGGTGGCTTCAATCTAATCACACCCAAACCCTATTAACCTATTTTGTCAGTAACTGAGTTTCCTTAGATTCTTCTATTGTTGACTTTACCTTAAATTCTATAGTTTGGACACTTCAAATTAAAAATGACTCCTAATTTAAATTCTATCGTGATACTAATTACTACTCCCTTCATCTTTTTTTAATTAACGTTTTTACTATTTAATGGGAAAAGAAGAAGAAAGAAGAAGATTGGATGGTTTGTAGGTTTTGAAAATGTAGAAAAGAGATTGGTTTTCTTTCTTGGGAGAGGGAGAGGGAAAACAGAGTGGGTGGGTGGCTGCAATCTAATCACGGCCAAACCCTATTAACCTATTTTGTTAGTAACTGAGTTTCCTTAGATTCTTTTATTGTTGGCTTTACCTTAAATTCTATAGTTTGGAAACTTCAAATTAAAAATGACTCCTAATTTAAATTGTATCGTGATACTAATTACTACTCCCTCCGTCTTTTTTTAATTGACGTTTTTACTATTTACATTCATATTAAAAAGATCGGATAACTCATTATTTGAGACAATTTTGCTCCGAATTTTTTCTCGGACGTACGTTAATGTTAATCCGTTCAAAAAAAATTACGATTTTTTTGGAGTCAAATAGTGAGTCATTCGGTCTCGTTAATATGCGTGGCCAAAATAAAGCGTCAATTAAAAAAAGATGAATGGAGTAATTACTAGTATTCTTTTTATTTGCACATATATAGCAAAAAACAAGAAAAAGAAACTACTACTAAAAAAGTTCATTATTTCCTTCCACCGTATGTCAGAATTCAAGTACAAAATAGATCAACCAAAAGTCTTCGAATTATTATTATTAATATAGTACTCCCTCCGGTGCGAAACAAACGTCGTTTTAGCATTTGCTTTTACTGTTTCGGCACGTATCTTAAAACGGCCGGTAGACTCACTATTTGAGACAATTTTGCCCCAAATTTTTTCTGGGAAGTACGTTAAGGATTAACGTACGTTCACAAAAAATTTCGGCTTTTTTTGGGGTCAAATAGCACCTCATCTGGCCTCCTCGATATGCGTTACCTACTGAATATTGGGATGCGAGGAAGTCATTTATTAGGAACAAGAGGGAGTATTTTACTTTATAATTCATTCGATTAGTTCGATTTATTATTTATCTTAATTTTTTTTTAAAAGGGGCTCGAATCAAAAATTTAATCATTTGTATTTTGCATAACTCTTATGGACAGTCAGGACACTATAAATTAAAAATCATAATACACGTACACAACATATATATGTGTTTATATAAAAATAAATATTAGACTATATATATAAATGTAAAATTACTCGAATTATTTAGGAAAATCAACAATTTATTATTTATACCATTTACTATAATGAAGAAAAAATAATTTTTTCTATATTTGTGAGCATTAATATGCTGAAATGTCAAATTCAAATTATAAGCATTATTATTCGAAAAGAGAGAATATGCTAATTTTAATGATAAAAGATCTTATGAGAAACCAAATGGCCCTAAGATTTTAGAAAACTACTAATTTAGTGTTTTGAATTTTAGATTTTTCAAATAATCATACTTTATAATGTTAAAATTCTATTCATGTCTAATTTTTTCATAAGTTCCTAATATAGTCCTTAAATTTTTAAAATTTTCACTTCATCAAACGTTTATTATCCACAAGATTTCCAAAGTCCCTTAAGTTTTAAAATTTTCAAAAATCCTACTTTATTAGTTAAGTTACAATTAGGGGAATAAATATACAATTTTTAAGTAGGATTTTTGAAAATTTTAAAATGGCCATAACTAAGCATTAGCATAAATGAATAGTGGCTGCCATGAGAAAAAGTAACACGTGGCACTAACTGAAAGGTTGGTCAACAACGATGGTGATATGGTTGTAATAAGTTGGCTGTTGAAATGAACAGTGTGATGATTTTGGTCGGTCCACTGACAGCTAGCCATGTCACACATGGTCACAAAAACTTATCGCGAGAAAGTAGTGAACTTTTGAGTTTCCCAAAAGGTCCTTAAACTCTTTTCTTCCTTGATTTTCTTTTGGAAATTTATTCTTTAATTCTGTGGGCACACCCGTAATTTTTCAAGTAAAAGAAAACCACAGTTATCAGAAGTGAATTACATTAAATTTGACTATTAATATATCATAAAATTAACAAAATTGCCATGATTGATTTCTCGACCTTTTCCAATATTGAATTGAATAAATTTAATTTAAAGTAATTTCTTGAAAAAACAATTTATTAAAAGAATTTACTAGAACTATCCTTATCTTTATATTATGATGGTTGAAAGTAGGGGTGTCCATAGGCTGGTCCGGTCTAGTTGAAAGGGGAAAATAATTCGATTCACTTAATTTTTTGAATTTTTTTTTGATTCTCTAATTTAATAGATTTTTTTCATTTAATAGATATAATTTTTTTTTACATCGATTTTTATTCTTCCTGTGACCAATATTTGCAGACTCATTCAACTTGAAATTGAGAAGAGGTAAATTGATTGGCCGGAATCAGCGAACAAAAACAAAAACGCAACTAATTCTAAAGAGTAATAAAGATACTTTCTTTTCAGAAAAAAGAAATCACAGGAAACGGCATGTCGTCGCACTCAACTTTCATCCTCTCGCCATCTTTCTTCTCCTCTTTACTTCGTGGTTAGAGCGGTGTCCAGAACTTAAAAATGAGAAATGATATTTTGGGAGAAAAAATGGGCAGAAAAAATAAGCAGATGGCAATTTTATAAATATGTGATGGCAGTTTCGTAAATATGTGGTGGCAGTTTTGTAAATAAAACGATCATTTTATTTACAGAATTGCTATCTGCTTATTTTTTCGGCCCATATTTTCTGCCAAAATATCATTGCTCCTTAAAAATAGCGGGACTTCTAATGGCGCTCAACCAAACTTGCCTAATAAACAAACCACGATCCTACGCTTTCCCTACCAAATTCCATCAACGCAAAAAGACCCAGTTATGAACTAGAAAATACAGTTCCACACCTCACCAATTTCATGGTGTTCAATGCTTCGTACAACGGTACAAGGTTATTCTCAACTAATCGAACATATCATTCAATCCCCATATCTTTTTAAACTAATATATACCGCTCGTTTTTGTTCTTGCAGAAGTAGGAAAGCGCACGGGCAGCTCAGCAGAATATAGCAATGTACGAAAATTGTTGACATGCAAGAAACTTGTTTTAATTTGCTTGGTTAATTTGAAACTTAATTTCCTTCATGGTCGTGGCTTAGAGTTTTTATTGATTGGGTATTTGTTTCATTTTTCATACTTGGGCTGATCAGAGCACTTCCAACATGTACAAACTCTTAGAAATTTTCCCAAGGATGGAAAAGTTGTCATGGTCAGATTTGATAGTAGCAATTTGCTGAGGAAAGAACTTGACCGGAGCTCACCAACGCTTTCCAAATCAATTCTCACTATCAAGTATTTGAACGAAGCTAGAACCACAGTAGTACTTGTGTTTCCTGCAATGCACTGTTATGGAAGTCTTCAACTATGCAAACATACTCCTTCTTCAGAACCTTTCTGAGTTTAAAGAGGAAGTTACTAACTATTCAAATTTTACCAAGCGGTTATCATCCGGAGTTGATATTTTTGTTAATGGCTCTTTTTTCTGTGCCTCACAAAGTGCTTGCATCAAGTTATCAACTGTTGGTGTAGCTCGATTTTGTACTGTTTGCGTGGCTTGTTTTCACTTTGAAGAGAGCCTACGCCAGTTGAAGAAGACTGTGGACACTAACAAATCACCATATTTTGCAATTGTATGTCGCCAACAAAATGCACCAATCTATGCTAGTTTCTTTGGTGTGTAAGTCGTCTCTCATTTTGCATTACGACTTACCCTTTGACTAGTGCTTTACATTCTTCACCTGTCTCCTGCGTTCTCTTATCTAATGCAGATCGGAGGAGGTAATCTCTGTGAAAAAGTAGCTGTTTTGCACTTTTTAGCTTCTAGATGCCACGGAATATATTCCAGACAACAAGTGGTAGAAACGTTCAAATTTTCTATCCTAGAGACTTCTGCTGCGTGAATAAACAGCTACCTGGGCGAATGGAAATAGTTCATGCCCATATTTTTTTTGGATGGTGAGATTTAAGCCCTTGAAATATAACATTGTCTCCACACCGTCTCTTTCTCTCTTCATCCTTTGACTTAATTACCCTAACCAAATCTTTTCTGTAATGTACCTGGGAGTTACTTGCCGCCTGTATAGTTCGTCATATTGTGCTACAAAATTCAAACCGTCTTAACCCACTAGTTATGAAAATTTTGGATAATTTTCATGCCACCTGAAAGTCATCAAAATTTGCACGTTTGCTGTAATTTTTTCACACTCAGCGCTACTGTGTGGGTCTGTAGGGTTACAGCTGATGGCGCTAAACCATCTATGTTATCGTTTTCAATTTCATCATTTTTCATTTCATCTCTATTTGGTCTTTGTCGTGGCCCCACATTTGAGAGGGTGTTATTCCCCGCAAGCAGGTTATTGTATAAACATCTAATAATTTCTTTTCCCAATGTGTGCTATACATATTTTTGAAACAACGAATAATGTTTCTTTCTCAATCTACTACAGAAAATTCTCTGGATTGGACCAACTGAAGCTTCCAAATTGGCTCAAAGACTTAATGAACTGATTAGGACAAATTGTGATATATCTGTCGTTGGGAATATGGCATGTGAAGCGCTAATGGTGGGATCTAGTTCCACAGTGCCTTGTGGTATAGTTGAGAATGCCTCAGATGTATGGGAGTTTTTCAACCTAAGGAAGCTTCCTGGGATTATGGCTTTAGATAGTGTATGCTTTGAGAACTTCATCTCTGTTTGCTTTTTTATTTCGGCAATTGGTAGCTAAAAATGATGAATTTGTTCAATGAAACCTTAATAGAATATAGCAGTGCTCTTTTTAGTCTTCCTTTCTTGAAGAAATTTCTCCAGCTTCATGTGATGTTGTTGAACATTGCTAGTTGTGCAGGCTTATCCATTTGAGGTTAATTGGGGTGCTGCCTACTCTCATCCTACTAGAGCATTGGTAGTTGATATTGGACGTCAAATTCATGAGCATTTTGCTTTCCTCCTTTTTTATTTCCTCATATGTGCAAGTCAAATTCATGAGCATCTTTTTTGAAGAGAAGCTAAACAAGAAAAAGAATGAGACTCCTATTATAGCAAATATATTCACAGGATTCACATTTCTGGAAAGATGTGCATACTTTATTGATGAGCCTTCTTCATGAATTGATGTTTTAGCTACAACTTCATTAGCCGTGAAGAAGATTAAGAAATGAGAGGGCTCGTGTGAGAATGCACTTATGTTTTTATCTTGCTTCTGATTAAACTGGCAGGTAATGGCCTCTTTCTCTTGAAGATGGCTAGCAGAAGAAAGGATTTCAACATTCTTGGTCTGGAAATTGATGAAAAGGTTATCTGCTTTCTACTTTTCCCATTCATTCAATGATAGATCTTTAGCGACTGTTTCTTGTGACTTCCATTTCACTATTGTTAATTTTTTTATTCAGCTTATAAGACACTGCTTGCATTCTGTTCATCAATCAGGCATTCAAACTGGGTACGCTGTATATATCAACACATTTCTGTCAAACTGAATTGCTAAGCTAGTTGTACTTTAGATCAATTTATTTAGCTTTTCAGACTTTCTTGTTCCTCATAGTGGATGTCTTTTCTTCTGTTGCATACTTTAGGTACTTTATTGCAGCAAATGCAACATCAACATTCCGGTCTATAGTATCTCCATAGCCTGGGGAGGTTGTCCTTGTTACCATTAAGGTAGAGGAGACAGATGTCTGTTTATGGCCAATTTGTCTGATACATTTGTTTGTGTGATTTTCTTCACAAAGTTACGATTCTCTACATTCATAACCAATGACTTCTATGACAGACCACAGATAGGTTTTGAGGTATTAAATAGAATAAGTGGGTGTTTGGCGTTCCGGTTCTACTCGGGAAAGTCATTTCCCGAGTAGAAAATCGGAGGAGTAGGTGTTTGGTAACACCTACTCCAAAATGACTTTTGGAAAAGTCATTTTCAAGGCAAGGCCAAATTGGCCTTGCCTCCCACTGGAGCATTTTGCTCCAGTTGGACTTCCCTCTCTCCTATTTTTTTTTTTTTTTCAATTCATTTTAATTTTTTTACTTTATATAATCAATAAATTAAATTAAAAACTACCACAAAAAAATATCTATTTCAAGATAAGTAATTCTAGATCTATTTTTCATATTTTTATTAATTTTTTAAAAATGGGTTTTATACCCTTTATGGTCATTTTACATCCAAACCATAGTTTTAAAAAACTGTTTTACCAAACACCTCAAGTATCTAACTTTTCCATTTACCAAAAGTTATTTTCCCACAGAACTTTTCCCACATAACTTTTCCAACTAGAACCGGAACGCCAAACAGACCCTAAATCAGCTTGAATTTGACTTCTTAGATTAAATCACCATCTTTGTTACCCTGTCCACTGTCCAGACCCTGATTTCAATAACCCAGAACATAGGTGGAGAATGCTTGGTTGAAGCAGTTGTGGATATCCTTCCAGATGATGGGAAGGCAACACAAATTGACGACTTCCTAAACTTGTCTTGCACAAAGCAGTGTTAACTCCTTCATTTTTTGTCAGCGTAGATGATCATTTGTTTGGAACTGCTTTTTTAGAGCTTAATCATGCTATTGACTGACCAGCCTCGCACTATCTAGGTTTTTCTGCAGTCTGACATAGAAGCAGTTGCTGTAAGGATGAGAGAACTATTTCTGAAGTATAGCAAAGGCAAGCTCACTCTATTGAATGACCAAGGAGCGTGGCTTGAGGAGAACCCATTTGGCGCAAGGTCAGATCGGGAACAGCATGTTATAGATCGTGGGGATCCTTCCCATGTACAGATGATTGCTTTTGAAATGAACGACTCAATATCAGAGTGGCTGGCATGTGAGGTTTGATCATCACATCAGACACCAAAGGATGGCTTGGTATTAACAAGTGGCAAGTGTCTCTTATGATCATGTAGTACAAGTAAGATGCAGCATTCTCTTGGACAGGATGGTATTGGTATGGTCTTGCGCACGTGGATGGGGGTTATCGAAGGCTTCGGAGATTAAGCAGGCTTCGGAAATGATTAGCTTTGTGCTTGAGTGGAGATTTGTACCAAACCCATTTGTTATGATGTGGCTATGAATCGAATGGACTTGTTGTTCAGATATTTTCTCCACACATTGTCCAAGAATTTTCATGTACTTGGAGTAATCTAAATATGTGTTACATAAGCTTATTCTTGTGTTGCAAGGTGAGAAAGTGCACTAAGAAGCCGTTTTAATGGAATAAAATAAAATGAACAAAACAACTTTGCAGCGGTAGCGCACCACCCAGTCTCTCCTCTTATTATTTTCATTATTGTTAATCCTTAACGTTCGTTTTTATTCGTTTTGGTCTCACATATTACCCTCATTAGGCACACCAAGTCCCTCCTCCGATAACGGCCAAACAACCGTTAGTTTCCATTTTTTTATTATTAAATCTGATAAAAGTGTATGACCGCGGGACCCACGTGTCAGGAAATGTATTTTTTTTCTTTTCCGTTTTTATCCTTTTTCTTTTCTCTTTCTTTCCTAATTTATTTAAATTAACGAAATTGAAAACGAAAATTTTTCAGACAAACAGGCTGTTTTTTTCTCTCGTCTTCTTCCTCTTGTCAAAACCAAGAACACACTTTTCTCTCTCCCTTCATTTCCCACTCCTCTCTCTGTCAAAACTGAAAATAATTTATTATTAGTTCCATTAATTTGTTTCATCAAATTTACAGATCCAATTCGATATCTTCTCCTTTTCCTAAAATGAAAAAAGTTTCAAATTTAAAAAATATTTATTTTACTTTCATTCTTTTTTCTTTTCTTTTTTTCCTTCTTCTTCCCTGCCATCGCCGCCACCAAATGGCTATACCTCCGCGGCGCCACCTCCACCTCCACCTCCATAGCCGCCGCCGCCACCAAATGGCTCTACCGCCACCTCCGTAACCACCACCGCCATCAAATTTCTCTCCTAATTAATTTATATTAACAAAATCCGCCCATATCCACCAACTAAACAGCTCCACTATCATCGCCTGCAAATTGACCACCACTGTCGCCGCTAGATCCATCCCCCACCGTTACCTCTCTCAAGGATTCCGGTTTGGAAAAAGCGGAGCGGTCGATGAGTTTAGTCCATGAGCGGCGTTAGGACATGCCATGGCAGACGGTTTCTGAGATCCTGCTGATGAAGGAACAGAAGGCGGGGGGTGGCGATTGGGGGCTGGGACTCGCTGCCACCGCCAAAGGTGTTGGAAACTGGAAGGACAGGAGGTTGAGAGGATATTTTTGGGAGATTTGTGTGAGAAAGGAAATTGATGAAGGAGAGGAAGAATCAAAATTGAAATTGGAATCGAAGAGGAGATATAGGAAAGGAAGAGACGAGATCGGGCTATGTTTAGGTTAGGGAGGGATAGATTAGGAAAGGGAGTGATATAGGACTTAGGAAATGAAAATTTGGAATTAAAATTAAAATTGATTTAGATTTTTAATTCCATTTTTGATTTTCAATTTTTTCTTTTATTTCATTTTTAATTTTGTTAATTTAAATAAATTAGGAAAGAAAGAGAAGAAAAGAAAAAGAAATGATATTTCCCGATATGTGGTCTTGCGGTCAACACCTTTATCAGATTTAATAATAAAAAAATCGAAACTAACGGCCGTCTGGCCCGTTATCGGAGGAGGGACTTGGTGTGCCTAACGGAGATAACGTATAAGACCAAAACGAATAAAAACGAACGTTACAGATTAACAATAATGAAAATAATAGGTGGTGCGCTATTCCCCAACTTTGCACAAGTTTTAATCCCGTGATAGATAGTCAAGTTTGATTTTTCATTGAAAATAAGAAGTAACCAACACTGGCATCCATATCGTCCAGGAAAATACCATCAAACAAATGGATCACATGAACCACTTGAGATTGTTATCACCCACAATTTTCCTGTCAGGTTTAACCCAAATACCTTCCAGGAATTTATCAGCACCGTAAGGCCGTTCCGACGAGTAGCCACTGTAGAATGTATGGTACCTGCGAGTGGCGAGTGAATAGAAAACTCCATCCTTTGCATCGTCAATCATGGGTAGAAAAATGGTGTTCCCCATTCCTCCACCGTCATCAATCTTCTCCATGAACCAACATCTCTGGCTAAGAAACATCTCTTTACCTCCAAAATAAACACCTCCTGCCATCAATTCCCAATCTTTCTCCAAATCGTTCCACTGAAAAATGCTAATCTCTCCCCCATCAGGCTCGACGCTAACAAATGCAGGCGCCCCATTAATTTCCACGAGAAAGTCCTTTCCGCGAAGAGATGGTGGTCGTTGAAGCTTGGACGGCCAAATTTGGAAGTCAGGAAATTGACCTTCAGCACCATCCTTCAAGTTAAAAACTACAATGTCTCTGTTCCCGCACAGAAAATAATGCAACCCGTTAAGCACTAAAGGGCTACACGCATAATCTCTCAAGTCTTCTATCTTAATTGCAAGTTCATGCTCCCTCCAAGTCTCTTCTCCGTGTTTGAGGGTAAACATGCTTATTCCTAAACGATCCATTCCAACAACTAAGCAATTTGAGCAGGTAGGCGGCGAAGAGAAGGAAAAAATAGTTTGGTACGTAGAGGGATATGAAGGCATTCTAGGGAGTTCAATCTTTTCTTGTGTCGAAAGGTTGAAGAAAAATAAACTTTGATCACTGCAACGGGACACGAGCAACCACCCATCTCTCGAGTAATAAATCTCAGCTCCTTTTAGCTCTGGAATTCCCGTGCGATACAGCTTCTTGTGAACCGGATCAAAGAATCTGAATATAGGAACACTATCGGAAGAACCAGTTCTGTCTTCTAAAAACATCAATAAGGGAGAAAAACTTTGACACTCCTCTAGCAATGTCAAAGAGATCAAGGATGGAATGGAGTAATCTTGAATGGAAATTTTCTGCCATGCTTTGCATACTCCACGAAACACAGCATGGTCCCTTCCAAATAAGCGCGATTGAATCAAATTTAAAAGCTCAGGTGGAACCATGTTCCATGATTTTTGCACCTCATCTTCTACTTCCACACTTGCCTTGTTCTCTTTTTCTGAATCCTGGCGAATACTTTCTTGATCTCCCTGGGGATTCATTGATTGATAAGAATAAATGGAAAACATTCATAATTTAGTGACACTGAGAAATAAAGAAAATGTCGTAGGAATAGTACCTTGAGAAGTTTAGGGAAAGAAGTGTCACAAGGCAACATAATCCAATCGAGTTCCGTATCCTCTGTTGTTGCCATAGAACAGAACGTGGGTTTCATTCTAATGGTCCCCTCCTCCAAATTATAGACATAATAACTATCGAGATCATCCTGTTCAAGAAAATAGATAGAGTTCGCCGCGATTCCTGATTCAACTGCTGCACAATGCATATGAGCAGTTTCATAGCCAATAAAAATGGCAAGTCTTCCTATGTTGTTCATCCTAACCCATTCCTTGTTTAATATATCCGCCTTGAAGATCTTAAATTCAGCCACATTTAAGGAATACAAGCCACACATGATCTTGTAAACTTTATAGAGCTCACCAGAATACTCAAAAAAGTAATCTCGAGCAGTGAGAAAGTCAATCCCCCCGCTACCCATCTCGACCACCTCGAACCGATATGTTGATTCTTTAAACTCAACCATTACCAAAAAAAATCCGTTTTGGGGTATGGTTAAAAATAGCTTTCCAGCCACAACCGCGCTTACTCCATCCGGAAAGAATTCATAATCCCATTTCTTGATGGCAAATTCCTTGTCCCCAGGCTGGCAAATTATCAAAGCATTCTCTTCTTTATTGAAGTACGCAATGTGACAAGTGGGATCAGATGGGGGTGATGTGAGAATGCAGAAATCGTATTCGAAATCGAATAGGGGAAGCTCAATTGTCTCCTTCGACAACAGATTTACAAGAACATCCGGTGAGTCAGGACTACCAGTCAACAGTACCCATTCGCAACAAGAGCAACCTATATTTCTACCAATTAATCCAGGGACCTCACTTCCAAAGTCATAATAACAATGCAGTTGTTGTTGTTGTATGTTGAACACATTATTCTGTATGTGCCAATCCTTCCCATCAGTGATCAAGAGCCAAGGCTGTTGTGATACAGAATCCGTCTTTGATTCTTCTACTCCTGCTAAAACTTGAATTTAAAAAAACAACTTCTGTTGTAACAGAGAACAACGAAATCTAATTTACTTATTCATATACATGTAAAGTCGTCTGCACAGTAAAATAAAAAGAGTTCATAGTCCATACGTCCAGGAACTTGTTCGCCTACGCAGGACAACTCGGATACCATGTTGCCAAACTCTTGTTCCGTAGATGATTATAATATATCTGTAACACCACAATCTTTTATTTTAGACAACAGAAATAAATTAAACCAAACTGAAATATAAATATTCATATTCAATCTGAAAGTCTAGACTAATTAAGAATAAGATTCATAACTAAAACCTTTCAGAATCGAGTCCTGCTCTCTTACAGGATCCTGTTGATTAACCTAAGACACAGAAACCAAAGGAAGAATTGTTTATTTATATAGCAAAGTACAAGCAATTCCTAATTCAACACGGCAAACTCAGGCCAAGCCAATAATATTACGACAATTAATTAATTTTTTTTAATAAAAAAAACGTAATTAATGTATGTATTTTATACCTAACTGATGTAAGGTCGGTCAGTTACGATTGATGGGCTGACCTATTTTTCCAAGCCCAAGCCCAAGTCCTGCCAAGTTGGATTTCAGGCGGCCCAGCCTAATATTCCCTCCGGACACTTTTAATTGTCATTTTTTTACTGAAAATTACTGTACAGTTTACTTGACTTTTTAGTGTTTGTTTTAGTGAAAGTTACTATTTAAAAATAATAAGTTTGTTATATTATCTTTTAAATTTGTAATATCTAAAATAACAAAAATTGTAAATTGATTTAAGATAATTACAATACAATAAAAAAAGAAGAATATCGCACTATGACCAGGTTATAGTTCATTTTTTTAGAGTATGATAATTAATAACGTAATTTATTATTTCAAAAGGAAGAGGAAGAAGAGTATTTAGTTGATATAATAAAATTAGATATAAAAATAACATAATTCAATGGGATGAAATACTAATTAGTTTTCGCATGATGTAATAGAGGTTAGTTATCAACGCTAATTTGCGTATATTCTCTCCTTGTATTAAAAAAAAGTAAAAGCTTGATAATTCGGCATGGATGGATTAAGAAGTATTCTTGACGCAATATGAATACACTTAGTACCGATCTAGTAGAAAGAAAAAGACAAGAAACAAGAAACTGGTTTTAAGCCTTAATTAAAGAAAATGTCTGTCTAAACTTTGGCGATTAATTTATATAGTTATGTTTTTGTCTTATTGGCAGGTATACTAATAGGCCGTTAGTACGACTGGTTTAATTTATCGTCTTCATCTTTTAAATAGAAAATCACCGATTCAATATTTGTGCAAGTTGTGAACATTTTCTTTCTTAATATGGATAGACTCGATGCGAATAAAATTAATAATTTTTTTTTGTTCTTTCTGAAAAGGTAAAATGAAAAAGAAATTGTCTTGCAGATTGGACGGTCACTAAATTTATTTCTGTCGATATGGTGACTGAAAATTAAGATATGGCGAGTAGGGAACAAGTAATTAGTTAGAGTGCGTAAACCTTAAACTATTGAAACGGATGAAGTACTAATTACTAACATAGAATTTGGCCGGTTAAACGGTTAAATCAATAATGTGATTTAAAATTGATTGTACTTGACATTTTGAAAAATAATTTATTGAGCAAAATAAACCAGTGTTCATCTTGGTTTCTATCACCACCACTCAACTATTGCCATGTATCACTCCTTTCCTCTCATCCCAAAAATGATTTTATTAACTACGAATCAACACTACTAATTTTGATTTCTCAATATATTTTCAATATATTTGAAGTGATGAAAATAATATTTTTTTTAATGAGAAGATATTTTTTTAGAGTACATAAGGAGTATTATCAATTATATTAACAAAACGGGTCCAACGGATCGACCCGACTCGTTTAAAAGATGACCATTTTATTAAAAGGGTCGACCCGCGAAGACCATCCCATTAGACCATTTTAATCAAGACGATGTCGTTTTGGTGTTGTTTGAAAACATCCGTTTTTTTTAACAAAGTCTAAAGATTAAAAAAATATATAACAAATTCAGAAAATATATTAAAAATAGGGGGAATAAAAAATTACAAAAACTTCGGAAAAGAATAAAAAATATTAAAAAATCCAAAAATTATAACAAAAAATACTCCCTCTGTTCACAAATAACTGTCTTGGCACAGTAACTTTCAGTCAAGCAAACACTAAAAAGTTAAATAAAATATATAGTAACTTTCCGTAGAAAATCGCCACTTAATTATGGACGGAGGGAGTATAATAAGAACATAAAAATCCGAAAAAGGTATAGTAAAATATATAAAAATTATATTTACTGTATTTTTAATGTTTTATTATATTTTTCTCCTTTTTCATAAAAAAAATTATATTTGAAATTTCATAGGGATCGAACCATCAAAACACTCTTCATTCAAGGGAATTGACATTAGAAAGACAACATAGAACAGGGAACCAACCTGAGGATCCTTCTTCAACTCCCACAAACAGAGGCTAGAAATTGAATCTGTGTGGTAAATTGACATGGGTGATAGGGATTGTTCCAGATCTGATTCAAGGCAGAGGCGGAGAATTGGATTATATGCCACAATTGGAGATGGCATGAGTTTAGGAGGAGAAAGATCAATTATTGGATGGCAAAAGAAGAAGAAATCAAAGAAGAAGAAAGAAGAAGATTGGATGGTTTTTAGGTTTTGAAAACCTTGGTCCAAAACAGCAGGCCCATCAAACACCCAACAAAACATGAGCTTCAGCCCTCTACCCAACCTGGCCCAAGCCCACCAACTCCACGACGCCGTTGTCTACCAAAAGCCACCAAGACCTCCTCGGTCTCCGACCCCACAAAAAAATCTGTGAGATAAACACATTTCTTCTATGTAATTAATTGTACAACTCATATACATTGTGTTAGGAAATTTATGTGAGGCACAAGTACCCAGAAGCGGAAATAAAGAGAAAAATAAACAAGTCCCATGGTGGAAAAGATTGATCAAACGATTCCAGCAATTCCCACGATCCAACAAAGGATCATGTCTCCATGGAATGGACTGCTTGTTGTGTCCCTCGTACCATGTACCTGTTGTTGGTAACTTTTCTCGCCTACAAACTACAAATACCTCCAAATCTAAAATCTATTATATATATTACGCATTAAAAATGAAAATTCTTCTGGTAAGTAATTATTCTATACATAATATTTGAATTAACAATCATAAAAAGGTAAATGTGATAAACTAGTTACGTATACTATTTGACATTTGTTGGTTAAAATTTAATTATTTTTATTTTATACGAAGTATCAACGAATTAAATTTTTTTATTATTAATATAGTAAGTTTCAAAAGATAAAATTTCATATTCATTTACGTACATTATATAGATAATTTTTTCATTCTATTTTTTATCTTGATGTATTATTCTCTTTTTTTCTTTCCAAATAGAAGACTAATCTGAATCGAAGCCTGGGAACAGTGACTTCCCAACAATAATTGAGATTTGCGGAGAAACATGTGAATCTGTTGTGGCGTTTTAATGTTTTTGGTTAGGCAAGTCAAAAGGACAAAACAGCCCAGTCGCCGAAACGCCGCAACACATGCGACGCTGTGCTGACGTTGCCCACACGTGAGTCCATTATTAACCCAACCCAAACCCAGCCCATCACATTATTATTATTTATCACTATTATTTTATTTCATTTCATTTTTAAGTAATTTTAGTTCCATGTTGACCAACCATATGGGGTCCTCAATCTCTCACGTGCGGCAGATTAGGTTAAGGAGAATGTGTTTTCTTTTTTCCACCTTCCTTTTTGCTGTTTTTCCTTTTGTTTCACTTCTAATTCCTAATTATTTTTTTTTATAACCAAATCTATTGACTTTGTCTTTGACAGGTTTATTTGGCAATCCCAATCCCAAATCTATACTTATAATATTAAATTACCATTCGATGTGGAATATTTTGAAGATCAGTTGTTGGACAGGAAAGAGTATTATATTTCCATTTCAATTTTTCAATAAATAGTGGAGTAATTTCTTTTAATCAACTAAATTTAAAGAGTTTATTGGAAAAAAAACTAATTTAAAGAATTCTTGCAAAAGTTTACTTACACTCATTTTATGTCTAGTTGGAAAGGAGAAAATAATATGCTTTTGATTTGATTTTTGCACGAATTATATTTGAATAGAGAAAATCATATTGAAAATTTTACTCTTTTTAAAACTAAATTATACTTAAACGAAATTAATCGTTTGCCGAAATGATGGAGAGAATAGCGGTAAGTAACTTTTGCCTCAAACTCGAACACACTTCTGGCTGTGGTTGTTGTTGTTTGTTTTCTTAACTTTGGTCCAAGACATGTGGCAATCAATGAGTAGATGAGAATCCATTGTTGATTAATGCCTTTGATCTCTTGCAAATCTCTTGTCGTGTGAAACATCTGATTTTAATTATATTACTAATTAATTAGACAACCCATGAAGGATAGCATGAGTTGTAGGAAAGGTATGAGTCAACTCACACGGATGTGATTTTTTGTTGTATCTCTGTTGATTAGACCATTAACCACCTGTTCTTAGCAAGTCATGAAAGAAACACAACATTTTCTTTTTCTTTTATTCCATTCTCTTCTAGAGAGAAAAATAGATGATTAAATAAAAGAAACAAATTGGACTTTTTTTATGACATTTTGAGAATGACACCAAATTTCCAATCCAAGACAATGACATTTTTTAGTAGTCAGAGAGAAACAGATAATGCAAACTTTGATTTTCTTCCATTACGCAATCTTTAATCTTCCTCAAGTAAGAAGATACACTCATATCTATGCTCATATTATTACACTCTCAGTATCGGACCGTGTCCCATGATCGGTCGAAAGAACAACAGTAATGAGGAAAGAAATGAGATAGATACCTGTAGTAATAAGAGTTCCAACAGAATGCTAATTGTTTCTACCACATTCAGACGAACTCTGGAATCCAATGTTCCTTGTTAAAAATGGGGGGAGACCATTATTCAAGAAACTATTACTTAGAGTTCTGATATTAGCTCAGAGCAGCTCCTTCCACGAGCTGTCATGAAGAGGGTAAGGGTCAGGACGGTACAAAGAAAGGATCCAATCAACAAGCTGTACAATTCAAAACCAGTGTTCATCTTTCGCTACTTTCCTACATTGTCACTGCTCGAATCCATTAGAATAGTTAACCTCCTAGCTGTTCTCACAAAGTCACTGCAAGACATGAATTGACAACGGATTGATTAAATCTTTTGGGGATTGACAAGTTAGGACCTCTTCATTAACAAAAACCTTTAGAGCAGTAACTGATAGAGGCCAAAGGAAGTGAAAGAGAGAGAATGTCACCTGAATGGCTCGCCTCCCATGTGTTTGACAGCACCATTGACATCATGATAAAGCACATTGCTCAATGTCTCATTGTTTTCTTTCCCAAACATCTCAGCCAGTTTTCGGTACAATTCGTCGTAAGACCCAAGCAATGACAGGTCAAGAGTGCGACCAACATCCTCTGACTCCATGAAGACTTTGCACTGACCTGCTTCCAAGGAGGGCTCAGAATCTTGGCGGTTATCCTTGTACCATTGGAACCGTTCACAAGATGAACGCTCTGGTAGGCCTTGCTGGTGAAGAGCAGATCCTGACCCATCAGAAAAATTAGTCATCTTATCTAATTTTTCTTCAGACAAACTATTTCCTGTACCAACAGGTGACACTCTATCACCAGAGCAGCTATGTGTGATCTGCTGCTCAGTGAGTATCGGTTGACCAAAAAGTAAAAGAGTTCGTGTCTTCAAATCTTCAGGTTTCTTCGAAGACGGAGTAGAATCAGCCATGGAAGTTGGACTAGAACTAGCCATGGTTAGCACACACGAAACATCCTCACTAAAGCTAGGCTTTTGAATGACGGGGCTATTTGAGGCTCTAATGTGTGCAGCAGCGTAATCAAATGGTGGTGGGAAACCAGCCGGAAGTAGAGCTGTCTGCAGTTTATTGAAGTGGAGGTCTGATAAAGAGAGACCATAATGAGCATGCCTGGCTCCCTGCATGCCAGCAGGATTGTTGTCGGATAAACAACCAAAGGGGCTAGTGTGCCCAAGGAGATTGCCGGGAAATGTTGGCATCTGAGATTGACAGTCGACGGGAAAATCTGGGTGTTGTGTCAACCTCAACTTCTTCCTCTGTGGTGAGAATGGAGGTAGATGGATGGTGGACATGTTCGAGACTAACTCCACTAGCCATGGGCTGACACGCTTCACATTTTGAAGCAAGTCAGGCTCATCCCATGTAACCTGCACCAATGAGCACAGAAAATAAGACAAAGTTGGAGAAGTAGAAACACCATCAAATCAAAACTGGAATCGGATTCCTTGGTCAAAATCCAAAATGGAAATTAAATATGTTCAAGTATCCCAGCATCATGACAATAGTAACCATGAAGATAAAGTCTCATGATGGATTCATCACTTAACAAACAACTTACAAATTACTATGAACATGGTCAAACAATGACGAACTTGAAGTGTAACACATGCAAAATGCAAGGTCTCAGACACAATGAAGTTTTCATATACACATTCAAAGCTAGGTGAAGAGGCCAATTGATCAATAAATGAATATTTAAAAATAGCCCAAATTCTTTTCTTTTAGTTCTACTGGTAGTTGGAATCAAAGAATAGGAGCAGAGATGGATGTTGAATACAAAAAGGACAAACATCATAAAAAAAACTCAGACAACTAGGAATAATTTTTTAGAAATGAAAATTAAGAGGAGACGGCAGTACCTGGAGAAGCCTCCATGGAGAATCTGGCCATCGAATAGGATCAGCGAAGTGAACAGAAGAAATAGTTCCCAGGAACCAACTAATCCGCGAAGAGTCCTCTGTTTCAAAGGCCATCTTGAACCCCATCCCCGAACACCACCGGATCTGCATTGCTGCTTTAACCAACGAAGCTTTCACACAGAACTCAGGAGTGCTTGCTCTTGGGTAATAAACTACCTCAAAAGGTTGTCCATTTGCAGCAAGAGTCACAGCTTCAATAACCGATTCAGGCTTCACTTTCCCCTTAGCCATCAGTCCCCCACTCGAACCAAAACCATTCCCATTCCCATTCCCATTTCCGTTTCTCATCATCTTGTTCTCATCTTCCCTCAAAAAAGCAGCAAAGCCCCCATAAGGCACCATGCAATTCCCACCAGCTGGATTCCACGACGACTCAGGCCCACCTCCAATGCCCCGTTTTGCTCTCCTTATCCCCACACAAAGATCCCCATTCTCCACTCTCAAAAACACAATAGAATCCCCTGCGACAAGCTTCTTATGGTTCACAAAAGTACTCCATCCAGTAGTCAGAAGATGCCTCCTCGGCGTCCCTCGATAAATATGCCTAAACTTCCACATCTCACCGTGAACATCCTTCACCAGAATGGTCTGCACAGGTGGATCCGCCGAGTAATCCAACCGCGGGAAAATTGTCTCAGCACAATACCTTGGCACAGAAAACCCCCCACCATTATTAGCATCAGATTGGGTCAATGTCTTGGCAAATGAAGCCGGTTTACTACTATCCTGCCCTTCGACGCCATTAATGACCCCACCTTCATCAATATCCGAATCGACATCCTTATAACTAACCGGAACTAACTTCAATTTAGCATAAACCTCATCAGTGTCAGGATCAGCCATGAACTTAATACCAGAAACTCTACAAGGAATATAAGGAGGAACTCGAGGCAAGTTCCTAAAATCAACCGACCCACATGAGTGTTCAGCATGACCTTGAGGAAAGTAAAACACTTTACTGTTCACCGCCGGCATTTGAACCATACCGCCAGCACACGCATGCCATAACTGAGAATCTAAGCACTTATCCATCTCTTTAATTTTCTCTTTTGATTCCATAAAAGTTATCATTTCAGCAACCTCTAGAAAAAAACCAACAAAGTAAAACAAACAAAAACCTTAAATTAGACATTATTATTACTACCTTGAAAGAATTGAACAAGAGAAACTAAAAAGCATAGGAGCTTCATAAACAACAAGAAAGCACTGCAATTGGAAACACAGAAGCTAAATTCATTACCTTAAAAAGCATATATGAGCAGAAACTGGGGAATTTTGGTTGTTGTTGTTGCTGCTGCCACGCTGTAAGAGAAATGAATCTTGAATCTTGACACTGAGATACACATACATGCTAAAGATGGAATCTTTTTATAATTTTCTTGGAGCTAAAAGAGAATCTTTAAGGATTCAATTATAGAAACTGATGGCGGAGAGAGAGGAGAGTGGATAAAAGGCCATGAGGCGTAGCAGAGGAGGAAAGGAAACGAAAGGAAAGGAAAGGAAAAGGGAAGAGAAAAGAAGAAAGATGGAAATTTTTTGGATCATGCAAAGGCTCCAAACAAAAAGCACATAGAAAGGACTTTAAAAACACCATACAAAGCCAAAAAGAAATAAATATCAAAGTGGGTACTGGTGTCCGGTGATGATGGTGGTGGTGGTGATGGTCATCGAAGTAAAGAGTAATTATAGTGACTGTAGAACTCTTGTTTAATTAATTGATTACTTGATTAATTAATTAATTAATTAATTAATTAATTAATTTTGTTGGGAAGCTGATTTTTAAGATTTCTTACCATTTTCTTCGGATCTGAAGAAACACTGTTTGTATCTTCAGAAGCCAGCAAAACAACAAAGATCTTTAAGGAACCTGTCTAATCTCCCCTTTTTTAATATTATTTATTTATTCCTTTCCTCATTATTCAAACAGGAAAATATTTTGTTTATCTATTTATTTGTGCTATCTGATTAAAATAAAATTATGGGTTGTTGTTGGTTTTCTACATGGGTTTGCTTATTGCAATAATTTAGTATTGGTTTTAAAAAATTGTGTTTTTGTGACTTTGAGAGAGTGTGGAGTGTGAGGAAAGAATTGCTTTCCAAGATGGGACAAATTGTTAAACCGGACAAGGACAAGATAACCATGGTTAAGCCCATATTTTTAAAAACAAATTGCTAAAATCCATGTGTTATTTATTGCTTGTTAAAATTCACAAGAATAATTAATAAATTAACCAGTTGAGAGTAAAACTTAACTAAACGGTCAAATGAGCAAGAAAAAACAAAGAATTTCTCTATAGTCATAAATAAATAGTTAATAGATGGCCACCACATTTGTTATAAATAATACATTTATCGAATAAAATTAGTTTTTTTCTAAACGGTAAAGATGATATTTAAATAAATATAAAAAAATAAATATTAATTATGGTCGAGTGGTAAATATTTCTCCATTTTAAATTAAAGCTTCGAGTTCGAATTAAGAATGAAAAAATTATGTTGAGAAAATCACTTTTTTTTTTGGAACATGATAATGTTCGATCGTGAAAAAAAAGAAGGTAAAAGTTATATATTTATTTTTTGTATTTCGGGTTAACTACTTAACTAGAGTTACACAGTTGTAGAAAGAGTTCAGATGTTTGAGTACAAACTGTTTTGCTATTGTATTTTCTGGAAGAAGAAGATAAAATGTTTTTTATCACTCTCTTTATGGAGCGTGCGTACCACTCTCTACAGAGAGTACAGGCTGACAGGCCAGCTAACGATAACGGGCTTAATGTCACAGGGCCCCCATAGCTTCAATGAGGGACTGTTTTGTCTGTTACATAGGATTAAGAAGAATGCTTGTTTTTTTCTCCAACAAATAGGAATTAATTGAGTAGTAAATGTTGATTTTATTTTTCAAAACTTAGGGTGATTTATGGTTTTCGGAATATAACTCTTTATAAAATGTAATTTTCCCTAAAAAGTTATTCCTGGGAGAGTGATTATTCGAGTTACATTCCATTGTTTGGTTGATACTCTTAGATTTCTCGGAAGTTATATTTTTTTGTTTGGTAATCTATTATTAATAGTTTTAATTTTTGGTTTTTGATAGCAACAATAGGTACAATTACATGTACATTTCATAAAAATAATATAATTGAATATAAAATTCATTATTTATAATCTAGATAAATCAAATTTATTGAATTGTTTTTTAGAAATATCATTAAAAAAATCCAACCATGATCTAAAAGAGGTTTATGTGGTATGAAAAATCAAATCCAGCAATCATCCTCTAAAACGAAATCAAATGATGGTTTCCTTACTTGATAATATAAGTTTTTTTTAAATGCGTCTGTCAACCTAAAAAAATAATCAACCTTATGGTTATCTTGATGATCACTTCTCTAACTTCTAACATATCATTGTTAGAAAATTCATCAAGTTTCATGATCTCTTCGAATAATTTCATTCTTCTATCACTGTCTTCCTTCTCCTTCTTTAAAAGAATGGTTATATCTTTGATGTCCTCTTTCTATATTTATGCTCGTACAAGATAAAAGTTGGGTTGTATAAATAATGATAAATATGTATTTTTAATTACTTATAAAAATAAAAGTGAGGTTTTAATTGTCAAAATATAAATATTAACTTTCTAAGAACTTGGGAAAGTTGGATTCCTGATCTTTTTCTCATAAATCACTCTCCTTTTTTTATTACCATATTTAGAGACTTGAGAATGTGAGATTTTCCGGAATGTAAGATTGCAAAGACGAACCAAACACTGGAAAGTCAAGAATCTAATTTCCTCCCACTTTCCAAAAACCAAACGGACCCTAGAAGTATTATTGTGTAAAACAATCACTCATTCAAGTTAAATAGCAAAATTTCCAATTCTTAACAAAAGAAAAAAATTAGAAATTTTGTGTTGTGTTTTACTATATTCAATTTATACTACTGCAATACTTTTTTTTTACCGTGACCAACTCATTTTAAATTATTCTAAATATAACGGCAACACATGTTGTTACCCGACCAATTCATTTTCATTTTTCCTTTTTTCAGTCCACAAAACAAGGGTTTGTATTTTAGGCTAGCAAAACTATGCTACATGCTACACTGGAAAATACAAATATTCACAATCATTTTTTACCTTTCATCGGTAATTAATACTTGACCAAATAATTCATTTCGTGTATCTGAACTTATTAGATCAATAGTAATTTTACTCTTTTACCTCAGCTTATTTTGCAATATTGGATTTATTTGTTGTGAAAAGGGCGCGTGAGGGTACGCGCGAGTGGGTTGGGATAAGAACAAGACGAAGAACAAGATTGAGGCCGATTTATCGTTGGTCGGGCGATATGAAGCCATCCTCATTACCTTTTTCAGTTTCTTCTGCCAACCAAGTCAGTCGGTCTTGTTTGTTGCTTCATCCATCCTTTTCTTTTCCATCAAGTTAAAAACCATTGTCTCATTCTCTTCTTTTTCTAATTACTTTGCTACTTTCCTATTGAAAGCTTGCATCACAATGTAATTAAGCTAATCATATCAAATCATCAAATTAATCTGAACTAACCGTAATTAAGCAAAAAAAGTATCAAATATGAAAGAGGAGATCTTACTTTACAAATATGAAGTTTTATTTAACTATTTTGGTGGGCAACAACAGGACACAGGCCCTGGCGTGGTGTAGTAGACCTGAGATGTCAGGATTTATAAAAGGCATCTTCTAGTACAAATTTTCCAAGGACCAAAAGGGTAACTAGGACACTGGAAAGATTCAGGAAAAAAAGTCTTTGATAATTAGTACGCAGCGCAACAGCCAACTCTAATAATTCCTGACTGGCAGTGCAAGTACAAGAAGAAGGAAAGGCATAGTTTACTCATCAAAGTTTGGACCCAACTATAAGATACCTCTCCATGGCTACTACTAGCCGGACAATCGTTCGAACCTTAGCCGTATTGCATAGGATATAGGCTTCGCAGCCCCAACTTGGAGTTTATAATTGCTCTGACACCAGTCTAAGAGAATTAAAACGCAAATGATCTCTCTCTCTATATATATTTACAGGATTTGAACACATAAAATCCGCGGCAACGAGTGAGGAAATATAGCTAGTGATCTTCTGAAAATATTTATTTTTGTGTAACCTATGTGAAGATAATTTTCGGCTTCATAATATTTGTCGTTTTAGTGGAAATTTTGGTTCAAAATATCTATTAATTTAAAATAATAAGGATATATTAATTATTATTTTTTCCAATTTTTTCCGATTTAACTACAATCAATTTTGGATAATTTAATTGATTTATCTTACTTTTTACTATTATTTTTAAACCGGTTAATGATTTTTTATTATTTATACACACGAATTTTAAAAGACAATTATTATAAACCATATTCATTTTACGGACTACGATATAATACTTTACAATACAAGTTAGGTTGGGAAGCTTAAAAGCTAGTAAAATTCTTCTAATAAACTTCTTGTGACGAACCCTACTTCAAAAATTATAATACTCCATAAGCAACAAAAGAAGAAAATAGTAATTGAAGAGTTGTGGGCACAAACTTCTTAGTTGGCAAATTGGACAAGTTTGTCAATGTCAATATGTTCAATTGAAAAAGAAAAAACACAACATTATGTTTGGTGGGCAATGGGCATTCAAGTCTTAAACATGTTGGGCCATGCTTAGCTTAGTGTCTTAAACGGTTTTGGATATTAATTAATTGCCTAACTTTGAACTTTCCCACATGGGTTTTAGGATATTGGACGTTATTTTCTTTCTTAATCCTAATTTTATTTTCTAATTATCAACATCCATTATAGTCGAAAAGTAAAAAAATTATACACATTTAATCCAAGTTTTAGATTGCAGTCTGAGAAATAAAAAAAAATTACACCGAGAGAATCATCCCTCTTATAGAGTCCGACTATACTCGAACAAAACGAATTCTAATTAACATAAGATAGTAAAACCGAATTGGATGTTCAATGTGACCGAACTTGTCTCGTCACATCATTGGAACTAAATAGCTGGAAAAAAGGGTTAAAGAATTTGTCGTAGATTAGGTCTCTATGCAACCAATCCATTTGCTTTACGAGCAAAGCACTTTCTTTTTGTGTGAAAAATCAAAGGAATTATTCGTTTTTTACCCAAAAAAGAGTATGACTACGTTAATCCGTATATATTCCTCGGATTTGTTGGCCATCTTAATTCGGCTTTCAATTTTCACCAAATAAAAAAAAAAAAGGGTTTTCAATCGTATGTTGTTGATTCGATCTGTATATAAAAAAATTATCTGATAATATATAAATTATTGTACTTTTTGGTAAACCAATCTTAGTGCGAATATGATTAGTTATAGCGAAATAGCCTTAGAGGTATCAAAGGTTTAGATCTAAATTAAATTACGTTGATAGTTTGAAATGATTTGATTTTTTTTTAATTTCATTATTAATGTGGAGTTCAACTAATTTTATTTGGTATTTTAGAAATTACGTGATTAAATATAAACATTAATAAAAAAATCATCATACTTCCTTTACTAATTAAGTGATTATTAGAATGAAGTTACATGTAATGGAAAATTGAAACGAGTGAAACTGGGAAGTTTGGATACCCTAATAATTATCCTGAAACGAAACGGAGTTCAGCTGAAATTATAACGGACCTGGGCTTTTTGCACGGGCTGTTATCTCGTTGTGGCGCAATTTTAATGGTTAGGTACTTACTTGTTGTTGCCTTGTTGGCCTTATCCCCGTGGCTATGTTGTAATTAATGATAAACATCAAGGAGTTATTACTACTCACTTACTTTGTTTCCAATTTTTCTTTTCCTCAATAAATTAGTTTTCAATGAATTAATAATTTTAGAAATTTCATTTCCAATAGTTTCGGCTTGACAACAAAATGTTTAAATGGCGGCCTTTAAAACAATTTTGAAATATAAGTTCTCAATAAATCATAGTATATAAGTGGAATATTAAATTTTCTTTAGAGATAGGAAATATAGAAAAAAAAAACACGAATTTTTTTAACGTTGTTTTGTAGGAAGTACAAGTTTATCGGTGAAAAAGAATATTAGAACTACACGAGTAAATTTCAAAGAGCTTTTAGTTTGGTGGAGAGTCACAATCATAAATAAAAATAAAAATATTGGCTATAATTAATGGATAATATTCTAATTAATCATAATTGTTTTTTAGCATGTTCTCATGTCCATTTTATATATAGCTATTAATAAAATAAATACTCTGTTTGAATTGGGCCAGAAACCATAAGCTTTGAAAGAAGAAGAAAACTCACCTCTTCTCCTCCTCAAGAGGTGTTTGCGGTTGGATACTGTGGATAGTGATGGTTCCTAATGTTTTTCTTTACAAAATTGATTTAGATAAAGAGGTCACATCTTCTAAATATTTGTTGACATATTATTATTTTTTATTATTCCCACAATGACTAGTAATTATTCCATAAAGGCTTGTAATTTTTACATAACTTTTTTCTTATTTTCTTATTTTAGATTTTTTTAGGTTTTAATCACATGTAGTTTCCTTTTTTTGATTTTTGATCTCGGGGTATTTTTGCAAATGGGATTAATCTCGTTCGAGTTCTGTCGAGTTTATAGAGAATGATAACTCTCTTAGCGTAGTATTTAGGTTTAACTACGTGTATCTTTAAATCTATTGAGTTACGATTAATTTTGTTCACATCGGGTTGACCTATTAAAAGGTAAAGTGTTCCCAACAAGTAATATTTTCACACATAAGAATCAAACTTGCGATCTCTTACTTAGTAATTTAGAGTGTCAGATCAATTAGATCAATCAAACCATCTTTTCTTGTTGATGTGTGATGTGAAGGGGTGAATTAGTTACAACCTTTTTGAATCTAAGAGTTTGGTATTTCATTTTCCATTGATTTACAGCCTCCAAACCACGACATTGAGGCCACGTTGCCCGATCCGGACACATTCTCTAAAATTTCCAATGTTCTTGGTGGGTCACTTAAGTGCATATAGAAAATTAAGTAGGGCCCTAATGTGAACAATTGTTTTTAAGAGGACAAAGATAATGACTTGTGAACAACAACATTAACTAAAAAAACAGTACATACAAAAAATAAGAGTAAGTGGTTGGAGAACAAAACAACACAACCAAACGTGGCATTAGCTTAGAGTAGAGCCCACTAATTTTTGCCATTCCCCTTCCAATCAATAGGAACTAAAACGCTCCTACTACAGTCGGTGAGTGTATATTCTTTTTATAAAATAGATTATGAGTTTGATCCATGAGATAAGAGAAATTAAACTTTTAGACTTTAAACATCTTTTATAACCAACAAAATAAATAAATACACCCATGATACATCATCAATTGATAATAAATTGATTAATAAACAATCAAATAATAATAGACTGATTAATAATCAAAAGAAAAACCAAAAAATTTCACCCTTAACTTAAATTTTAGGTTCAAATACGAGGGATGAAGATAATTATATTGGGAGAGTCGCTTTTTAGAACCTTAAAATACTCAAACGCAATTAGTCTTTTTTCCGAAAAACGGATACTCAAGAAAACTAATACTAGATTAATGAAATTAACTAAATAAAAATCAGGTGTGTGGGTGTGTGGTGGTGACTTTTGCTGTCGTGGGAATTGTCTTAATTTGTTGCTGTAGCGTTGTCCCTTCCCTTACTTGCTTTGAGATGGAGACCATACGTAGTAAATGCCATTCCACAGCCAGCTAGCCCATCCCCTCATCCAGCAATAGCCACACTATTAAAAGAAAAGTAAAAGTATCAAACATAGAATTTACACCAGTAGACACGAGGAAAACGCTTCCACTGTATGAGAACTAAAAGAGAGAAAGAAAAGAAGAAGCATGGGGTAAATATACAGTAAATGTTACAAGAAGAAGAAGTTTACAACGCAAAGTTGACAACTACAAGACAATAAGAGAAGGCAGAGATGCGATCATCATCATATGGACTTTGACACTTCTCTCTTACATTATTTATTGACCACAATTATCCTCTCCCTCTCCCTCTTCTCCAGCTGACGCCTCTCTCTTTTTTGTCCCTTTCCTACCAATTTAATGCTTTTATTTTCTTCTACAATAATTATTTACATCTGCAACTCACAGTTATGTGGGTCTCTTCCCCGACACCAATCCAAATCTCTGTTCCCTCGTGTTATTTAAAACTGTTCTCTCTTTTTTTCTTGTTCTTTTCTAAGAATTATTGACTTGGATTTTTTCATTTCATTTCATTTTATTTTATAAATCTACTGCTATTTATGTGGTAGTCGTCAATTCAATTGTAGAAAAATAGATAAATTATACATTAATGAGAAATGTTTTTTTTTAAGTTTGAGTTTCAATTTTTAATTCTACTGCTTTTAATATGTTATTGTGTTTACAGAATTAAATTCAATAAAAAAAAATACCATCTAGTAAAAGTTACTGTCTCAAATCATTTATTTAAAAACAAACACAAAAAAGAGATTATTCTTATCGTTTAGTTGATAAAACAAAACAAAAATTAAGTAACGAAATGATAATATACATGCACTAGTAAAAAAAAAAACAATTATAGTAAGGTGTTGGTTGGGTTGGGCTGGATAGAAATTGCCAGGCCTTTGTTATGTATAGGCCCAATGTATACGTCATGGGCTGGGCTCACTATAATATCAAACTTCATATCCAGGGTTTACTTTCTGTTGAACATCACCGAAACTCTCTAACTCTTCAATATCTTCCGAACTTCCTAGAAACAAAGGTAGCCTTTGATGTAACTTGACCGGTTGGATTGAAAGAATCCTGTTTTTACCATCAGAGCCTCTGCCACCGGCTTGCTCTACTAGAAAACTAAGAGGATTCGCCTCGTAAACTAGACGGAGATGGTCTCTCGGATTCATGGCAACCCCACCATACATGAGGGTCCTATGCAAATCAGCCACGAGAGAGCATATATACCGAGCCGAGTATTTCTTAGGATACCTTCCTTTCCCTTGTCTAATTGTGTCAATGTATCTCCTCAATCCCTCCGGCCAGTCGAAATATCGCGCGTCGTTTACAGAATAGATTTGTCCTGCCATGTAGATAGCAACCACAAAAGGTATAAAAATCATGAACAATCACAAGAAATGTTCTACAATGTGCTAAAACTGTAGTATCTCGGAAACTTTTATGAACTCGTTGGGGCATTTGTAATGGATCAGGGCGAGAAATTTTACCACGAGGAGGAATCTTAATGCTAGGGTGAGTGAGAATGAAGTCTCCGGTCGAGTGATCCAGAGTAAATGCATGTGCTCCCGAACCGAAGGTGGCACATAATATGGTAGCTGATGAGTACAGAACATAACCAGAAGCTACAAGTTTAGTTCCACTTTGCAGGGAATTTAGCATAGCCTTCTCCTCTTGAGGTAGATGATCAAGTTCCACAAGGCGTTTACATATCCCAAAGATTGTTCCTGTAGGAATGGAGGCATCAATGTTCCGCGAACCATCAAGAGGATCGGTTACCACCACAAACGGACCATCATCATTTATCCAAATTGGAGCATCATCTTCTTCTGAAGCCATGACAGCCACTTTTCCAGATTTCCGAAGAGAAGACAAGATGATCTCATTCTGCACGAAATTGCACATTCTTGATTGTTACAAGTTGGTGCTAAACACAATAAACAACTGCTAAGTAATATGACTGTGAGCTAAACAATTCAATTTTGATAGTTAGGAATATCCTACTACCCATTCCAACACCTAAACCCTTAAATTTATCAGTAACATGCAGTATGAGATTCGAAAATCCCGACGAAGAATCATCAAATACCAGGACCTCAAAGTAATATACGACTTTGAGCAAGATATTTAATTTGATAGTGAGGACGATCTACTCCAACACTTAAACCCTTAAAATTTACAGCATCAACAATGAAATAAGCATCACAAGATCCAAAATCCCAGCAAAGACTCATCAAATACAAAGATAAAGATGCTAAATTTGGAGAACCCACAAAAAACAAGCAATGGCCCATAAAAGTTCTATGAGAGGAGACATACCGAGACAAGGTCCAATGGCTTTGGTGCATCCCTGTCCGAGCTAATGGCACCACCACCAACACTATTTCCTTTGCTCAGACTAGAATTGAAAGGAGAAGCTACAAGAGCTGCAATTCTCTTACAGGCATATTGTATATGGTCAAACAAGACCACCAAATCATCTCCAGCATCAATCCCTCCATTACCCATATACTCAATTAAAGTGGAAAACCTGCTATCCTCACTAGAAGTAGAAGTTCCCATCTGTGCTCTCACGCCAAACCCACCAAAAGAAGCCATTTTTAGGCTGCAATAACTATAATTTGCAGCAAAAAGTGAACTTTTTGATGGGAAGGATTGCAACTTTGGCGGGAAAAGCGAAGCTAGATGTAAGGGTATGGTAGATGATTGCATATTATTTAGCGCTATTGTTTATTTTTGGTGGAGATGGTGGATAAGATCTTTTGGGTTTGATCCGTTTTGATAGTTTTTCATTCCAAATTTATCCATTAAATTTTAAATTGAATAATTTTTTAGAAGTTGCTGATGTGGTAAAAATAAAATGAGATAATGACAAGGAGGAAGTGACTGAATCCAAAGTTGGAGAAACTGAGAAAGTGAAGCCGCTTCTTTCTCTCCTTTCACTTCTTGCTTTAGACCCGCTCCTCTCTCTTTCAGTTTTGATAATTTCTCCCATCTACAATGCCAATTGCGCGCCTTTTATTCGTTTCTACTCCAACATGGTCTTCCTTTTCCCGATTCTGCACTTCATTTCCTTGCAACCCTTTTCTCAGTTTCCAAAACTGTGCTGCTGATCTCGATCGGTGAACAAAACGACATGGCGTACATGAGGTTGGGTTCCAAATGTGATGCCTTTCACCGCGAAGGCCAAACCTGGTGAGTGTTTTTCTGGATTATTGTTTTGGTTATGTTGATGGGTTCAATTCCATGTAATTTATTGGTCATTTATGTGATTGTTCTGTGTGTTTTTCCCCATTAAAGGGTTTGCCTGAATTGGGATAGCTGAAATCTTTGGACTTTGGACATGTGCATCTAGTGTTGCGTGTTTCATGAGTTTTCAGACCAGTAGTGTCTACTAGAAATGTTGGTTTGATGTGCCTAGGCGTCCAAGCTAGTTGATTTTATTGCAAATCCGGATGTTTGTGTTGCTATCATCTCCAGTTACAATGATGCAATGTGACCGGAAGTTTGTCTCCGAGGACAGCTTTCCATGGATCATTAGTGAAACTGTGATAAGGTTACAGGATTATGGTCACATTCTTGCCTGGGAGAAAAAAGTTTCTTATGAGTGTATAATACTCTCACCTCAAGTTTTTTTTTTACTAAATCCATGCGTGTTTGTTTACATATATATCCTGTTCGACATTGAGTTTAAGAATGAGTTTGTTTTAGTCTTAAGGGTTTCATTTGTTCTTTCTTTGCAGGCTCTGCACAACTGGGCTTCCTAGTGATGTTACGGTCAAGATTGGAGACATGTCTTTCATTCTGCACAAGGTGTATTAGTTTGTTTATTCTCAACCTATAAACAACACGTGTGTTTGTATGTTGCGTGTCTGTGTTAGTACTCACACTCACATAGCCTTCGGCATTTTCTCATTTCCCCCATATTTCCTTGAATTTTCGTGATCCATCAAACTCATATTCTGTTTGATGTAAAAGTCTCTGATTTTCACCTCCAATTCCCACCTCTTTTGCATATTTCAAAACGGGGAAGAAACTGCTAACTATAATTTGTCCCCCCTACTGCAGTTTCCCTTGCTTTCAAAAAGTGGGCTACTGGAGAAGCTTATTGAAGAACATTCTGGTGATGGCGGATCAAATTGTATCTTAAAGCTTCATGACATACCCGGGGGGCCTAAAGCATTTGAGATTGTTGCCAAATTTTGCTATGGTGTCAAAATTGAGCTTACAACATTGAATGTAGTCAGCCTTAGATGTGCAGCAGAATACCTCCGCATGAGTGAACACTTTGGAGAAGGAAATCTCATTGCACAGACAGAGGCTTTTCTCAACGAAGTCTTCCGCAATTGGACGGATTCTATAAAAGCTCTTGAAACATGCGAAGAAGTGATGCTGTATGCAGAAGAACTTCACATTGTCTCAAGGTGCATTGATTCCCTAGCAATGAAAGCTTGTACAGACCCAAACTTATTTAATTTGCCTGTGCCAGGACAAGAAACTTCTCCCAAGGAGGAAAGTGTCGTAGTATGGAATGGAATACCTACTGCAAATAAGCTACAAGCCAAAAGTGATGATTGGTGGTTCGAAGATGTTTCGCTCCTCAATTTACGCCTTTACAGGCGGCTGATCTTAGCTGTTGAATCCAGAGGCATGAAGCCTGAAACCATTTCTGCGTCCCTTATATACTATGCTCAAAAGTATCTACCTATGATGAATTCACAAACAAGCTTCAACAATGTTAACCCTGGGGCTACAGTTCCCATCCCTTCTGAGGCAGATCAAAAGGTTCTCCTTGAAGAAATCGTGGCCTTATTCCCAACCAAGAAGGGAGTTACATCACCGAAGTTTCTGCTTAGGCTACTTCGGTCTGCTATGGTCTTGCATGCGAGTCCATCATGCAGAGAAAATTTGGAGAAAAGGGTAGGAGTTCATTTGGACCAAGCTGTACTTACAGATTTTCTAATATCTAATACAGGTTACTCAGTGGAGACCCTTTATGATATAGATTGTGCTCAGAGGATTGTAGACCATTTCCTGTCAATGCATCAAGAAGCTGCTTTCGCAGCTTCCCCTAACATTGTTGAAGAGAGCCAGTTTGGGAACGGGGTTGATGCATTAACACCAATTACAATGGTGGCGAATCTGGTGGACGGATATCTTGCTGAGGTTGCACCAGATGTTAATTTGAAGCTCCCAAAATTCGAGGCGCTCGCTGCTAGCATCCCTGACTATGCCAGGCCATTTGACGATGGGATTTATCGTGCTATCGATGTATACCTGAAGGTAACACAACTTTTGAGTACATCGCTTGTCTCATGTTTGAAATTGATTGAACCCTAAACTTCCATGTTGAACCTTGTTCCACAGGCACATCCTTGGCTTACTGATGTGGAGAGAGAACACCTCTGCAGACTTATGAACTGTCAGAAGCTTTCGCTCGAAGCCAGCACCCATGCAGCCCAGAATGAGAGGCTACCTCTTAGAGTAATTGTCCAAGTCCTCTTCTTTGAGCAGCTTCAGCTCCGTACATCAGTTTCTGGCTGGTTCTTTGTCTCTGAGAATGTTGAGAATTCACAAAATCCTAGTGGAAACCTCGGGCTCCCCAGGACTGGTGGTGCACGTCAAATGGGACCTCAGCAAGACCGAGCTTTGGTTGCTGATGACATGAAAGACCGTGTCTCTGAGCTCGAAAAGGAGTGTATGAACATGAAACAAGAACTTCAGAAGATTGTAAAGACAAAGAGAAGCTGGAAGATATTTTCCAAAGGTTTTGGTTTTAGGCAAAAATTACAGCCCTGCAACTCCAAAGAAGCATGTGATTTAAAGGAACCAGTGCCATCCATGAATGGGCAGCGGAATCAGAAAAATGGTGACTTGGATCAAAATAAATGTTTAAACACGAACTAGCTGGGCAACTAGCAACTAGGTTACTCTACATTTCTTAATTCTTTACTTATTAGCTAATCTTTACGTGTCAATGCGATTCTTTGACAGAATGGTCGTCTCTGTTTTGTTAGGAATTAGAAGCTAGCTGTGATTCAATTCTTTTTCATTCTATTAATTCGTTAATTCATGTTCAATGTTTGTGATGAGTTGAATTTAGAGCACCATTAGTACTTTTGGTTCTCTGTCAGATTGGTCAGTTTTAGATTACTCTGCTTGGTTCCTTGATCTTCACTCATGCATTGGAATTTGTGTCCATCTATATTGGTTGTCAATTCTGATAACAATGGTCGGTCGGCCGCAGATATAGAGTGGAAAAATATCACAGAAGGCGAAAGTTAAAACTCAATGTCTTTCCAGATGTAATTTATTATTTGCACACTGAGGAAACTTGGTGTCCTCAAAACAATCTCAAGCAAAGATTCTCAGAATCATTGCAAATTCTACAGTGCAGTGTATTGTATAGTTACTGAAACAAAAGAAACATGCTGGAAGAAAGTGTTGTTCTCTCAAGTGTCAAGGTGAGCATTCATTTCTGTGGAATCTAGCATGGTGGGAGGTCCTTTGGCGGTGGCAAGATCGATTCATCCGGTGACTTTCCGTTCTCTACTACGAAGGCCATCTTTAGGACCCAAGAAGTGTGTAATTCCAGGTGACAGTGCATGAACCAAACACCTGCAGAGAAGAAAGATTGCCAAGAATGAGTGTTTGAAGTAATTTAAGAAGCCTGATTCTGCTTAGATGTTTGGCATACCTGGGTTGTCAGCTCTGAACCTGATTGCAGCCCATCCACCAGTTGGAACTCCAACTGTGTTTCTTTCAGGAGGATCAACCAGATTATACTTAGTCGGGTCCTTCGCGGGATCGAAGTTTCCAACCCCAGTTCCAACCACAAAGAAATTGTACCCATGTAGATGAAATGGATGCGACTCCACTGATATAAGATTGGTGTCCTGCAGTACGAGCTCAACGGTGGAATTGAAAGCTACCTTGCTGAGCCTCGTCCCCGATAAAGTTCCGAGGTTAGCAGTAAGAGGTGCACCCGTGTAATTAAACGAAACTGGAGGGCGGTTGGGGAAGTCTGTTCTGTAAACTCCTGGAATATTGAAGTAATGAGCCTGAAGCAGTCCAATCTCAGGCATCACGAAGGATATATTGTTCAATGATGCTGCTAATTGTGTTCCATTCTGGCAAGTAGCACACGGGTTTACTCCTAAACCGATTGTGAAAAGCAGATGCCGATCAACCTGAAGTGGGACTTTAGCAGGAAACTGTGGAGTGTTCAAGCTCCTAAGTTTACTGTTAAACCCTAATGCATAGTTTGTATCATTTGGAGTAGGCAATGTAGGTAAACTAGGGAGAACAGTGTCCGGTATGCCTTTGTATTGCAGAATGGCTGTTGCAGTTTTGTTGTCTACAGGAACTGGTGCGTCCATGAAAGGTCCAACTGCCATGAAATATCTGCTTGGAGCTTGGTCAGCCCTAACTAGAACATTTACGGTCTGCCCTGGTGCTATCAGAATAGCTTGAGTCGTGAAGGGTTTAGTGTAAACTGCATCGATCTCCACAACTGTCAATTTGTGACCAGCAATGGCGAAGAAGAGCTCGTCCTGCATTGCTGCATTGATAATCCTGAGCAGGTAGGTTTTACCAGACTCAACCTCCATAGCAAAGGTATCTAGACAAGAAAACATAAAAATTAAAACTTTAGCTATCATAACTATTTTTCATGACATATTCTCAATGTTCTTGTATTTTCATGAAGGAATAGAGCCAAGTGTTTATGTTTCTCGGAACAAGGAAAGAGTGGTCCTGGTTTTCCATTGATGGTATGAGCATCTGATGACGGCGGGGGGAGCCCAAGGTTTGCAGCTTGATTAACCAGGGTTTCAACATCTGAATTCCACCATTCCCCTGCGAAAAGAACATTGAGCATTAGACATTTTGTCCAATTTTGAGTAAATTTCTAAAACTCCTACTATTTTCTATCATCTCTAGTCATAATTAACGAACCTAAGATAATATTAGTTTCTTGATAAGGCTGAGGAAATGGAAATGGAGTTCCTTCCTTTGGCATGATGACAAGGGCACCATAAACACTGGCCCTTAGCCACGAAATATGCGCATGCCACCACAATGTTCCTCGTTGCTCTGTCACCGTATAATTGTAGGTGTAGCTGTTCCCATTCGCGATAGGACACTGTGTTATATATGCTGGTCCATCTGCCCAACCGTTTCGAAATTGTTTTATACCATGCCTGCAAGAAAATCTTGCTGAAATAAGTAAAAACTTCACATTAGAAGTGGACTAGTTAAGTGATCATACCAATGGATGGATTTGTTGTGTCCTACATGGTTATTGACAGTGATCAGAACTCTATCTCCTTCTCTTATATAAATTGTCGGTCCAGGAAACTGGCCATTTACTGTCACAATTGGTTTTGCATGGCACAATCTGCTCACATTTTTCACTTCAATCTGCAGAAGGAAAAACATTTGGTTAAGTGAATTCTTGTAAATATCATATGCTGCGATCGAACCGAAACAGCGAAAAAAGCACTCACATCAAATTGATACTTCTTGACTGCAGCTTCAGCAGAAGAAGAAAGTGACGAAAGAAAGAAAACGATGAAGGTAAGTACTATAGAAAGGTGATGGTTATGTTGCATTGCCATCTTTTTCTTGTATTCTCAAGGTTCATAATTTATCACTGCCAAATAAAAAGTTGGGAAAAAAAACAATAGAAGAACAAATGAAAAATAGAACGACAATGACCCATCCTTGGAAATTTTAATCTCTTATTTTTTAAAGTCTGAATATACTCGAGGTGAAAAGGACTAATTAATATGGGCCCAAAACTTTTCATGACCCTTAATTAATTGGCAACATGTGGGCCCAGTGGACACATGTCGTTGTCCAATTTGGTTGGTCGTTAATGGGCCCATTTGGTCCAAAACACCACCTGGCCCCTCCTTCCGTTACTGGTCGTTGGTTGAGCTTGGGCCTGTCTGGTCTACCGAGTCCATGAGCTTCAACGGCCAAGCAAGTGAAAAAGGTCGTAATGGCTCTTTAAGAACATGGATGGGTCCACTCTCTAGTTCTCTTAATTAATGACACTTACCTCATTCTTATTGGCTCTCTTATATATGTTTAATCATGCATGCCTAGGCTTGGATGCACTTACTTGACCATGAATCTCAACTTTCCGATTTCAATCATTATTTGACATAATAATGAAAGAAATCCGCCAATCGTATAATTACATATTACGAGCATTTTAGCTTCAACTGAACTGATTTAGCTTCAAATGAATTGATGCACTCTAAATAAAATTAGTCGTTATTAGATAGGCTCGTATTTACCTTATTTACCTTCTATTCGAACAAAACTAATATGTCACTTTTAAGGAGTTTGGTAATTGCAAACCATATTCTTCAAACTAGAAGAGGAAAAGATGAGAATGAACTAACAGTTAGAAATTAGTCAGCATTTAAGATGGGACTGTTAATAAGCATTCTAGTACTTACAAATTAAACAGGAAAATCCAAATCCTTAACTGAAAAGGAATTTTGAGAAGCTTAACATATTGAAGTTAATTGCAAGTAATTTACAAAAAAAGAATTTCCACCCAACTGGAAATTTTCAATATCTACCAAAAATTAGCTCCTTCCACTTCCAAAATCCTTCTTCTACTACTTCCTTTTACTGCATTATCACCTAGAAATACCATAATTTTGAGAGTAGCCAAGTTGCTCCATTTCCCAGCTCAACTTTGAGGCAACTCTTTCATGACAGGGCACATACTCCTGTGACATTTAGCAATCAAACATAGGAAACACAATTTTAGTATTTTTATTGTCACTTATGTTTTGATCCAACATGTAATAATTGTTGAGATAAGCCCATGAACTAAGATGATTAGAATACAGAAACAGAAACAGGACAGGCACTACCCTTTTGTTTGTTCTTTAGATAACACAAGGTATGGGAGATGAGTTATCATGTTCCTTAAAGCAAAGACCAGTTTGATGATCTTGAGAAAATCAAATAATTTCTATGGTTTATCTTTATCTTAATTACCTCCAGTTTCTTCACCAATTCTCTTGCTGTTGGTGCAGAAACAATGATGTGTCGCGCAGTGGGGTTGATAAATCCCTCTTCCACAGCTTTGTCAATAAACGAGAGCAAGGAATTGTAGTATCCATCAACATTCAACAACCCAACCTTCAAAAAAGTGTGGAGTATATATCATCCATCATTAGTTCTTCAAATCATCAACGTGGTTTAGTAAATCTGAAATGTAATGTAATGAGAATTACCGGCTTGTCATGAATCCCAAGTTGAGCCCAGGTGATCACCTCAAGTAATTCCTCTAGAGTCCCATAACCACCTGTATAACAGCGCAAAAAACACCAAACAAGAACAAATTGGTCAATCTCTTGCTAACAAATAGTTAATCATTAAGGAATCCAGGCTGCAAGTTTCCAATTATTTTCAGTTTAGGCAACCAAATGGTCTTATCTCTTATCCCTTGTAGGTTAGGCAACAATGATCTTGTCTCTTTATGACTTGTAATTTAGACAACAATGGTCTTATCTCTTATGGATTGAATTGGTAACAGTAATCTTATTTTGACCTATTCTTGTGCTCTAGGCTGCTCTGGTCAGTCAACCATCCTAAGTATGGTCTTTATTAGAAGAGGCATAATCTTCTGCCAAACTTATGCAGGTCATGATAGCTCTTTTCTTATCATGTCACAGAAAGGATGTCTTTTCTTTTTTACTTTCTTTTACTACTGTTGTTGTGAGGGTTCCAATGTGACAAGGTTTGGAGTCTACAAGAAGCTTTAATTTACTATTTCTTGTCCTTGTATGGCCCCCATCTTACATTTTTTTCCCAAGCTTTTACATTCATGACAATAAGTGGCTGGTGAAAGGGATGGACATTATTGCCTGTTAGGGTTCAGGTTCAGGTCCTAGTTATCAATGCAAATTTGGTAAAAGTGTGTGTCTGTTAAGTTTAACAGGATAGCAAATAAATGGGGCTTGGTGTTTGTTTGTAGCATTAGAATTATATAAGAGGAAAGAAAACTCCATTATAGAGTGAAAATGAGAGAATATTAGCCACAGCTGCATACTTCCTACTTAGGGTAGCTCTAATTTTCAGTGTTAGATATTGATGGGTCAAAAAAGAAGGGTTTTTGAACTTTGAAATGGTTCCAAAGGTAATCATGGATCTTGGGTTTAGTGAGATGACCTTTTTTGGCAAAGGTTTCTGATAATTTAGAGACCTAACACTGCTATTTTCACAGCATTGACAGATACCAATTTTAGCATCAAAATGGTCAAATATAGCAGACATCTGTATTTTTGTTCTTTTTTGTCAAGAAAGTTGAGGAAAACTCAAGACACTAAGGTAACTGTTTCAAGAAACTTAAGAATTGTGGATTTTTTCATCTCTTCGAGGGTCATCTATGTCTTTCCCGGCATGAGAGTAATCCCGTTTAATTGTGAATTAAACTAATGATAATGTTTAGGCATCTATCTTTTCATTAAAAAAGATAGGCTTTTGAGAGCTGGGGAAAGAGGGGATTAGTTTCTTGAGTAGTGGTCAACAAAAACTGAGGGATCAAACAAAAAGAAAAAGTACCCAATAATCCATCATCAGGAGAATCACAACATAAAGATACGACTTTTCTTGCATGCTAAAATTGTAAAGATATGAAATGAAGACATGGGTCATGTGATTTTCCAGATTTACTTTTTTGTGAATTCTTGTGAAAAAAAAAAAATAAGAACTTTGCAGTTTGCAGAGCTTTACACTAACCAGGCAAGGCAATAAAAGCATCAGAACGCTTAGCCATCTCTGCTTTCCTTTGATGCATATCTGCTACTGCCTTTACTTCCCCTACAGTTTCACCAGTTAACTGAAAAAAAAAGATAACAACAGGCACAGAAAATAATGTCAAAAATATAAAACAAAAGACAGAAAACAAAATCAGAAACATAAAGAGAGAAGGATAGAGATTTGGAGTGTTGTGCAGTGAAGCAATGGTGAGTGTTTGCAGAAATAGTTAAATCCAGCAACTTCCCATCCCAGCCAATAAGTTTTGGCAGATTAAGAACGAAAAAATGATTTCTTAGCAGAAAAGCCAAGCAAGAAAATGAAAAACACAAACAGAAAAGTAAGAAAAAAGCTTCTGTAAAGCATGAAACAGAGAAGACAGTGGGAAACAAGAATAGATATGCAAAAAGTATAGTGGTGCTACGTGCCATATACCTAAGCAGTGGTTTGGATAAGGCCAGTATTCATCACAGAAAAATAAAACTTGACAAGGAAAAGGACCAAACTTTGGGGGGGGGAAAAAGAAAACTTGTGAACAGAGTTGTTGATTGAAAAATGAAGAAAGTAGACAAAAGGGAAGACAGAAATCAAGAGATTTGAAAGAAAATCCACATCCTAATCCAATTTTTTTTTATATGAAAAAGAACAACCAAAAGAATGTTACTAAAAAGTTTCAACCTTTATTAAATAAAAAACCAAATAAATAGTTCTACTAACAATTAAGAAAAAGGTAGGAGACTTTTCTATGGTTCAGCTACCAGACATACCTCTCGAGGCATGAGCGTCTTGGGAATAACTCTGCAGACAGACAAAATTAGAGACAAAAATTAGTTCTAATGAAGAACAAAGGCAGAAATACCACAAAATCAATGTGGTATATCAATACAAAGATTGCAAGAAAGAAGCTTTCTTTACCCAATAACATGGCGACCCCCATCATGAACAGCCTGTGAAACCAAACCCATCAAACCTATGCTACCTCCTCCATAGACAAGATCAATGTTTCTCGAAACCTGCAACAGAAAACACAATACTAATATCAGCTCATGGAACCCTTAATTAGTGACCCTAATCATCTTTTTTGATGTGTTTTCAAGCGGAGAATGACAGAATTTGATGGGTGTCTACAAAAAGTTGTGTTCTTTAAAGTACATTTAACCCATTAATTAGGAGAAAGTACTACTAGTCCACTTGGTTGCACAAGAAAAAGGCCCATTTTTGTTGCAATGAACAAGACAGGAAGAAACAAGGAAGAAGAAAGGAGAAAGCTTTGAGATTTATTAAAATGCAAGAAGAAAAAAAACCCAAAATGCCAATTGAAAAAGAACAAAAAAAGAAAAGAAAGAACAGAAAGAAATCAAAAAAAGTGGTGGCAGTGATTAATTTGGTGAATAATTTTACCAATTCCTTGCCAAGCTCAATAGCAGCATCTTGATAGCTACTCTTCTTCCCCTGACTACTCCCACAAAACACACAAATCCTTCTGAACCTCGATGGTTGTTGTTGTTGTTGTTGTTGTCTCATTTCAGTACCCTCTACCTCCATTTTTCCTACTTTTTTGTGCTTATTTGCTGCAGGTAGTACAATCTTAAATATAAAATGCAGCAAATGAATAAATAAAATCCCTAAAGAGTCTATTTTTTCCTTTGCCTATGTATCAAAGAAGAATACAAGAAGTGTTTTTTGCTTGGCCACTACTAATACTATGCTTGCTGTGCTTTGCTTGCTCATACATATATATCTATATGTAGTGCGTTCACTCTTGTTTGTTGTTGACTATATATAAACCTTAACACACGTGACATTAGCACGCTTTTGCTCCACAACTCGCACGATACACACACACATACACAGCTAATGTTTGGCACGCGTGGACCACTTATTTTATTTTTACTCCTTACATTTCAGCAATTTCCATAAACTAATCAACAAGACAACAACATTGTTTTTCATGTTTCCAAAATTTTGAGTAATAAGTAGCAATTATAACAGTAGCACAAGCAGTAATTAATACTACTAACACCGCCCTCTTGCATGTTTCATCATAATTTTGCTTGCTTAGCACTTACTACTATAGTACTCCTTCTTTCTTTCTTTTTGGTATTATCTCACATTACCAATTTACCTTGTGATTTGAGGGATGAAGAAATCATTTATTTTTAACTCAAATTTCTCGATTTTAAATATTAAAGATTGACCAAATTATAAGATTATCTCTTTTGAGATTTAATAATAATATATGAGATTAATTCCATTCGAACATATAGTTGGATGCTAAAAGAGTGACTTTTCTAATGTAGTTTTATTTTGTTTTTCAAACTCAAACTAGAGATTTTAATTAAAGGATGAATAAGTTATGCTAATTTTAACTAATTTGATGCATGTGTAGTTTGATTCCATGGGCTTTAATTAAAATGGTAAATCAAGAAATTAATAGAATATCCTCCTAATTAAAGTAATGCCAAATTTGTGAATTGGGTGTGGCAAATACTAATGTGTTAATTTTGTGGATAACTTTTTGTGGTGTTCATTGATTCTTTTGTTACTCTAACACAGCCCTGCTGCTGTTGCTGCTGCTACCTTTTCCACATATATGGACAGACAAGAACCCATTTCTTTTTAATTTCTTCTGAAAGCTACAAACCTTTCTTAAAAAAGGTTAGGTCTGGACATTCTGATATGGGTACATTTGTTTAATCCATGTAATTACATTAGCTATTTGTTGTTAACAGTGCACATACTGTAGATTATAGATATAATTAAAAACATATATCCATCTGAGAAAAGGTATGGGTAAAAGTCAGAAAATATATGGAGCAATGTGCATTAATTCATGATTGAAATTAAAAAACATAAGTGGGTATGGCCTATCAAACTTGTACCCTTATCTCCCCTCCCTCTCTCGACACTCTTGTTCTATTCATAGGAAACATTTCATTTTCATTTCACACCTTCCCCCTTTCCTTCCCCATAATCTCCCCCTCTTCTCCACCTATCAAATCTTACACCTTATAATCGTAAAAAATTATTAGGTACATCAAGTATATATATGGTGTTATTTAATTAATCTATTTGTATGTACTCATCGAAATAAATTTTACATTTCATATAACTTTGAAATTAATGCTTGAATTTGGGAAGTATTAAAAATAGACAAATCGATCTATTTGCCATTGGACAATGACGAATATTAGTAATCATTTTTATCCACTAACCATCCTTAAACTGCATGACCCACTTGCGGATTTGTTAATAATTTTATACTACGAAATTGCTTAAATAAGAAGTACTAATTGCCAGGATTGCAGGAACTGAAGCCATGCCATTAGTTTATTACTATGTGATCGATATTAATATAAATAATTACTTGACATCACCAATCCCTATATATGTTAGCCTTCTTTTTATTTTTTCTGGTTGATCAGGCTGTTTGCTTCTTGGCTGGAGAACATTTCTTTTAATTATATGTCTCTCTCTGTGTCTATGTCTAGTTCCTGCCCACTCCAAAAGTATTGAGATTATAAACTCATAATTACTACTAATGTTAAATAGAGAGATCGAGCTAGCGACTCACTCATTAGAATTAAGTAATTGGGTGCAGCTCCTGCATGCTTGCATGCGCAATTTGACTCATGTTTTCGTGTGTTTGTTTGCTGCTGTCTGTCGCTTAATTGTTCTAGCTGCTGGGTTGCTGGGTGCGCCCATTTATTTTGTATTTGTTTCGAGCGCTCTCTTAATATGCATAGTTTGCTAAACTCAAATTTAAAATTTTATTAAATATAAACGAGTTCCTTTGTCACTTCACTATAAAACAAATATTGATAGCTGGGTGAGAATTTATATATTTTGTAACACCAAATTTTGTATATATTTTTTAAAATGCATAATTATGGACGTATAGAAAATGTTCTCAAAGAGCATGACAATTTTATATTTAACTTTTTCGAGTAATTACTTATATCTATACGAGTAAATACTAAGAAAAAATCATTCGCTTTAAGATGTGTCACTCGGAGTGAAATCATCAAATTTTATCACAGTCAATTAATATAAAGTTTCCTGTAAGTTAATTTAATCACATAGTAATTCTTGGTTTGATAAATCAAATCCATATATATGGAGAGATTCAAAATATATAATAAAAGAAAAAGGATAAAAGAAAGAAGTCTTATGGGCCAAGCCTGCAACCAAATGACGTGGACCGGGTTAACATACGGGTCGAATATCGAGTAAGTGATCTTAAAAACGTGACTGATATTATATTTGTGTGGGTCTTTATTTAATTAAGCTTAATGCGTAAACCCATGATTATGCGTCTAATTGCACTTTTCAAAGCTCCCTTACTGACAGCTGGAAAACAAAACTCCATTAGTGGGAATTATTAACCCCAACCTCGTTTAGGATTCAACACATAATTAATGTAATGTACCATAGTGTAATTACTTGACAACCCATAAAAATTTAGTTTAAATCACACTATGAACTCTTAGGGCTTAGTCACAATCTGAGATTATAAAAATCAAACTGCACTGTAAAACCATATTACTAGACAAACTAGTATGTATTAAAAAATTCCAAGTGTCAAAATTGGAACATGAGTGGAAATTTACATTATAATTTACCACCAATGTTTTTGTTTTTAAGTAGTTGTTGTTATCCAATTGTGGTGAGTGGAAAAATGGAAGAATGCGCAGCCACGCTAACACTAAAACGCATTAGAAGTCTATTCCAAGTGAAGTACTATCAATCTATATATATTGGATTATAATTTCTTCCCATGTGTAATGCACAATCAGACGCACTATACCCATCCCGGCCCATTCACGTCGGCTGTATATGTCTCAATACCCATCATGTTCTTTGCATTTTTCCTTCTTCGTGTTTAATCTTAGAGAGCGAAATACATTTCTTGCCGAAATTCGAATCCAAAACTTAATTAAGTATCGTGTTTTCCTCTCCTTCCACACCACTTGGCCGGGCTGATGTACACAGCGGATGTTGAAGGATTGCTACTGATTCTTTATGTCTTATATGATCATTAATTAATACATATTGAAGTAGCACGAATTTTGCATGCAATTTTTATTTATTTTGTTTTGGTTTCTTGGCTTTTTCTTAATTACCTCTTCTTCTTTTCAGCCAACATGAAAAATGACACGTGTAGAGTTTCCTCAATTGTCCATGCCACCCTTCGAGCCTTCTAATTTGAAAAAAAAACATCGTTTTCCTTTTCTTTTTTTCCATATGCTACGGAATGATGATAAAGTTAGTAGTACCTTTGACTTTGTTTCCACTACACATTATGGCTGACCTTTTGGATTTTGGACATGAATATAAATCAGTGTGGTATATATGCTTTTGTATGGTTTGTTTGTGTTTTTTAATTATATTTTTTATATTTTCCATAAGTTACAAAATCTAGCCCAATCAATTTAAAGCACATTAGTTTTTGATTGGTCAATTTAAAGTGAAGTAATTAATACAACGAAGAGAAATAAGTAGTGGAGTGTATTTATAACCGAAATAAATGATTATCTTGGTCTGTGTGATCATAGTTAAAAAAACAACTATTAAAAATTAGAGGGAGTAACTATTTTGAAACGAAGAGAGTGAGTGATATTAATTATTAGGCATTAATTGACGTCACCAAAGTCCAATAAAAGAAAGCGTGTTGTCAATTTAAAAAACTAAAGTGGATGATTGGTTGTGTTGAGCCTAACCTTATCATATCCATATTTAGCTCATGGGTAATACGACGTAAGCGATTGATCTGTAATTAACACGAGTATAAATGGAGAGATGAACCTTAAACTCGATTTAAATTTTAACTTTGTTAGAAAAACTCAATTATATTTGACTCGATTTATTTGCAGCTCAGTAATACTGGTATCGTCAGCAATGGTCCATGTACGTGTCATTATTTATAGTTCTAAATACGCTACGTAACTACATTATATTTTCAGATAGACATACAATTGGCATGATTCCAATTGGACCATTAATTGTTGGACCATTTGTACACGCTAGTACCAATCTTATTTTCCCTCTTTGCGTAAAGAATATACCTATATATATATATATATATATATATATATATAACTAGTCATTTGAAGTGGGAAAAAATGAATAAATTTAAAATTAAATATGTAAGAAATAAATAAATAAATATATTCAAAAGTTATTTAGCAAGGAGTGGTTGGATTCATATGGAAGCATAGATATGCTTTTGGGTTTTGGTGTGTGACACAAAACAAAACAGAAGATGACACCACGACTCAAAGTATCATCCTATCTCTAGAGCTATTCGTGGTTGAATTTGAGGATCATATATTTTTTACATAAAAACCAAAAATAGATAAATAAAATCTTTTTGCAGGAATAGCCTTTCAGTAGGGCGATCCCACGTGGCAAGCTCCGGGGGGACAGATCTATCTTTGGGTAATTTGTCGCAATCTATTTATGCTCTTTCTGGTTTGTTACATTATGAATTTCGTGTCTTTTACATGACTTTGCCTAACGTAGCCCCCCCTCTCCCTAGCTACCTAATTCTCCTTTCTTTCAAATAAAAAATTAGCACAAAACTAACGGTACCGATTACATCACAGAGAAAATTTATATGTATATGAGAACAAAATTTATAAATTATACTCATTAATTTAAAATCAACCGTTGATTTTAAGATATCTTCATTAAAAAATGTAACAAATTTCCTTAAAATCTTATAACACCACACACGTTGGTTTTTTTCATAAAACCACACACGTTGTTGACGATAGCGACCAAACCTTCTTGGTTTTCTTGGTTTAAAATAAAAGAATTATTATAGTAAATCACATGTAGATTTTGAACTTTTGAATAAAATTGTTGCACCCCTTTATCGCACCGAAAGCCTAACTTTGAGGTGTTTGGCCATTGGCTCATTTGCAAGTTGAAAAGTGAGGACACCATGAATTAATGACGACATGATTTCTTTCCTCCAGTGTCCAGGGATATTTGAACTTTTCTCTTTTCCTTTTTTTCGAGGGAGAAATTATTCTCGTTCGAGTATTGTATTTTAACTGCAACCAACATAATATTCATTTTAATTAGCTAGCTAGCTGTTGACATAGCCATGACAGGATGCTTACGATGGAGAGCAATTCTGCTCCTTGTTTAATTCTTATCCTCGACCCATGAAAAAATTTAATGTGTTTATGATCGTATTAATATGTGAAGAAACATCAAATGCATGCATGAACCAATTAAAAATTGTGCAACTTTTACGTATCATGCAATGCTGTAATTAATGAATTAATGTATTAATTAAGTGACTTTTTGGATTGAGTGAATTCCAAGTTTCAAACCAATCCAATTTTGTTATTACAAAGCATGCATGAACATTGCGTAAGTTTGGTTTTGACTGCAAACACGAACACTATAGTCACGCAGTTATGTTTTTTTGCTTTTATGACCAAGTCACACCGACCGTAATTACAATTAGTTTAATTTTCCTAAAATCACGGCTTTTTTTTAATGTTTTGTTTTGTTTCTTGTTTTTCTTGTATGGATTGGGTAGGTACATAATTAAATATATTCTTCTTTCGTCTCAAAATGTAATTAAGGGCATACTTTCCCCTATAATTAATGCTATTACAATGTAATTTCAATAAATATACTTCATTGCTCATACTTAACTCGAGACGAACGGTAATTAAGTGCGAGATTAATGACAAAAGCATATAGTCCAAGGTACGGACAAAAGCCACGACATAACCTTATTACTTGTCAATCGGGGTAATATATATATATATGTATATATGATTAATGTTCAAAAAGAAATAGTTTTAAGATAGTTAAAGAAAGAGTAATATTGCAATGTATGAATTGCGCGCGTAATGAGAAGAAAAAAGGGTTCACGATTCGAAGACCCCACCAAATGCCGACTTTAACGAAGAAAGATTTCTTTCTTAAAAACATCTGACCGTTAATTCAGTTAATGAAAAGCCAAAACGTAATACTCCCTCTTCAGTTAACTTGAATTATTGAGTAACCGCACCAATTAAATTAAGGGATACCCACATGAAAGAGTCCAAATGATCGATATTAAGATAGGTTAGTGACGAGTAATGACAATTAAGGTGGTGATGCTACTCTTTTTTAGTGATTTTGAATAAATGATTCCAATTAACAAATTATAAAAAAGGTTGGTTTGATAATTAAGTAGCTAATTAAGGACACTTTAGCTTTGGGGCACCTCCTTTTTTAAGTGAGATAGAGTTCAAATCACACATATAGGTAAAACTTCCTATGAGTTTGTAACTCAATTGTATAGTTACTTTTTTGTAACGAGGGAAAAGAATAAAGTCTCGATCGAGTTCACATGACTGGCATCATATTTATGGTTAAAAAGAAAGGAAAATGTGGCGTAAATTGTAATTGATCTCGAGTAAGATGATGAGTGAAAATTTACCTAGTGATGGGCTGCCCGTAAATTAGAGAGACAAAAAATGGCGACGGTAATTAGCTAGGGATGATCAAGAAGAGACAAGGATGGTGGCAACTTTAATTTGGACATGAATTGAAGGCAGTCCATATATATTGGTTTCCTTTGGAGACTAGTGTCTCCTATTTGTAGGGCACATTGATAGCGCAAGGGACTACTTCCCATAATCACTTGTTTCTTGAAAGATAGTATCTTTCCAAATAGATTCCCATCATCACCACCTTTTCCCCCATTGCTCCAAATTTAATGTGGATATATAGTGTGTGTACGGTGCGTGATTTGTTGAACTCAAGGTGGATGCTAATCAATGGTAATCATCTTGTCGAACGAAAGCTAAGTTCAACATTATCCATGTAATTACTAATGGATAAGAGTGTGTTGTTGTGAGTGATTTAACGCTCGTGACTCTTTATTGAAGAAGTTGCTTGTTAAATCTCTGTGTTAAGTAAAATATGTTATGTGTTTTTAATTTTACTATAATCATCGAAGGGTATATACATGATTTTGAGGTGGGTTTCTAAGTTTGATTAGAGAGAGAGAGATTAATGCTCTTGTTAATTCTTGTTTGATTATTTTTTACTATAACTATATTCAGCAAATAAGACTTAAAGATGGACTAATAGCAAAAGAAGGCCAAGCTTAATTATGCTTAGCAATCAGACAGAGTGGGCTCACCTCTGGCGACTAATTGAAAAGATCCCAAAAAGAAGTGCGACAAGGCAAATGGAACCATGCGTAGGCTACTGTTTAATTACTGCTTAATTAGTACTAATCAAAGTGAAGTCAATAGCTATGAAGTTAACTAATCTTTTTTAAAGCCTATCTGACTTTGGTTTTTTCTATTTATTTTTTTATAAAAAGAAAACAAGAAAGAATAAAGAGTTTTTTTGACCTCTTTTTGGTGCAAAGTTTATTTTACCCCATCACGTCAGTTTTGTCCACCACTAGTTTATTTTACCCTTTGCATTTCAAATCTTTCTAGTACATTTCAGCCCACAAAATCCAAATATGCATATAGCTTCAAGTCCTATGGATGCAAGAATAGGAATAGTACCAAGTCAAAGATTATGGACTTAAAAAGTACATTTAGTCATTTAGAATGATTGAAGTCGCTAATTTTTCTTTTGGGTTGCACTCATATTATTACTAATATTAACAATTTTTTTCTGTTTTGGTCCTTTTAAACTGTTGGGTTAGTCGGCCCAATATCAAGTACCTTCGAGCCCAGCCCAGCTCCTCCCTTTCAATTCCAAATTTCTTTTGCAGGCCCAGTTCCTTGCTGTTATTCTTCTTTCAATGAATTTTAAGCTCAAGAAAAAGGCCAAATTCCTCATTTTTCAACAGCAAAGTCAGGATCTTCAGGTTTTTGTCCACCTCTCCTGCTAGTTGCTGCAAGTTTTCTTGAAGAAATCAACTCGTCCCCCGTCGGTGGTGTACGAGTATAACCGACCTCTCACTATGAATAACATTTCCTTCACGAACAAGGCGTGCGCCTTGTTCGTGCAGACAAGGTTTCAGCTTCTCACATATTGCATCCAACATGTGCTCATCCATCATATCAAACAACTGTACCTGATACAAATTGCAAATTAGAGGACTCGAACTCGAGAAAGTACTACTCATGTACAAGCTAGGTGGTAACTGTATCAGAAAACTTACTCTCCTGACAAGATCAAGGCAGAGGTGACGCTTGATTACGCGCTGCAGATCTACAGGAAGGCTTTTTACGATCGCCTCCTCATCGACTCCGCGAGTTCTGCACCATTTGTATTGGTTATGCTTTCGCACCCTCTCTCTCAATCCGCCAGGAAGCTGCCTGTGATGCATCCACCGTTCGGTGTCAGTCTTCCAAATCCTCCACTGTTCTAACCGTGTTATGGTGGATTGGAGATATATCTGTCAAGAGAAGACAAGTACAAAAAAATAATCTTTAGAAAGTCCTGAAAGGTAAAAAACCAGACGGGTAGTGTTTGTTTGAATTTCTTAGAATGAAAGAAAGTTTCAGGATTTACCTGCGTATTTCCTATTAGCAGAGCGAAAAGAATCAATGCAAGGATTCCAAGAGTGATTGCATAAGCTATTTCTCCAGGATAAGTGCTTGTGGAGAATTCCTGTCCTAAAGAGCTGCAAAATGTACAAGAAAGTAACTTCAATTTTAGTAAAACGTTCAAGAAACAGAAAATTCTGTACATTTTTATGTGGTCTGGTCTACTCACTTCATGTTTCTTTGTGCCCAGCAAAGACAGTAGAAGAATTTCTTGAAGAATCCAGTGGATGTAACTGCAGAAACCAATGCATCACCATATATGCCGAACTCGAAATATCCATTATCTGGACTGCATAGTTCTGTGATATTGGTTGATCTTAACCAGGAAACTCTTCCAGGATCTTCAGCTGCACTACAATCCAGATACGAGTAACGGCAATCTACATCTTCAAGAGCACAAACTTCTCTCCAACAATCTTCCTGCCGCTCGAAAGCTAAGAGGTACCACAAGCATCCTAGAAACTACAAAAATGGTTGGAGAAAAGCAAGTCAGCTAGGGTTACAATTTGGAGAAAAGATTAATTAGTCCTGAGTCCTGACTTACATGACTTGCCAATATGTAGAGCATGAGATTAAAAGCTGCACCAGCCCATGCCGCTTCGAATACTACACCAGTAGCTTGGATGATCTTCTTTGAAAGTGGTGTTAGATTCGAATAGAATCTAGGTTGTTCCCTAACCTTATGAACAATCCCAAGAACCAAAACAAATCGATTATAGAATGATTAATATACATAAACAGCGGAAGCGTACCTATATTAGCCGATGCCATGGAATTGGAAAGGGACTTTTGGTCTTCTGGAGGATGAAATTCTCTCAGGCAAATGGAAACCAAAGCTCTTGCACAGAACCCTTATTTCTGTTTTCTGTATTCTTTATTTTTCTGTATCGTTCTGTTTCCTTGATGAAGAGCCTTTAAATACAATAGAGAAAATTCCTCCAGAGACCAATTCCCAAATAACCAAAATATTAATTACTAATCGGTCCATTAACAATTAGTAATTAATCCGGGAATCTGCACAAACATTAATTTTGCCCCTCGCACTTCTTGATTAGATAATTCAGACCATAAACTTTATTAGATCACTCGATTGGTCTAAATTCAATTAACGGTAACGGATACTAATGTACACATTATTGTCCAAAATCCAACAATCTCCCACTTGGACAATCCGAATTGTACAATCCTTATAGTACCGACCGTTAATTTCCTGAATGCTAGCATAACTCTTGTCTAATCCAATCCGGTCCGTCGGTTTCATTAATGTCAGAACCAAAAGAGCAGTCGCCGCATCTCATGGCAACTAAACTCATGATGATTACAGACTTAACTAACCAACGACATGGATCCAGTGCGCATGTGCAGCATGGAAATACATGTAAAATGATCTGTTCATATCTATTTCCAACTGATCCACTTTAAACTTTATGAGATCAAAAGAATATCAGAGCGCATATTGAAACAGAAATCAATATCCATAAACTATGAAAATGCGCATATTGAAACAGAAATCAATATCCATAAACTATGAAAATAAATACATAGTCAATACATCCTGTGAGCCATAATGGTACAAAACATAACTCCCACTAATCTCAGGCATCTAACCTAATGACACCCATGCTCGATACATGGCCATGAAATGCAACAAGTGTCAATGCCTTAGTGAGCGGATCCGCAACCATAGCATTTGTACCCAATAACTCAATGCTCACAAGACCTCTCTGAATTCTTTCTTTAACAGCAAGGAACTTGATGTCGATGTGCTTCGACTTGGATGTTCTCCGACTATTGTTGGAGTACAGCACTGCAGCCCGATTGTCACAATAGATCCTTAAGGGTCTCTCGATCCCAGTGACAACTCGCAGTTCCTTGACCATATTTCGCAACCAAATCGCATGACTGGATGCCCCGTAGCAAGCTACGGACTCAGCCTCCATAGTGGAAGAAGCGACGAGTGACTGTTTGGCGCTCTTCCAAGAAATGGCCCCACCAGCCAGCAGAAAGACGAAACCTGATGTCGATCTCCGACTGTCCTGGCATCCAGTGAAATCAGAATCAGAATACCCAATGATCTCAAGCTGATCTGATCTCCTGTACGTGAGCATATGGTCTTTCGTTCTCTGCAGGTACCGAAAGACCCTTTTGGCTGCGACCCAATGATCCCTCCCGGGATTGCTCTGATATCTGCCCAACATACCAACTATATACGCAAGATCTGGACGGGTACAAACTTGAGCATACATGATGCTTCCCACAGCCGAAGCATATGGAATACCTTCCATGAGCTTGCGGTCCAAATCGGTCTTAGGACACTAGTCTAGGCTAAATTTCTCACCTTTGGAGATAGGGGTATCATGTGGCTTACAATTCTGCATGCTGAACCTTTTAAGAACTTTATCGATGTAACCCTTATGTGACAACCTGAGGATACCCTCTGAACGATCCCGATGGATCTGTATCCCAAGCACAAAAGAAGCTTCACCAAGGTCCTTCATCTCAAACTGAGTTGAAAGGAATGCCTTAGTATCCTGAAGAAGGTTTACATCATTTGTAGCAAGCAGAATATCATCCACATAAAGCAGTAAAAACATAAACCTACTCCCACTGAATTTATGGTACAGACAGTCCTCTACTGTATTTACCTCAAAACCGTATGAAGTAATAATTCGATGGAACTTCAGGTACCATTGACGAGATGCCTGCTTGAGCCCATAGATAGACTTCTTCAATCTACAAACCAACTGACTATCCTCGTGAGAGGTCAAGCCATCTGGTCGCTTCATGTAGATTTATTCCTCAAGATCCCCATTGAGGAAGGCAGTCTTTACATCCATCTGATGTAGCTCAAGATCAAAATATGCCACAAGAGACATGATAGTCCTAAAAGAGTCCTTCGAAGAAACTGGAGAGAAGGTCTCTTTATAGTCTATTCCTTCCTTCTGGGTGAATCCTTTCGCAACAAGACGTGCCTTGTACCTCTCAATATTGCCTTGTGAATCCCGTTTGGTTTTTAAAACCCATTTACATCCGATCGGTTTCACATTTTTAGGCAATGGTACAAGTTCCCACACGTCATTGTCCTTCATGGATTGAAATTCATCCCCCATGGCCCGTATCCACTTTTGAGCATCAGAACAGCTAGTAGCCTCAATGAAAGTGATTGGGTCACCCTCTAATGAGTCAATAGCATCCTCATGTTCTTGCAGAAATACGACATAATCATCCGGAATCGCACTTCTTCTCACTCTAGTGGACCTCCTGAGAGGCATATTTTCATGGTTCTCAACCATATGAGGTTGATGAGTTTGATCTGGCAGAGGTTCCTGTAGGACTTCCTGATGATCCACAGGTAAATCATGTGGGTCCTGATGGTCTTCAGGTATAACCTGATGACCTGGTCCTGCAGGAGGATCAACGATGTTGTTTCTTGCTTGCTGAGGAACAAGAACTGGAACATGAACAATAAGCTCATCTTGTCCCTCAGGTACTGCCTGATGAGGTATAGCTGAATCCTCATCAAAAACGACATCGGTTCTCCTATCTTCCCCCTCAAACTCAACATCCTCAAAGAACCGGGCATTTCCCGTCTCAAAGAATGTGCGGGTAGTAGGATTATAAAACTTATAACCCCTTGACCTCTCCGGATAGCCAACAAAATAGCAACTAACAGTCCTTGAGTCCAGTTTTCTTTCATCAGGCCTATAAGGCCTAGCCTCAGCTAGAGATCCCCAAACCTTAATATGCTTTAGGACAGGCTTTCTGCCAGTCCATAATTCATATGGGGTTTTGTTTGTTGCTTTGGTTGGTATCCTGTTGAGAATATAGGCTGCAGTTCCTAAGGCATCTCCCCAGAGTGATATAGGCAAGGTGGTATTGGCAATCATACTCCTCACCATATCTTTAAGGGTACGGTTCCTCCTTTCAGCTACACCATTCATGGTCGGAGACCCCGACATGGTGTACTGTGGAACTATCCCACACTCATCGAGAAACTGGGCAAATGGCCCAGGACGCTGTTCACCTGATCCATCATATCGACCGTAGTATTCGCCACCACGATCTGATCTGACAGCCTTTATAGTCTTTCCGAGTTGATTCTCAACTTCGGCCTTAAAAGACTTGAAAGCGTCTAATGCCTCGGACTTTTCCTTTAGAAGATACAGATACCCATAACGGGAGAAGTCATCTATGAACGTGATAAAATATCGTTGACCATTCCAAGATGCTGTAGGGAATGGACCACAGATATCGGTATGTATCAACCCTAGATTTTCCGTACTTCTCTTAGCCTGAAATCTTCTCTTGTCAGTCGTTTTGCCCTTTATGCACTTGATACAGACCTGTTGGTCTGTGTGATCAAGTGCCTGAAGGATCCCGTCTGACACAAGACGATCTATTCTCGTTTTAGAGATGTGACCTAAACGCTTGTGCCATAGTCTGAATGAATCCTCAGTTGACAATTTTCTTTTAGTCCCTCTAGCCTCGCCAACATTACATTCATTATTGCTATCGACTGTATGCAATAAATATAAGCTGTCACAATCATTCAAAACACCAGTACCAACCAGAGTAGAATTAAGATAAATGAGACTTTTATTATTTCCAAATCTGATTACATAACCTTCTCTGTCCAAAATAGGAACAGAAATCAGACTTCGTCTAAATGACGGTACATAAAAAGTCTCTCTTAATTCTAAGCATATCCGGTGCTAAGAATCAGCTCAATGGTGGCAATGCCCTCGACCGGTACCGGGTCACCTGCTCCCATGTAGAGAAATCTCTCACTTGCCTGGGGCATCCGGTACTCCCTGCAGCCCTGTAAAGAAACACTTATGTGTTTAGTGGATCCTGTATCTAACCACCAAGTGTTCTTAGCTACAGAAATGAGAAGGGACTCAGAACTAACAAGAGAAAGTGATGTACCTCTCTTCTTTATCCAAGCAGCATACTTGGCACAGTCCTTTTTCTGATGGCCTGCCTCCTTGCAGAAGAAACACTTGCTTGCTTTATTCTCAGTGGCTGAGACTTTAGGTTTCTTCTGAGAAGCGGGCCCTGCAGCACTCTTGCCTTTCCTCTTCGCACTGAATGAAGAGGCAGTAGCAGTAGCCAAATGAGCACTGTCCAGCTTGAGAACCTTTAGGCGGTCTTGTTCTTGAACCAGCTGAACCGTAAGCTGGTCAATAGACCACTTGTTCTCCTGGCAGTTGTAGCTCACCTCAAATTGACTGTACTGAGGTGGCAGAGAGGTCAAAATATGGTGTACCAGATAATCATCCGGTAACTCAATCTTTAGTGACCTCAACTTATCTGCCAAATTGAGAACTTCCTGGACATACTCCCGAATGTCGCCAACACCCGAGTACTTTACGGTCGAGAATTTGAGAATAGTATCGCTAATCTCGGCTTTCTCTAGTCAAGAAGTCGCTGACCTTCGGAGATGGAGCTTATCATGACTAAACGGCAGGCTCTGTTTGATTGTACCCAGTCCTCGTAAGCAAGGCGGTCCTTATCCTCGCTATCGGAGTCTGGCTTCTGAGGACAATCCTTATACAGAGCCTGGTCCATTTTCATGCAACAGAGCGCCGTCTCCACCTTTAGCTTCCATAACGCAAAGTTACCGGAAGTCAGAAGTGGGATGCTGTTCATGTTGGCAGAAACAGATCTTGCTGAGTTCATATCTGAAAGAACACAACACTTTAATTAGCTCACTTTATAAAAAAAAGGCTCTTAATGAATAACATATCGATAAAATCGAAAAAGATGTTTATTAGGTTTCAAAATAATTAACTTAAAGTAAATTTTATTATTTTGAATAATTAAACATCATAAAGTTTAGATGTTTATAAGGGTTCAAAATAATTAAATTTTAAAGAAAATTGGAATAACAATAAGGGAGCTTTTTTAAGCTTTGCTTGACTATACTATTTTAATTAACCAATCAGAATAGTCAAGCAAAGCTTAAAAAAGCTCCCTTATTGTTATTCCAATTTTCTTTAAAATTTAATTATTTTGAACCCTTATAAACATCTAAACTTTATGATGTTTAATTATTCAAAATAATAAAATTTACTTTAAGTTAATTATTTTGAAACCTAATAAACATCTTGTCTTTATGATATTTAATTTTCCAAAATAATTAAATAACTTTAAATTAATTATTTTGAAACCCAATAAACATCTAGGCTTTATGATGTTTAATATTCAAAATAATTAAATAGCTTTAAATTAATTATTTTGAAATTTAACAAACATCTAGACTTTATGATGTTTAACATTCAAAATAATTAAATAACTTTAAATTAATTAATCACACGATTAATTAATTATGCTTTTTTTTTTTTTGGGGGGAAAAAATGGGCCAAAATAGCCCAAAAACCCAAAATGGGCCATGCCCATGCGCTGGCCCATGCCACAGCCGGCCAAGGCCAGCCTTCCCATGCGCTGGGCCGCGCCTCACAGCGCTGGCCCATGCCAGCCAGCCAAGGGGCTGGCTGCCCTTTATGCGCTGGGCCTGAACAGGCCCATGCGCTGCCAGCCTAAAGGCTGACGTTTCCCTTATGCGCTGGGCCTTTGCCCAGCGCTGCCAGCCCAAGGGGCTGGCCTTTTCCTCGTCCGCATGACAGCCAACGCTGTCATGCAACCCTAGTGCCTATGCACTAGGTACAGCAGCAACTTGCAGCCGCCGCACAGCACCAGTAAATAATTTCCAATTGCCATGTTCCAATTTCAGCATTGAAAATTAAATAAATTCTCATACAGATTAATTCCATTTACCCAAAATAAATTCCAGGTATAATAATCCAGCAACAAAATATATTGCCTTTAATCAATCCTCAATCATGCATCGTAACAAATAATTAATCATGCATAAAATCGAATTTGTTTAGGCTCCGCTACCAATTGTTAGATTCGAATAGAATCTAGGTTGTTCCCTAACCTTATGAACAATCCCAAGAACCAAAACAAATCGATTATAGAATGATTAATATACATAAACAGCGGAAGCGTACCTGTATTAGCCGATGTCATGGAATTGGAAAGGGACTTTTGGTCTTCTGGAGGATGAAATTCTCTCAGGCAAATGGAAACCAAAGCTCTTGCACAGAATCCTTATTTCTATTTTCTGTATTCTTTATTTTTCTGTATCGTTCTGTTTCCTTGATGAAGAGCCTTTAAATACAATAGAGAAAATTCCTCCAGGGACCAATTCCCAAATAACCAAAATATTAATTACTAATCGGTCCATTAACAATTAGTAATTAATCCGGGAATCTGCACAAACATTAATTTTGCCCCTCGCACTTCTTGATTAGATAATTCAGACCATAAACTTTATTAGATCACTCGATTGGTCTAAATTCAATTAACGGTAACGGATACTAATGTACACGTTATTGTCCAAAATCCAACAAGTGGAACCATAAGGAATAGCCTTAGCAGATACTGGATTAAGATACAGACGCGGACAATGTTTCTCGTATGGTCATCAGATGAACCCCTCAGACTTGGAATCACAATGCATATCACCACCTGAAGAATCGTATCGAAACAAGTTCCAAACTTTCAGAAAGAATCTATCAACCAAGCCATTTCTAGTCTACATTTTTCTAAAGGGATAATAGTGTTTAAAACCTTTGAACTTAAGTCGAAAAACACAAACCTCCTCTCAATTAAAAAAGTTGACAAACGGGTCCCTAAACTAAAAGTCACACTAATCCCAATTCCTGCCGTCAGTCAAACTAACTTTCTGTTAGTTGTGACCTTTGACAACCGGTTGCTACTTATTTACTATAATGTCATTATGTATTAAATAATATAATTAATTTAAAGTTTTTAGAAAAAATAATATAATTAATTTAAAATATCAGAAAGAATTTAAAAATTCCAAAAAGAATTAAAAAATCGGTAAAAAAATTTAAAAGTAAGAAAATATGAATTTCCAGAATTTCTTTCTTTCGTTTCTTTTGTTTAATTATTTTCTTATGCTGCATTTTCATATCCAAAAATTCCAAAATTCTAAAATTTTCAAGATTTCCGCAAAACCAACCACATCAACACCAGCCACTGCCACCTCCCGCCTCATCCGCAAAAGTAGTACAACCCCGTGCCTCTTCATTTTTCAGTCCACTTTCTTAGATCTGGATCCACAAATTACCAAGAACCCATCTGCACAAACCTAAATCTGAACTAGATCTACAAACCAGCAACCACCCAAACCGCAACTCCACTTTCCTAGATCTAGATCCACAAATTACCAAGAATTCATCTGCACAAACCCAAATCTGAACCAGATCTACAAACCAGCAACAACCCAAACCGCAACTCCATCACAGTCAAACCACAACCCAACATTGAACTCTCGGCTGATGCTGGTGGAGGAGGAGTTGCTGGTTGGGTTTGATGATGACGAGGTGGCGGGATCCCACCATGGTTGTGTTGGGTATGTGGAGTCTGATATATACCACATCGCTAACATAGGGAATGGAGGCCGGCCCTTTCCCTATAAATAGACTCTCTTGTAATTGTAAAACTAACGAATATTAAGACTAATAATATTTGTGCGGTTTGTGGAGTGCGGCTAGACCGATACCACGTTAATCTCGTGTCTTGTCTATTGTCGTTTATCTTTCTCAATCTAGGTTATCTTTCGGTCTCCTACTCAAGTAATTCCTAACAACTGGTAGCGGAGCAAGGTTAGCAAGTAGGAGCGATGGCAGACGATGGGAAGATAAAGATCGACAAGTTTGATGGGACAGACTTTGGATTTTGGATGCAAGTCGAGGACTTGCTGTATCAGAAGAAGCTGCACGAACCGTTAGAGGAGAAAAAGCCAGAGGCGATGAAACAACAAGATTGGGACTTATTGGATAGGCAGGATCTAGGTGTGATACGGTTGACACTGGCGAAGAACGTTGCTTACAACATCGTTGGTGAGAAGACTACACACAGACTGATTAAGGCATTATCAAATCTGTACGAGAAGCCCTCTGCAGCTAATAAGGTATATTTGATTCGTCTATTAGTCAATACGAGGATGAAAGAAGGTGGTTCTGTTGCTGATCATGTGAACGAATTTAATTCTATACTGTCTAGATTAGTTTCCGTTGGGATTACATTCGATGATGAAGTACAGGCCTTATTGTTGTTGTCCTCGTTACCTGACAGCTGGTCAGGGTTTGCCACAGCAGTTAGTAGTTCGTCTGAGACTACTAAGCTAACGTTCACAGGAATTCGCGACTCAATTCTTGGAGAAGATATTCGTAGGAGGAATTCTGGGGAATCATCGGGCTCTTTGTTGAGTATGGATGGTAGAAGCAGGCAAGTTGGGAAGGGGCAGAATCAAGGGCGTAACAGATCGAAATCCAGGAAGAGAGGGCAGTCCAAGAATCGCAAGGATATTGTGTGCTAGAATTGTCAAAAGACTGGTCACTTCAGGAATCAGTGTAAGGCTCCTGTAGTTCCTAAACCAAAGAAGAATGATGGTAACTCAGTTAACATAGTGGAAGAAGTTAGTGATGATGCGCTGATTTGTTGTGTTGAGTGTTCTATTGAATCTTGGGTCATGGATTCTGGTGCATCATTCCATGCCACTCAAAGCAAGGATTTAATGCTAAATTTCAGATCTAGAAATTTTGGCAAAGTTCGTCTTGCTGATGACGAGACTTTGGACATTGCAGGTATGGGAGACATCAAAGTCAGAACTTCCTTTGGAACAATCTGGTTGTTAAAAGATGTTAGATACGTTCCTGGACTCAAGAGGATGCTGCTCTCTGTGGGTCAGTTGGATGAGGAAGGGTATCGTGTTATCTTTGGAAGCAGACAATGGAAGGTTGTGAAGGAGAATTTGGTTGTTACTCGTGGTGATAAGGTTGGAACTCTTTATACTATGGAACAATCATGTGACGAGGTTAATGCAGTCACTGATGATGTTGGTCCATCGACTCTTTGGCACCAAAGGCTTGGGCATATGAGTCAGAAGGGTATGAAGTTGCTGGTTTCTAAAGGTAAGATTCTGAAACTGAAGAATGTGTTGGATTCTGTGAACCATGTGTGTTTGGGAAGCAGAAACGAGTTACTTTTGCAAAATCAGGGAATGCACCCAAGTCTGGGAAGTTAGAACTAGTTCATACAGATGTGTACGGACCGAATACAGTTACCTCCTTGGGAGGATCACGCTACTATGTCACTTTCATTGATGATGCCACTAGGAAGGTGTGGGTTTATTTTCTGAAAAATAAATTTGACGTGTTTGAAACCTTTAAGAAGTGGAAGGCAGAAGTTGAAAACCAGACAGGGTTGAAGATTAAGAGCCTGAAATCAGATAATAGGGGTGAATACAGCAGTGATGAGTTCAAAGCCTATTGTGTAGAACACGGAATTAGAATGATAAAGACTATTCCTGAGACACCGCAGCAGAATGGAGTTGCAGAGCGAATGAATAGGACTTTGAATGAGAGAGCCAAGAGTATGAGGATACATGCAGGTTTGCCAAAGATATTTTGGGCAGATGCAGTTAGTACAGCGACATATCTCATTAACAGAGGATCCTCAGTTCCTTTGGGGTTCAAGATTCCAGAGGAAGAGTGGCAAGAAAAAGAGGTAAATCTCTCACACCTGAGAGTTTTTGGTTGTGTTTCTTATGTGCGGGTTAAAGATTCTGACAGGGATAAGCTTGATCCTAAAGCAAAGAAGGTTACTTTTATTGGCTATGGCTCAGATGAAATGGGATACCATTTCTGGGATGAGTTGAACAGGAAAGTCATTAGAAGCAGAGATGTCACCTTCAATGAGAATGCAGTGTATAAGGATAAGTTTGCAGCAAATTCTGAAACTACAAAGAAACAAGCAGTAAAAGAGCAGATTGTGTTGGAAGACATTACAGAGGATGTTCTTGCAGGGGACAGTGGGAGTTTGGCAAACAGAGATGCTGAGGAGGCAGTCCCAGTTGCCCCAGATGTTGCAGTAAGAAGATCAAATGGGTTCGCTTGAGAAGAATGAGACTTGGTCGTTGACTAAGTTACCAGCAGGAAAGAAGGCTTTGCAGAATAAATGGGTGTTTAAGATTAAAGAAGAACTTGATGACAGCAAGAGATACAAGGCAAGGTTAGTGGTGAAAGGTTTTCAGTAGGAAAAGGGCATTGACTACAATGAGATTTTTTCTCCGGTTGTCAAGATGACTACTATCAGACTTGTTTTGGGTATCGTGGCTGCAGAGGAATTACATCTAGAGCAGCTAGATGTGAAGACCGCGTTCTTACATGGTGATCTTGAGGAGGACATCTAAATGATACAGCCAGAGGGATTTCCGGTAGCTGGGAAAGAGGACATGGTTTGCAAGCTGAAAAAGAGCTTGTATGGTTTGAAGCAAGCACCAAGACAGTGGTACTTGAAATTTGACAGCTTTATGATGAGGAGTGGGTACACGAGGAGTATTATGGATCATTGTTGCTATGTTAAGCAATTTGATTCATCTTATATTATATTGTTGTTGTATGTTGATGAAATGTTAATCGCAGGATCTGACATGAGGGAAATCAACAAGTTGAAGAGACAGATGTCTCTAGATTTTGAGATGAAGGATTTGGGTCCCTCAAAACAGATACTTGGTATGAGCATCATCAGAGATAGAAGTGAAGGTACTCTGAAATTGTCACAAGAGAAGTACATTGGGAAGGTGTTAAATAAGTTTAACCTCCAAGATGCGAAGATCAGAAGTACGCCTTTGGGAGCCCACTTCAATCTCACAAAGAAGCAGTCACCTCAAACGGATGAAGACAAGGAAGGAATGGCTAATGTTCCGTATGCATCTACAGTTGGTAGTTTGATGTATGCTATGGTGTGCACGAGACCAGACATTGCTCATGCAGTGAGAGTTGTTAGCAGATTCATGTCTAATCCTGGGAGAGAGCATTGGGAGGCCGTTAAGTGGCTGCTACGCTACTTGAAAGGTACCTCTAAGGTTGCATTATGTTTTCGCAGGAAAGATGTAATCTTGGAAGGATTCACTGATGCAGATTTGGGTGGTTGTGAGGATACAAGAAAGAGTACTACGTGATATACTTTCACCTTGGGTGGCACAACAGTTAGTTGGATGTCTCGACTTCAAAAGAGTGTTGCTCTTTCAACAACGGAAGCAGAGTACATGGCTATTTCAGAAGCCAGCAAGGAAATGATTTGGTTGAAGATTTTTTTTGAGAAGTTGGGCAAGAAACAGGAAGACAACGCTCTGTACAACGACAGTCAGAGTGTCATTCATCTTGCGAAGAATCCTGTGTTTCATGCTAGGACAAAACACATCCAGTTGAGATATCACTTTATCAGGGAGTTGATTAGTGATGGTACTTTGTCCTTGAAGAAAATCCTTGGTTCAAGGAATCCAGCAGATATGCTGACCAAGGTGGTTACTAAAGAGAAGTTGAAGTTTTGCATAGCTTCAACTGGCCTTCAGAACTGACTGTTGAAGAAAGCTCAGCACATATAGAGTTGCTTAATGTTGTGGGTTTTACTAGAGTTACATAGTGAGAGTGGACCTGTGATCAGTCTCCAAGTGGGAGATTGTTGGGTATGTGGAGTCTGATATATACCACATCGCTAACATAGGGAATGGAGGCCGACCATTTCCCTATAAATAGACTCTCTTGTAATTGTAAAACTAACGAATATTAAGACTAATAATATTTGTGCGGTTTGTGGAGTGCGGCTAGACCGATACCACGTTAATCTCGTGTCTTGTCTATTGTCGTTTATCTTTCTCAATCTAGGTTATCTTTCGGTCTCCTACTCAGGTAATTCCTAACAGGTTGGTCAACAAATTAGGAATTTTATTGTGGTTAAATTTAATGGTCATGGAGGAAGAGAGTGAGATGCGGAGGAGTGAGGATTGGAAACTGGAAAGAGAGGTGAAGGTGGGATCTTTGATTATAGAGAGAGGGAGGAGGATGAGGTGCAGTACCTGGAAAATGGAAAATAGAAAATAAAAGAGGTGAGAAATGCTTTAGTAAAGAAAAAAGAAAAAGAAGGATGAGGTACAGTGCAGGCGTGGAGGTGAGAAATGCTTTAGTAAAGAAAAAAGAAAAAGAAAGAAAGAAATAAAAAATAATGGAAAATAATGGAAAATAAAAAGAAACAAAGGTAAAAAGGAAAGAAAAAAAAGGGAAAACAAAAGAGAAAAAATTTAACAACAATTTTTTTAATTTTTTTAATTTTAAATTTTTAAATTTTTTGGAATAAGAAAATAAGAAAGAAAGAAATTTTGGAATTTTTGGAATAATAAAATAAGAAAGAAAGAAATTTTTAAATTTTAATTTTTTTTTACATAATTACCTGTTGTAGCAGGTAACCCTAACAGAATATTTAAGTTGACTAACGGTAAAGGAGGTGGATGTCGTTGACTTTAAGTGCAGGGGAGGTGAAATAAAAAGTTTAAAGTTGAGGGGAAGTTTCTGGTTTTAGCGTTAGTACAGGGGCCTAAATGCTATTACTCCTTTTCTAAATAAGTGTTTTCTGATAACAATCTGCTGACAAACCTGAGGAATGGGCAGGGCAGCTAAAGCATCGAGCCAGAATTTCTTACGAAGGTATCTTGATGCAATCTTTGAAGGATCTAAAACCAGCTCTCCTCTCCCAAATACCCAAGAGGAAGGAGCAGCATACGCGGTTCGGAATTGGAAGAAAATGTGGATCAGGTAGAACACATCAATGACTGTCCTGATGACCATTAGTGCAGTTTCCATGTGGTTAGGTACATCAAGGCATATCTCCTCCTTTCTAGCTCTTGGCAACAAAAGAAATAAAGGGTCTATAAATGATGAGATGAAACATGCTGCAAAGAAAATCCTGTTCCATCTTTTTCTGACAGGTCCTCGAGGATCGAACACCGCCTTTTCGTCATCATAATCTTCAGAGAAGACTCTAGAGAGTGTCTTTTGAGGCAAGGACTTGTGTATCGAAACCTTCTGAACGAGCCTGCAAGAGGTTTCAACAGAAAATCTTTTAAGAGGTCAGACGTTCAAATCAATTTATAATAAAAGAAACGAGAACGAGTTAAAGTAACTTATAGATAAATAGGGCTTACCTATTCATTATAGATTGAAGATGTTGAGGTAACATGTTACACTTCAAGCACAAGAAAATGGCATAAGGTTTCTGTTATAGAAGAAAACTATTAAGCTAATGGTATTTAAATAGTTTGGTCAGTAATGATAATGGAAAATAAGAAAACAGAAGGGGGAATTTATGCATTAGAGCGCAACGGTGTCGTTTATCAGTTATAAGATGCTGGTGGTGATACTGAACTTACAGTTTCTGCCCTTGTGTGAACAACAATAGTAGTTCTGACGGCAGAATTTTAGATTTTACAGTAGCAGAGGGAAATGACAGGAAAATGACAAGTTTGACTTCTAGCAGTTAGTTATGAACTGTTTGGATCCTTTTTCGGTTGGATCAGTTGACTTTTGCGTTCTTTTTTAAATCAAAAAACAAGATCATGAAATTCTGAAACATAGTTTCCAAGATAACTTATATGCTCAGCACTATTTGAACAGACAAAAAATATCGTCCGTTCTTAACTTAAGTCTCATGAATATGGGGAATGGACCCTTAAACCATCGGGTTAATGAAAAATTTGGTATCTGTACTCGAATTGAATGACTGATTTGACACCTTTTCTTTTTTTTCACTCTTAAGTGGTATCTGTATTCAACATGAATGTCACATTTGGTACCTGCCTCTAACACCGTCAACGAAAAGCCGTTAACCCGCCTACGTGGCATGCCATGTCATACGCCACGTCAGACATGGCTGGCGTGTCATGCCACGTCATCCAAAATAAAAAAATCCAAAAAATTATAAAGTTTCCCTAAAAAATTTGAATTAACATAAAAATTTATAGATTTTTTATATTTTTTCTGGATTTTTAGGTTAATTCAAAAAAAATTATAGAATTTTACATTTTTTTGGGAATTTTTACATTTTTTTAGAATCTTAACATTTTTTTTGTAGTTTTAACATTTTTTTGAATTTTTAGATTAATTAATACTCCCTCTGTACCCGTATAACTGACGTTGTAGAATAGTTGGGCTGATGTTTGGGTTGCAATTTTTTTGTTATTTTATTGTTTCATGTTTCAAAACTACCCTTACTTTTTTCTCTTTTCACAAGCCAACTCATTCTCTCCTTCATCATTGAAAGCAATGCTTTCCCGTGAAAAAAACTGGACAGCAGTTTGTAAATAGAGTGGAAGCAAGAGGCCCTTTTGGTAATGTTGCAAAAGTATGTGTATTGGGAAAGGCAAAATGACAATTAAAGTGGTCCTACAAATTCGTAGGAAAGTGTCAATTATTATGGTCCGGAGGGAGTATTTATTTGGAATTTTTACATTTTTTCTGTATTTTTAGGTTAATTCAAATTTTTTATAGAATTTTCACATTTTTTTGGGAATTTTTTCAATTTTTTAATATTTTTTTAGATTTTTTTATTTTTTTATAAATTTAACATTTTTTTGGATTAAGTAAATATTTATTTAGAATTTTTACATTTTTCTGGATTTTTATTTTAATTCAATTTTTTTATAGAATTTTTACAATTTTTTGGGAATTTTTATAACTTTTTTACATTTTTTTGGATTTTTTTGGATGACGTGGCATGACACGTCAGCCGTGTCTAACGTGGCATATGATGTGGCATGCCACGTAGGCGGGTTAACGGCTCTTCGTTGACGGTGTTAGAGGCAGGTACCAAATGTGACATTTATGTTGAGTACAGGTACCACTTAAGAGTGAAAAAAAGAAGAGGTGCCAAATCAGTCATTCAATTCGAGTACAGGTGCCAAATTTTTCATTAACCCTAAACCATCAGCAGCAATGTGTTTTTGGGAGGGTTATTGGGGATTATTGGGTGCAGCAGCGTGTCTTTGGCGTGTCAAATTTGGACAAGGAAAGCTCGGGTGCCAAATTTTGACACCCGAGTTTTTCTGACAGTGGGACCCCCCACTGTCAGTTTATTTATAAAAAAGAAAAAAATTAGGTGAACCAATGGCAGCGCGACGCGTGGCGCGCTGCCATTGGCCACCAAATTCTTTCTCTTTTTTTTCCCTCATTTTTTAAATGGGGTTTTTTATAATAAATACTGAAAATAATTTTATAAAAAATATACCATTATTTTTAATTTTTTGAGATCTATAAATAGAGACTAGGTTTGTATTATTTGGACACTAAAAAAAAATTAGAGTTTTTAACATTTTTTTTCATTTCTTTCTTTTTTAAATACTTTTTTTCATAATAATTACTCAAAATAATTTTATTAAAAAAATACCATTATTTTTAATTTTTTGAGATCTATAAATTGATACTAGGTTTGTATTATTTGAAAACTAAAAAAAATTCGAGTTTTTTTACTTTTTTTTTCTTTTTTTTTCTTTTTTAAATGCATTTTTTTATAATAATTACTCAAAATAATTTTAAAAAATATACCATTATTTTTATTTTTTGAGATGTATAAATGAAATTTAATTAATTTTTATTAAAAATATATTATTTATTATTTATTATATTATAAAAAATAATTATTATAGTAATTATAAATTTAATAAGAAAAATAAATGAAAAATATGGTGGGGTATATGATTAAATGATGTGGAATGGAGAGAAAGTGAATAACACCCTGAAAAACACATTGCTGTGAGAAGTGGGTGTTATTTGATAATTTGGTTGGGTGTTAAGCTGATGTGGCAGGAGAAAAAAATAAATAACACCCTAAATTTGACACCCACTACGGATAGTCTTATTATAGGGCTTGACTATGCTTGATCAAAGTTAGCCACTTATCAGTAGAGTAGAAAGAATGCTTGAAAAGATACAATTTAAAAGAGAAAAAAAGTTGATCTGGGAATGAATTAACTTGGTCTCGTCGTTTACGATTACGACTTGGTAATATTGTTGTGCTTGCTTCTAACGGCTAGCTTGTAATAAGCCATTGTACTGATCTTATTTTCATTTTCAAATCCAGGAACAAGCGACCATTTACCAGCATAAATCCAACAAAAAAATAACTAGAAAGCATGACGGAGAAATGACAATCAAATGGTCAGGTTTTTCCATAGGAAGGTAAAATTAAGTTGATGGAATAGCAATCTCGTTCAAGAATTGCTAAACTCGACAAAGGACAACTTTTTCAGTGAAGATTATTTGATTCTAAGGCTTAAACTCGAGACCTATATTAAGGCAGGACAAACTCCTCCACTCGACCACAACTAACGCTGAGTTTTCAGCCAGTTTCGTTTTCTCCTGTAAGCCAGGTTTTCTGGGAAATCAGTACACACGGAGAGAGAATAAACAGACTCGCCGCTGGAATCAACCAAAACTAAACGCAATCAACCAACTAATAGTGTCACAACTTTGCATCTTAATTCTGATCTTTCATTCCCTGCAATTCAATTGACATCTTTCGTTCACAAAGTTCTTCTAGCACAACATTTCATGAAAATCCAAAAGAGTAAAATAAATCCATATAATCAAGCCCATAATTGGACTACATATGAGTTTGTAATCATGATATTCAGAACATACATTGGTAAATCTTAGCAAACACACCGAGAATCTTATCGTCTAGAAACCTAATTGAAGTCATACAACTGTCGCATTCATACATGGCATGGGCACTGAGGGAAATTCGGTGTATGGTTTTGTCACTAGATGAACTTCGTATACATTTTGAGAGATGGAAAAACATTAGACTCTGTCCCTGTTACAAGGATTAGAGAAATAAGTTTTTCCACAGAGGCCTACAAAATGGATCAGAAGTTGGTTCAGCTTAATGAAAACCAAACTCTCTGCAAATACAGTAAGGCACATACCTGAATTATAAACTCGCGGAGAAGATAAAGGAAAGGCTTAGTTCTCAAAACTGGCGCCTTGGCCTAGATTCAGCAACAGAGACTCGAATCGGTCTGCCATCCAATTCCTGTGCCAAACAAATGTCAGTGTAAGCATCGAAGTACACAGAGTGACAGAAGCTGATATCAGAATCAGATTTCCTGTTCTGAACAGGGCTTCTGAACATAAAATAATCATATACTTTTATTCACAACAGCTTCATGTACATCCAATGAGAAATAATGCATTATCTTCTAACAAGAAAGAGCCACAGAAATACTTTGCGCGCAGACCTAGCACTTAGAATTGGAAGGTGGTGATGGGTCAAAAATGATTGAAAACCAACGTGCACATGAAAGTAAAAAATGTTAGGAAGCGTAATGTTGTTGAATGACACCTTATATGAGCTGCATGCAAATCTGTTACACAACTAGCAATTCTGATTCAATAGTAGGCAGATTAACCAATGATTTTCATCAAAGACACATGCATCATCAAGAAGGGGGTGGGGGGGAACTTACAGAACCGTCCAAGGACTCAATGGCGCTGTCAACCTCTTCAGAAGAGCTGTAAGTAACAAAGCCAAAGCCCCTTGATCTGCCACTTTCCCTGTCATACACCACCTTAGCGTCGACCACCTTCCCATGGTCGCTGAAGAATGTCTCAAGTGCCAAGTTATCAACACTCCAAGAAAGGTTACCGACATAAAGACGGTTAGCAGAATCAAAACTACCACCAGCTCTGGGCTCTCTAGGAAAGGTAGTTCCCTTTTCTGGAGGAGGTCCAGCATTCACTCTCAGTGGCCTCCCTTCAAGTTCCTGCGCAACAAACTTCCACTCAGAACCAATAACAAACCTCAACCCCAAAGATACAAAATTTGGCAATTATGGCACCACTGAATAAGTTTATTTGTCCAAAAACTAGGCGTCGTGCAAATATCTCATGTCCTTTACCCACAATACAATCTCCTTATTCTTACTCTTAAGGAACAATCTCCTTTATTTAGTTTGGCATATCAAATTAACGGTGAATGCAAAAGATAGCAAGTATTTGTCCAAAAGAGGAATTAACAATAAAAATGACTTACGTAGCCATTCAATTGTTGAGCAGCTCTTTCAGCTTCCTCAGAAGTTGACATTGTCACAAAACCAAAGCCTCTGCTCCGCCCAGTTATCTTGTCATATATTACCTTTCAAAAAATGGGGGAAAAAAAACTTTAGCACTCCAATTTCACAAAAAAAGAATTAAGATAAACAAAACCAGAATAATTACAGTAAATTAAGATCACAAAAAAAGAAAACTCAAAGAGAGCAATTAAGATTTCAATTTTCATAGGAAAATGAATACCTCAGCGACTTCAACACTTCCAGCGGTAGAGAACAAGTCAGCAAGCTGAGCACTGTCGACATTGAAAGGGAGATTACCCACAAAGACTTTGAGGTCTGCAGAGAAACTGGGTTCTGCTTCTCCATCGCTGCTAAAGACCTCTTCTTCCTGACCAAATTCGGATGTAACGGCAACGTTTCTTGCGAAACGGTGGGATACAGATGAGGATTGGTGTTGCTGTAGGTGCTGAAGAGGAGTTAAGGAGAGGGAGAATGAAGCGGCGAAATTGAAAGAAGAGAAGGAAACGGAAGTGGGTTTGCTGAAAGTAACAGCCTTTGGGCTAAGAGAAGGGAGGATAAGAGAAGAGGAAGAAGAAGCAGTAGCAGTAGACATGGTTGGTTTTCCTTTAGTGGGTTTTTTTTCTGGTTAGGATAGATTTTGCTCTTAAAGCTTGTATGGAGGTGCAGAGGAGAGGGATTGGGGATAAGGTTTTGAAGTTTGAAGGAGCAGAGGGGAGAGGAGTGGAGTGGTGAGGTTTAAGGAGGATTTTTCGAGGTGGGATATTTTCAGATTAAAATACAGATTTGTCCTCCAAAGAAGGGCTATAGAGCTACTAGCCCATTGTTTTAATTTTGTGGGCCATTTTAGCTGGTGCTGGCCCATTTTTAATTTTGAAAGGGAAAATTGAGATAATTGATAAAAGTGTAACTTATTATTGAAGGTTTAAATTAGATTCATAAAACTTGTTTTAAGTAATAGCATTAAGGGAATCTAAATTATGTCTCTAAACAAAATTATCAAATTATATATGAATTTTCAAGATTGAGAGTGAATTAAATGACGGATTAATGGTAAATTTAATTTTTAATGGGTAGCGTATGGTTGATTTTATCGAGTTTATTAATTAAAATTAGATGTTTCAATTTTTTATACGACCTGGCTCATTTTCCAAAATCGTAAAACCGAACAATTAATTCTACGACGACTTGAACTATGGTTATACCAGCAAGCTTGCCATTTCATTCCTCTTCTCCGGCTGACGATAACTGGAGATGAACTCCGGCTAACGATAACTGGAGGTGAAACTTCCATGGACGAGAGATTAGAAATCTTCTCTTTCACATCCTTTGAAATCAAATGAAGCACATAAATAGGAACATCAATCATCAAGCATTTTCAGAGTGCAAGGCCACAGCCTCCTCCTTGCCAAGAAAAAACTGAAAAAAATAGTTCAGATCTCCAAATCATTTGAAAATCCCTTTAATAAACTCATTAAACTAGTTACGGTCCGTATATATGCAAATTTTAAGCCATTCACAATATCAGATTTTGCAGACAAAAAATTGCATCGACCGACTTCAATCTCTCTTCATCACAGGCAGGACACATTCATGGCCTTCTGGTTTAGTTTTGCTAATGAAAGAGCTACATTAGGGAAAAACAACATTGAACCCTACAAACAATTCCAATGGAGGGATAACACCCTTGGATTCAAAATAAATAAACAGAAAATGTTACAGAAACTTATTCTACTCAAAGTAAAACAAGGTTGCTTTCCATGAAAAATTCAAGCAGATTGTTACCTAAAAATTAAAAGCAATATCATGCGGCAACAGAAGCCTTTTTCTTCCCTTTCTTGGTTTCACCCAATTTCTTCCCTCCCTTTATCATACTTGAAAGGATATCAGCCTGCTTTATGTTCCCCTCTGCTTTAAGACTCTTAATCAAATCATCACAGCTACTCCAATCAGTTGCGCCTCCATTCTCCAAAACTTTGCACAATATTGAATATGCATTGAGGGTCTTCCCCGCAGCTAAGAGAGCATCCAACACTTTATCATAGCTGTTGAAGTCTATGTTAGAGTTCCGCTCTAACCCAAAGTCTAACAATTTAAGGGCAGCAATGGTCTTGCCCTTCTCACATAGAACAGATAGAAGACTGTCAAAATTGACATCACATTGACTATGCATTAGGAGATCAATTCGACCAAGAGCCTCCTCAACATGGCCCCTCAAGAGAAGAGCTTCCAGAATCTTGGCAACTAAGTCCATATTCTCCTTCACCCCCTTCTCTACCATACTCCTCATCACACGACTAGCTGTTTGAACCCTCCCATCTTCAAACAGACTCTCCATTACTGACCTGAACATTGATGAATCTGGAAGATGCCCATCTTCAATCATACCATCCAACGCTGTTTTAGCATCAGAAGGCTCACCTTTTCTCAAGTAGCTCTCAATGAGCAGTTTGTAAGCATCTGCATTTCGAGGGACCCCTCTCCTGCCCATTATTTTTAGTATTTCAAAAGCAGAATCAGGAGACCCTTCCTTTGCATGCCCACAGATCAGATTATTAAAGGCAACAGGATCCAGAATACCCTTTTTCATCAACTGCCGGAAAAAGATCTCTGCTTTTCCTGTTTGCCCATGGTTGCAAAGATACTGAATCACTGGGTTATATGCATCAGACTCCATTTCCAAAGTACTCTGAGGCGTCAAAATAATTTCCTTCTCAACAAGCTTATCCAACAACTTCACTGCTCGCTCATAGTCATTAGCCTTGCATGAATTCTCAATCAAAACCCCATAATGTCCAGCCTCTGTTGGTATGCTCAGCCGAATCATTGCGTTGAGCACACCCATAGCAGCATTCAGATCCCCAGCCTTGCACTGGCTCAACAACAGTTTCATGAAGATAGAATTATCCTTTGGAGCAATATGCCTTTCCACCATCTCCTTCAACATGCCCTTTGCCTCACTCATTTTCCCTGCATCACAGAGGCCAGGCAACATAGTTGTATACGTAATTGCATTAGGCTTTATGCCAAATGACCTCATCTCCTCAAACAACCTCAACCCATCATCAACTCTCTCCACCGCAACATACCCCTTAATCAGGGTCGTATAACTAATCACTGTAGGAGCAATATTCTTTCCCTTCATCTCTACAAATAACTTCTCTGCCTCGTCCATCTTCTTAATCCTTAAATACCCATTGACCATCGTGTTATAGGTGACCACATCCGGCAAAATCCCTCTACTCTTCATATCCTCAAAAAACCTCATTGCTGTCTCAGCTCTCAACGACAACCAAAACCCCCAAATCATCAAGTTATATGTATGCCTAGTAGGCTCAATCCCTTCACTCAACATCTTGTTAAAGTATCTTTTTGCCATCATATACCTACCACGCCTCAAAATCACTTTAAAGAACGCATCGTAGCTCTTAACACTCCTCCCCACACCCAATTCCTTCATTTTAATAAACATTTTAACAGCCTCTTGAACAATCCCTGCTTTCCCATAACCATCAATTAACATAACAAACATATCCTCGTCAAAGGCTAAACCTTTTGCTGGCATATCAAATAAAATGCAGCGAGCATGATTAAGCTTCTGCGCTTTGCCCAAAATATCGATCATCTTCAAATGGGTCTCCCGGTCATGTTGAAGCAATCCCGACCTCTCAACCCATCTGAAGAATTGGAGCGCCTGATCAGAGCTATGCGCTCCATGTAACACATTATAAACTAACGAGTGATCGAATTGGGGCACTATGTCCCGGATCGAATTCTGCAAACGGGTCGTCCAGGCCCGGTTGGACATCATACGACATATTGTATCCTCTATTTTTTCTGATTTGGGTTGATGACGCTGATGCTTACCTCGAGTAGCTCGTTGATCCTCACTTGATTGACCAGGATTTGCAAGGTCCGGTATCGCGTCAGCTTGTGGAGGTGGAAGCGTTGAATCTTGCGGGGTGGTAGTGCTGGTACATAGATGCCTGGAGAGTCTGGAGAGGTTCGGAAAAGTTTTGGGGTTTAATTTGTAGGGTTTAGTGAGAGTAAAATGCGCCATTTTTATGAGTGGTTTCTTGAGGATTCTAAGAAATGGGTTTTACCAGGAGTGTTTAAGAGGCTGATTTGAACGCTTTGTTGTTTTGATTTTACATGGAGGGATGAAATGGGAAAGAGCGATGGCGATTGGCGAATGAGATGATGCAGAGCTCCTAGGGTTTAAGGTTACTGCATTTTGGAGAGTGACGTACTCTGAAGTCTGAACTGAGAGTGAGACTCAAAATGGGCTATAGCGTGATATGGGCTGGATCGTTGTAATTCTAAGCCCATTTTTGGAATATGCATCTGTACTTTTTGTATGATATGGGGCCCACATGTATTTCTCTTAATTTCTTGAACGAGGATACTCACTTGGGCCCTTGAACCTTTGGTCCAAGCCCAAATTACAAACCCACTGTGTCACTCAAACTCTCTAAGGGATGAACTAGAATTTCCAAATCAATATACGAAATTTAATTTTTTAACCAATAATTATAATAGGCTTTATGAGTTATTTGATCAATTTAAATGTCTACTGATATTTCTAGCAAATTTAATCTTAAATGGCTTTATGAATTACTTATAGTAATTTTGGTGTATATTTTATAGTTCGCGACATTAATCTCTGTTGATTATCGAACATCATTATTATACTTGCCATAATTTGTAGTTATTTTATACAACAAATGCTACTTTCTTTATTTGTTTTTATACTTTCCTTAGGTTACATTGAACATATATGTAGCCATCAGTCTTAAATGAAGTAAACAAAAGTAGAAGGCTAGATTCTTGGCAGGTATGTTGCAGTTTATGTGCTACGAATCTAGGTAATAAAAACCCTACAATTACTGCCAATTACATTCTTTTTTAAAATTAAAAGCATCTAATATTATTGAATTTATTGTTTTTCGTCCATAAAAATAATATCAGCACATGAGGTTGCAGTTCAACTAATTAATATATGTCGTCTTTATAAAATAAATCATGAGTTATGTTATTATTTTTCATTACAATATCAGAGATCGAATCCACGATCTTATATCATAAAAACGATTGTATATTAAATCAATACACATTAATTGATTAATATTTTTCTATTCTTTTAAATTATTGTTCAATTCAACCGGAAGGAATTCTATATTTGATCAAAGTTCAATGTATTTGTCTCAACTGAATTAATTAAATATCCTATACTATATTATCTTTGTAGAGTTGAGTCTTCCTATATACTAATTATATTCTTTAATTGTTGACAATATAATATAATTAATTTTAATAATTTACGAGAAAAAAGTTCTGATATTATTAAAAAAATAAAAAATAATTGTATATTGAGTTTACATAAGAATCAGAATCTCTAGCGACTATTTTAAATTTACAAGCATGGAATGTCCCGATTAGAAGAACTAAGCTAAGTAAGCTAAGTGCAATTGATTCAATGCATGATGAAGGTGGCAATTTCTTACTGCTTCGCACTTCCTTCAAGTTAGTAAGCAACTAAACATTGTCATTTCCAAGACAATCTGATCATAAACCATTCAATAATTATAACTGATTAGTAATAAAATAATTATGAATTGTTCTATAATTAAACTCAATAATTAAAGATCAATATCTCTTGCATTGCCTTTTGTGCAGAATTGGAAGCTTTGCTTTTTGAGCGGTGATTCAAGTGGGGGAGATCATAGCTCAAGGTGCCGCTTCGAATGTATGTACAGGCATTTGTAGTGAGGTTATGCTATGCTTCTTCAATAAAATGAGAGCTATCAGTTCATTCGATAAAATTAGGAATCGGTTTAGTTTTCGATCCAGTCTTTACTTGAAAATCGGATTATAACTAAATTGGTAAAAAACCAATGATTAGCTAGTTCAACTACGGAAGCAGGTCTAGTTTTAAGGTTGAACCGGTTTCGTTTTTTATTTAACTTCAAACTTCAAATATACATAATTTTTTATCCAATTATTGTTTGAGATTATACACTATGTTAATATATTTATGAAATGTCAAATTTGATTTTATGTTTTCGTAATCAACTTCAAAACTAAATAAAAAAACATTTTTTAGAAAAATAAACTTAAATAAATATAAAAATATTTAATATTATTGAATAAATTGAATCCAGCCTTTAATTTTAAACCTAGAACGAAAAATTGAACCGAAGAAACAAAAAATTCAAAGTTTAAATATTCAATACTAGATCAATTACATTCATATTTAAAAATTTCAACTCCGCCTATAAAAAAACAACACATACTCTTTACCATACGACAATTGGACTGAAAAAATAGGACAGCCTTAAAGTTTTAATGGTGTGGTGTCCTTAAAAAGAAATAGAAACAAGTAAAAAGAAGGGAAAAGGTGGGAAGGAAAAAACAAAAGAATCCATTACTAGTTGTCTGTTTGCTCTTGTCTTGGCTATATACTGTAGGGACGCAGCAATTACTACTTCCCATTCCTCTAGTGTTAAGGAACTTCCTCTTAGACCATCCACAGGATCAAATTTACTTTCTCTCACTGCCACATCAGCTTAACACCCAACCAAAAAGCATTTAACACCCACGCGTTCACAGCAGGGGATTATTCAGGGTGTTAAAAACTTTCTCTCCCTTCCACATCATTTATCGTATACCCCACCATATTTTTCATTTCTTTTCTTATTAAATTTATATTTTTCATTGTGTGTTTTATTTTCGAATTGTGAGTTTTATTTTCAAATATGTTTTACTTTTAAAATATTTTGAGTAATTATTATGAAAAAATCATTTAAAAAAGAAGAAAATGAAAAAAAGTGTAAAAAAATCTGATTTTTTTAGTGTCCAAATTTATAGATCTCAAAAAATTAAAAATAAGTGTAAAAATAATGGTATAAAATTATTTTGAGTAATTATTATGAAAAGAAACATTTAAAAGAGAAAAAATGTAAAAAATTCGAATTTTTTTTAGTGTCCAAATAATACAAACCTAGTCTCAATTTATAGATCTCAAAAATTAAAAATAATGGTATATTTTTTATAAAATTATTTTCAGTATTTATTAAAAAAAATTCGATTTAAACAATGAGTGGGGAAAAAAAATAAAAAGAATCAGCCAATGGCAGCGCGCCACGCGTGACAGCCCTGCAGCGCGGGCGTGGCGCGCTGCCATTTGCTGATTCTTTTTTTTTTTTTTTTAATAAAAGTGTCAGTTTAGTCCGGGACCAAAATTTGGTCCCCGGACGAGCTGAGCTGATTTTGGCGTAAACTGGCTCCCCTGCTGCACTTGATAATCCCAATTTGCTCTCCAATTTGCTACCCTGCTGTGGGTAGTCTTATAGTTTTCGTAAACTATTAGTATTAAAAAAGAAGAATGTAACTATAAAATAGTACTAGAAAATCATAAATGACTTGAGTTTAGTTCTTTCCCCTCTTGCTTTGGGTCAAATCCACCGATGAAACTTTTTAAAGAGAACCCTATCAACTTCATTGAGATCATGTGAACTTGTGGTTGCATTAATTCTTGCTTGTTTTTTATTTCTAGCTCTTTATCATATTATTATTATCTGAAGAAGTTGGACTCATCTTTTTTTACAATTGATTATATAGCACAAGTAATGACATTTTTGTTATTCTCACGTTTAAAATGTTTGTAATTGTAGCTTGTAAGTCGACACCAAAGCAGGATAGTGTATGATTGACAGCTAAGGAGTGCTTACGTGTCCCGCATAATTGCAACATGCAAGAACGTAATCATTGTGGCAATATAATGTTTTGGGAAAAAATGTGTACTTACTACTTAGTTAAGATGTTTTAATCATCTTAAAAAACATGTGACTTATTTATCACTAATTTAAAAAAAAAATACTACCACAATGTATTGATTTTTTATTCGTAGCATATCTTTTTATATTACTTTCAGATTAAAGAATAATTTTATTCAAGTATAATCAACGTTGAAAGAGTAAAACTCTCGCATTATTTGCTACCGCATTTGTTTAGAAAAAAACTGAAAGCATGCATGAATTAAATATGAACGAAACATTTATAATTTATATCACTATGAGTTTAAAGCAAACCTTTAAATTGCTCTTTTTGTTAAACTGGCCCTGAGTTCCGAGCCATGTTATTGAGAATTTTTCCAAAAAAGGGAATATAGCATCCAGAAAGATGCTCTGTGGGTTTGGGTAAGATGTTAGTGTGCATGTACCAGAAATGGTACTGCACTGCAGATGTATAAAAATGGGTCCTAGCTTCTTTCATTCATTAACTACTTGTCATCCATGATCCTAAACTTGCCCGTGTCATGTCTGCAAAATCTGCAATACTATTTTACCGATTCTATTATTCCTCGAGTACATATATACGTACATATATACGTATCATTCACAGGCTAGGGGGGAACTCAATTTCGTTAGTTTTAATAGAAAATAATGTATATTTTTTAATTTTTTTTAAATAGAGATTAATTAAGTAATGAAAAACTACTTATTGTCACTCATGTCGACCTTCAGCCAGTTTGAGTTATGATAGGCCCAGGGCCACCATCACCACTATTCCTTGTCATTTAGCAAAAATTACCTATTGGATGGATATTGCACATTTGGCCTCTTTCTCGCCATGACTTGTCGTTTTATATAAAAAAACCTCATTGCCATCAAAATCCAGATGGGGCACAACTCTCCCGTAAGAATATAGAAATACAATTATTAATAATGATTTCTATAGAGTTTAAATTACGTCATTATGATAATCGTAATCACTAATTTTGTACTATAATATTGTGTAGATAAGATTAAATTCTTTTACATAAATTTGGTAACAACAACACAGAAAGTAGAATCCAAATTAATTGATACTAGTAAGTAAATAGTAATTCTTTCCAAAATGAGTTGAATGATATATTTTGTATCTTTAATAAATAAATACTTATTTTAAATTGATCGCGGGAAAAATTATATCATATTTTTTTTTATAAAAAAAAATTCTTTCGTCTTTTTCAGATAAAAAATTAATCTTATTGTGGACGTTAAATTTAAATAATCACAAGAAAGGAGAAGACACGTCTATATATATAAACTGGTTTTCCCATGTTACAAACGTAAGAAGTGTTCATTTTTTACGGGCTACACTTTTTGAAGTTGACAATTTTCTCTCGCTGTCCAAGATATATCTAAATTGTTTGATAAAATAAAGAGCAAAAAAAGAAAAAACCTCCAGCTCCGTTTACATATATAAACCCTTCACTCTCTCTCTCTCTCCCCTTTCACAATCTCTTTCCTTTCTGTACAACTTTCTCTGGATGCTGAGTTTTCTCTTTCTTACAAAAGAACAATAAATACAAACATGGCAACACAAAGAAAGTAAAATTATTTGTTAGTATTAACTGCGTCGTGGCTTCTCTGTGAGATCTACTTGGTACAGTTTCTGGATAGAGATTGCAGGGAGAGACGACACTGAGTGATAGAGAGAGAGTTACAAGTTGCAAGGAAGGTAAAGCCGCTGTCTTTTTTGAAGTATCAAAAGTTCTAAAGAAGCAGACTTGTTTGTGTATGTTGTACGGATTTGGTCATGTGGGTTTTCGAAAAAGTGCTGGAATTTCATGCAAATGGCAGTGTGCAGACTGTATCCTTGCTTTGTTTGTTGTAACTCAGATCTATTATTGTGTGTTTGTAGCCTATGAATTTCCCTTTAGGTGTTAAAGTTTGCGTCTTTGTGATGATGAGTGATTTTGAGTTCATTTCAGCTTGTTTTGTTATTAGCTATATGCTTTTTTGAGATCTAAAATGGGTTTTAAGCTAGGGTTTTGCATTTTTCTTTGATATCGCTTTGATGGTTTCTCAGTAGATATTCATTTCCGTTTGTGTCAGCAGTGTTTTTGAAACTGATTTTGTGAGATTATGCTCCTTTTGATTTGTCCATCTATCAAATTGACCTTCTTCTTTATTCTGTAACTGATAATTCTAGCAGGTTCTGTACCCCTAGTAGGTTTACAATTGTTTATTTACTGTTGATTGGTCTGCGTAAGGTTTTGTGCTTTTGCAATATACTGTAATAGTTTAAATCCTGCTTTTCTTTTTTCCTAACAGGTACTGCTGATCGATACCAAAGTGCAGTAATTGCTACATGATCATCTAACTGCAGTATTCGCTCCGTCTATTGTTTGTGGAGCAAAGGGTTCTCGGTTGTAAAAGCATGAGCTTTCGTTTGGCAGTGGACTGATTTTTTATTTATTGAACTGGGATGGATTCTCAAAGGAGAGGATAAAGTTCAGAATAATTGGAAGAAGTTTTGCATGAATTGGGTCGATTGCTGATTGTTATTGGGAGATGCATAGGGTACTTAGTAGGGTGTTAACTCTCACTCCATGTTAGCACGCAAACTCCTTGTGCAAATGTTAGATTGTTATTTGATGACCACATCTAATGTTGGGATTTTCTGCTAGCAGGCAACTTGCAACTAATTTGGACATGAGGAGATCCCATTTTGTTTGATTAGGCCAAGTGCACTTCATAAAGCCACAAGCCCTGCATTATCTTTGTTTTCTTTGGCAATCATCTCAGTTTGAAATATCACCAATGAAAGGTTGCAGTCGCTCTAAAAAGATGCAGTGATGAGCTGCAATGTAATTTGTCTAACTTGGCATTCTCTTGGAGGCACCAATATTGCTTGGTTGTGATATTTAAGTATCATCCTGTTCTGTCCGTTAGATTTTGTTTAAAGTACTGATCAACGATATGGAAGCTGAATCCTTAAATGCTAACCATCCGACGGGAGTTCTTGGTCGACTACTTCCTGCCATGGGTCCTGTCTTACTGATTGCAATTGGCTACATTGACCCGGGAAAGTGGGCATCAACGGTTGAAGGTGGTGCTCGTTTTGGGTTTGATCTGGTGGCACCTTTGCTCATTTTTAATTTTGCTGCTATTTTATGCCAGTACCTCTCAGCCCGCATTTCCGTGGTTGCTGGAAGGGACCTTGCCCAGGTATACTTCTTCTTTTGTGCATCTTCTACCCTGGTTAATATTTTGTTTTCCTTAAAGTTGAGCCTTCTAAGAACAAAACAATGTTTATGTTAGCTTTTGTTTTGTCCTTGATTAGGTTGTCTTGTGGGTTTCCGTTTCTCCCTCGTTTCTACATTAGTTTAGTAATCCGTTGGTTTTAATCTGCATGACAACGATCATGCTTGTCACACTCTGTTTTCTTCTTCTTCTTGTCTTTTCTTTACCCAGAGGGAACACTTTTTTTAGTAACCTGGCATTTACTTTTTCAATTTGAGTACCATAAGGACATCTGTTCTTAAGTTTTTGGTGTTCTGGGCGATTTGTTGACTGTTAACTAATTTTCTCATTTGCTTCTTATTGAAGTTTAACTAATATTTCATTCCTTTTTCTCCTGTGATACCCTAGATTTGCAGTGATGAATACGACAAGTTCATTTGCATGTTTCTAGGAGTTCAAACAATATTTTCTGTGATTGCATTGGACCTATCTATGGTAATTCTTCTCATTCTTGATTACTTTGTACATCTTGTTTGCCTTGTCCAGTGACAACAGAAGTAATGCATTTTGGATGTGATTTTGTGTTAAAGTTCTAACATCCAAATTGATATTTCTACTAGATTCTTGGCATTGCGCATGGCCTTAATCTTCTCTTTGGAGTGGACTTGTCCATATGTGTTTTTATAGCTGCTGTTGATGCTGTTCTATTTCCAATTTTTGCTACACTCCTGGTAAGCCTAATTACCTGCTTTCTAACTTTTGTTTTCCTTTAGGTTATAACAACTTTGATTTTATTACTCCTCTCTTTCAGGAGCGTGGCAAGGGAAGTGTCCTATGCACTTGGATTGCGGGTTTCATGTTGCTTTTTTACTTTCTCGGAGTGCTTGTTAGCCAACCTGAAATTCCTCTTTCCAGCAATGGAATTGTGATAAAATTCAGTGGGGAGAGTGCATTTGCTCTGATGAGTCTTCTTGGAGCAAGTATCATGCCTCACAATTTTTTCCTCCATTCCTCCATTGTTGCGGTATTTCTCTTTTCTTCCACCTTATTTCCTGTCCACATGCGAATTGGTCTCAATGGTATATGTCATTTGGTTATGTTGATGGAGGTTTTGTCGAGTGTTCTGTGTATGTGGGAATTGGCGATGTCATCTGTTATTCTATCTCTATAATGCTTTTTAATCTCTGTTGTGAACATTAATTGGATTCTTTTTTGGTTCCGGCTACTGTGCCATCTAAATCCACTTATTCATGTGGGTTCCTTGCTACATTGGCATCTGAATGCTACTACATATTCTTGTTACAATTTGTGTTGTGCCAACTCTCAATAATATACTTGCTGGAATATTTAAGTCTGAATGATCTTTTCCCGTTGCTATGTTCTTGTTAAAAGTTTTCTCTCTTTTCTTTGAATGGTTTCATTGAATTTCAGATTTAAGCAGGGGAAGCCTTTATGACCCTAGCATTTTCAATATGGTTTGTTGTAACTAGCTTCTGATGCTTTATGGTGGTGTTGTCCCAACATTTCTCGGTTTGCACACTGGTTTTGTGTCTGACACAGCCAAAGTCCTGAAATTGCATCCTTCTCATATGGCTTGGTCAACGAGGAAATTGCTTTAATCATGAGTTAAAGTTATTATTCTCCATATCTTCATGTGTTCATTTCTCCCTTAATTAGGAGTTAGAGAGGATTCAGGTGCTTGAGTGATAAGAGGATGCATTCTGTGATTGTGGTATCTTTAACTAAGGAGATAAATTTTCTGTTCTAAAGCTTAATGGGAATTCCTATTTTTATTCCTAAACTGTTCTCTTTCTCAATCCAGTTCACATACATGAGGAACAAAATCTCATATCAAGTTCATTTTAAGGTATTTGCTAATGTTGCATGGCATCCTATCGATTGCATGGCTTTCAAACTAGTTACGATATCAGGTATTAGGGACCAAAATGAAATTCTACAGAAGGGTTTAATGAAAGGTTTTAGGAAACCCTTTAACTAAGCTGACCTATTTAATCTACACACCCTCACCCTTAAGCAAGAGATCGCTGTTTCGATCCTTGTGTATGGAGAAGTATTCTACTGGGAGCAATTTACCTCTTGGTGGACCAACCTAGTGAAAGCATGATTAGTCCTGGCCAGGCTGTAGTTCAGACCTAGAATCTACTCAATACTATTCTTGGTATGCGTACATCCTTTTAAATGAAACTGTTGTTGGGTGTGTGTTAATGTTTGGGGCAGATAGATTTACAATAGATTCTGGTAGCCAGTTGTTGGGACCGCTGGCACTGATGAGGGATCGTAAACGTTCTGCAAGGACCTGATATTTGTTCAGATTGTGACGAGTTATCTTGTTGAGTGAGTTCTCAAGCTGTTACTGACATTGTATGGAGGTTTATGCTCTCTATGTTTGTATCTTAGCATTTGTGTGTTATATATATGTTACCATCATGTCAGAAGCCCAAAGGATGGGTAATAGTTTTGGTTATCATAGTCTTGTTTTATTTTCATACATCCTTTATATGCATAGGATTCCTTTTGGAGGCTTCTAAATTTTGCTGTTTTATTATATTTTTGCAGCAACACCAGGGACCGCCAAATATTTCTAAGAATGCCTTATGTCTTGACCATTTTTTCACCATTTTATGCGTCTTCAGTGGCATTTATGTGGTGAACTTTGTGCTTATGAACTCAGCTGCAAATGTGTTCTATAATACTGGCCTTGTTTTGGTTACCTTCCCTGATGCCATGTCTCTAATGGAACAGGTATATTCTCTCACTACAATTGGTGTTGACAACTCTCTTTTGTCATTCAATTTTATTTCATTTGAATTTGATTTGTAAGGGTCATTTTTTCAGGTTTTCAGGAATCCTCTGGCACCTCTGGCCTTTTTCCTCATTTTGTACCTTGCAAATCAAATCACCGCCTTAACCTGGAATCTTGGTGGGCAAGTTGTTGTTCATGATTTTCTTAGGCTTGACATTCCTAATTGGCTTCAGCGTGCCACAATCAGAGTTATTGCTATTGTCCCTGCCCTTTATTGTGTATGGACTTCTGGGCTAGAAGGAATATATCAGTTGCTAATTTTTACCCAAGTTATGGTAGCTCTACTTCTCCCCTCTTCTGTGATCCCCCTTTTTCGGGTTGCTTCGTCAAGGCAAATAATGGGTGTCTACAAAATTTCTCAGTTTTTAGAGTTCTTGGTTGTGATTACATTCATGGGGATGCTAGGCTTAAAGATTGTATTTGTGGTAGAAATGATTTTTGGAGATAGTGACTGGGTGGCTAATTTGAGATGGAGCATGGGTAGTAGTTCTTCTATTGCTTACATTGTTATTCTCCTTACTGCTTGTTCATCCTTTTGTTTGATGCTCTGGCTAGCTGCTACTCCATTGAAATCTGCAACCCAATTAGATGCTCAAGAATGGAACTGGGATGCACAGAATGGGATATCTGAGCCAACCATGCAGAGAGAGGAAGATTTTCCGCGGGAAACTAGAAATGTTGGTCAGGAGTCTGTTCAGATGCATGAACAATTAGCAGAACCAGCAAATTCTGTAGAGGAATATGAAGATATAACTGTTGCAAATGCTGGTCTAGAATTACCGGAGACAATTATGCAATCTGATCATGAACTTCGTTTGACAACTATTGAGGAAAATCACTCTGTTGTTACATTTCCTAGTTCCTCGGTATGCTTTGAGCCGGAGTTACCTGCTGATACAGAGCCAGTATCTCTGCCAGATGTGACTGACTTGGTTTCAGATGGTGATTTGCTTGATGACAAGATAGGTAAGATTGAATTGATAGAACCCATTGAAAAGACTGTGGGCATGGAGGGGGATTTAGTTTTAGACAAAGATGATGATGAAGTGGATAACTGGGAACCTGAAGAAGTATCCAAAGAGGTTCCTGGAAGTACATCTACATTAACATCTGATGGTCCTGGATCATTCAGGAGTCTTAGTGGGAAAAGTGATGATGGTGGGAGTGGTGCTGGAAGTCTTTCTAGATTAGCAGGATTGGGGCGTGCTGCAAGACGGCAATTGGCTTCTGTCCTTGATGAATTTTGGGGACAGCTGTATGATTTCCATGGGCAAGTAACTCATGATGCTAAGTCCAAAAAACTGGATTCTTTGTCTTCAGATTCAAAGTTCACACCTTCTGCACTGAGAGTAGATGCTACAGGGACGGAATTTAATGGGTTTTTCTCATCTGTCGGAGGAATAGGATCTGATACTTCAATGAGTGCAAGTTTGTGTGATTCTCCTAAGCAGCTAAGGGCACAAGGGGCTTTTGACTCATCATATGGAGCTCAAAGGGGATCATCCGCTCCATGGTCCAACCGTATGCAATTGCTGGATGCGTATGTGCAGGGTTCCAGCCACAACGCTGACTCTTTTGAGAGGCGATATTCTAGTGTGCGCACTCTACCTTCTTCTGATGTGCAGGGTTTGAACCACAGTAATTACGATTCTGGTGAGAGGCGGTATTCTAGCGTGCGAACCCTACCATCTTCTGATGCACAAGGTTCTAGCTGCAATCTTGTGGACTCTTCTGAGAGGCGGTACTCTAGTGTGCGCACACTTCCATCATCTGATCAGCCTGCAACTGTGCACGGTTATCAAATTGCATCTATTGTCAACCGATTAGCTAAGGAAAGGAGTTCCAGCTCTTTTAATGGTCAGATGGAGTCACGGGCACCAATGTCGCCATCTTTGCGTCCTAGGAGTTACATGGATCCCCTAACTGCCGCTTTGGGGCAAAAGTTGCAAAATGGGTTGAACTCTCCACAAGCTTCTGGATTCCATAACGTGGCAGTATCTAGAAATGGTTCATTACAGCCTGAGAGACCATATCATGATCTTTATTCTACTGGATCTGCTGATAGTTCTGGAATACCAACAAATGCAAAGAAGTACCATAGCTTGCCTGACATCTCAGGAATTTCTGGTCCTTATAGGGACCTTTATACCCCTGAAAAGAATACTCAATGGGACAATTCTGTTGGATCTAGGTCACTCGTTGGTAGAACAGGGTATGATTCCCCGTTTTATTCTACTACTGCATCAGGGGCAAGGGGTCCTTCGACTTTCGATTCCCAGTCAACAGGTTATGGAGATGCCTTCTCCTATAATGCTCCTTCACAATCTGGATCTCTCTGGTCGAAACAGCCTTATGAGCAGTTTGGGGTGGCTGATAGAAGTCGTACTGTTGGGATTGGAGTGGGAAATAGATCAAATTTGGTTACTCAAGAAGCGGCTTCTCTTGTGGATACAGAGGCTCAACTTCTTCAGTCTTTTAGGCGTTGCATTGTGAAGCTTATAAAATTGGAGGGATCTGACTGGCTTTTTAGGCAGCACGATGGAGCTGATGAAGATCTAATTGATCGTGTTGCTGCAAGGGAGAGGTACTTGTATGAAGCTGAAACTAGAGAAATAAACCGGGTGGTACACATGGGTGAGGCTCAATACTTGTATTCAGATAGGAAATCTGGTTTTGCAGCCAAGAATGATGAGGCAAGTATAACCAACCTTCTTGTTTCATCGGTTCCTAATTGTGGAGATGGTTGTGTTTGGAGACTAGATTTGATTGTAAGCTTTGGGGTGTGGTGCATTCACCGGGTACTAGATTTGTCACTCATGGAAAGCCGGCCAGAGCTGTGGGGGAAGTATACATATGTTCTAAATCGCCTTCAGGTAAGCCTTTTGAATCTTGCTCCATCCTTTTATTGAATTCGAAATTGCTTGAAATGGCCTTGGTTGCTGGTCCTTTGACAATAAAGAGAAAAAGTATTTGACATGCTGTCCTGCAAGAATTGCATAATCCTTGTGAACCACTCGTGAATATTGCACTAGCTGATCTTTATTATTACAACTTGGTCATATATTAGCGAGTGATAGTTCAATTTTTTGGCACTTGTTGCCTTTCCATGTCAAGCTTGCATCATCATTTAGTTAACATCTCAATTGAGAAGTATGTTTTCAAAGTGATTTAATCTATAATTTTCCCTTGGATCTCGTGCAGGTGCTTGTATCCCTTTTCTGTTATGTGTCGTAGAGCCTAAACCGTTGTTTCCTTATATTTTTCCCCATCTGTTCCTTAATGCTGACTGCAATATCTTTTGATTTATAGGGGATCATAGATCTTGCGTTTTCAAAGCCTCGCAGTCCCATGTCCCCATGCTTCTGCCTTCAAATTCCTGCACCCCACCAACAGCGGTCGAGCCCACCTCTATCAAATGGAATGTTACCTCCTGCAGCGAAACCAGGCAGAGGAAAAGTTACAACAGCGTCGATGGTCTTGGACATGATCAAGGACGTGGAGATTGCAATATCATGCCGAAAGGGCAAGTCAGGGACGGCTGCTGGTGATGTGGCTTTCCCGAAGGGAAAAGAGAATCTAGCTTCCGTGCTTAAACGCTACAAGCGACGGTTATCCAACAAGCCAGTTGGAGGTAAATGAAAGAAGCTCGTCACAGCTCATCGCTTTTGTTGCATCAGCTCGCGGCTGGCGAGCGATATGAAGCTGTTTAATTTTGGAAAGCAGGGTTTCTCAGCCTCTTGTATTAAAAAGTCTGTTGCAAATTTTAATTTTGCTTGTATGTTATGTACACATAGGATAAAAGATGACTGGATATGTAACCGCAGAAGGATTAAAAGAAAATGGGTAGAAAGGTGGAAAGTTGATGAATTGCTTCAGTTACTACTACTAGTCAAGGCAAAATTGCTAGGAAGAATTTGAACACGGTAATGGCACAAGCATTGAAAAATATTTAACCATTTCATGTTTTTGCTTGACAAATAAACAAAAAGAGTCTCTTATAATTAAGGTTTTATTCCATTTCACTCAACTACACCACCACCACCACAACTAAATTAAATATCTTTTTGTTTTTCTTCTATCTAAGAGCAAATAGAGGAGAGTTCCCTACACGCCACGTCAGCAGGTGAATTTAGTGGTGACACGTGGAAAACTTCCTTCCATAACTTGTATACAATTTCTGGTTTTATTTTGGTAATTTGCGTGCTCATCATTATCATCAACATCTCTCCACCCATCTCTCCATCTCATCCCACCGACAAGAAGAGAGCTTCCATTCCTGGGTTTGATCACCAAAAAGAAAATAATCAGGTACCTTATTTTTGTCAAGTCTCAACAAATCAACTTAGTTAATTGTAATTAATTAACCTTAATTTGATTTTTATTTGATATATATATATATATATATGGTCGGCATATATTTTAGCAGGAATCACCCTTTCCAAATCTATTCTCTCTTCTAATTATGTAGCTAATTCCACTTTCGGCATGTTTAATTATGTGGTGTAGAGTTTTTAATCACTTCACCTCGGCCTCTATCAATCGAGATATATTTTTAAAAAAATGTATACAAGATTAGGTTTAACTTGTGTCAAGCTCTCATTGAGCAACCTATTTGATGATTTTGGCCAATCCTCCTTGTATTTTAATTATTGTTAGGAACGATTTGTTGTCCTATATGTTTTTGGTTTTTGATAAATCTCTTCTTTCCATATTGATGTAGGATTTAGAAGAGCTGTGATCGGAATCTATCATCTCAGAAAGAAAATGGGTCTAGTGATTGTCGTCTCTTTCCCATTGATACTCTTCATCTTGATTGTTGCACTTGCGTGCTACCTTCTCGGCAGGGCCCGCATTCGAGCTGCAAGCCCTCAGTCTTATGGGCCTCCAGCCCCACCTATACAGGCCCACTCTCCAACCCACCAAAAACCACCACTGGTTTAAAACAGAAAAACGAGAAAATGCCCTTGTAATTTTAATACTCCATGTCATTGTTTATAACTTATGTTGGGGTTGGGATAGAATGCAGAGAGGTTTATTTAGCGAGTTTGGGGAAAATATATAAGAAGTTCAAGGGATATTTGTTATTATTTCTCTAAAATTACTGTGACTCGTATCATCTAAATCGGGTATTTTTATAAATTATGCAAAAAATGTAATTAGTTAGTTTAATCAGTAGAGAAACTTAAAGAGTATGCACCCACTATTTTTCTTCTTTCTCTTAGCATAAAATTTAATTAACATGTTGATCACATGTGCTATATATAATAATTCCATATATTAGTGTTCGAGCATCATTAAACGCGTCGAAGAAGGGGCATCTTATGTCCACCACACAGTAAAGTCCTTCTTCCCTGTTTTAGGCAAAAACTTCTGGCACGCACCTCTAGTCTCTTATCTAAGACCATCAGCAACAGGGTGTTAAATCGGGTGCAAATGAGGAGCAAAGTTGGAGCTGATGGTGCAGCAGGGGAGCAAATGACAGCAGGGAAAGTCCGGGGACCAAAATTTGGTCCCGAACTAAACTGACAGTGGGAGTGGGACCCCACTGTCAGTTGTTTTATTACAAAAAAAAAGAGAGTCATTCAATGGCAGCGCGCCATTGGATGAGGGTGTTAGTTTTTTTTTCCCCTCACTTTTTAAATCTATTTTTTTATAATAAATACTGAAAATAATTTTATAAAAAATATAGCATTATTTTTAATTTTTTGAGATCTATAAATTGAGATTAGGTTTGTATTATTTGGACACTAAAAAAAATTCGAGTTTTTTACATTTTTTTTCTTTTTTAAATGCTTCTTTTCATAATAATTACTCAAAATAATTTTATACCATTATTTTTAATTTTTTGAGATCTATAAATTTGGACACTAAAAAAAATCAGAGTTTTTTACACTTTTTTTTCATTTTCTTCTTTTTTAAATGATTTTTTTCATAATAATTACTCAAAATATTTTAAAAGTAAAACATATTTGAAAATAAAAACACACAATTTGAAATAATCTAAGTCGATGTTTGATTTACGAGTTTGCAATAATCTACGAGTTTACGAGTTTATTTGTGTATTTTCTTGTTCGTTTCCAATAATCTAAGTCGATGTTTGATTTACTGAGTGATAAATAATATCGTGTGTCACTCTTAAAAAATATTATATTGTTTATTTTATTAAAAAAGTATAGTTTTTTTGAAATTTGAAAAGAAATTATGAAATTTAATTAATTTATATTAAAAAAATATTATTTATTATTTATTATATTATAAAAAGTAATTATTATAGTAATTATAAATTTAATAAGAAAAAAAAATGAAAAATATGGTGGGGTATATGATAAATGATGTGGAATGGAGAGAGTTTTTAACACCCTGAATAATCCCCTGTTGTGAGCGCGTGGGTGTTAAATGCTTTTTGGTTGGGTGCTAAGCTGATGTGGCAGTGAGAGAAAGTGAATAACACCCTAAATTTAACACCCGCTGCTGTGGATGGTTTAACTAAGACTACCCACAGCAGGGGAGCAAATTGGAGAGCAAATGAGGAGCAACAAGTGCAGCAGGGGAGCAAGTGGAGAGCAAATGCCAGCTCCGCTCGTCCGGGACCAAATTTTGGTCCCGGACTAAACTGATAGTGGGGCCCCCACTGTCAGTTGTTTTATTAAAAAAAAAAAAAAGAATCATCCAATGGCAGCGCGCGCGTGGCGCGCTGCCATTGGATGACTCTTTTTTGGTTTTTTTCCCCCTCATTTTTTAAATCGATTTTTTGATAATAAATACTGAAAATAATTTTATAAAAAATATACAATTATTTTTAATTTTTTGAGATCTATAAATTGAGACTAGGTTTGTATTATTTGGACACAAAAAAAAATTCAAGTTTTTTACATTTTTTTCTTTTTTAAATGCTTCTTTTCATAATAATTACTCAAAATAATTTTATACCATTATTTTTACACTTATTTTTAATTTTTTGAGATCTACTCCCACTGTCCTTTAATAACTGACACTTTGAAACAGTAACAAAAAGTAACTCAAACACTAAAAAATCAAGTAATATGTACAGTAACAAAAAGTAGCAAAACGTCCATTATTTATGGACGGAGGGAGTATAAATTTGGACACTAAAAAAAATCAGAGTTTTTAAAACTTTTTTTTCATTTTCTTCTTTTTTAAATGATTTTTTTCATAATAATTACTCAAAATTATATTCAGTTGAAAAAGGATCTCGTCGAGCACATCTGGAATAAATTTAGAACAACCCTCGATTAGATTTAAAAAAATTATTTCTCACGTTTACCAGTTTATTTTGTGTGTTTCTCAAGTTTACGAGTTTATTTTTTGTGTATTTTCTTGTTCGTTTGCAATAATCTAAGTCCATGTTTGATTTACTGAGTGATAAATAATATCGTGTGTTACTCTTAAAAAATATTATATTATTTATTTTATTAAAAAAGTATAAATTTTTTAAAATCTGAAAAGAAATTATGAAATTTAATTAATTTATATTAAAAAAATATTATTTATTATTTATTATATTATAAAAAGTAATTATTATAATTATTATAAATTTAATAAGAAAAAGAAATGAAAAATATGGTGGGGTATATGATAAATGATGTGGAAGGGAGAGAAAGTTTTTAACACCCTGAATAATCCCCTGCTGTGAGCGCGTGGGTGTTAAATGCTTTTTGGTTGGGTGTTAAGCTGATGTAGCAATGAGAGAAAGTGAATAACACCTTAAAATTTGCTCTCTTGTTGTGGATGGTCTAAGTGGAAGGAGAAGAAAAGCTAAATCTAGCTCGAAAAACTTTGCAGATGGCAGCCATCCCATGCCTAATCGTGGAGTTTTTTTCATATGCTATACTGCTAGAGCCCAGTGGCGGATCCTGCTCTTAATGTTTGGGGGGGGGGCGAGATTAGTGACGGATCCTGCCACCGAATTTTTTTTTTTGGAGTATTTTAAAGGGAAGGCAAGCGAGCTGAACGAAAAATTAGAAAAATGCTTAAGAGTATTTGTATCCGTCACTAAATAACAAATATTTAGATAAACTTAACAAAAAGGTAAATAAGAAGACAATATAGAAAAAAATAATTATACATTAGAATTCATACAATATACGTATTTTTTACAATTGTTCTCTACTTTAGCATTGGAATTGAATGAGAGATTGAGAGGGTGATCGATATGTGATGATTTGGTGTAGAAATTGAATTAAATGAAGGGATTGAATTTCAGCGGAGATTGAATTGGCTTTGGCACGAGTTTATTGGTAGTGATGATTTGGGATTTAATTGAAAGGATTTTTCGTCTCTTACTGTGTACTAATTATTTTTTTAAACTTTATCTCTTATGTTCGAACTTTTATCGCTTACGAGTGAATTTTATCGAACTATAGAGCGGACTTTTCGTCCCTTACTGTATACTAATTATTTTGCTTTATTTTATTCCACATTTTAGCAATTTCGGTTCAAATTTTTATTCGTTTTTAAATAAAATTGCTCGTATTATCGGCTCGAACCGAACCAACAATATATATATTAGGGGGGCTGCACCTGACAAGGCTCCGCCCCTGCTAGAGCCATGAGCTCTGTTTTTTATTTTTTATATAAACGACACGCCATAATCAAGGGGATCAATCCCTACCAAAGAAATTCCATAAATTAATAATTCTCTCAAGTCAAGACTGAAATTATGAGTCCATCACCATTAAGGCATTAACTCTAGGGCTCAGTCTAATCAATGCCTTTGATACCTCCTGTAAGTTGGGTTTTTTTTTTTTTTTTAGTTGTGGAAATAAAATTTTTAATTAAAAATACACTTTTTAATGTAAAATACAAATACATATATAGAAAATATAAATTATTTTTATTTTTATTTTATTACCTTTTACCAATAATTATATTTAAACAAAGGAAGAGATTATATACTATTTTCATCACCAATCATTCAAACCTTATTGCTCCTGAGTAAGATTGGTGAGAAAATTAATTGAACCCAAGTTGAAGAAACGTGAAATGGGGCCGTGGACCAGGGCGGACCTTGTGTCGCATCTACGGACGAGTTTTGATTTGAATGGGTAAGTAGAATCTATGGCTTGGATTCCATATTCTAAACTCGTCCTCGATCCCCCTTTGTTTCCGCCGCCTTGTTCTCTAGTACATTAATACAAGTTGTTGCATGCATTTATTACACTAGCGTTTTCAAACTCATTTAAGCTTACTATTAAAATTTCTTTTTTATATTCCTTCCGAATTTTTCTAATTGTTCAGTTTTGAATCGTGAATCCTGAGTGGACATAAATTGTGAATAGTTATAAATTTATTAGTTTGTACATAAGGTGATAGTTTAATTGATTACTCCCTCCAAGTCTTTTTAGTTGTAGTTTTTAGAGTAAATAAAATGGACGAATTAGATATCCATTTTCATTTTTCAAGATGATTATCCTTAATTATTCCATAATTGGTAAAAAACGTTGCAATTTGGTTGGCCGAAATATTTTTGATAATCACTTCATAATTGACAACTAATGATTGCCTTGGTTCTTGAAAAAATTGAAAAAACGGACAACTAAAAAAACTTAGAGGGAATAGTGTATATCGTTTTTATGATGTATGTTATGAGTTCAATTTTTAATATTATAATAATAATTAATAATAAAACTGTTTAAAAAAATATACTCTCACCTTTTTCAAAAGGTTGTCGTTTTAACCATAATCACACAGGCCAAGACAATTATTGATTTTAGTTACCAATACACTCCACTAATTATCTATTTTCACTATATTAATTACCCCACTTTAAACTGACCAATAAAAATGAATTTGCTAACTTTGTAATTTATGAAAAAAATAAAAACTATAATTAAAAAACACCAACTAACCTTATACCAAATGTAAATAAGACAACTATTTAAGGTGTGTTTGGCCCCTTTTACCTGTTTTGTTTTAAAGTTAAGCAGGTAAAAGCAACAATAGGGTGTTTGGTTAGGGTTTCTGTTTTTGGTTGTTTAACTTTAAAAAAAAAACATGCTACTTTTTTTTAGTTATAATTTAACTCCACTTTAAAAGCATGAGAAAACATACTTTTAAAAATAGAAAACTACTTATTTGTATTAAAAAATAAGAATATATTTATTTTAAATACAAATTTATTTAAAATATTAACATAAGATGTAGTAACTTACTTAAAAAAGAATATTAGTACATAATACATATTTTTTAAATAGATAAATCTTATGTATTTATAATTTTAATGTTATAAATTACTAGTATATAATAACATTTTGATTAAAAAACTCAATAAATAAATGACTTTTAAAGATTATTTCATTTTAATTAAAACAATTCCAACCCAACATAATAATTTTTAACCCAATAATTTATTTACTTTATTTTATAGCACAACACCACACCACACCACATGGCGCAGCACAGCACTCACATATTTGAACGAAGGAAGAGGTTATATACTATTTTCATCACCAATCATTCAAACCTTATTGCTCCTACTTAAGATTAGTGAGAAAATTAATTGAACCCAAGTTGAAGAAACGTGTAATGCCGGCGCGGACCTTGTGTCGCATCTACGGACGAGTTTTGATTTGAATGGGTAAGTAGAATCTATGGCTTGGATTCCAGATTCTAAACTCGTCCTCGATCGATCCCACTTGGACACTTTTGTTTCCGCCGCCTTGTTCTCTAGTACATTAAAGCAAGTAATTGTAGATCGAACATTTTTTCACTATTTGTAATCTTTTGTAAATAATGTATTTATTTTTGACTGATTTGACACCTATCAATATATTAGACTAAATGATACAAATTTCATACTCCCTCTGTCTTTTAATAACTGACGTTTTTCTACGTTTTTCTACTATTTGGAGTACTTGTCATTTTATCTTTTCCGAAGTATATATTTTGTGCAAATGACAAATTTTTTTTTTTGAATCAACCCAATTTAATGATGGTGTGGTAATTTGAGTGGAAATTAGAGGTAAAAATAAAATAATATGAAATAAAATAAGACCAAAGATTATTGTCTTACGCTTTTTTACTATTCTAAAACGTCTATTATTAAAGGACGGAGAGAGTAGTAAATAATTATTTTATCTAGGTGTTTAAAGTTTAAAACACATGGACATAATGGATTAACCATTTTTCGACCGAAAATTTGATAATTTATTGAAGCTGAGTTATGGGAGTACTTATCCAAATTATATATAATAATTTACATATTCAATTATTTGAATTATCCAAATTATATGAAACTCAAATTTCAAGTTTTATGATGATCGATCCAAAATTTTATTAGAATCATTCCTATTCAAATATTCGAATTATTAGAATTTACTCCTCATTAAGCTAATTAAGTTATAATTTTTGAATATATAAATGAAAATAAAAAATAGGTGTTTTAATTTCTTTCCAGGTTCCTAGGGAAATTCAGATCATCAACTCAGACATTTGGGGAAATAAGAGAATCCATTCAATGAAAAAATGTAAAAGAAAAGAAAAGAAAAGTCAGAGAGAATTCGGTGATGGACCAAATTAACCCGATTTTGACTTTGTTGTATGAATCATACAAATGTATGCTAGGGTTGATCCCTTCTCCTCACCTACCCTCTGAAGAAAAAATGTACAATATGGGTTGGTGGAATTAATAAACTTGTTTATACTTATAGTATATGTTTGCTCAACAAACTTGAACTCAGCAAATCCATTCAATTAAAAACAAAGAAAAAAGAGAGTAAAAGAAGATGCTAACAATTTGTATTGAGCTGATTATCAAAAGAAAAAAACAATTTGTACTGCTCTGTTAGGATCCGAGCCTCGATCGTATCAACATCATTAGTGTATCTTGCATCTTCTTTAAAAAAATACTCTATTCAGTTGAAGTTTAACAGGTTAATGTGCTTAACATTGTACATTATCTGTCTATCCATTGCAAACAGGGGCGGATCCACGTGAGGACAAGGGTGGGCCGCCCACCCTGGCCCAATCAATTTTTGTTTGATTTTTGTGGCTGCTGGTCGGAGTTGTTGCTGGTGAGGGCGAGTTGCAGGCTGAGGAAGAAGATGACGCTGAGTTGGCCGACTGCTGGTCTGCTGGGCTTGAGTTTGGCTGGGCCCATCAGAGGCTTTATTTATTTGTATTTCATGTTTTTGATTAATTGTTGGTAGTAATTATTTGTGTGTATGTTTGTAATATTTATTTATTTATTTATTTGTGCTGGGTCAGGAATAATTTTTTTTTCCTTTAATTAATTATCGTGAGTGAATGCATTTTAATTTACGCTTATAACGAATGTTTTTATGCGCGACTTCTACCCTACTCTTCGGTTTCTTTTTTTCTTTTCAACGTATTTTCCACATTAATTTTTAACCAGTATTTTGTTAGTCGATGTATAAATTTTAATGTATAATTAATTTTTTTCTATATTGTCTTCTTATTTATCTTTTTGTTAAGTTTAGCTAAATATTTGTTATTTAGTGACGGATACAAATACTTTTAAGCATTTTTCTAATTTTTCGTTCAACTCGCTCGCCTACCCTTTAAAATACTCAACAACAAAAAAATCATGGGCGCTGCCCTCGAACCCCCACCCCCTTAGAAATAATTCCTGGATCCGTCCCTGATTGCAAATCCATCAGGAAATTGAACTAAAAAATAGTTGGACTAAAAAAAAAACTTTTAAGAAAGGTAAATTGTTTGTTTCTTTGTCGGGTGTCTTTTTTCTTAAACCACTAATTGATCACATTTTATCGTTTTAAAATATTAATTTATTTTAGGTGAACTCGATTAATTTACTTACTATATATTTCTTAAAAATTGAATTAAAATATACTCAATTGAAATCGGAAGTAGGAGTCGAAGTTGAATTTCTATATATTTAGATAATCATTGAGCTACAACATTGCGTTCTTCATTTCTCCTTAATTAATTTGTACACACAATATTATTTTTAGCGTATATATAGATTAGTTGGAGGTTTTGTGTTGTTTTTGTAACTACTTATGAGCAACAACAAAAAATATTCCAAAAAAAAAACAACAAAAAATCAATTGAGTTGTTGTTCTTTGTTCTTATGCATGCTATATAGCCCATGGGAATTAGAATCTAATTATTCCAACTATTTAGGTAGGTAATTAATCCGCATCTAATTTGGAAATTATTAGATTTTTTTAGAGGACTTTAATATCTTACGACTACACTTTTTTAAGTTAAATTGGACAAACGTAGAGACTTCAATGGTAGCTCTGCTTTGTATGTGGTTAAAAGTAAGAAACTATCGGATTGAGCTCCTCTAATTTTCTCTTGAACATGACCAGTCATGTTAGAGGAATCTGAACCGTTCAATAAAATTGGACGGATGAGATTAAAAATCAAAGTCATTAATGAGTTGACCAGTCAATAAAATTCAACAATTGGTCAACTCATTAATGACTTGAATTTTTAATCTCATGCGTTCAATTTTATTGAACGGTTCAGATTCTTCTAACATGATTGATCATGTTCAAGAGAAAATTAGAGGAGCCAGATCCGAAACTATCAATTCGTTTTGGTGCCAATTAACACTTATAATTCATTAGTTATTTTATCAGTGATATAAATATTAATTGAGTGTCGAGTTCGAATTTTACCTATATTTATAAAAGAAGGAAGAAGAAAAGGAACAATACACGATACTCTATGTTAGACCACATGTCTAAACTCTAAACAATAGACACCCATACAATAAACAAAAAGTAAGACAAAAACAACGTAGCAGGAAAAAAGTTAGACCATATATTATAACTAACACTTCACCTAAAATTTATTTAATTAATGTTTAAAACTTAAATAGTTTCTCTTTTCTTCTCTATTTCGTTTCCCACCAACCACAACAAGTCTGCACCACTACCACGAGTCAATTTTACCCTTCTCCTCTAATGATCTATGTAGACTCCACGCTCCTTTAATCTCCACCGTTTGATCAAACCCCATCAACGGCCGCCATTCATCTTCAACAAACCCACTTTGTCCTTCCTCAATCCTCATGCCTACCTACCAACCCCGCATATCTAAACAGATTTCATCTCCCACCAATCTTTTCTTTCCTCCCCTTATTTAAACCCCACAAACCCACTTCCTCTCCTCAGGAAATCATAATCCAATCAATTTCCTTCAATCAGATTTCTTCCATTTCCCTCCCATTAACGACGCTTGTCATTTTACCTCTTCATCTTCGTCGCTAAAAGTATCCACCGAAAACTTAAAAAACCTGCAATGGCGGCGAACGGGCACCAGAACGGTTCATTGGAGGGTCTGTGCACTGCGGCGGCGCCGGAGAATCATTACGTATCGGACCCGTTGAACTGGGTTGCGGCGGCGGATTCGATGAAAGGGAGCCACCTTGATGAAGTGAAGCGGATGGTGGCGGATTATCGGAAGCCCGTGGTGAATCTCGGCGGAGAAACGCTGACGATTGGGCAGGTTGCTGCTGTAGCGAGCTGGGATTCGGGTGCGGTGAAAGTGGAGCTAGCGGAGAGTGCGAGGAGTGGAGTGAAGGCAAGCAGCGATTGGGTGATGGACAGTATGAGTAAAGGGACGGATAGTTACGGCGTCACCACCGGATTTGGTGCCACCTCTCATCGGAGAACCAAACAGGGCGGCGCTCTACAGAAGGAGCTCATTAGGTAATTTCATAAACTCTCACTCTTTTTCCTCTGTTGCTTGTTCTAATTAGTTGGTGACTCGAGCGAGTTGAGTTGACTCAGTGCCGAGTTGGCCTTACCTGCATGAGTATTGAGTTGTGCCACCTGGCACCTGGCATGTTGGCCGGCAGCTGGGTGGGGAGAAAACATGAAATGTCAGGATTTATTTAGTTGAATGTCACCGCTTGCCGACTTATTACTAATTTTATAATCTACTAGTAAATCGAGTGTTAGGAATATTATGTACCATAAACATATTTATGGATCCAGAGATTTGGGAGAATCATATTTCATTATTGATTAGAAAAATAAAACTATACCCAAAGTATTTCATTATTATAAAAGAAAATAACACCGAGGGTCTTACCTGTACTGTGTGGTTTCTGTGGTTAGTATTTACTATTTACTCCGTATAGTAGTATCTTTTTCAATAGTGCTATAAAATAAAAGTAAGGGGCATACCCTACCAGACCATACCATAATTCAATATTCTTTTTAGCATTACTTTTTCAAAGATAGGTTCTTGTTGGCCTAAATATTTAGTTTTTTTTTTTATAAAAAAAATTGTTTGGTAGAAATATTTAAAAGATATTTGGTAATATTGACCACCTAACTCATCTATATTTTCCTTTTCAACCATAAATTGTAATCACAAGACTTTGGAGGTGTAGGTTATAAAAGTAAAACTTAGGTGTAGGACCTGTAGGTCCGTTTCTTTGTTTGGTACAACAATAAATTCTTGCTTCTTCAAATTCCATCATTCTGCAGAATGGTGTGTACAATGAATATGGTCTAATTTGGAAATTTGGTGTCTGTTTTCTCAGTGGTTTATGTCATTATCTTAATGTAAATCATTAAACTGTGTTCTAATCTCTTCTTGTTAAATCTTGTTTCCTGTAGATTCTTGAATGCTGGGATTATCGGCAATGCAACAGAAACAGGCCACACTCTGCCTCACTCCGCGACCAGAGCAGCCATGTTAGTGAGGATCAACACTCTCCTCCAAGGTTACTCAGGGATCCGATTCGAGATCTTGGAGGCGATCACCAAGCTCCTCAATCACAACATCACTCCATGCCTTCCATTGCGTGGCACCCTCACCGCTTCCGGTGATTTAGTCCCGCTATCCTATATTGCTGGATTGCTCACAGGCAGGCCTAATTCCAAGGCCACCGGTCCCAATGGTGAAACCATGGATGCTGTCGCAGCCTTCCACAAGGCTGGCATCGAGACCGGCTTCTTTGAGTTACAGCCTAAAGAAGGACTTGCTCTAGTTAATGGAACCGCGGTTGGCTCCGGTTTGGCTTCCATGGTTCTTTTCGAGGCAAACACTCTCGCTGTGTTGTCAGAAATCTTGTCCGCAGTTTTTGCAGAAGTTATGAATGGAAAACCTGAGTTCACTGACCACTTGACTCATAAATTGAAACACCATCCTGGTCAAATTGAGGCTGCTGCTATAATGGAGCACATTTTGGATGGTAGCGCTTACATGAAAGCAGCTAAGAAGTTGCACGAGATGGATCCCCTGCAGAAACCAAAGCAAGATCGCTACGCGTTGAGGACTTCACCACAATGGTTGGGTCCCCAGATTGAAGTTATCCGGTTTGCAACCAAATCGATTGAAAGGGAGATCAATTCAGTGAATGACAACCCATTGATCGATGTCTCGAGGAACAAGGCCATCCATGGAGGCAATTTCCAAGGGACCCCAATTGGTGTTTCAATGGACAATGTGCGATTGGCTATTGCTTCCATCGGGAAGCTGATGTTTGCTCAATTTAGTGAGCTTGTCAATGATTACTACAACAATGGCTTGCCATCAAATCTGACAGCGAGCAGGAACCCGAGCTTGGATTATGGCTTCAAGGGAGCCGAAATAGCAATGGCTTCTTACTGTTCTGAACTCCAATACCTTGCAAATCCAGTGACTAGCCACGTGCAGAGCGCAGAGCAGCACAATCAAGATGTGAACTCCCTGGGACTGATCTCTTCAAGAAAGACAGCAGAATCTGTAGACATCCTGAAACTCATGTCTACGACTTTCTTGGTGGCGATCTGCCAAGCAGTTGATTTGAGGCATTTGGAGGAGAATCTGAAGAGCGCGGTGAAGAACACTGTCATTCAAGTGGCAAAGAGGGTTTTAACTACAGGTTCTAACGGACAGCTTCACCCATCAAGGTTCTGCGAGAAGGACTTGCTGAAAGTGGTTGACCGGGAATACACTTTCGCCTATGTGGACGATCCCTGCAGTGCTACCTACCCCTTGATGCAGAAACTGAGGCAAGTTCTCGTGGAGCATGCTTTGGCGAATGGTGAGAACGAGAAGAATGCCAGCACTTCAGTCTTCCAAAAGATCGGAGTGTTCGAGGAGGAACTGAACACCCTATTGCCTAAAGAAGTCGAGGCTGCAAGATTGGCAGTTGAGAGTGGGAATCCATCAATTCCTAACAAGATTAAGGAATGCAGGTCTTACCCATTATACAGGTTTGTCAGGGAGGAGTTAGGCACCGGATTGCTCACTGGCGAAAAAGTACGGTCACCAGGGGAGGAATTCGATAAGGTGTTTACCGCGATGTGTGAAGGGAAGATCATTGATCCAATGATGGAATGCCTTGGGGAATGGAATGGTGCTCCTCTACCAATTTGTTAGTTTTATTTTGTATGTGAACATTGCTTTCAATTCCTTTGTATGTTGTTACAGTTTGATGATAATTTAATTTGGGTACTATATATATATATAAAGCTTGTTAATAAAAAGACAAGACCCAAGTCAATGTTTTTGTTTCATCAAATGTTTGTAGGAGTGTTGAGTTATTCTTTTGTTCATCTCTTATTTATCTGTCTTATACCAACAAGGTTGATGAAACTTATGATTTCTTGGTCAGAATGAGGAATCATGAGAGTGACATTAAGAAAAAAGGAATTAAAAGCTAAAAGAGTTATGTTTGGCAAACCACTCCTCAAAAACTAAGTGTTTTTCCCACCATACTCAACAACATTCTGCAATTTGATCATTAACTAAAACTAATTCTGATGTTTCATATTGGAATGCAGTCCACATCAGGACAGGAATCTCAGAAAAAGGAAAATGGTCCTTGCATAATTGGTTTGAGCTAAAGCTTTATTATTAAACTATGCGCGGAGAGCACTTTACTTGTAGCGGGTCAACTTGATATGAACGAGACTAGTCATGAATTTAGCAATACATGTGGTTAATAACTTAATACTTTAGAAACGAAACAAAAGCCACGTTCTTTTATTATATAAAAAAGTCCTAAAATCTTTTTATTTTCTGAAATGGAATTTGATAAAAATAACCTAAAGGAACCAAATAGCAGAGGAGCCTGAGTCAGTCACATGGCTTTTCAAGACAAAGTCTATAGATTGTTATGATCGAAGTAAATAGCAATGGGACAGCTGGCCTCCATCATTGATATCAGAAACCCATAGGTCCCCTGTCTTCTGTACAATCGGAGAAGAAGATCAAAAGATAGTAAACAATAACTTCTTCTTTCGGTATCTTGTCAATGATTCGAATCATGCAGATCCACTAAAATTTAAAGCCGACAATGAGATAGCATCTAGCCACACTGGGGAAATTGAGAAAAAAATAGAAGTTGCTGCAATTTTTTTCCCGAGAGGGTTGTGTGAATTAAAATTTCATATCCAGAAAAAGCTAAATTTTATTAAAAAGGCATATTACGCGGAGTTCCAAAGAGTGGTATGACAGAGCTTCTTCTATGCAATCTCTTGAAGTATTTGGTTAGAACGCAATCGAGTTGTGTTCGATGGTATAGCGCTTTTCCTTATTCCATGTCTGAAGTGGCTGCTTCTTCTATTTGCATTCGGTGGCTAGCCTGGCCCTTCTTAAGAATTACCATTTGATCTATAATCCTTTTTTTTTGTATTGTTTCCCTCTTAATACATCTCAAATTATCGGGGGGAAAAACAAAACACTCCTCCTAATACAATGAAAGCTTCTAAAAAAATAATATGAGCACCAAGCGGACACTATCGTTTATCAACTATGCCTCTTGTTTTCTGACCAAAAAAATTCTTCATCATCGTTTAGACCTGGGCCTTTGGGCCTTCTCTTACTTTTTAAATCGAAAGTCAATACCCCACATCTCAAGCCCAACCCACATTTCAATTCAAGGTGAGCCCAAAGAGAGCCCATTATACTCAGGCTCAGTAGCCCATATATCAATAAATATTTTTTGTGATCTGTCTCTCCGAGTAGAAAGTCTGCGTTAGACATATTCTCCTTTTTTGCCGTTTACTCTCTTTTGTTCGTTTACTCTTTTTTTCTCTGGCTCGCCTGGAAGACGAAACGGCACCCAAGAAAAATGGCGTCGCAGTTGCTGAGACGCGTGCTAGGTAACGGCTCTAAGCAGATCCTCTCCTCCTCGTCCGCCGCAATCCACCCCGCGTTTCCTTCTTCGTCAGCGGCAGCGGCGACGGCGGCTAGGTATTTCTCTACCCCTTCAGCTCCGATCACTGCTACTCTCTTCCCTGGCGATGGAATTGGGCCTGAAATCGCAGAATCCGTCAAAAAGGTGCGTCACTTCTCATAATTGTCATTGTTCTAATCTCGTAGTAGCTTGCCTTTGGTTATTATATTGATTTTGCATTATTTCTAGATTAGATTCGGAGAAATTGAACCTGTTTGTGAATTTTATTTGGATAGATAAATCCTTGTGTTATTGTCTGTGTTATTTGAGCTCCTCATTTAGAATACTATACGTGGACCCCGCATGAGAGTGATGTGAGACCCTGGATGAGCACTAACATGAAACCATTTTGACATCCGTAATCACTGTCTAAAGCTACACTATGGAGAATTCTGAGCTGAGTGATTGGTATTGTATCCCTATAGTGCGGTAGACAGCCTTCTATAATGCATGAATGATTTTTTTCTGAACTTCTAATGACTTTGTTGATTGTTGATCAGTTTCTGCTATATTGCAGTAAGATTCCATAACCACAATACTGGTTGAGCATTTGTTAACAGAATTAAGTGATGCTACCAGGTTTTCTTTAAAACACATTTTAGCTGCAACTCCTTCAAACAATTGAAGGGTTATCCACATGTAGCATGTTATGAAATTTTAATGGTATAACCGGACTGATTGAAGCATGATCCACGGTATCATTATTTAACCATGGGTCTTTGTTTTTATTTGCTGGTACAGGTTTTTAAACTGGCTGAGGTGCCAATTGAATGGGAAGAGCATTACGTTGGGGATCAGATCGATCCTAGGACTCAGAGCTTTCTAACATGGGAAAGCTTGGAGTCAGTGCGGCGGAATAGAGTTGGGTTGAAAGGACCGATGGCTACACCAATTGGAAAAGGTCATCGCTCATTGAATCTTACTCTGAGAAAAGAACTTAATCTGTATGCCAATGTTAGGCCGTGCTATAGCCTCCCAGGTTACAAAACCCGATACGATGATGTGGATCTTATTACAATTCGTGAGAATACAGAAGGGGAATACAGTGGGCTTGAGCATCAGGTAATATTCTTCTATGGCGTGATGATGTGAATTTATAAATATGAAAGGGGCAGGGTCTGATCTACTCTTTGATTTTGGTGATAGGTGGTGAGAGGTGTGGTTGAGAGTCTCAAAATCATTACTCGTCAGGCGAGTTTGAGGGTAGCTGAATATGCTTTCCACTATGCCAAGAACCATGGGAGAGAAAGGGTGTCTGCAATACACAAAGCAAATATTATGCGGAAAACTGATGGTCTTTTTCTTAAGGTATGCTGGTTATAAATTCTTCTCATGTCATTAGTTACTTAATCTTTGCGCTGTATCCCCTTATCTAGTGGTCAAAATCTGTGTGCAGTGCTGTCGTGAGGTTGCAGAGAAGTACCCTGAGATAACCTATGAAGAAGTTGTTATTGATAACTGCTGTATGATGGTATGACAAAATTTCCTTCCTTGAGTATGAATTATGAAAACAATAGTATGTGTGTTGCATGCTATAAAAATTGAGAGTTCTCTTTCTTGTAGTCTTGTAATTGTGAACACTGTATCATTCAAATCTGCCCTGAAACTTCCATTACATACTCTCTTTTTCTTTTCTTTTTTGGGGAAAAAAACATGGGGCAAACCTGATTTCTTGTTTGTTTGATATGCAGCTTGTGAAAAATCCAGCCGCGTTTGATGTCTTGGTGATGCCTAACCTCTATGGTGACATCATCAGTGACCTTTGTGCAGGGCTTATTGGTGGGTTGGGCCTAACACCAAGGTAAACAATGTTCTTGATTCATCTCAATTACCCTCACTCATAAGTGCACACATGCAGAGACATGCACTACATAAACACATCCAGGTCATCTAAGACTTTCGCTTCCTTTTGCAGCTGCAACATTGGTGAGGGAGGAATTGCTCTTGCTGAAGCTGTGCATGGCTCAGCACCTGATATTGCTGGAAAGGTTAGACTTCATGACTAATTAGTTAATTCCCCAATTTATCTGCAGCCACTTGTTTTCTCCTTTTAATCTGGTGTGAATCCTTTGAGAGATCTAATGAGTGATTTGTGATGAAGAGACCCTTGTGCTAAACTTACTGTATCCCCTATAAGTGGCGTTCTTCTATTTATCAATAACTCCAAGTAACTGGGAGTGGTAGGATGTCTGGAAACTATTTATTCGGTTTAAGAACTCATCACTTTTATTGGATGAACTTCTGAAGAATAAGAGATATATGCTCTCACTATTTGAATATGTTCATATTTGTTGTTTTGACTTCAGAGAATAGGATATTTGTGGATGCATATTTGCATTAATTAACACTTTAGAGGCCCATGACCAAAAAAAGAGGATTGCTTTTGGTGGATGAGATTGGAGTTACTTTCCTGTCACACATTACTTTTAATCAGCCTTGCCCCATTTGGATTCTTGTTCCCTTTTGTTTTGTTTTTGCTACTAAGTACTGTCTAATTTCTTCCTTGGTTGAATGTGTATAGAATATGGCAAATCCCACCGCTTTGCTGTTAAGTTCTGTTCAAATGTTGCGCCATCTCGAGCTCAATGACAAGGCTGACAGGATCAATGATGCCATCCTTAACACGATTGCCGAGGGAAAGTACCGAACTGCAGATCTTGGTGGAACTTCTTCAACAACAGATTTCACAAAGGCTATCTGCGATCATCTTTGAACATTCCTATTGAAGTTCTTTTTTCCGTTTTGCATTGGTTTCCAGTAAAAATGATGTGCGGCAACGCTTCCTTTAGTGCCATGTTTAAAATTTTATAGTTTTCTTGGAAGGGGAATAAAACTGCATCAATTGGTTTGATGGTTGTATACAAATTTGTTGCATTGCTCTTCCAGGACCCGGAGAGATTTAATATAAGCTCGATTCTTGTGCTGACAATCCTGCTTTGTATGAAATTTTACAAATATGATTGGGATGTTTTTTTGTCGGAGGGTGAGAATCTCACTTCTAAGCTGTATTGTTTTGGTGGTAAAGAGGAAATAAAGTCCTATCAGTTGGATTAACTTTTATTTTTATTTTCTGAAATTCTTTATTTTCCTGATTTCTCCTATCAAGTACTTCACAAATTTATTCTCCATCTTTTTTTTCCCTCTGAAAAAGAAATGACTTTAAAGCGTTACATTCTTATATTGTGAGAATAATAAGAACGGAGACTATTCTTCCTAACCAAATAGGAGAGACCTTAAGGGCTCTCACTATACCACCGAAATCCGTTCACGATCGACTTAGCCTCCCGAAAATTATACTTAGATTGAACCTCATGTACGAACCTGATTAATTTACTTTTAGAAAAATACTTTTGACATGAGTTACCCGTCATGTGTAACAATATATTCACAGATTTTGCTTCTCATAAGTCAACCTGTGTTGCTTGCTTGTCAAAACTACCTGCCAAAAAAAATTACTATTAACATGCCACGTTTGAACCTTCTAACAGTTCCCTATATATGTGCGAAATATGCTTCCATTAACAAACTTGTATATCAAACAATGTCAGCTTCCATTACCACCAAAAACTTTTATCAATGGCTGCTGGTTCACTTGGTTATTAAATGAAACCTTCTTGTAGTTGACACGCACTCTTTGCATCTCATCTAGAAGAAGGTAACAAGTTCATTGGATAGCCAATTTTGTGCTTTACCGAGCTAGCTCACTAAGGAAAAAATAGAAATGCAAGATTTTATTTTACTTTTGCTAAGAAATTGATGCCATTCAACTCTAGTTAAATTAGCTAGCAAAGTCAAAAAGATCTAATTTGGCTCGGGATAAAATATAATTTTGTACAGCTTGATTTTCTTAGATGATTAGCTCCTGCTTAATAAAGCTATGTAAAGTTTTCAGTAGGTTCTTCAACACAACCATTGGAATTATATCATCTAGATGTATAACTAAATTTTACACTTTCAGTGACAGCTGAGTAACGCGCGGCTCCATTCATGCCTGCAAATTGCCAGAGGGCTGGTTGATGAGTCATCTGGCTAGGTGTCCCAGTTGTTAATGACTGGGTGATTAGGTGCCAACGCAGAGGAATGTGACCTGAAGACGGCTTGAAGAAGGTGTGGAGCTGGAGATGGAGAAAGGGCTCTTAACTCATTGCCAATTTGAAGGTTTCTTGGCATGCAAGTCATCGTAGGGCTACCATGAATAGTTGGTGCGTAAACTGATGGATGGCTCATCAACTCTGCAGGAGGAGTCATCGGCAGATTTGCCTGATACTGTCCGCGTCTCAAGGCAGGCATCTGTGCATTCTGCTCATTCACATTTTGAAGGTTTCTTGGCACAGAAGTGATGGGACTAGATCTGGCATGAATAGCTGGTGCGCAAGCTGATGAATGGCTGCTCATCACCTCTGCAGGAGGAGCCATCAACGGACTTGATTGATATTGTTCGCGTCGCAAGGCAGCCATCTGTTCATTCTGCTCATTTCCATTTTGAAGGTTTCTTGCCACATAAGTCCTGGGACTAGAACAAGGTCTGGCATGAATAGTTGGCGCGCAAACTGATGAACGACTGCTTATCATCTCTGCAGGAGGAGCCATCGGTGGACCTGGCTGATATTGTTCGTGTCCCGACACAGGCATCTGTGCATTTTGCTGGGCAGATAGCTGAATCAACCGATGGACACTAGGTACTGAAGCTGCGAGATGAGTATCTCACAATTTAACATTTCAGTTGAAACCAACAGGTGACTATATAAGTATACTAATATTTGTTACTGACTCCTTATTTGGTTGTCTATGTAGAAGAATCAATTTTTATCATAATTTAAAAATAAAAATAGTTTATGAAGTATTCGAATTTAACATGAAGATTGTGAACATTGTGGAGTTGCAGTTTAAAAAGAATTCTGAAATTTGGACAAACTAAATCTTAACCTATTAAAAATCATTTGTCGAAAGTGATGTTTTTTCACTTTAACCATTAGAGTGGGGGAAACAGAACTCTCTCCTATAAAAGATTACTAAGAAAGAAAAACACATAGATATGACTTAAAGATTTTTATAATATTAATTTGTCATCACATAGCAACCCACACAAACTGGTAAAGGAAAAAACTGCAATTCACAAGTTAATACCTTTCCCCTTGCCTTGTGCTAAATCTTCCATGTGACCATTTGCCTTCATCGTCATCACCTGGGCCAAGAACTTGTGTGCATACACTTTTAACAAATTTGCTCTGTGTTCCTTTTTCCTTTGTTGTCGTGCTATTTCAGCAGCCTGAATTAAGGGGCCATACTTCTGGAGCACCTTTCTAATTTCTTCATCACGCTCAGATGTCAACCGCAAGACCTAGTCAGCAGGCGACAAGGAAAAAAGATTCATATAAGCAGGAAAATGGAAGAACCTAAACCCTTTGAAAAAGTAGAAACAACAACTGATTTTTTAAGGCATCTTGAACCAACCATGTCTTGATGTGCCTTGTCGTCTTTCTCAGCACCATTTGCAATTCTTTGCATCTCTATTAGGAGAGGGTCTGAACTAGTATGTTCTGGTATCTCAGGCCTCACAGGGCTATCAAAAAGATGGTCATTTGGAGATCGTAAACGATTAGCTGCATTCCAGAAATCCTGAACATTTATTCTGCTCCTAGCATCCTGAACAAAAGTTTCATTTCCACCTTCATGAATACTTGTCACTGGCTGCAGTGGCATTAGCCCACTTTGATAACCTTGACCACCAATAAACTGGGGTTCAACAGGCAATCTCTGCTCAGCAGTGAATGGAACTGTAGAAATTGGCAGCTGAAGTGACCCACGGGAAACAGAAGTCAGTGTTTAGATAATGATGATAGAATGGACAAAGCAACCATAATTTGAACATCTAGAATGTAGAAACTGGTAACATAAACGAGAATGCCAACACCCCCAAAGGAATGCTCAATGGTATTTTCAAGATGATACAATACATACAACTATACTGTGCATATAGAACAAACTCAATTTTTCCTCCTAACTAGATTTTTAGTAGACAATAATTCCAAACAGTTCAAGCAAATCTTGACAATTAGCATATGATGAGAAAAATAAGTCTCATGGTGTTTTTATCCCTTAAAAGTAATATGATTTTTACAATTAGAAAGAAGTACACAAGAACTGCAACAAATGAACCTCGCAAAAATATTCTTGGTTTTAAAATTCCTATGCTGTATCCTCTAGTGAACAAGAATAAAAATAGAATAACTAGAGTGTAATGTGCAAGAGACATCCTTGCTAACTAACTATGCATCAGCACATCATGGAGTTTAGGAAATTTGTTTAGCCTAGCTAAGAATTTTTTAATTGTTCTGTAGGATGGACAATTAGTAGAGGTAAAGTACAGGAAAGAAAGTGCTCCCCAGTTGTAACATGGTTTCTCCATACAGATACAATTGTTGATGTTTTACCCACAGACTGTTTTTACCACTTAAAGATTCACTAAAACATAAAAACATAGAGAAAGCTACGAGACAAGCGAATGAAGCTGATTAACTAATTGCATACCTGTTGAACTGGACAAGATTCTCCCTGGACTGAACTCATATCCTGATGTACCAAGGATGAGCGGGTGACAGTACACTCCAAAGAATGGGACTCATGATCAACGGGAGTAACTGTCCTGCTATCTTGCGCTGCATCAGATATGCTTGCCCTCTGCGAGGTCATTGGCTTATTTTGGGTAGGCATAATATCATTACCAATAAAGACCACTTCATTTGGAGGAGCTTGTTGATCATTTGTATCATCAACAAAGGCCACTTCGTTCGGTTGAGTTTGAAGAGCACCAGAATGTTTCATGCTGGACTCAATTATATGTACATTCTCCACAGGGCTCTGCGTTACTACAGGAACAGAGGCAGGGAAGCAATGTTCTGGACCAAGAGTGGAACTACTAACTTCACCAGTTTTATTGCTGCAACTATCTGCCACCTTTTTTGTAATAGTTGCTTCCATTGTGTCACACTCTGTGTTCGATCCTACAATAATAGTTTCTGCTATATGTTCATTCTCCGCGGGACTCTGCTTTACTACAGGAACTGGGGGAGGGAAGCCAAGTTCTGGACCAAGAGTGGAGCTACTAACTTCACCAGTTTTCTTGCTGCAACTATCTGCCACCTTTTTTGTAATAGTTGCTTCCATCGTGTCACAGTCTGTGTTCGATCCTACAATAATAGTTTCTGCTATATGTTCATTCTCCGCAGGACTCTGCTTTACTACAGGAATTGGGGGAGGGAAGCCATGTTCTGGACCAAGAGTGGAGCTACTAACTTCACCAGTTTTCTTGCTGCAACTATCTGCCACTTTTTTTGTAATAGTTGCTTCCATCGTGTCACAGTCTGTGTTTGATCCTACAATAATAGTTTCTGCTATATGTACACTCTCCGCAGGACTCTGCTTTACTACAGAAACTGGGGGAGGGAGGCCAAGTTCTGGACCAAGGGTGGAGCTACTAACTTCACCAATATGATTGCTACAACTATCTGCCACTTTTTTTGCGATAGTTGCTTCCATCGTCTTACACTCTGTATCAGATTCTACAATAATAGTTTCTGCTCCACTGATTAAATTACAGAATTCCTTTGCATGGGGTGCAATAACTGGAATTGCTGATGGCATAGTTGGTAAAGTCGTCAGGCTGGCATCTTTTGAATCAATATGAACTCCTTTTGCCTCACTGGATAGCATATTGTCCACCTTTAACTCTGTGTCTGACAAATGGAGACTTTCTAGTGATGCAATTGGTTTATCAAGTGTTTTCTTTAGCTGGAGTGTTATACTAGCTTCTAGTTGTTCCTCCACAATCCTTGGTGCCGATTCTGATGTCTTGAGATTCTTTTCATGCAGTTCAATTTGGCAGCTGGAATCATCCATTTTCACCTTAAAGGAACCACCCAACGTGGTAGACCCCAGTTCCTGTTCCAAGGTTCCAGAACTCTGGAAGCTAATTGCTATCTCCCCCTCTTCTAAATTCACCACTCTATCCAAAATGCTATGCCTTTCAGACCCGGTAGGTATTTCCCCCTCTTCCAGATCTTGGAGGACAGGAGTGACCATCTTGGAATTGTTTGTACCATTTGAGTGCAGCGGAATCTCGCCCTCTTCCAGGTTTTGCCAGTCACAAGAGGCCACTTTGGAATAGTTTGCAATTGCATCACTGGTTCTCACTGGTGTAACACCATCTTCTGAAGTCATCAGTTGAGCTGAAAGAATCTGATTTGCAGAACTATTTGGCAACTCTCCTTCACATTCTTGCTCAACTGATATGCTCCGTTTTGATCTCTTTCCACAATTTGAGCTCATTGACATCACTTCCTCTTCCAAATACTTTCCACAAAGTGTGTTTGATCTTGAATTCATCGCACAATTTGAGCTCATTGGTCTTTCTGCCTCTTCCAAACCAGCCAGTTGGTCTGAAAGACACCGGCTCTCAAAGCACCTCTGTAAATCTCTGCCAGCTTGGTCAGATGGGGGTGATTTGGATTTCCTAGAATTGTTTGAGCTCAACTGTGCCTCCCCCTCTTCCAAATCTTGCTGGTAGCATGCAGTTCGCTCTGAAATCTTTGCCTCATCAGCCCTTGTCATCATCTCACCCACTTCCAAATCTGCTGGCTCTACATTCTGTAAATAGCATTTAAACCCTTCCTCAAGATTCTGCAACTCGGAGTAAATATAGTTTGCCTCCCCCTCCTCACATACGAAATCTAACTGCAGTTTCGCTATCGCCAATGATTCCTTATGATCAATTTCTTGCTTCAGGAAAGAGACAGCTACCCAACACTGAATATGTTGAACATACCATTAGACAAATATGTATGGTATTAAAATACAAGGCAAGTTTCATTAACTTCATAAGAGATTAGAACTGCAGTAATCAAGAGAGAGGATTTCTGAAGATCACAATGGAAGTAACTATAACTACTGCAATATCATTAACACAACTCATCACATTATAATATAGTACTGAACTGGTAACTCCTCCTGGACTTAGCATTCAATATATTGAAGATAAAAGACCTTCACACGTGTTCATTTTCAAGGAAACTCACATCCCCTCAGAAGTATACTTTTCCTTTTTCATTAGACAGAAGAATGAAAGAAATCTACTTTTGCTCATACATTTTGAGGAGCAAGACCAAACTAACACTGCCAAAAGATTATGGGATAGCAGTCTTCAGCAAGATTTTTCTCGTGTAAACTTTCAAGGTTAATGTCTCATACAGAAATGGTATTTTACTATCTTCCTACCCTGGAGTAGAGCAGAACGGCCACCACTGTCAGCAGCTTGAAGGGGTAATAAGCTCCTCTAGTGCATTGCTTAGAATCCATGCAAGTTTGATAGGTGAGCTACAACTAGATTTAATGCAGACCAAGAGAGAACTAGATAGGACTGATATGGTTTAATTGTTTTAAATGGTGTTGTTGGTTGTGAGAATAGTAGGTGAGCTACAACTAGATTTAATGCAGACCAAGAGAGAACTAGATAGGACTGATATGGTTTAATTGTTTTAAATGGTGTTGTTGGTTGTGAGAATGGTAGGCATCAAATAAAATGATCCACAGCCAGGAGAAGCAGACATGTCCCTGGCGCAATGATATTACGCTGCTTCCCTAGCACAACAACAATTACTCTTTTCCCATCCTAAGGAGTTATTGCATAGAATGTTACCCATAGCAATTCTTAATCAAAGCCTATTTCTCTTTTAAATGGGCAAGGGAGAACAAGAGAACAGAAAGTTTTAATATAAGCCAGCATTTATGAAATTATTGCAAGTGCCCATAAAGTGATTTCTTAACACAGGAGGATATCTTAGAACTTAAATTATTTACAGAATCATAAGTTTTATGTTGGCCCTTACCACAGATATCTGAAACGCCTGCAATGATGAATTGGTCTTCCACCCGTAGTTGTAGTCTTTGTCTAAGTGCTCAAGGAAAAACCCAATTATATTTTTGGTGTCCTCCTGCATACAGTATCAAAGTATCCAATTAGTTAATCATCTCTGGGTCAAATTCATCCGCTGGTATAGCAATTATTTAGAAGTCAACCAATGAGCTTATAGCCCAGTTGCACACATTGCAAATCAACGAGGCTGGGTCTCATGAAAGGGGAAGGATTATATTTATCAGTTAATGAAAAGAAAGATCCAATACAATATATTAACATTATCTTTTACCATTACTATCTATACATGAGGATAAAAAACTCTCAAGGCATTGAATGAGTAGAAGGGCATACTGAAAGTTTGAGAACATCAGAAAGGTGCAATATCTTTGGCAACAAGAGGCTGATCTTCTGCGTACTTCGCGGCATGCTTCGAACCTCGGATTCAAGCACTCTGCCACTATCATTATTAGCAGAACGTGCAGCTTTGAAATCTGATCGACGAGATCCACCTTTTTTATCTGTTGAGCAAGGGGAAAAACTGAGATCCAGTGCCATTGGCTTTCCTAATAATTCTAAAGATGGGGAAAAAAAAGGTGACAGCCAGTAATCCCCCACCACCCCCCCCCCAAAAAAAATGAACACTGGGGATTGTGGATTCATGGTGTAATATTGAGTGAGAGAATCAGTACCAGTAGATGGTTTTCTTGTATGTTTCAACCTTGATTTCAGAACCAAATGATCAATCCTCTCATTGACCACCTCTTGGCTCTTCTTTCTACCCTCACTGTACCCAAATTCTGATTCTTTTAATGAGTCATCAGCGCACTTAACTTTCCTTCGAATTTTTGAAGATGAATCAGAAAGAAAAAGCCATTTATATTGCTTCCGCTCGAGGAGTTTTTTCCAGAGCAAAAACCCTGGTTTACCACCATTTATAGCCAGAGCTTCCTTTTCGCCAGCTAGTAAAGCGTGTGCCTTATAACCTCGTACATTCTGTTCTACCTTTGAAATGAAGGAGTAGCTATTAGGGTTGTTGGCTTCACTACTGAGAGGCAATTCTGCTGAAAACTCAAGGAGGACATCATCCAAAAATGATTGATCGGAAAATATAGTTGAACCAGGGACTGATGTCATACATCCATGCAAATCATCAAGCTTACGGAAAAGATGAGATGCACCCCAGCTAAGTAGTGTATGGGAAACACTGCGGCTTAAGGAAGCTATACTGTTTTCAATTGGGGCACCCTCCTTAGCAAGAATAAGGGATTTTTCTTCAATGGTGCAGCATGAATATAAACGAAAAACTCGTAATTCCTCACTCCGTGACGTGATGGAGACCCTATGTAGAGCTCGTAAGTCATTCTGGGGATCCAAATCACTGTCAAATAGTAAAACTACATCCACTAAGGACAATTTAATGCTTGAGAGACATGCACGATTTTCGATCAAGAAGACAAAATTTTCACTCTTTTTAGCATTAAACGTGTTCAAAGCAGCTTGCTTCTTTGAATGAGCATATAGTCCAGAGTTTCCATCTATCCGTATGTAACAATTGTGACCAAATTTTTCGCAAAGAAAGTCTTCCAATATGTCTCCAGCAGAATCCAATCCAGAGCCACCAATTGGCTGTATCAATTTTCAGAAGTTGTTAAAATAATAATTACTATCATACTGAAACGTGTAATATCTTGCTTCAAAGATAAAATTGAGAAGGGAAAAAAGAGAAAAGATGAACATATCAAGCCACTATAATAATCAAGTTGAAAGCTAATTAAAAGTGGGGAAATAATCTTTGGCCACCATGTGGTGGCTACACCAACCCTTTTCACCTTTGGATTAAAATGACTTAATCTCATCCATAGGTGAAAAGGGGTGGTGGATAGCCACCACATGGTGGCCAAAAAGCAAGGTCCTAGAGTGTATAACAGCACAAGACAGGCTAGTAACTCGTCTGGTGAGAACCTTTCTAGAAATCGATCAGTCTATCACTCAAAGTAGGCTTGCGACCTGCAATGACTCTAGTGCAATTTTTTGTTACCTTTCTTAAGCCAATTGGCTAGAAGCTAGTTATGTACTCTGTAACTACTTGGATATAATTTGCAACAGATTGCATCCTCTAATGAACATCAAGTGAAATGTTCATTCTTAAAGCCAGGAAAGATTGAAGACTGGAACTTAAAGAATGGAAGCAAACTGAAGAAACAAGGTACTTTAACAAACTGGATTTAAGATTTTAGAGCAGTGAAGGAAAATTTTGAAGTTAAAAACAGTTTGTATTTGTAAGTAAAATACAGAGTCTAATGTGCATAACAGAATTTTCTACCTGAAAAATGACCATAGCTCTAAGATTTCTGCTTCTGATCTCCAATAGCATTTTTTCAAGAAGTAGCAATTTCCCGCTCACTTGTATTTCTGCATCTATGCACTCTTCAATGGTACGGCCATTCTGTAGCATACTTCTTAAAGACCGATCCAGAAGATAAGGATGGTCACAGCACTGCAAAAGGCATCAAAGTACGTGTATCATAACGTTTGCATCTGTTTCATTTGAGTTATTGAACTGAATGAGACTAGTCGTCAGGACACAATTTTTCTTTTTCTTTTTCACAATAAGGTCATTACAAATGAGTCCAAACTACATCATCTAGCAAGTCTAACCTTCCTTGTTGAAATAATAACTTCACGAAGTATACTGGCTGAATCAGTCTTCGGGCTTGAGCATAGCAACCTTGAGTTTGAAAGCAGTATAGCACAGTACTGCTCAAGTTGAACATTGGAAAGTCGCACAGGGACCCAATATTCAACAAATCTGATGACACTTGACTTGCAATCATATGCTGTGTAAGATGCCAGTCTTTCCTTCAATTTGTTAATGCTCATAGGTTGAACCTCTGTCTTACCACTACCTAGCCCATCAAGTCCAGAATCAAGCAGGGAAAGCATAATTAGGTAGTCTGAAGAGCAATCCTGTAACAAATCATCAATTCAATCAATTTGCAAAAAAACATAGCTCCAAGTATTTATCATAAAAATAAATACGGGGTAAAAGCATACCTTGATGTGAGAGCTAACCAGAAGCCTCATGCCAGCATCAAGTATCTTGAATTTTTTAAAATATCTAGTGCTTCCGGATTCCTGGCATTCATCAACAATTATTGCCTCCCACTGTATGCATTTTAACACTTCTAAATCCTGCATTAATTTGAAGGAGCAATTTAAACAAAAAAACTTCAATGCAAAAAAACAAATAAAATACATCCTACAATCTCACCACACAGCATCAACCGTTATGTACAAACCATAATATTTCTAAAGAAGTAGGGGACGAAAAAAGTGTACAAAAGCCCATGGGATGAAAATAAAAGGTAGTATGACCCTGAAATGGAAATCATTACAAAGAAAAATACTACCAAAAACAATTCTGGAATGTTCAGTCAAGCATCGCAGAAGAACTACAAAACTAGAATAGCAAAAGGTACCTCAAAAACAATGTTGGGAGTGCACAATAGAACTTGGAAAAGTATTTGACCAATTTTGTTATAGAACTCCAAGGATCTGATGCTTGCCCGTGTATCTTTACCGCCTTTGTAAACTATGAAATTGGTAGATGGGGCCACATGCAACAATTCAGCCTCCCATACAGAAAGAGCATGGGGAGTGGAGACTATGAGGAAAGGCTTTCGTACGACTTGTTGTAGAGACAGAATGAAGAATATTACCTTCACTACCCTCTCCTGCAAAATGCAACCACCAATAATGTTGAGAATGCAATGCGTGTCTATTCCAGTGGAACAATAAAATACAACATTCAGTCTAATTCTTCTCTTTTCCCACCTAGATACTGGCACACTAAATACTGGTAAAAGAAAAACATAAAAACACTAAAAGTACATATTGTTCAGAATGAATTGCAAAGGAAAAAAGATAAATCTTAATTGAGGCAGATTTGCTCCTTCCAACTAGTATCAGCCACCAAGAAAATGTGTAATGTCTATAGGAGTTGCAACATTTTTACAAATATAGGCAATCGAGCTCTCCCCATGCCACTGTCACGGACGCACGTGTATGCAGGAGGAAATGTAAGTTGGTGTCTATTCATGTTTGGCAGGCAGGTAAGCCAGCCATGCAGATTTTACCCGCAGAAAAGTTTTACTATGAACAAGTGCCAAAAAAATCCCAAGTTTCTTTTGTTTAAGTATCAAAGTTAACAAAGCACAAATATTGACCAGAGTGCAACAAGGAAAAAGAATTTGTGAGCATGTTTGTATTGCATCTTTTATCATGTCATCAGTAGTATTCTGTCTTTCAAACAAATAAAATAGAGACGTAGAGAACCAGAAACGAAGGAAATGGCCAAGACCAGATAAAGGAGCACTAACTTTATCCACCTGGTCATCAACAATGATGGCATTCTGACCTTTATGCCAATACTCGCGAAGTTTGTTGACATAACTTAGATAGCAATGCTTTACTCTAGTTGAATCTCCAAATGACAACTCTGACAAACTAGAAAATTCAGCTTTTCTGTCCTGCAACCACACAAAAAAATAAAAGCTGGTTTTGCATCATACACAAGTTTGAATGGGAAAAACAAACAACTCAATATGACTAAGCTCAGTCATACTCCAAAAAGAAGGCAGAAGAGGAAAAAATATTAACAATGATAATAATTACAAAACAAGCAAAGACTGCTAAGTGACGTGCAATTCAGGATCGAGAAAAACAATACAAATGTTTCCACACAAAAACAGATATAGCATAGACCAAGCAGAAGTTCCGGTGCAAAAATCTGATGATTTTTTCATTGCATTAAGTAAAGCTTAGGTTTTACATGTCACGTAAGAGCACCTTGTCAGCCTGAGAAAAACTTGATATTCCTTCTGCTGTTTCATGGCGACTCTCATAATCTTTTATCAGTTTCATGGCTTGGCGTGATGTCAAAAGTGAACTACCCTCCAACTCCCAAGTAGCATGGTCATATCCAAGGCCAGTCCACTTCACAAGCCATGAACAATGACAATCTGAATTAATGTTATAACACTCTTCAGATGGTAAAAGTCGTTTGTGTATTAACCTCTCTGGGACAGTCCACTCTTTCCTCCACTTTTTGACCTGCATAACAATGTATATAACAAAAATTGTCAGCCAAAGCATTAGTTTTTGTTGCCCACTAAACTATGGACACTTGCCAAACCTGATTTCTTCCATTAAACTTTGCAACAAGCTTTGCAGCCTCCAGAGACAGCACCATTTCTGGAATCCATTGATTGTGAAAATGTGCAAGACCTTTGTACTTTACCAAATATTCTTTCTGCTTCTGCATTTCTAGGAACACCAAGTTGACTTAGTTTATCAGAAGCCACACATTTACCACACTTATTAATTCAAGCATATGCTAAAAGAACTTGCTTAATACCTTCATGATCTGATACGACCTCCCTGACATCACAGATGGACTCCACTCCTTTAGAAACAGAGTGCACACCAGACTTTATCTTCTTTTTGACACAATCTAAGCAATGCCAAACTCCAGGAGGGGTAGTATTGAAAGGAGGATCAAGGCAAGAAGGATGATATCTTCTTTTGCATTCTCTTCCTGCACAGCACCTGAAATTGGATAAAAAGCTTCCATTAAAGAAATGCAACGTATATGACAATTTTGAGATAAGAAAGAACCACAGGCATGTATTTCAAGGAGAAATGAACTAGAATGAGATAACTAACAAGAGCTTCCCACCAAGCGTGCAACCATCACAGGCATCATGCTCATCATCAATTTTCGTTTTCACATGAACTCTATCTGCCCAATCATTTCTGTTGTCTGCTTCAGAAATTTCAACTTCTGGTCTAGAAATAGATCCTCTTCCATTCTGGAAAAAATGCACAAGAAAAACAGGAAAACAGAAATAAGTTCAGTGCAGTTAACTCAATACAAAAATGTTAACAAACTAAACAAGAAACGTGAAAATTAACTACAGTCAAATTCTTGGAAACATGTTTAAATGGCTGAAAAGTTTGAAGGAACAAGAACAAACTAGAAGAGAAATAATTCAACGGTGAAAACTTAAAAACGGGATTAAGTGTAGCACATAGTTCTATATATTCTGAAGTAAGGTGTAGCGCACAGTTTAAAAACAGCTAATGCGCAATTAAGTAGGGATTGCTAGAGATAATGCTTTCTCCCATCCTTTTGTACAAAGTGGCTACTCTTATGACAAAAAGTGCCACTTTTTTCTGATATAGTATTGTGCCAAGATTTTTAACATTGCACAAAGTGCTTCTACCACTTTTAGTATAAAATTAGTTTTTTTTCTTCTGAAAATTTAATAGAAAATTAGTTGGAAACCAAGCAATAAATCGCTTACTTCCTCAAGAAACTTACATGTAATGAAGAACGAGAAGAAGGCAACAAATTAAGAAGTAATAGGTTCATGCATGCAGAACAACATATTTGGAATCAAATCTACATCTTTATTTCTCCAGGCAATTGCAGCTTCAAAATTTTGGAGGGCTTCTCACTCACACTTAAAAGTAGACACAGACCTGACTCTAGTAAAAAAAATTACCTCTTAATATAGAAAAGTTAAAAAAGTAGAACATCCATTGACACATGTTCGAAGTTTGCATAAAAAAGAAGAAACTAAAACAGACAATCTCAAACCTAAAAAATAAGGAGCATATCCCAAGCAAGCCAATAACAGTTTGTTCATTATACAACAATGTGAGGGGGGACCATTGTTTTATAAGACATCTTTACAATATAAGGCCCTTGCACTGATATAGTTGAGTTTTAGACCCTTCAATGGCTGATTCTAGCAGTTTGTCCAAAATGCATTTTTTATGGGCAGGTAAAAGAATGTGACCATAGCATGGTTAATATCTCTACTGTAAATAGATGGGCATACCTTAGAAATTGAGGAACCATGCGTGTCAAGACTAGGTTCAGCACTGGGAAAGTACCTCCGTTGTTCTGAACCAAAATCCAACCTACAAAGGGGAACATGAAATTGTTAACTAATAAAAGCAGCATTACATGGAAATATCTGATCAATCCCATAAGGGGTTAATGGGTTGTGCTAGATTTTGACAAGTAGCAGCTACAACTGTAGGCAAGTTGTCTCCATCTGGATGCGACTTCAAAAACACATTAGAGACTAGTATACTATTAATTCCAGTAAGTATTTAAACTAGCAGAGCTTACTTAGCAACTTAGGGCTTCAATAGCAGACCTGGAAACTTCACAGCAGTTATGGACAAACATCAGTCAGTGATCTCTCTCATAAACCATCATGCACAGGACATTCAAAAACAACAAAAAATGCTTAGAAATTTAAGGACAATACTGATTCTAGTGTCGACGCATGAGTGGATGTACACATAAAAAAAAGAATGTGGCTTAATTAGCAGCACGCAAATTGATCCTTTGATTTAGTTATGAATTTATTAGCTTATCCAATAAAGGTAAGGAATCCTCAAAATTAAGGAGATGGAAATGGAATACCTTCGTCTTTTTATGGAACTGGGTGACAAATTTTCAGCAGCTGCCTCATCAACATCATTGTCCAATACATTGACTCTGGTGACATTAGTAACCTTCGGAGACGTGCGATCCCTCTTTCCTAATTTATCTAGCAACCCATCAAGTTCCAACAAGAGAGAATTTTAGTAAATGACTTGGGTATAAAATTCCAATCATCAATAAGAGAAAAGCTAGTGTAAAATTTTCCATACCATGTATCTTCTCTCTGCTTGTGATTGTGGGGGTCTTCAACCACTTCCTGTAAGTGCGAGCGTCAACAGTCCTCACCCTAATAGGAATATCACTAACATCAGTAGTCTCCACTGGCTTACTGCATATAGTCTTCCCCAACTCCAGCCTCCTAATCTTGCCACCTGACCAGTCCCAACTCTTCTTGAAAAGCTGCTTATTGTGCCGCCTTCCGTAATTAGACCTCTTCCTCTTCTCCGCCCCCTTCCACGACTTCCTAGCCAACAAAATACCCATCCTCTCCCCAAGCTGCTCCGTCATGGTTTCAACCATACAACTTGTCGTTTCACCTGCAAAACGCAATTATTTCATCAAATGTCTTAAGAAAAACGAAAAAAATCAAATGTCAAGCTTAAAAAACCAAATCAAACTACAAGCAGAAGAATCCACTAGGGATTAGGGAGAAGTTTAAAAAATCGGGAAAAAATGAACACACTCAAATGCGGGTGTACAAAATACGACTACAATGTCGTAAGCTGAAAAAACATCGACAATGTAGCCGATTCAAAAGAAAAACTGACGGATTTCTGAACCAAAACCCTCGCCGGGGAAGTAAAAGGTGTGTGTCAGTGTCATATTCCTCAAAAGCCTGTAAACAACAAAAATGCAAAGCTTACCCTTAGGTGTACCGTGCACTTCTTAGGCCAACAACAATGGAGATGTCAATTTTTCTTTTTAATTTTTTTCTGATCAATTTTTTGTTGTTGTTGTTGTAGTTGTTTTGGACTGAAAGCACGAAATATGTGTGACAGAACAGGGAGGAGGAAAAGAAAACTTGTGACGGAAGCTGTTTAAGATGAAAACAAACAAAAACCAAAAGGGTAGAGGTGACCGTACCATATGATGGGAAGTGAATACAGAGGAGAGGAGACGGATGGGGACAAAGCTTAGCTACCGTTGACACGTGGCCATTGAGTCGCAACGGGGAGTGAGAACAGAATAGAGGGAAAAAATTACTTTAAAGTAACTTTTTACTGAGTTATGAGCTGACGTGGTGTTGGGCTGAGTAAGATAAGATATTTTTGGGTAGTATTTCTTTTTTTTTATTAGTTGTGGTCATATCAAATCATATCAAGAAGTGGATTCTGAAATCATGAAACCTGCATATCAAGGGTTCAATTAATTGACTCTTAAAATTACCTGCGTGTTGGTAGTTAGACAGTAATTAATTTTACTGCTCTTAAAGTAAAGTTTATTTTATTTTATATTTTCTTTCTCACCCGATATTAATTTGGGTTTTCTGGAGAGTGGACCATCCCACTAAAAATAAAGTTAATTTCAATACCTATTTCGTTTGATTTGCTCCATAAAAAGGTTTTTCTTGCTACTCTATAAATGGTAGTATTTCCCAGAAACTTACACCTAGTATGATCATCAATTTGGTACGGCTCACGTGATTAATGAAGACATTAATGAGGACAATATAAGAGTTAAGAAAAAAGGGGGAAAATCAAAAGAAATTGCTCTTAAAGTATAACATTATTGCTACGGGCTGTCACTGAGTATTCAATTTTATTTTAATAAATTAATAATATGTTACCTACTTAATATAAATAATTGATCTCTTACTTTAATGTGATTGGGTATAAATTAATCTAACTCGAAAAATAATTTAGAAAAATTCTTGTTCAAAATGATACTCCATGAAACGAAGGACTTTTTTATAAAAAAGATTAGTGTAAATTAACAATTAAAATACAAATACAATTAGTTCACATTTTATTATGAACACATTTTTCATTAGTGAACTAGTAAAAACTACTCCCTCTGTCCATATTTATTGGACGTTTTAGGAGGGAAATGTGTTATTGGAAATAACTGGCGCGTTCGGGGTCCGTGCCGTCGTCCTTTGTATTTTTTGTTTTTTTTATAAAATTGCCCTTAAACGACGCGTCGTTCACCCCGTAAACTGCGTGTCACTCGGGGGCAAAATGGTGAGATGAAAAGTGAGCGTACTTTTTATGAAGTTTGAATTTGGCTTTTGTTGGAGACACAACCAGACGTCTCTGACAACCATTCACTCCTCTCTTCTTTCCTTAAAAACAAAACCAAAGCTCGATCAAATAAAAAATGGAGGGTTTTATTTTGAAGATTCACAGCCGGATTGTTATGCTGAAATTGAGGATTCAAATGATATTAATATTCCCATATTTTGTGATGAAATGGAGGATTTTGGATTTGAAAAAGAGAAGCAAAGAAGAGAGAGAGAATGTTGTGGAAGGAGCTTGCGTTTGGGTTTGAAAAACCAAACCCTTGAAAAATGAATTTCCGGCCGACGCGTGGCCTTAGGCCATTGATAGGCTTGACAGAAGCTGGCCTTGTTGTAGCACATACGGGCTTGCCTTAATAATTAGGATTAGTGGGCCCACGTCTAATATAAATGGACGGAGGGAGTAATAAATAACCAATAAATATGTAGCTCATTAGTTATCATGTTGTAATAATGACTGTACTAATAAGGACTACTCCCTCTATCCGTTTATATTAGACGTTTTAGCTCAATTTTACAGTACTTCTTTAATTGACGTCTCGTGGCACGAGTCTGTTTTAATTTTTTTTTACACATTTGCCCCTTAAACGACGTAGTATTGGTAAATGAGGGCAAGGACACTGTAGGGCAAAAAAGGGAAATCAAAGGGCGGGTTTCAGTTATCTTTGACACTGAACAGTAAGTTGTGCCAACATTAATGACATATATTTAACATAGTGCCATTAATGTTGGCACAACTTACTGTTCAGTGTCATCTTACCTGCACCTCCTGCTTACGCGTGGTGTGGTCCATGTGACCCACTGACTCACGCAGAACGTTTAGCCCACTTTCTTAATCCCCGAGAATGACTCCCTCACGTCCATTAAAAAAGGACCGAGGGAGTATAATTTAAATTTTAATCTCATCTTCGTCTATTAAAAAAAACCGAATAAGTGTATCGGCCCAATACTAGACCCCGAACAAACCCAATTGCAATAGAAATCTTGGGCCCAGTTGTAGCTCAAACAGACAGAAGGCGCCGGCGCCTCCGACGTCGATAGTATGAGGTGCATAAAACTGTGTCATTCACCCAAAATATAAATATATATTACGTGACAATAGTGAAGTTGCTAAAATGTGTGTTACTTTAGCTAAGTTGTTTTGTAGTGTTTGTTTAAGAAATTGAAGCATCAAGCTAACATTATCTCACAACGAATAAATGGTTGGTGTAAATATTTTGACAATAACGTGATTCTTGTCTATTAAAAAAAATGGTATATTCAATTCTTTTCCATAGAGAAATTACATACAAGAATATTTAATCCCATAATAAATTATACGAGCATGATTAATCGTAACACGATAGATTTAAGAAGGGTCAATAGTGTTTTGACCCCCTGAACTATCGCGAAAAACAAGACACCTCCCTGAACTAAAAAAATTCAAAAACAGGTCCCTAAACTAAAATTTAACAAAATTGGGGTCCCTGCCGTCAGTTAAACTAACAGACGGTCAAGGATGACCCATTACAACCAGTTGCAAAAAAAAAGAAACCGGTTATTCCAGTTTCAAAATTCTTTTTTTCTTTTTTTATTTCTTATTTTCTTATAAATTAAAAAAAAATCAAAATAAAATTTAGAAAAAAATCTTTTCTTTATATATTCTACGTTATCTTTTTCTTCTTCTTCTTCTTTTAATTTTCCTACAAATTAGATGATGAATCCATCTCCCCTGCGTTGTTCATCTTCTTTTCTTTTTTTAATTTTTAATCTTTTCATCTTCTTCCTCCTCACTTCCCTCTCTCTAATAGATCCAGATCTACAAAAAGAAGCATGCTGTTGTGCTTTTAAGCGGATCTACAGCAACAACAACCGACCTGGATCTAACCAAATCCAGATCTGGAAAGAAGCATGTTGTTGTGCTTTCAAGCTTAGAATTTGGGAGATGGGGTTGTTCTTGGGCTTGTTCTTGGATCTGGTTTTGGATCTGATGCTGATTTGTCCCTAACGTGGGAGGTTGCTGGTTTTGGATCTGGTTTTGGATCTGTCGCGGGTGATGATGATTGATGGTTTGGGTTTGTTCTTGGATCCGGCAGGTCTTCCCTTCGCTGCTGTTGTCTTCTCGCTCGCGCTTCGCGGAGGATTTGTTCATTCCGCTGCTGCTTCCGCTCTGCTCGTCCTCGGAGTTGCTGTTGCTGTTGGTGATGGTGCTGCTGTTGCTGCTGTTGGTGATGGTGCTGGAACTGGTGGTGTTGCTGCTGCTGTTGCTGTTGGTGATGGTGCTGGAACTGGTGGTGCTGCTGCTGCTGTTGCTGGTGGTGATGGTAGAGCTGGAAATCTCTAGTGTGGAAAGGAGGAGGAAGAGAATGACCGTGAGCGGTTACTGGATCCATAGCTGGAAATCTTTTGAAGCTAGGACTTTCTTCGCTTTCTTTTTCCTAATTCTTGAATTTAAGAATTAATTGAAATTGGAATTGTGGTGGCTGATTTGAAATCGATTGGAATTAAGAATTTCAAGTGTAGGTTTGTGTGTGTTGTGTAGGTTTGTAGTATTGAGAAATCTATCTGGAGTGGAGTTAAGGTGGCAGAAGTTCAGATTACCACATTAATTGAGTTGCTGATGAGGCAAGCAATTAAGCTGGATAGTATCAGTGCAGAAGGAGATGCTTCTGCTCAAAAGATTTTGCAGGTAACGTGGATTTAATGTTTGTTTATTACCCTCCTATCCTTCCTAATCTTATTATATGCTTGTTTTTTGTGATTGTTTTATGTAGGCGAAGAGAGTGCAGAAGGGTTACAGAGGAGGATGAGAAATTAAGAAATTAATTGAAATTTGAAATCGATTGGAATTGATTGGAATTAAGAATTGATCGGAGAGAACGGGGGATTGTAAAAACAAGGCCCAAAACCGTACCAATGAACTTGAAATTAAAATTATAAACTTTTAGATATAAAAAGAAAAAGAAAAAAAGGATGAAATTATATTATTTCTATATATTTTTAAAATTAATTACAGTATTTTTTTTTGAATTTTTTAAATGAAATATATTATTTTTTTATATTTTTAAAATTAATTACAGTATTTTTTGTATTTTTTAAATTAATACATTATTTTTCTGAATTTTAAAAATTAATTATATTATTTTTCTGAATTTTTTAAATTAATTATATTGTTTTTCAAAAAATGAAAATAAAAATAAGAAAAAGAAAGAAAGAAATTCTGGAAATATTTTTCTTACTTTTAATTTTTTTTACTGATTTTTTAATTCTTTTTGGAATTTTTAAATCTTTTCTGATATTTTAAATTAATTATATTATTTTTTCTAAATTTTTTAAATTAATTATATTATTTAATACATAATGGTATTATTGTAAATAAATGCAAACCGGCAACCATAAGTAGAAACTAACGGAAAATTAGTTTGACTGACGGTAGGGGTCTCCATTGCATTGACCTTTAGTTCAGGGACCTCTTTTTGAATTTTTTTAGTTCAGGGAGGTGTTTTGTTTTTCGCGATAGTTCAGGGGGTCAAAACACTATTGACCCTGAAAAGAAAAAAACAAAGCTCATAATACCTCGTGCAAATCAGGAAAATTAAATCTTGATTTCGTTATTTTCTTCCAAAAAAAAAATCTTGGGGTTTTCTTACTTTGCAATTTATTTATGAGCAAGAAATAAATAAAAGCAAATCCCAAGTAAATAATTTAAATTATAATACTATGAAATTAATAATTAATATTTATAAAAATAAATAGCGCATTTTACCCACAACCAAATAACTGTCTTTTTAGCACAGTAACTTTCAGTAAAGCAAACACTAAAAAGTAAAGTAAAATGTACAGTAACTTTCAGTAGGTTTTCGCCATTTAATTGTGAACGGAGTATACCAACTACCAAGTTTTGACAATGTACCCTATTATTTCTAGATAATTAATTGTTTTTAGTTTTTAGTTTTTAGTTTTCAGTTTTCTGTTGAAAAATGTTATTAATATCCTAAGCAAGTGCATGCGACGCGCTTCTCCGTCGAGTGACCGAAACGCATCCTCATCACCATCTCCATTCTCCCCTTACAGCCTTACCATCTCTCCTCCCCCTCATCTCTCTCCGAAGTACAGAAATTAAGATCACAATTCCCAAATTCCCAAATCTGAAGCCCTAAAATTTCTGATTCCCCAATCCCAACCTAAAAAGACACTTCCTTTATTTCCATTCCCGCCTCGCCATGACCGATCGCCCTCCTCCTCATCATCGTCCTCTTTCTCCCACACGCTTAACCATTAGCAACCTCCGCACTACAACCCAGCTTCTCAAACAAACCACTCTCTCCTTCTCCTCCAATCTCTTCACTTTCCTCTTCCTCTCTCTCCTCCTCTTCTCTTTCCGCTCCTTCATCGAGCACGGCTCTCTCCTGCTCACCTCCTTCATCGACCGCGATCCTTCTCTTCCTTCCCTCCTCTCTCGCCTCGACCTCTCCACCGCCCCCGCCACCGCCACCGTCCACCGCAATCATTACCGCCATCGTCACCGCCGGAGACCCTTTCTCTACCTGACTCGTATCGGAACTCTCGATGATGACTTCTTCGCTGGGGATGAGGATTACGCTGACAACCCCCTCCTCGGCCACCACCAACACTACCGTCGCCGTGGTTCACAACCCAATGGCAGTTTTGTAATGATCTCCAATTTTAATCCTAAGTTTGGATTCTCTGAATTTGTTGTTGACAATGGTGTTAAAACCCATGAAATTGTCCGGTCTGGTATCCAATTTAAAGCCCAAGATCACGCTTATCACGATCACGAACAAGATGAAGATCCTGGTGATAACGATGGGGGTGGGGGTGGTGGGGGGGATGGGTCGGGCCGTGATGATAAAGATTTGGACTTGCAGTTCTTGATAAAGGGATTGGAGATGGGGAGGCGCGATGCTGCCACACTGTTTTTTCTAGTAAGTTTCTTATCTGCTGCATACGGATGGGTGATTTTAGGATTCACTGCTATATATTCTTGGATGCTAGGCATTGTATTTGTTGCTGTTGTGAATGATTTGATTGGGAGGTTGAGATATATTTCGTTCGTTGGGGTTGCATTGGACGGATCAAAATTGGGGTTAAAGAGGCTCACTGGGTTTGTTTTAATGAGATGGGCTGTGAGAGATGCAATAACTCAGCTCGTCGGCTTGTGGTATTTTGGTGAAATTGAGGATCAATACTCATTTTTTAAGTTGTTTGTTAGGTTAAAGTTGATGCCTTTTTCAATAATGTCGCCGTGGATACGTGGGTTTGAAAAAGAGATATCTGGATTTTTGTTTGCATGGTTTTTGGTGGATGCATGTGTGGGATTGGTGTTTGCGGTGGATGCTTGGGTTACAATTGTGGATGCGAGGAGGACTGGGAGGGAGATTGTGAAGGAAGGTTGTTATCTAATATCAACCATGTTTAACCAGGCGGTTCAAATTAAGTGTTTTGAGGCGATACTTTGCGGGTCAGCAGCAAGGTGGGCATTGACGAAAGTTTTCGGGAAGGTTTTGGCAGCAGTTTTGCAGTCAACTTTCGAGGTTTACTTCATGGTGGCCTGGCTGATATTTTACTTGGTAGCAAGGTGTAAGGAAGCTCGTGTAGAAGGGAGGAGGTTTGGGAGGAGAGAATTGGAGGGATTGATTGATGGGCTTAGATGATAGCCGGTGCGAGGACTGATAAGATGGCAGTTCCAACTGCAAGCTGCTTCAATGATGACGCTGTGAAAGCAGGTGAGGTTGTAATTCCATGGGCTTTGCATCTTCATGTTTTTTTGCAGTAGCAGTGAGTAAACCCTGCCACTGATTGGTGTAATCCAGTATGCATTGTATGTACTATCTCGAGGCAATATACTGCTTCTGTATATTTTCCACAAAAATGCTTCATGTGTATATTGTTGTTGAAATCTTTGTTCTAATGCCTTGCTATACTGTTTTCATTTTTGAGTCGTGGTGTAACTGAAGCTGTTGAGTTGCATTGCTCTGAGTTTCAATCACATTTTTTGACGTCTGGAGATTATTGTTGCTATTTTGTATATCTTTCTACTTGACTAAGTAGGTACGGTGGAAGTTGAGTGCATTTTTGGATTTCATAGGTAGCGTCACCTTCATGCACCTTGCTTCTCTTAGAATAGCAGTTGTCTTGGTGTTTTATCTTTTGGTTGTGTTGTGGAGTTTATTTCATGAGTGTGGAGGTGATAATATTTAGGCTAAGCTATGTAACGTATCAAGGATATTTGTGCGATGTATCAAAGATATTTGTGCAAGAGAGATTATTGATTGAAAGATTAAAGGTGATATTTCTTGTTTTGCTTTTTACGCTCTCTTTTCTGTTGTTCAATGCCGTTTGTGTTTCCTTTTTTCCTTTTGGGATTAGGACTACTACCTCATGGGATTGTCTTCATAGAATGCTCTGGTATGGAGGCTGTTCATGGATACAATATGCTTGATGCGCCTACGTGCAATGTCTTTATGGCCTTCAGTAGTTGTTAAGCTGTGATGTTGGCCCCAGATCATAAATCTACTTCTGGAGTGCTATTGGTCTTTCTACGATCAATGGACCCTTGCTCATTCTTCTAAATTTACGTTGTGGACGAGTGGTGCTCTACGTGGCTTGTGGCCCTTGTGCATCTAATAAAAGTTATAAAACCGTGGAAGAAAGCGACGGCTCTAGACTTGTTGGGGATAATAGTCATTCAAAGTTGGACTACCCCTATTTCATTTCTTTTAGGTTTTGAGGTTGTGATGTACTGTTTTAGGTGTGTTCGTTCGAGCTTTACCATTATTTATATACTCACTCGTTAAAACAAATTTAAAAAGAGCAGTCTGTTTATCTGCATTGAACATTTTAAGTGAGTGAAGAATATTTTTATGGGCCACATCCCAATTGGCGCAGCCACTCATCTCCAACAGGTTGGTTTGGTTTACGAAAATCCGGCCCAATTCGAAGCCCAGTCCACCCTGATGCTTAAGAACTTTGACTTCCATCCAGTGCTCATTTCCTGATTGCAGCCTCCACGCGTCTACAATAAAAAAAAAATGGCGATTTGATCTTTAAACGATTAGGAGGGAAGTTAGAGGACAAAAAAAATTACTTTTCACGTCTCTTCCAAGTAGCTGACCGTTCGAGCATCGTGGAGAATGATGAGTTTAATTTTCTTTCATTTCCGGAACTTGAATTCAAAAGTATATAATCTATCGAGAATAAAACAACTACTGAATTTTATATTTAATTCATAACTCACGACTTTCGAATACAATGATTCTTTAAAATGATAGCAAAACTCTTATGAAATAAACGGTTAAAAGTTGAAATCATACCACAACTCATATTTACTTAAAAATTATTCGAGTCGCATATTAAGAGCTAGCGAATATAAGGTTGCATTAAATTTTCTACATAGTATACAAAATATTAGCATAAATTAATTAGCTTGATTAAAGTCTCAACGATTAATCAATTCAAGAATTCGACTCAAGACACTTGCCATGAACATCATTCATCAATCAAAGAAATTAATCACTTAAGACACAAGCAAGTAGCTCTTGGATCTTGAGGCCCGCCGGCGCAACGAACCACATCAAGAAAAATGTTCTCATCGCAAGGAATACAAAGCTTTGAGTCATGAGAAGTGGTGAAATCATACTCATCCCTAGCTTGATCAAGCAATGCCTTGAACAATGGATGCTTGAGCAAAGCAATCTTGATCACAAATCTCTTGTAATTCTCACCCACATAAACCACTAAATGACCCTTTGGCACATCTCTTGGAATTGAAGATGATGACGAAGACGAAGACGGCTTGCCTTCAACCCATTGGTTGGTTTCGTAATAGGCGCCCGCGCCACATGGCATCACTTCATTCCCCATCTTTTTCCATTTGTCTAGCAACTCCTTTAGGCATTTTCTCCTTGTGTTCTTCATGGTTTTTGATATTTTTTTATCGAATTGATTTATCTATAAGAAAAAACACAATAAGAAAGATATGGAGAACGTAGAGAAAGAAGAGGTGGAGGTGGGGATGGTGCTATGTGATAATGAAAGAAAAGGGCTTATATAGGGTTTTAACAAGAAGTGAGATGATTGATGGTTTTGGAATTGCAATAAATGGTTGACATGGCGAGTAGCTATAAGAACTAGAACAGCCAAGTGTTAGTAATGACATTATAAGTAGTTATACATTAATAATAGATATACGTACAAAAGAAAAAACAAACATAACTGTGTATATATATTGTTAAGTTAGTTCTATGAATTAATGAAAATCATATCATTAAATGAAACTTGTATGATTAAGAGGAAAGAAAAATGAAATACAATTTGTTTATTTGGAGAAAGTTATAACCTTTTTTATCATAAGGAGCCTAATTCTCCATACATAATTAAAGTGTGTACTTTGTGTATGATGCCGTAGCAATGTTTGATACGAAAGTGTACGAAAGTTTTGTCATGACTTATAAAGTTTTATACTATAAATAATTTAAACCAATACATATGGATATTCCATATAAACTTTTTTTTTTCTTTATAAATCATGAGTATTTTTAAATTTATTAACTATAATTTAATTTTATTCGCATAAGATTAACTTATTAAATATTAAAATAACTTTTATTACGACAAAAAGTGATTCATTGATCTATAACTTAAAAATGAGAGAGCGTTAAATCATTCACATTAATTACCAATTGGGAAAGAAAGTCTCACTTGTAAGCTGTGTATTATGTATTGTAGGTAGGGAGTGGCGGAGTGGGGTGGGTCTTTAGTGAGCGGAGTGGAGGTTGATGAGTGATCTTTCGAAGTACTCGAAGGTTAAGACCCCACAAAAGATAAGATATACGAAGAAGATGAAGAAGAAGAGGGATGGGATAAGCTTCTTGGGCAAAGTGCGGGCGATCCCACTTACTTGTAATTATTTATATATATGTTACATGTATATATATCTATCTACTTATGGATATAGTAAAATATATATACATGTGTGTACTTTGTCACGTTGTTTACTCCATTTTCTTTATGGATGGAGAAAAAGATTAATGGATCACATTTCGAACTCAATTTTGTCACATTGTAAACTTTATAATGTAAAATGTGTCACCTCAGATTGTTCAAGCAATTATTAGTGACTTTATTGATATGTGGAAGAAAATGGTTAAATTATATTATGTATTATTATCTAATGGGTAAAATAATGAAGAAAAAAAATCTCACCAATTAGATAATGATATATCAAAAAATGGACTTAAAATGTTACATGAATCATAATAGAGAGACTGAATATGTCGAAAATATAAATAGAAAATAAAATGTATCTAATTCTTAACGATTAAAATAGCTAGAAGGATCTACAATGCCGTTTTAACTGGAGAAAAATCAGGACAATATGACATTTTACTTGAGCATATAATTGTTTTAAGTAATATATAGTTAAAGTATCTTCAATTACAAAATTGATTTGAGGATATTGAACTTTTTGGGTTGTGACACTATAAAACGTTTATAAACTATGTAACAATACTTTAATTTAAAACTAAAAGCTACACACTATCAAAGGTTGGATGATATACGATCACAAACCACATACATTTTTTTATTTTTTTGGGGTAAATGACGTGAGCTTATAAGTTATCACTAGCTAACATATGAATCTTCGCCGATCTTGATTGATAGAAAACATAACTTGTTGCTTTTCATTATTAAATTTCTAACGTATATATCAGCTGGCCTCACTTAAATAAATAAATCATTAATAATTATCTGAAATTATTAATATGGAAGGAATGATTAAGAACAGTGTGCATGGTGCGTACTTTATCCGTACAACGGGGTTCGTTACGGATTCGTATGACCAATCTTGCTATAAAAAGAGGAAGAAAGGGAGAGATGGGATAATTAATTAAGTAAGTGATAGAAAAAAATAAAAGTCTGAGCTGAGAATCTCTTCTGCAATCTGACCATGCATGCAGGAGATGGGGCTATCCCTCTTTGTCCTGCAAAATGAATATGGAAATATATTGTGTATTTAGTCTTTGGTTGCAGAGCCAAGAGACGAGGAAGGGTATGGAATTCCACGCCTTTGAATCTTTGCAAGAATCATATCTATATATATTTTGCAACTCTATTATAAAAAATTCTTTGACTTTTGATTTGTTTTGTCACCAACCAAATCATAAGGATGAAAAAAATTATCAATCGTATTATAAAGTTGCAAGATGTGTCAATATGTTTGTTAAACAAGTATAATTCAATTTTTTTATAAAAGAATGGTTATATTATTAATTATTGTTATAATATCATGGATCAAATTCATGACCTGCGTCGGTTGATTATAACTAAGTCTATAATTCAAATTTGTTCTCTTTATTAGACTTCAACCTTAGCAATCAATTTTTTTAGGTCTAAATTTTGATTGGATTTGTTCGCATTGAAATAATCCCGACAAATAGTTACACTGAATATACTTACCATAAAAAATAAAAGTGTTGAACCACTCAAATTAATAACCAATTGAACATGGCTATACCACCACTAACTAATTAACCGTTGGAACTATAACAACCATATTGAAGTGATGGTGATCAGTAAATGCAGAAAATACATTGAAGATTGAAGAAGGGGGAAAAAAATTGAAAATGGTATAAATGTAGTGTTGATGAGTATAAGAAATGTATGGTTTTGGTTAGTTTGCGTTTCTAAGATGGTTCGTTTGGAAAAAGGGGATGGTTGAAAGGCAAGCCAGCACACACTTGGATTTGGTTCATCCCCTCAAGACAATTACGTTTTCGTGTGTGACATTGTCGGGTGAAAGGTACAAAGAGATCCTCCTCTCTTGTACACATCGGGTGAATAAAACTTGCCGACGATTTTCTAGACAACTTAAATAATCGGATTAATCCCATACTTGTTGCTTCTCTTGTGTGATCATTTTATCATAAAGTAACTTGCTCTTGAAAAATGAGATAAGTTAGAAGTTCGTTTAGATATAGTTTTTAATGAATGATTATTAATTATGAGAGTTCTAAATTCACGTTAGATGTTGTTGATCATTTACAATTAATTATATCTAAAATTTACTAGTTTTTTTACAGAAAATTTATCGTATTTGTGTCATATCTTTCATTTTTGTTAGATAAGCTTAGCATTATTATATATGCTCCATTTAGTTGAGGTTATATTCAATAGTGTTTAATCAACATTAATCTCTTACCCGAAAAGTACCGCGATACCAAAAGTTAACCGTAGAGGTTTTAGAAGAGAAGTTGGTGGTGGGGGAGAAGAGCACATGAGGTTGGGCCACTATTGGGCTCAGTTACAATCCCTACGTGGGCTGTAGATGAGGTTTGATCTTTACGTCCGTGGCCAACAATTATATGATTTGGAGAAATCTCAACCTGTGCACGTGAACATCTCGGCTGTAATGAGCTGGCAACTCTGCAATATTCTAATTTTATTTAAATTATTTTACAAAATAAAAGCTGTAATTAGCTTTTTTCAGATATTTATAATTATTTGACTTGATGCCAACCAACCAACTACCTTCCCATAACTTCCTATAACTCCCTCCCATGCTTCCTCCCGGGAAGCAACGCCCTCGGATTCTTGGTCGCATTATTGTTATATTTTCTTTCCCTATAGTTATTTATTTATTTATTGAACTGGATTTTATTATATAGTTTAACCAAAAAAGAAGGAAGTTTTTATTATATAATGCATGTTCTGTGATTTGGATAAAAACTCTTTCTGTGTTTATTGTTAGTATTCAATAAAAACGTAAGTAGAGGGGTTAAATTCAAACAAATATAAAATGAGGTGTCAAATCAATACGAAAAATCGAGTAGAGGTGTTAAAAATATGACTATCCCGAATATATTTGTACAATACAACCGGTATGTCCATGATTTAATATTTATTCCTAATTTGTTTTTCTCTCAGCATAAAAAAAATTAATGGTAGGACTAAATTGAAAAAGGTAGAAAACATGTGAGACCCTAAATTTAAATTTAATACATTGAGGACCTTCTGATGAAAATATGTACAGCTAAGGGACTGAATTGAAGTTTTCGCTTAAACTTTCTTCTGGTTTTGTTTTTCTTTATTTTGTTCTTCTTCTTTTGTTTTATTATTTATTTTCTTAAATTAAAAAAGAAATCAGTAAATCAACGTAGGCGTTGACTAATGATGTCTTCATAGCCACGTAAACGTTCACCGGTCAAGATGTTATAAAATCTGATGTAGTATGTCTAATTGGCACGCCATGTCATCAAATGACACGTGCTCCCTAACTAAACGACTAACTTTATCATTTTTCTTAAAATTTAGGGAAATGAACGACTTCATTATCATTCGAAATAACTTTCCTATTGAGAGGATTAATCGATTGCACGGAAAACATTATCATTAACCTATATAATAAGCAGGGAATTATTGCCAAGATCGCCCATCAATAAATCGGACGAGAAACTGCTAATCCTTTCTCCGAAAAATCAGTCTTTATGCCATTTATAATATTTTTGTATAAAAATGAAAACTAAAGATTCAACATAAGAAAGTTAAGTCTGACGAGCCTTAACTAACAAAAGAGTATTTTTCTAGTGGAGGGAAGTAAAAATAAGAGTTTAATAAACTCGAGGACCAGTCAAATGAATTAACCATGAATCATTTAAAGAGCAAGAGCAAAAGAAAATGTTAAGTTGCTTTACTCCCAAATTTTTTAAGAACATGACCACATCACATAACAATTCAAACAGGAGATCCATTATAGTCAATAGTAGTAATTCCACTTCGCACAAACTAAATGTTATTATCATCGGTCTCTTATAATAAACTCATGTTGGTAAAACAACATAACCCACTAAAATTTCTTTTTGTAGTGGGTACACCTCCAATGTAATTTCTAGAACGCAAGAATATACAGTCTACATATACATTCCTCCCATAAAAAAAGACAGGTACTAAATCGTGTGCGATGAAACTCATAGTTTTAGTTTTGGTTTTGGTTGTGATGTTGATGGTCAGCTCCTCCCTGGCAAGGCCTACAAGAGCTTCGATCGGTGGAGTATATGGCCAAGAATCGCGACAAGGTCTGCGGGAGGGGAAAGCGGCGGAAAGCATAGGGAGCCAAGGTGGTTACCAGGGTAGAAGCATTGACAACCACCATAACATACCTAGACAATACTTCAATGACAAAGGTGGAGCTCCACCAAGAGATGATGGTGGAAACAACAATGACAATGGAAGTGGGGGTAATTAGTAATTACACACTTATAGCTAAGTCTTGCTTCATCTGTATTACTTGAACAATACATCGTTTTTATTCTGCTTCTTCATTTGCCAATGATGCCTTTGTTGTGTGTATTAAGCTCTTACTATTTATTGACTGATAGTTCTTGCTTTGAGTAGTGATGCCATACGACGTATGCGTACTATGGACCTAATTGTTGTATTCGATCCAAAAAGAAAACTAATGGTAGTTTGATCCAGAAAAAAACTAGTGAAGTTCATGGGCTCACGAAGGTTAAAAAAATAAAGAATTTAATGATAAATTAGTGCTATTTAGGAAATATCAAAATAAAAAATGGCGGAAAAGTTGCACTGGTTGAAACATCAGTTTGCCCAATATAGGGAGATGTTACAGATGAAAATTTTGGGCTCACTGTCGAAATATGCAATATTCATCATTATATTCTGTTATCAAAAGTATCAAAGATCTGCCAAAAAGACCAGATGAAAACCCAACTTTTTACACTTAAGATTCCTAGATTCCTACGGCGAATAGTTGTAGACAGTTCACTTGTTTTTCCTACGTATGTACCGCCCACCAGGACTAAACCTAGGATATGGATGAATGGAAGCCAGCTCTTGGACACGGCACAACACAGACTTTGGTAAGGGACGCACTGGATGCTTCAGCGTCTTCTCAACCTGCGATATCATATTTTAATGCAGAAACATTTAGGGCAACTATATGACGATACAAGGTTACACTGAAACTTGCATTAAGGCACTTTGAACATGCATGCTAAAAGGACATGCTTTATCCCAATACAAAGTCAGAAAGCTACCTCTTTTTTCTTTGCTTTCTGTTTCACCCTGCAGCTAGCTTTTAGGAGATTTCGCCATTTATCCTTCGGAGTCATCATCAATGAAAACAGATTTCAACCTTTAAAACAAAGTGAAAGGTATAAAATGAAATTATTTTTAAATTAAATGAAGTCATAGCAGGTACCCTCAGATCCACAGGTGTGCGGTGAGCAGATGACGGAAACATGACCTTCTTTATATCAGTCCATCTTCCAGTTCCGTACTCAGCGATGCCATCAACCAACTTCAACACCTCAGAAGAAGTCCACATTCGTTGATGCTTTCTTCGATCAGCGCTCTTCTTAGACTTTCGTCTCTGCTTACGGTCATCTTCAGATTCAGATTCAGATGCGGTATACTCATCATCTGATTCAACGAACTGCACAGGAAAAGGCAAAATAAACTTGAAACTTTTTCTTACAGAAGAGTAGTAGCAGTGATAACGGGAGGAGACAAAACACTTTTTATTCCCATTTCCCAACAAACTCCAAAGAGGCAATTTGGAGAAGGAAAGCATCGTCTGGCAAATAAAATGAAAGGAGCTTTCTCCAAAGGAAAAGAAATTGAAAATAGAACGCTGTAAGCAATTCTGTACTCAAACAAGCATGCACAAGCATTTACAGAGAGAGAGAGAGAGGATGAGAATTCCTTACCGAATGGGGTACACATTTCCTTGGGCGTCCCCTTTGTGGTTGTGATTCACATGGCGTTTGATTACTAGTTCCAGTATAATACTCCTCCTTGTATGCCAATTTCACCGTTCCTAGCTGATGGCGTTCACCCTGAGATCTGATCTTCGAGCGCTTATCCTTTGAAGTAGCAGAAAGCATTCTTTTTCTTTCAATTATACGTTTCAGGTCTGAAAGTTTTTCAACATCTTCAAGTGATAAAGGAGTGATAATCTCATTCATAGACTCTTTGATACATTCTCCCACGTTTTGAGATCTCATCTTTGGACGTTTATCACTTGAAACAGCAGTCAAATTGGCCTGTCCTTCTATCAAATGATTTGTCTTCATATTTGAAAATCCTTCAAAGGACCTCTTGGCAGACCTAGATGATCTCTTCTGCCTACCTGCAGAAATATTGGTTGCTTGAAGACCTTCCTTTGACTTTTTAACAAACAATGTTCCACCTCTGAATAAGGGCTTCTCATCATCATCAATCACATCTGACTCTACACTATCCCATTTGATGCCTGATGAGTCAACTAAGTCACATTTGATTGTTTTCTCATGGGAACCGCTTTTAGTTGCAGTTGATGATTCCGACAACCCAAGAGCACAGTTACTATTTCCACTAAATCCTGGAGATTCGCTATCAGAGCATGGAGTAAAATCTAGCTCAGTATCTGCAGTCAAAGATTGTAAGGGAGGGGGCATCAAAATCAACAGTATTACTTACAACGTAATAGAAACAGGGAATAGCATAAAACAACTGCCCGGCTTACCCAAAAGAAAATCTCCACATGCCCCAGAGATGTCATTTGCCGCATGAATATCATCCACTTCCTCAACATCATCTAGCAACCCGTCGAAAACCTACCAAAATAGCATTTCATTAGATGATAATGATGTCAAAGACCATATGATAAAAATGACACTGAAGTGAAAAGTATAAAATGAAATTATCTCATCAGATAAAATGTTGGTTTTGGGGAAATTGAGGCCTGTTGTTAATGTTGAAGTGTTTAGCTTGAGGAACAACTGAATATGCTAATTCTCAACAAGTGCAAAAAGATAAAGCTGATGGAACTGCAACAAATTCTGGTTATATAGAAAATACATACCCCAAAACCAAAGCCATCATCTCCTTGAGGATTAGCATAAAGCCCACCTAACCATTAGAAAAAGAGGAAGGAAAAAAAATCATTAAAATGAAATGCAAAATAACCTAAAAAAGAATCATGTATACCTAAAGACAGATTAAAGCACCTACTATATCACCCCATAGAACCAATACATTACATGAACCGATACTTTGAAACTCTTAAATTCACAATGCACAGACAGGCAATACATTTACTCAAGTTAACAGGGGAGATGCATGTTTCAAGTATGGTAAATCATCCAAGTCTTCATTAATAATTTTTTATTAAAAAAATATCATTATTGCAATATTCTCCAGTGACAGGGTGCATGTAAAGAGAAAACATGTCAATGGTTTCCGAAAACATGCTCTAAGAAAAATATTTTTCCAGAAGTTACCAGGGTCTCTTTCCAGGCCAAGCTCCAATCCATAAGAAAAATTGTCAATTCCTAAGTGTTTACGTGAATTCTCCTTGCCGAAACATGAAACACTATCCACTGGGACATGATTGGTTTTTGGTTCTACAAGTAAGTGCTGCATTCCCGTTGTTTTATCTTCAAATGCAGGAACAAGCGATTCATCCACCTTTACCTAAAATACACAGAAAATTAATGATCAGGACTTTGTTTATGCATGGTATTCATGGGAACAAAATCTTGCAACAGAATACAGACCACCATCATTCTGTGGCAGAAATAAGCCCAATTATTCTTACATAAGAACAACTACAGATTTACTACAGGGATCCTAGTTCATATCACTATGATTAAACACAACAGTGATGGTTACAAAGTGTTAACAAGCTAACCAAAGAACATTTTTGCTTTGGCCATCTCGAATTCTCGAATTCTAAGAAAACTTCCACAATGCTGTTGAACACAAACACAAACACAGGAAAAAGGGGGATACATTCCCCGTACACAGACAGAATTCCAAGCATTTACTCACCCTTTGACACTTCATATTGGCGGACTTCTTGTGCAGATGCCTTTCTTCATCAGCTGCATCTGATGCTTTTACACATGGACCCTCGTAACCAAACGTGGTCCACCGCATTTACTGTTTCCTACAGTAAGAAAGCAGAGTCAAAGACATAAATTATTGCCTCTCAAAGCCAAAATCCACAACCACGTAAGAATTTCACAGAAAAAATAGATGCAAGTCATGCATCCAAACACAGGGAGGCAATGTGAGTTACTAGCACTCCATAACTCATATTTCTTCTGCATTTTTATAAAAAAAATGGTATTATCCTGAGGTCGATCCTCCAACTTGCTTATGGCTCACAATGCATATGTTGACAGTGAGTTAGATGTCCTACATATAACGAAACTTCAATCTGCTTTATAGTTTCCTACGATTACGCAGTTACAGTTGTAACAGAGTCTTCCTCACTGCTATATACGTATTTTGATAACATTAGTATAAACTGCAGCTTACAACAAGAATAAGAAAATGATAAGCAATCAATAACGAACGGCTATATAGAACAGGAACAGCTTTTGTTCTTGTTTTTTAAAGCAGCATATCCATTTCTTTTCATGTTAGGAATGAAAGTGTACAAAAAACAAAAACAAAAAAGGTGAATGCATTTTCAATTTACTCTCTTTTAGCTAGGTTCTTGCATGAAAATGCAGCCGACAGTATAGCTAGTAATCAGCTTTAAAATTTTGATAAAAATAGAAAAAAGAAACGTACACGATTACAATTTTTTATTATTTTAAAAAACAACTATTTCGCGAAACACAGAGTAAAACAGAAGCAGAAAGAAGAAACTCACTGATCGGCTACCGGAAACCCAAACAACGTTCCCAACAGCTCCGATCTATAAAACGCAACAGAACAAAATCAGAGCACGATCCACCGACTGACTGATCATGGACGGATAGATAAAAGAAAGAATGATGACAAGCAACTGAAGATCTTACCTGAGCTTCAAGAGAGAGAAGGAGAAATGCGAGAGAGAGGGGGAGGCGTTTTAGCGTTAGTGGTTGTGAGAAGAAATGAGCGAATGTTCGAAGCCAAAAAAGATCAAAACCGCCAAAAAGCGACTAGAGTGGAGGAGAGATTATAGTATGGAAAGGAGGGAGGGAGAGGTACCGCTGCTAGTGACAGAGGAGTGAGGGTGAGTACACGTTTTGTGTGCGGAATCCAAACGTTTTTTTATTTCATTTTTTGGGAATTCGTTCTTGCGCGTTAATTTATGTTTCATGTCCGCGTTCCGTCCGTCCGTATCAGGAAGGAAAGGAAGGGAAGGCATTACATTTAAAAAGAAAAGAAAAGAAAAGGCATGTCAGTTAAACGGACAGGTGGATGTCAATCAATGTCATGAAAGGCATCTAACGGCGGCCGGGAGTTACTCAGTGAGTCACGTGAATGCCACGTGAGATTAACGGCGTTACAATCTTGAATAAAGAGAGATCATATTCCCTGCGTAACCAGCTTCATCTTATCCCACAGGTTTACCTTATTTTCACTGGTCAAGGTTCCGAACAAATTGACCCCATTGGTCAAATAACGTAGCTAGTCTATTATCGAGTGTAGGATAGGATTCATTTCTAATCAATAGGTTCCATTCGTTAGGTACGTAGGACGGTAGGAGAGTTATTAGCAGGAATCACAATCTCCTCCTACAACCATTTTAATGTTTGTTTATCCATCTCATCATTGCTACTGCTAACCTTCCCCCCGCCGGAAATGCAACATTTCGAGCCGGTGAAGTAGTTACAACTTGCAGGTCATTGGTAGTTATCATTGCCTCCACCCCCGATCGGATAATCCATGACGATGCTCAAGTTAGACGACTATCCCTTCATTTTCATCAGCGACAAAAAAAAGGCAATTTTAGCTGTAATAGTTGTCAGTACTGTTCTGATACAATACAATAAGTTCAATGTACTGGGTTCATGCTGGAAGACTATGATGGCAATCCAGACCCACCAATTCAGGTCCACAATGCTACAGTTAGTTGAAGACTTGCAGTTGATTGTGAAATTGTGAAAAGGACACCTACTGACTACAACAAACCATCAGCTACTTCCCCCTTCACATTCAACAATCTCAATATTTGAAAATATTACATAAACCTTTTGAAATCCTACTCCTTACAAAAAAGAAAAGAAGATTGGACAACTGCTCATCAGTCTCTCAACCATTCATCTCCAGAAAATGGTTAGAACACCAACCCTCTCCTGCCGTTTTGATGTTCAAAAGTATGCCTTTTTTGAACTATGACTGACCTTCAGCTTCTTTGTTCACAGTGGGATCTCCACTGGTCGTCAAACCTCTAATCTTAACATCATAGTATACTTCTTCAACTCTTCTCAAGTCATACTTCATACCTGGCACATGTGAGCAAATAATTCACGAACTTAGCTCCTACAAGATGGGATTTAGCATTAATTGGGAGCAGCAGAAGTAAAGATGAAAGGATAGTTGGATACCATCAAACTTTTTGCGCAAAAAGTCATTCCGGAGATTAAGCATACGGAATGCAGCATGAAGATCTGTCAAGAACTTCAACACCTTCCTGGGGCAATCATAATCACCAGCAGTCACTTGGTTCACCACATATCTAGGCTGCAAAAAACAGTAATCAATCATAAGACAAGCTATTCAACACTGTAATTACCAAATACTCAGACAATGATATATGGTAGACTGTCCAACATGCAAATTCATTATACCACATACGCACTTCTTAGAGAAATTAGTACTTTAGAAAACACGTTTTTAGGTCACCCAAATGCCTTCACTAAACTACAGAAAAGAAAAGAAAAGAAAAAAAACTTCTACAGCTTGTCTAAGCTAGACAGATGCATATTTTAAAGTTTGAAAGAAATAGTTCTTACCATCTCATTAGACATGAAGCAAACACCTACGTAGATAAGCAAGTCAAATCAGTACTTTTAGCAAGAAGAACATTTGCACCAAGAAATTAAATACAGAAGGCTTCCGCATAAGTAACTATTACAGGCATGGACATGGGTGGTGTGTCTCATGTGGTTGCTTTTACTTGATCATATTATATGGCATTACAATAAAGATACATGCCTAACTGAAGAGTTTCATTACCGATTAACAACTCATAAGCAAGGCCCAATCAATTGAAACAGGCATCCGATTCAAAGTCTCAACCTAGGTTAATGCACACTTAAACTGCTAAAGACTCGCACCAATAGCTTTACATGAAGGACAAATTAAATGTTAGACTGTTGCTTCTAGAGTAAACTTCATCATGCATCTTGCATGGTGTTCAATGTCATCTGCTATGCTAGCAAATCAATATGTACCTAATGAAAAAATAAAATCCTCACACCTTGCCAAGCAAACTAGTTATCACAACAAATCAAGTACTTCAAATAAAGTTCAACTAAAGCCAAAAGCATACACATGAAAGTCACATATCACTAACCAGTAAGATAGTCCTCAACATCCAAACTAAACTTCGAGTTGTTCACTGCATGGAAAAAAAGAAAACAACATTAAAAAGCAAACTAAGAAACACAAATGTCTCCCATACACACAACCAAACTGATGACACAGGCAAATGAGCTTATATAAGAAAAAAAGAATGGAAACATACACCCAAGTTGTTCCTCAGCTTCAGAATGCATCAGCAGTTCCCCAGTCTCCAACCAATGCATAAACGCAATCAAGGACACCACAGTCTGCGTCTCACTCCTCCAATCTCCATGATACCTAAACATACAAACAAACCACCAAATTCAAAAAAAAAATCCCCACACTAGCATTCAGATATTTACAGAAACACCATCGTATTCTCCAAACCTGTAATACTGCCCAGCAGCACCCTCAGTCACAACTTCCCCAAGCTTCTTATACAACTCTTTCACCACTCCAATCTTCGCCTTAGCTTTCTCTAGAACATCTGCAAACAAAATGCACAACAATTGCTATTAGTTCACTAAACCTGAAAGAAATATAAGAAAACGCATCGTCGTCCATGGAAGTACCGGAAATAGAGCGTGTTTGATGAACGAGGAGTAGGTTAGCGTGGATGAGGCGCGAGGTGGATTCGATTTCAGCAACAACAGCGCGTATCTTCTCGCGTAATGTTCCGGATTCTTCCAACTGTGTGCGGAAATCCTCAAACTGTTTCGCGAGCAAGGACGGCGAGTGCGAGTCACCGTCGGTCGACATTGGCGGGAAAGTTGCGGAGGAGGAGCAGAAAGAGCGGAATGATGCGGATTGGAGAGCGGGAGAAGGGAGAGTGTGGAGTATGCGAGAGAGAAATGGGATGTTAGGGTTTAAGGCGCGGGAGAGAGTGAAGTGGCAGTAGTAGGCGTTTCGAAACGCCGATTTCATCTCTTTCCTTTTTCCTGTCTCTCTTTTTTCCGCCGTTCTTTATATAAATTATTTTTTTCTTTTTATTTTTCGGTCTCTCAAATATTCTTTCAAAATATCCTCCGATAAGAAATTAATATCCTTCCAAAATTTACGCAAGTATTCTTGAGCAAATCATGAGAGTAATTTTCTCCAACGATAAGTTTTAACACGATTTCATTGCGTCGGGTTATAAAACATAACAGAAGTTTATTATGAACTTAAAAATAATAAAAAACAATAAGAAAAATGATAGAAGAGACTAAGTGGGATTACTACCATTTGATCTATAAAAGACTAACGAATTTGTTAGCTATTCTGTTGTTACATTAAGAAGTTATGATGTCCCATGTTGGGATTGCTAGCTTACAGAGGGTATGAAAATGAAAACTATACCTTCTTTTTTCCTGATTTTGTACATTCTCAACTCTTCCAATTTTATCCCATGTCCCCGAACTCTTCACTTCTTATGGAAGGTTACCAATAAGAAATAAGCTACAAACCGGCTGAGTATGCCGGTAAGAATGAGTAGTTCCAGACAAAGACCCCAATGACCGAGATCGTAGTTCATGTTTTGCAACGAATTGCAGCGCGATATCAGCCAGACACCGGAGTACCTAACAGACATTGACATGAAACGAAATGTTAGCTTTGTTGTTCTGAATTGGTTTGGTAAGTAATCACTTGTCAGGGGTTAAAGAGTAGGGTGACAAACTTCTCAGCATTTGCAATGATGAAAGCTTCCACTGCCCATTTCGGGAAGCAAACATATCCCAAATGCTTCACTAGTCCGGTCTGTTCCTTCTGCGTCGCAACAAGAGTCAACACAACCGGTACAAGCACTGACCACTGCCACCAAGAAATGAAGGAGAAGCCTATTATCATCAGCGTTGTAATTTAAAGAGGTATTGATTGATTGGTAAAACCATTCAGGAGCGTACCAGTTGTGCAGGGCCAGGGTCGAGATATATGGCGAGCATATAAGCTATGCCGGTAACACAGTACACGAGGCAAAGCAACACGACATAATTGTCAAAGAACGATGATCTGGGGTTGTTGAAGAAATAAAACATGGACAAATAAACCATTGGCTTGATGATTGTGTTAAAATGGTCCAGTGTGTCTCTTGATAGAAAATAAGCTAGACTGCTGATTCCAGACGCGCTTTCCCTCCAGTAGTGCAGCTTGTCGAAAGAGAACGATCTTAAAGCAGAAATCATGCATAGCAGTGCTGCAAATTGAGAAAGCAGGTTGCAATTACCAACAATGCAGGCGGTATAATGGCAAGGTAAAGCATTACCAACAATGCATAAGGTTGTGTTTGTCAACTTACAAACAGAAATTACAGTGAAAGTATAGCCATTGACACCAAACGTTTCATCATCCACTTTAGCAAGTGCTCCAAGACAGGCTCCAGCAAGTAATAGAATCAAAAAATCAACTGCTTGTAGTCTTGCTTCTCGAAGCCGTTGCTTGCCAACCCTAATAAGAATGGAAGATGTACATGAATTTGTAAGTATAGAAAACACAAAGATCATGCAATTCCACTAGCGCAAGTGGTATAGCCAGTTTTACTTCTTTAAGGAGATTCTTCATTTCTTGAATAAATACCCGTAAAATATTTCATCTTCCAACCTTTCCTTTCCTGATAAAACTTTCCTCACTTAAGTATAGACAGGTCCAACTTCATAGATATATATGGTCTAACAAAAGCATGTTATAAGAATGAATATCAAAGCAACTTTCAAGAAAATAGAACTTCCAAGAAAATTGGTAAAGCTTAATTTACAGCAATGATCATTACCTTCCAAGGAAATATCTATATTGGCGGGAAACACCTGGAGTTCTACGGTTGGATAAGTCTGTGGAAGTCAAGAAGTTATGCTCTATGCTATCTTTCCTTAGCTCAACATTGAACTTCACGTCAGCCCACAATTCCCCAGCAAAAGATCTTTCCATAGCTTCTGTATTACTTGGCTCTGAATCTGCTGGAGTTGGGGCAATTCTATCAACAAGGTGCAGCATATCTGCGGGCACGGGGTACCCATTGTGTAGCATCCATCGGACAGGAAGCTGTTCATGAGTTATATTTGCGCTCGGTTTGACTATGCCCTCCAAAATATCAATTAAGTGATCTGGAGGAGTAACACGCTCAGGTATAATGATCCCGAGGCCCGCAAAGTATTCCTCAAGTTTTTTGGTGGAGCCGTGATACACTGTAAGGCCACCTTTTGCCAAAAGTACCAAGTCATCAAACATCTTGAAAAGGGCATAGCTGAATCAGAAAAGACCATCCATTAAATTCATGCCCACTTCTAAGTTCTTGTAATGAAAATTCTGAGTTTTGAATGCTTGTCTTAATTTTATTCACTCTTGATTACCACAAAAAACTAGATACGAGTAACATCTAAATGGTTTCTATTCATCCAGGTGGCATACCTTGGCTGGTGGAGTACCATGCATATGTTCACTCCTTCAAGAGCTTCACGACGTAGTGCTTTCAGAAGTAACAATGAAGAAGAACTGTCCAAACCAGATGTGGGTTCATCCAAAATCAACAGCGAAGGTTCCATGACCATTTCGAGCCCAACATTCACTCGTTTTCTCTGGCCTCCAGAAATTCCTCGCTTCTCCATGGTCCCAACTAAAGAATCCCTCACTGCCTGCAGTCCCAAGGACTCGATAACTCTTTCGATAACTAGAACTTTGTCAGCTTTAGGCATGTCAGCTGACAATCTCCAGTAAGAAGGGGCCCAAAAAGAGAAATCGATAAAAAAAATGAGATGCAAATCACTTTGCAGTATGGAAATTAACCTTTAAAGTAGATCAAAGAATAAAGAGACTCAAAGACAGCAGCTTCCTAAGGATAAATGCCATATAAAAGATATATGATGAGGGAAAGAGTTGAAGAAAGTTTCATGAATGATGGTTAACAATATACAATGTGCTGAAAAACAAGAAGAGGTTGGTTACCTGCATCGTGCGCTGAACCGTAGATTCTCCTCCACAGTCAAGTTCCCATGCACAATGTCATCTTGTGGAACAAAACCAATAATTTTCTTATAGGAAAGGATGGACTCAGGTTTCCCATTTATTAGAATCGATCCTGTCATGGTGCATCCAGTTGCTTTTCCTGCCAAGGCAGAAAGAAAAGTTGTCTTGCCAGCTCCTGATGGTCCCATAACAGCAGAAACTCTGCCTGGCATTATTTTCCCACTGACACACCTCATCAGGTGTTTCCTTTTTCCTTTCAAAGTGAGGGTTAGATCTTTGAAAGCAACCTCAATCGGAGGTCTAGTCCTTGTATCAGTGTCAGTAGCCATTGAAATTACACCTGAGAATGTCAGGTTCTTGTTCTTCGACTCTTCAGCTTTCTCCTTCTCAAGTTGACCATAAGCGTATTTGAAAATTTGGGTGTGAGAGTGCAGTTGTTTACCCTTTGGTGCATTCTTCTTTATGTTTTTGTCTCCAATCTCAAAATTAAAGCCTTCATGACTATTTGGATCATTATTAAGAGAGTCCATCATTTTTGTGAGATTGCTCGGTTCCTTCTTCTTTGATTTCCCAGCTGTGGATGACTTCTCGGATGCACCTGAAGTACCTGAAGGCATAGGTGGTAACAGGTTTTCCACATGGGAGGAGGATTTTTTGCGAGAAAATGTTCGGGACAACTGTTTTGAAAACCCAGCTGTACGTTTCTTGGCCACATCTTTTGCAGCTCTCCATCTTTCACGTGCTTGTGCGGTTTCTCGAGCATGCCTAGCTGCAGCTTCTCTGGTTTTAGCTGCCTTTCTTTCCCGAGTGGATAGAGCTTGGTCAGAGCAGTTAACAATGATGAGCAAGAGAGTAGTCAGTACACCCTACATAGGCAAGTGAGACATGCATGTTAGATGCAAAAGGACTTAGCAAAGATGCAACCCATAATAAGCAAGTTTTCAGAGGAAATGGTAATTTTAGGAAACTATGATGGTAAATTGCCAAACAAATTCTCTAAAGTTCATATTAGTAATGCCAAGGCCAAGCACAAAAGAAGATTTTCATATCAAAGTTCAATATGTTTTCATGTAACAGTAAAGGGAAATGACTTACAATAAGCATGACCCCATAAACTTGAAGATTTTGAGTAGCAGTATTTGGCTTGCAGGTTGTCATTCTGACACACTCTGCAAAATGATCACAAAGAATCTACATCATTTTTCTCATTAGTAAAAAAGTAATTCACAAACTTTTCGAAGGCGAGTGCTACTGTGGGTGATAATAATATAATCAATCAAAATACCACAAAATAAAAAAAGAAGAAGGTTAGAGCTTACTTGACTGAGAAATGGAACCCTGCCTGCAATAGTGTCTGCATTCATGAAAACGTTGTCAATAAGAAGAATGTAAGCATCAAATACACGAACTGCATAGTAAAATCATGCATACGATGGATGATTAGCGAAGTTACAGATTTAAGGATAGCAACATTCATGCTACAAGCAACTAGGGAAAAAATGCAGTTGAGTTCGGGTTGAAGAAACAATACCCACTACTACATGTAGTCCTAGTTGTGGTAGTTGGGCAGTATGATCCTGGGGCGCAGAAAATTGAACTATCCATTCCAACATGAGACCAAAAATCTGCACCGCCACAAGTATGATTCGTTTTCCCCGGAGGTATTTGGTAACTATACCTGTAAGATTTTCTCAACTTATAAATAATGAATAAACCATAAAAGACTACATAGGAAGACAAAAAAAAAGATCGATTCAAGCACTATGAAGGTAATACAGTTATGAACTTACGGGGTGCACATGGCATTTGTTTTATTGAGCACTGCTTGTGGACAATAAGAACCTAGTGGGCAAGCTACATTTATAAGAACATCGAAAGTTAGTAAAACTACCAGCCACATTTCCATTTTCCAGTAACTTTACACGATGCAATAAATATACTTACGTATCATGCAGGTCAGGCCTCTTGGGCAGAAAAACCCGTCGCAACAAGGTTGGCAGTCTTGAGTCCTGAAGGGAAAGGTCACTTTATTTTTTAGATCAATCTTCTGATTTTGGTTACCACTACAACCCCATCCTGGTTCACATCCTCTCGGCCAACTAGTCAAATTGCAGTTGATATTTGGTTTCAAGTAAACCGTACGGTCTGTTGACCCCATTGCAAAGAGACCACTAAAGTAGAATCTGATCTCTGCTGCTGTGCATAGTCTTTGTGTCATATCTCCTGTTGATCAAGCCACAACCATCATCACAAGCTGGATTGTAAGAATGTACACATACACATAAATACATTTGTTGTTTATGTAAGAAGACGCATTGTACATTCTTGTGCTAAGGACCCTAAAATAAAGTGCCTTTCTGCAAATGTTTATTTTCCCTTCCTCCTTGAACATAGAGGGCATGGATTTTCTAGCGTGTAAAACAACAAATTGAGCACAAAATCATACCTTTACTTTTCTTGATACAATTTGTTATAAAATTCAAATCCTGCGCGAAATTGAATGCCTTATTCCAATCTGCTTTCCTGAGAGACAAGAAAAAACAGAAAGAATAAATCATTAAAAAAAATAACAAAACACAGCACGACCAATCCAAATTAGCAAAAACCACTCACACATTCTTTATGCAAAAGCCTAAAGAATTCAAGATATCATCTTTAAACACCGAAGAGAGATTGGAAAGCTTGCTATAGACCATTTCTGTGATAATTGGAAGCAGGGCAGGGTTCCCTGTATTGCTGTAATCACCCCCTTCAACAGAAAATGCATATGGCAACAAACTAAGAACAAGGATGAGAAGCAAAATCTTTCTCACTGCCCTCATTATCACGAGTTGGGTTTCTCCCAAAAAGGAGAAGAAATGCAAAAAAAAACTATCCAAGAGGGATAAGTGGAGTTAAATTTGCAGTGGGACGAAGGGGATAAACCATGGCATCCTCAACAACGATGATAAAGATTCAAACTTTGATTAAGAAGTGTGGTTGGGATGAAGAAGTGAGTAAAATGGTGGGTAGGGACATCAATGGAGTTTTAGGTTGATAGGAAAAGAAGATGTTTGATTTTGGTGAAAGCGGATTGACTGAATTGATTAGGGGTTGAAACTTGAAAGGAAAGCCTTGGATTTTGGTAGAAAGAAATGGCGGGGAGAAATGTGTGCCTATATCGTTGGTAGAGTTGCTACATTGCAATTCCAAGGCAATGTCGGCTCTTGGATTTTTTTTAAATTTTTAATTTTTTTTAACAAAGTAGTAATAACTAAAAATTGAAAGCTGAAAAAGGTAAAGGCAAAATGTATAGGTAGTTTTCTCAAAAACAAAATGTACACGTAGTTTGTCGGTTTTTTTTTTATAAAAAATACCGAATTTTTTTTAGCTAAATAGAAATCATTTATTTTTGGTCTACTTTCTTTCGTAAAATTATTTCATATTTTTTGAGCTCGATCGAACAACTAATACGCTGGTTTTCATTTCCTTTTCTCTGAGCAAAGAAAAATAATAAAAAGAGAACATTTGATTCTTTATTTTAGAGGGGAAACATTTGATTTGATATTATCTATAATTAACTAATTAACTTGTCCAAAAGAATGAGCTAATTAAAGAAAAAAAATTAACAAGCTACATCCAACTGGGCCAAACGTATATAGAGCTGCAACCAAAAGCCCAAAATCTCGGCAACGCAGAACAGACAGAGACCAAGCCCAGACAAATATGGCCCAAGGCAGATTGGCCCAAGCATAATTAATGTAGATTGTAGATCAAACGAAGTAAATGAGAAGATAAACAAATTGTTTAACGTCTTCATAAATCATAATATATTACTTTCTTCTTTTTCCTTTTATGAATTTTATAAAGCTTTCATGAACGTTGTTACATCTTAATCAAATCTGTTTAGTATTGCAAGCTCTGTTAATTAATCCGCAGCGGGCTCGGAATAAACTAATCCAAGGATTTATAAATAAATAACAACGCAATCCCTTATAAATTATTCTTAAAAAGTAAGGATGATCACGAACTTACTATTAACAGAAAAATTACGAAATAATGTTTTTTCTTTTTTGGTTCAATTTTGGCCAACGACTGAAGTAAGTCACAAGCATCGTATGTATGAATATTTTCCTTTTTGTTTTTTATCCCCAAGTTAAGGAGGTTATAACCGTTATTTTCAGTCTTTTTGATATTCTTTTAATCTTATTTAAGCATTTTTGTCGGATTCTAAATTTATCGGGTTAGAATAAAATACTTCAATTAGGTATAAAAAATATCCAAACCAGCAATGTCTTGATCGTTATTTTAAATTTCTACTGTTACTAAAAAAAAAAAAAAAAAAAAATATGAATGGTTTACAAAACTCCATTCTAACTTGTAAGACCGGCTTGACTTTCAGTGGCTCTCAATCTCATCCCCTTCCCTAGCACCTCAGCAAAGACTTCTATTGTCATGTTGACTTTTCCTTTAACTCTCACTTCCTTTCTGCCTCATTTCCTTTCCCATGGTCCCATCCACACCTACATGGTTTGCATTTTGGATTCTAACTTTATAAAGCTTGTCCCTGTATTGGATGAGTACATGCGTTAATTCGTTAATAACCATTCTCTCTCTTTTTTGGTTGGTGGAGCTGACTTCCGCGCTCAAATGCCGTGTTAGGACTTCCTGTCCTGTAAAATCATGGAATTGCTGGTCTTTTTTGTAAACTGTTGACCCCTTCTCTTCTTTTCTCTTTTAGGAACGAGAGTGAACTAATGGGTCTTTCTTTAAATTACTGAATTTTGGATGCTTGGTTGAAATCTACGGCCTAACAGCTGCTGCAATTCTGGTCAGGCAGATTGAAGGTGAGTTTTCTTTGCTAGGTTTTCCACTTCTGATGCTCTTTACTAGTTTTGTCAAGGTTGTTGGCATGAAATTAGGTTCTTGTTGGGCTATAATTTAGCTGTTTTGGATTTAATGGAGTGTGTGGTTTTTTTGGGTTTCTTAAATGTTCTCATCTTTACTGAAATGATAAAAAAAGAGGCAGCTAGTGTTGTGCAGGTGCCAATTGATGGATGCCTTCTTTGTGCTTTTTATGTGGTATATAGCTATATATGGGTTAGTAATTTTGTTACATAGCTTGAAATTGGGGAACTTTGAGCTTTTCAACCAACTTGCTATATCTGCTTATGTGATGAAATTAGCAGTTGAGCATTTAAACCAGCTTCAGCAAAAATGTAGAAAGAGTTAAAATTTGATTCTCAAATCTCAATAGTTTCATATTCAGAAGATTCTCTATTTGAGCCAATTTGATATTTTTGTTCAAAACTACTTTTTATATGTGTATATTAATGGACAAACTGTTAATTTATCTTGTTTTCTTTAATTTGCAGAGTGTTTTATTGTGCTTGGTCTCTCCCTCTCTTTCTGAGAATTGGTGTATGTATAAGTTTTTGAGGAGTATGAAGTGTTTCTCATTTTATAATGGAGACAAGAAGGATCACCCAAAGACCACAAAGCCAGTCCTGGGTCAATCATTGAATTCTTTGTGTTCTGATCTTGAAGTAGGAAGATGGGAGTCTGATTTGAGTTCTAAGAATGTTTCAACCGTCAGCACAGAATCCACTGGTAGGCCCTCATTTCCTAGTATGTCTCATAGACCCAGCGATCTCAGAGTGTTTACGGTCTCTGAGCTTAAGGCTGCCACCAAGAATTTTAGTCGGTCAGTCATGCTTGGAGAGGGAGGGTTTGGTTGTGTGTATAGAGGGTCTATCAAGGACAACGAGGATCCAACCAGAAAACTTGAAGTTGCGGTGAAGCAGCTTGGCAAAAGAGGGATGCAGGCAAATCTTTTTCCCTTGCTTATGCTTTAGATTTATTTTCAGGGAGTACTCCTGAAAAAGATAAATGTGAATTGCAATTGGTTTTTAGATTCATCAGTATTGCTAGTAGCAGTAGGCATAAGGACAACAGGTTCAGGGTTTCGATGCTGAATACTGAGAAACCAAGTTTTGTCCAGTTCTCAAGCATTATGATTAGCAATCTTCTCTCTCTCTAATATTTGGAAAAAAGGATGAATTTAAACCTGGTATCTACAGCAATGAAGATAATGAATGACCTGTAATGTGTGAAATCACCAAACTCAGGACACTGTTCTCACTTTGGATGTCTGCTTTGATTTATCGTAATGTATTACTATAGTGGTTACTCTTTGTGCCTATAGTTTTGATGAATCTGGCAAGAAGAGTGTTAGTTTGGTTACTACTTTTGAGCTTCTGGCGAGTCTCTTTTTGTGTGTGTTAACTTGTTGCCTTATTGTTCTTTGCAGGGTCACAAAGAATGGGTCACTGAAGTGGATGTTCTTGGGGTTGTTGAGCATCCCAACCTTGTTAAATTATTTGGGTACTGTGCAGATGACGATGAAAGGGGAATCCAACGACTTTTGATATATGAGTTCATGCCTAATGGTAGTGTGGAGTATCATCTATCCACTAGAAATGAGACTTCACTGTCATGGGCTATGAGATTAAGAGTAGCCCAAGATGCTGCTCGAGGCTTAACATACCTTCATGAAGAAATGGATTTTCAGGTACTTTTCTTTTAAAAGCTATCCTACTTGATTCAAGACTTTGGAGTGCACTGCTTACAAAGTCTCTTCATTCTCTCCAAACCCAACCCTTTATATATACTCCCTCCGTCCCCAAATAGATATTGCTCGTACTGTAGATACGCATATCGAGGAAGCCGGATGACGCACTATTTGACCCCCAAAAAATTCGTACTTTTTTTCGAACGTACGTTAATCATTTTACTACGTCCGAGAAAAAAATCGAAATTTTTTGGAGTCAAATAGTGCGTCATCCGGCTTCCTCGATATGTGTATCTACAGTGCGGGCGACATCTATTTGGGGACGGAGGGAGTAATTTTCTAAACACCATTTGAAGAAATAGTACATTTTTTTCTGCTAGACTCACTTTGAAATTAAATCCATTATAATCATGTAAACATTTTGTATTCTTCAACTTGGGGCTTTGTTCTTTCTGTCTCCTCTTTGACGACTGTCATATAGATCATTTTCAGGGATTTCAAATCTTCAAACATTCTGCTGGATGACCAGTGGAATGCGAAGCTATCAGATTTTGGATTGGCTAGGTTAGGACCTGCAGAAGGACTGACCCATGTCTCAACAGCGGTATGTTCATGCAATATCAACTAGTACTTAGTATTTAGCCCTTTTATTTTCATTTCCATGATAATGCCTTTAAGAAGGGCCCCTGCATTAAACACATTACTATATTAACAAGTCACATATAAGTAGTCAAAATCTTCTATACAATTCTAGTTCTAGTAATATAAGCTATTTCGCATATAAGTCGTACTTCATATTCATAAGTAAAAGGAATTCCTGAGGTTCCCTTGTTAGTTTGAGCTTTCATTGGTGCAAGTATCTTGCATCCATACATCTTGTGTTCATTGGCTGCATCTGTGCGGATGTAACAAGGACATTTTAAAGTTCTAGAACTCTATTCTTGTAGTTTCATAACTTCCAATGCACTTGATTGCATGATCACACCAGCTAATCATGCATATGTAGTCATGCTGACGACCATGGGATAATTATGAAGAGCTTCTGCTTGAGTGTGTTTTAGTATTGTTTCATCAGTTACTTGGGATGTGGATGCATTAAAGGCACTATCCATTTCTACTTTAAACCATTTGATATTCATTTAATTGCCTAATTGGTAATCTCCAACAGGTTGTTGGGACCATGGGATATGCAGCTCCTGAATACATCCAAACTGGGCGCCTCACATCCAAGAGTGACGTCTGGAGTTATGGGGTCTTCCTTTATGAGCTATTGACAGGTAGGCGCCCTTTGGATCGGAACAGGCCTAAAAGTGAACAGAAGCTCTTGGATTGGGTAAGGCCATACCTATATGATGTGAAGAAGTTTCAGCAGATATTGGATCCTAGAATGAAGGATAAATACTCCCCCAAGTCAGCCCAGAGGCTGGCAAATGTAGCCAATAGATGCTTAGTCAGAAACCCCAAATCACGCCCAAAGATGAGTGAGGTGTTGCAAATGATAACTCGGATAGTGGATGCATCGAGAGAAACAGGAAATCCTGCAGTATTGTCTCCACCAACAGAAACTTCACGGAGCACATCGAAAAGTAAAGGAGGAAATGTAGATATGGAAACTGGAGAGAATGGATGGCTTTCTCGGATTTGCACACCAAAGACTGTCACAACATGCTGACGGTAGTAAAATCAACTAAATGCCAGGTGTCTTGGTAAGCGGCAACTCGCTGCAACCCTGAAAAGCTTATCATGTGGTGAGTATCAGCATAATTTATGCGGAAACATTCGTTGGTATAGCTTGGTTACATGATCATTGCAGTTGGTCAGAGGAACTCTAAAATTGTGCTCGGTCCATAACCAATGCTTGTAAACTACAAGATAGCAGGGCTTGGGTTCGCTTGCTTTGAAAAGCTTACGACAAGAGAAGGATCTGTCATTTATTCGGTGTAACCAGTTTACGGAGTGCTGTATTATTCGCAGATATCTATTTGTTAAGATAGGTTTGCCAAATTTGACCTCTGTTTTTCTTTGGTAAGCAAGTTTACCAGTTCATAGTTTACCCTTCATCAGTGTAATTGATGCAAGATCACTGTACTGGAGTATTGGATCATCAGATCTGCAACCGAATTTGGCTTATAATTCTGCTGGTCTTTATTATGATGATCTTTGGTGGGTGTTGTGAGTGGTTTGACACTTTCATTCGGTAAGAAAGAGGTAACTAGTTCAGTTTATGTATATGGAGAAATTACTTACCGTGAGTACACTTTACCTCTTATTGAGCTAACTTGGCGCGAACAAGACGATTTCTGGTCTGATGGGTTCAAGGATTCCTATATTTCAGACCTTAAAAAGAATAATTGATTGAAACTTCAGCTCGGAGAGTAACATTTCGAGTAAAGTAGAGAAACTTATAATGGAAGAAACGAAAAACGGACTAAAAACAATGCATTTCTTGTTGAATTTGAACCAGTGACAGCTTGTGGTGAAGGTATAAAAAAGGACAGAAACGTGACTAGCTAGCTAGGCGAGGCGAGGTCTGCTCCAAAGGAACTTCCTTTCTTAACTATACAGAAACCTTCAATTGGTGGGTTAGGTTAGAGCAATGCCTGCCTAAAAGTGAAAAAGAACCAAAAAGAAAAGTTCCAAGTTTTTTCTCTTTTATTTGCTCTCTTTGCACTGAAATTTGTGCTGTTAATATGAAATCCAAGATCTGAAGCAACAAGCCATTGGTTGCAAATTTTCAATCCTGGTACGTCTTGTGGCAAACATTGACCTTTGCCACTTTAAACAGCTGAAAAGTTAGATGGAAAGAATCAAAGCTCACAAAAGGTTATTTATGGAAATCAAAGTCTCTGAGTACTTTTTGCAAAGCATGGAAAGTTAAGATTAGTTCAAATCCTCCAATTTACATTTTTATTAGAAAAAAATTATCGCAAACAACTTTGTCTTGATCACAACTTACAATAAAAGTTATTTATCGAAATAGAAAAAAACGAAGTTTAGTGGTACTTCTTGCAAAACATAGAGGTCTAATTAAGACTCGATTTTGAATCGTCTAATTTACATTTACGTTAGAAAGAAGTATGACAAGCAACTTGTCTTGACCATAGTTCACAAGAAAAGTTATTTATTATTGAAACGGAGAAAATCAACGTTCAGTGATACTTTTTGTAGAATATGAAGAGTTAAAACTTATGTTTGAATCATCTAACTTACATTTATGTTAGAAAGAATCATGGCAAACAACTTGGTCTTAATCATAGCTCACAAGAAAAGTTATTTATCTAAATAGAGAGAAGTAAAGTTTTATGGTATTTTTTGCAAAGCATGAAGAGTTAAGACTTGGTCTCGATCATAGTTCAGATAAAAACATATGGTCATTTTAATTTCTTGTTCATAGTTTCTTCATATCCTTGCCATGTTAATGGGAAGTTTTGGAAGTATGGCCAACGACAATAACTATAAAAGTTCTAAATGTAAACGAGAAAAAAAAAGAGTATGTATTGGGTTTGATTGCGATAAACATAGTATAATTTCATTTTGAAATGATTTGAATCAAGAATTTTTTTCCTCCATTTTGAATAGAATACAAGATTGATATTGATTGATGCATGATAGATTCCGTGTATTCGCACTCCTAAACTATTCCCATCAAATAAATGATCAAAGCTAAAGCATAAAATGAAAGAAATAAACACACGGAGACGTCTTTTTAGTCTATTCCGGATAGAAAATTAACATTGATTATATATTTTTGAGTTCTACAGAGATGTCTCTTCTAGCATAACTTATTTCAATTCTTATGACTCGAACTCAACATATTTTCTATATTAATTAACTTTCTCTTATTATATATAGAAAAGTGATTGCTTAAACCGAGATCTAACTAATACATCTATTTTTCTTAATCATATTGCTAACTTAAATTAAGTATATTGTTATTAATAACTTCACAGTGTATTACATAAGTAGTACTTTCTATAAATTATAAAAAATATTAGATCTCGAATTATCGTAAATTTATATTTTTATCAATAAAAAATTAAGCTCATCAATTAGTGGCAAACATTAATTAGATTAAAGTAATATGTGGACTCTTAATTTCGTAGACTAAACTAATTGTATTATTTTTCTTTCTTCATATAATCAACGTCGATGGGCCACCAACCACAATATTCAAAATTTATCATGAAATTTATTAAAAAAAGATTTGAGTTCGAATTTTGAGAATGAAGAAAATTATATTAGGAAAGTCACCACTATTTAAAAACTCTACAGAATTCGAACGAGAATAATTTTAGTAAAAAAAACACCCGGAGAAAAATAAATAATACTTAGTTACTATTAACGAATTTTAAATGTTGGCTCTTAAAAAAAACAAAAAAATTGTTGGGCATGCAATGCAAGCATATACACACAAAGTACAATGTATTGAAGATTAACTACCAAAATTAGTGCAATATACGTGCTACAATACGTCATTTATAATGAGGATGATTGTAATTAAATCAAAGTAAACAATGAAATGCTACCCTAAGAATGTGACCGATACCAAATAGTCGTTATTTGGACCCTTAAGCCATTAATTAAATAATTGCTACATAATTACTAGTATAAAATTCACAATCCTCATCCTTTCCAATCCGCTGCAGCCATTTTGGAATCGGAATATTCAATACCAGGCTACGTTATCAACATTCATGTTTTGTCAACTATACTCGTCGGATTAAAATTAATCTTATTTGTATTAAATCGGAAGAAAATTTTCGATATTTCCTCTTTGATATTTTTACATTATAAAAAAAAAATACGATACTACCGATTTATAGAACTTTATTGAATGAACGTATCATGACTATTAATATTCCCGAATCAAAAACTGAAATTCAACTAAATTCGTTGAGCACCTATGACTCAAAATTAAAACCCTATTTTTATTTTATTTTTAAACATATATTTTATTGGGCTGATTTAAAAGTATAAAAAAAACTTTGTTAAGAACAATTAAGCTAACTATACAAAAGAAGTAATAAGAAGTTAAAAATAAAAGCTTATGTGGAAAGCTACTTACTGGCGAATTAGGCAAATTCATTACTATGGTGCTCATTACATTACCCATAAATCACGAAATCAACACACACCATAAGATTCTACGAGAGCAAATCAGCACCGTTGGTAGCAAAAATCCAGACCATCCACAAAACGCAACAAAACTCTAATCCTAAACATGCTCGACTTTTAACTCACCAGGAGAGCAAGTATATAAATACACATTACATTCTTCCATGTTCTCTTCTTCTCCCTCCTTCTTACACAATCTCCGCGTCCCAAATCATATGTTTCATTGTTATAATCTCCGACATTACTAAAAACCCAATTCCCTTAAACCAGGTACTAATAACACTAAAAAAGACTGCAACTTTACAACTATTTTCCTATTTGTTTTGATTTTGATTTGTTGGGTCTTTTTTCTTCTTCTTTTTCCTTCCTAATCTCTTGTCTTCGCTGATTTCTTAGATATGGTGATGTATGAGCAAGATTCGGATGTGATACAGTGGGGTCTGCGGATTCTTGAAGGGGACCCACCTTATTACTCTCCTGGGTACTACGGTGGTGAAGCATACAATCCTCATCCTCATGATGTGAACTACATGAGGGATGATGATGGTGATGGTGATGATGATGGGGTTGATTATGATATCGCAGATTGCAGCCATGTCGAGAGTGATGAGATGATTGCCCGTACACTTCAAGAGGAATTCCAACAATTAGCTGTTACTGAAGCTAATGTGTACGGAGATCAACAACAGCACTTGCATCATCAACAATCTTCTATTGATGATGTAAATGATTGGCATTGTACGGAAACAAGAAATCACTGTTCAGGTAAAATGGCTTTGGTTGCGGTGGTATTGAACTTGTTTCATGGGCAGTTGTTGTTATCTTAAGGAGAAATCTTTTTTCTTAAATGCAATCTCTTTTTGTATGATTGTTTGTAGTTAGAGGATTACTCTGGTTATTATTTGCCCAAGTTACTAAATCTGTTCGTATTGTGAAAATTCTGGGTGGATGCTCACAAGATTGTGTTGTGGCTTTGAGAAAGTATGGGTTGTTTCTAGCCAATCTTGTTTTTGTTAAAGTTGGTATATTTTTGTAATTTCTCCAAAGCTTGAGGTAATTGTGTTGGAGTTTACCCTTGTCATTATTGTTGTTGTTATTGAGGTTTTGTTGTGTGATGTGTAGAGCAAGAGTATGGTCACGAGGAATCTGATGATGCTGTTGCATCTAGTTCATGTTCTAGTCCTGGTGGTGGAGAGGAGTATACATATGCCACAGAATTTACTGATGAGTATGAATTGGATGATGAAGTAGGGAAGAGGCTGACTCAGTTGGTTCCTATCCCTGTAAGTCTTCTGTGTGGGTCTGGATCATTCTTATTGCCTGTTATTGCATATGGTGGAGCAAATTGAGAGTTAGTTTTCTGTTGTGTATGATCCTGTTTATCCAATTATTCTGTTGCTTCTGGGGAAAATATCCTAGACTTGTTGGCTAATTCAGGGAAAATAATGTGCATATAGTGAGATATATGATCATAATAATAATAGGGGACTAGTGATGTTTACGTAGTATTTTTGCTGGTTGACAAGTATCACTTCTCCTATGATACAGCATTACAAGTTTGTGTAGACAGTTTTCTGGTTTTATAACGTCTCGATTAGGATCTATGAGACTTGTACATCAAAAGTTTTTGGTAACTGGCATTTTATTGTTTCTTAACTTCCCATCATTGACTTTTTTCTTCCAATGGAAAACTCTCTCTACATGTATCCACTTGCACTTGCATATCTAGGCACTCTATCCCTGATATTTTGTTGGATATCTGTTCCAAAGTTTTCATTCATTCTAAGCAGCTTATGTCTCGGACTAATCATTTAACTTTAACTAGTTCAACCCAAAACCAGAGCAGAATGAGTACATGAATATACCAAGTCCATTATGCCTCTGTTTCTTACTATCCCGTGCCTAATTTTGTCACTCATCTGTGTAGCATGTTCCAAGAATCAATGGAGAAATACCTTCAATAGATGAAGCAACCTCAGATCATGAAAGGCTTCTAAACAGGTATCATATTTTGTTTTGAAACATCTGATACTGTATTTGTGCTCTGCCCATGGTACATGTTATCGCTCTCAACAAAGCAGAACAGTGCAAAGGGATTCAAGTAGACTACAATGTTTAACCATTGCCCTAGGGTCTAGGCACTTTGTGCTTGTAATATGACCATCATTTTCTCAAACCACCTCTTTTTTCTTTTCTTAAACACAGACATACATGCTTTGAAATTGATGCTTATACGTTGTCTCTCATCTAGATTGCAGGTATTTGGCTTTGTAGAGCTAAGGGTTCAAGGTGATGGCAATTGTCAGGTTAGTTTTCATCTTTTCTCAGTTCAATGTATCTTGGTTAATGTCTTTAATTTTTTGGGCTTAATTTCACATTTCATGAATTTTGGCTAGTTGTAGTGTCACTACTGCTCTCATGAGCTGATTTATCAACAAGTTAGTGATGGATCTACATATGTTCTTTATATTTACATATCAAAGTTTTGCATTTTATAGTTCCGTGCTTTATCGGATCAATTATATGGCACACCTGATCGGCACAAAAGTGTGAGGCGACGGCTTGTAAATCAGGTTTGTCTGCTTCCCCACCTTGTTGTTTATCTGATTATATTTCGTTGAGTTATTTACATTGTATGTTTTGGGGATCCTGATATATTTTCCTTAAAAATCTGCAAACATCAGCTTAAATCCGACCCAGATATATATGAGGGGTATGTTCCCATGGAGTATGGAGACTATCTGAGGAAGATGTCCCGGTATTATAAAATTCTTTTTCCTTATTTTAATTTGTAATTGTAAAGGTGTCTGACTGTATTTCTTTATTACCTTTAGTCTAATACACTTGTCCTTGGATACCAGGAGTGGCGAGTGGGGTGATCATGTGACATTGCAGGCTGCTGCAGATTCAGTATGCATTATACATTCACTTTAATTTTGTCCATGAGGGATATTCAATTTGCTTTCATTTTTCTTACGAAAGGTTGGAAGTTTTATTTTTGACTGCTCTCTTTTGGTTAGGATGATTTAAGATGGGGTTTATCAGACCTCACTAAATCTCCGCTTCACTTGGGGGATATTTTTTTGCTTAAGCTCTTTACTCGGTTACTTTCTTTTATGAGTTTCCTAAGTCTTTGGGTAATTTGTGCATTCTTCATCCTATAATGTATTCTATTGCAGTATGGTGTAAAAATACTCGTTATGACTTCTTTTAAGGACACATGCTACATAGAGATTCTTCCTAACACCCAAAAGCCAAAAGGAGGTAAATTCTTGAATCTTTGTGGATATAGTTTGGTAGAAGGTGTCTAGAGGTTATCCTTTACCTGTTTTGTTGTCTTCATGTTTTATATGTCGATACCCTTCGTCTCATGATGAAAAGTTGTTTGGTTTTAAGTTTGATGCTTTTGCTAGTAGATTGTTTAGTTTAGAACGACCTTAGTTATTTGCGGTGGTGAACCTCCAATATGCAAAGCCAGTTTCCTATTTACTCACTTTCATTGAAGTGGCTGTCAATGCTGCTCAGTCTGCAATTCTGAACTATTCCCCTTACATGCATAGCCATTTTCCTTGTTAGGTTTGTTTATCGATTGTATTTCTATCGTTTGCAGTTATCTTCCTGAGCTTTTGGGCAGAGGTACACTACAACTCGATCTATTTTCAAGGAGGTGCTGTTTTCTTCACTTCCCTTCTATTTTAACTGTCGAAACGTGTTAAGTTTAAAAGAGGAAAGAATAGTTGCTAGCCTCATCAATTCTAATCGATCTAATATGGCAGCATTCTTGTCTTTAAAAAGAAAAGAAAAGAAATCTTATTTTGGTATTATTCTGAATATTAACTTCAATGATACGTCCCATACGAGAATGACAGGTGCCCACTTTCTTGATTTTCTGATTCAGATACATCTAGTGAGATCAGAAAGAAGAAAAAATGGTGGAATTTTGGAAATAAGCTCTAATTATGACTGGCAATATTATGGTGGACACCCCCCTACTTTTCTTTGCTGCTGGGGTTGGTCCAAGACTCTGTATTTTTTCTTCCTTTTCTTATAAGTTAAAGTGCTATTATATTCCTACCTGGATCGCGTATAGTATGAGTGCCTTACCTTGTATTCCTTCTTTATAAAAAGCTTCTATGCCTCCATTTTTGCATGCATGCTTCAAGAATCGCATGCCAATTCCTCCTTTTTACATAAAAGAAAAAGAAGAATCAAAAGGAGTATACTGTTTATTCTTTTTAATAATATAAGAATGCATCAAGAGAAATGTCACTTTGATTGATTTCACTAGAGTTTATCTTGCCAAAAATCATGGCAAGAAAATGGACTGCTGGTTCATAAAGCTTGGTATCATTTCCTGCCTAATCAACTTCTTGGGTTTGGCCAGAGAAATGAAAAAATCCCCAGTTCTGGATTAGCCAATACATTCCAAATTAAAAATCTAATTTCGTAAACTCAGGTTTCGAGTAGTGAAGGAAACTATGTTAAGAGTGCTGCCAGTTTAGGGTCAAATTATGCCCGTATCATATGCGATTAATTTCCTAAGAGAACGACGTAAAGAACACGTATGTGGTTAGTTTGCTAAGAGAACAACGTAAAGAACACATGTTCGGATATAATTTAAGTATTGAATTTGATTAAACAAGAATAAGTTAGGAAAGAGGGAGAATATGCTAAACAGGGACTTTACTGAACTGAACTGAAGGACAACATTCATTTATCACTTGGTGGGTCCAAATTACTCAGAAATAAAACTATTCAGGAATGTAATGGTCCCCAGCGGGGTCGGGCAATTTCCATTTTCATTCATAATTAAGAACCCTAAATTAAAAAACACAAAGAAATTTAAGAAACTACTCATAATAGGATTTTACATCTTTTTCTTCAAAGTTCAGACCCACCATCAACCCAAACCCAAAAAACATAGAAAGATTATACCTTTGACTATCGCAAACACAAAAAACAACCATTACATTGCTATCATGCAAGGCCCACCACCATCACCTAATAAAACCCTAAACCCTAACTTCATACTATTGATTCACATCTTCAGCTGTTGGGCATCTCCAGTTACTTCCTGCTGCTGCTGCTGTTGCCGTCGCTCCTCAACCTCTGATGCTGCTGCTGCCGCCGCCACAGCTGCAGCCGGTTGAAGCAACAATGCGGTGAAAGGCATGTGGCGGTACTCCAAGTCAAGCCGGCAGCTGGGTGGCGCAAACGGTAAGAACATCCCGCCGCCAGCTGCGGCGTTGGAGGCGGCGTTGGCTGGGTGGACTCTGCAGGGAATAGCTGGGGAGACGGAGATAGGGAGGGGACCAGTGGAGGTGGAGATGGGGTCTGCAGGGACGGTGCCGGTGCCGGTGGCGGCGATGATGGAAGGCTCGGCGTGGCGGAGGAGCCACTCAATGGTCTCGCCGTCGGAGCGGTGGCCGAGTTCTCGGGTTAGCTGGAAGACCCTGGCGGCGCACAGGGCGGGCATGCGGACGCGCCTGCCGCGGCCGTTAACCTTGGTGTGGCGGTCTTTGGAGACTGTCTTCCGTGGTCGGATGGGATGGGCGAGCTGGGTGGAGGGTTGTTTGGTTGAAGGTGGTTGCGACTCGGTGACGGCGGTGACGGTGGGGACCACGGAGTCAGTGGAGGAGAAGTTGTGGTTGTGGAGGACTATTTGATTTTGAGATCCCATTATGACAAGGATTTTTAGGGTTTGTAAGAGAGAGAAGGGGAGAGGGAGAGAGGAGAGAGGTTTGCTAGTAAATTTAATGACCCCACCTAAAGTCTAAAAGGGCCCCTCCTTTTTATTGCTCCCCAAACATTTATTTATTTATTTGAAGGACAGATATTTTACGAAATTGTGAAAACCACTCGCAAAATGTAAAAGTTGTTCGTCTGCCTTAGTTTAATCAAAGAATTAAATGAAACTAAGGAAAATAATAGTACAATTTAAACAATTTGATTACTTTAAATCTTTAGAACTTAAATTTTATGATTTAAATCGGTTAAATCATCATTATTCCTATTGTTTTAGTCTATATGATTAATTTAAAGATTTACCACTCTATTTTATAAGTAAGAAATATGAATAAAATTTTAAAATATATATATATATATATATATATATATATAGGTAAAAATGATTATGGAATAAAATATTTCCTAATCGCGACTAATCTTATTTTCACTTCGAATTTTTTTCTTCTTCAGTGGGTCAATTTATCATAAAGATCTAATTACAACTTAAAATGTACGTGAAAGTTGGAACTAAGGCATCAAATTTAATACATCAATCTCACTTTTAATTCCTTTCCATTTTTTCTTGTCAATGTCGAATTATGATGCAATTAGTTGAACACACAACTTTCCCATATAAGACTTGCAAAAAAGAGTTAAATTGGTTTAATTACACGAAAGAAGAAGAGGAGAGTAAAAAATGATTTTTTTAATATTATTTTGCAAACTTTTTTTTTTTTGCTTCATTTATACAAATTGTTAAATAAATCTCATTTTTTTGTGACTCAACAACAATTCAAACCAATCTAAGAAAAAAAAAACAATTTGGGCCATAACAAGTCACTCAAAAAACCATAGGCCCATAAACACTAAAAAATTGGAAGAATATGGGCTTTTTGTTTTTTCATGTCCTGAGCTGAAGTGAGAGCATTTAGTTGGTGGAGAGGATTGAGGAAACGTCAGCCATTGCTAAAACAAAGCACACAACCTCATCCTCACCTCTGCAAAAACCAATGGCTTGCCCATTTTAAGGTCTGAATTTGTCACAGAAACACCAGCACCGCTCTTACTCTTCTACTACTACCGCCAAACTCAATTTGGCGCCTTGCCTTCTGCTGCAACTTAGTTCAGATAGAGAAGACACCATTCTGGTTTTCTAATTCCATCAAATGGAGGCTTCAAGAACCTTGCTTTCTTCATCCCCACCACTTTCTCGAAGAACCCACCTCAGAAACTCACTTTCTTCTTCTGGTAATGTACAAGTCTCTGCAATTTTCAATATATCCTTCTTCTTTTTTGGTTGGGTGTAGACTGTAGATAATGCAACTTGACCACTATAGTGTTTGATGTCTTTTGTGTTAAGTTCTTATTGACTGGTGAAAACGTTAGTTGGTGTGAAGGGTGAGCTTATTTTTCCTGTTTGTATCACTCTCATTTGTTGCTTGGCGGGCACTGCCTTAATTGAATTATATGAAAATGTTAGTTTTTTGAATGTGATGAAAACTGCATTTCTTTTCATTACAGTCTGGTTTTTGTTAGCTTTTTATTTATTTCTGGTCACCATTTTGCAGTTTTGATGCTTCATGAACCAGCAGCTGCTTCTGTTCCAGTCACTTCTATAGCCAGGCATTTTCCTGCCTCGGTTCTCTTACAGGAGCAGCGTGATGAGTTGAGGCCTCTTCTGAATACGATCAAAGATGATAAAAGTTATCAGGTTGGCCTTTTGTTGTCGAACTGCTGAATATAGAGTTGAGAATCTTCAGGAATGGTTTAGGCATTCAGTTTTTTTCGTGTTACATAAGGCCTGTGTTTAATATGAGCTGAACCTGTTTGAAGGACCCTTCCTTCTTCTTCTATACCTTTTTGGTTGTGCTTGAAAACGATGCATTGCATACCATGGTTGTGAATAATCTTTTTTACAGTCTCTTCATTTTAGTTATCATGTAATTGGCTTGTCTTAACGTATATCCTTGTCTCATTTCATTAAAGGCAACATCAGACACGAGATCAATGGAGATTGGCACATCAGTTCATGAAGGGAAGAATTCTGACTTGGATCATGTGGTTCAACAATTTGAGCGCCAGCTGCTTCATTGGCCTAATTTATGGAACTTGTAAGTTGAATCAAATTTGATATCGAATTCACCAAAAAGAGAAAGAATTTCAGTTTCTTATGGTCATGCCTTTTGGTCCTGATTGCGAGCCTTATACGCTGCTCTGTTTGTTGTTGAAGAGGGGCTCAATTACAAAGTCCATCCATGTCCTTGCCCGCACAGTCTTCTATGATAAATACCAAGCAGCTAATGGATGTGGAACCATCTGACGTTATTAACCTTGCTAAGAAAGCTTTGTTTGCCTCGAAAGAAGCAGCTTTTCTAGCTGACATGTCAACTGGTCTTGATTCTTCTGTTTCCATGAGGTTCGCGTCCTCTCTTCTTCTGCTATTTTCTCCTTACTGTAAGACATTGCTGCTTTGAAAAGTTATATTTAAATCTTGCAGTTTGGGACCTACTATTTCGTCTGAGTTTCCTGTTCAGGATGTGAAAATTGTAAAGTCGACACGGCACATTGAGAGACAGAGTAAAAATCGGAGGATGCCAAAGTCTAAGGATTCTTTTGATGAGCCTTCTTATTCTAATAGAGCTGATGTGCGGAAAAAAAAATCTGAAGGATTTGATCCTGATGATCCGCTTCGATTGTTCTTGTGGGGTCCTGAAACAAGACAACTTTTGACTGCTAAGGAGGAGTCTGAATTGGTTGCTCAAGTGCAGGTACTTTTTTAAACCTCATCCAATATAAAAAGCCAGTGATTGTTTTTGGGTGACCTTATTTGAAAAAGGAAGTAATGCTTAATTTGTGAAAGGATTTTTGTTTCTTGACGTGGAAATGTATAACAGGATTTAATGAAATTGGAGGGGGTGAAGAGTAGATTTCAGTCACATTTTGGCCGTGAACCGACATTTGTTGAATGGGCCCAAGCTGCTGGGCTTAGCTGTAGAGTGTTGCGGACACAGCTCCACTCTGGTAATAGCAGCCGAGATCGGCTGATTACTGCAAATCTGCGCATGGTAGTTCACGTTGCCAAACATTATCTGGGTCGTGGTCTTGGCCTTCAGGATTTACTGCAGGTTAGCTAAGAACAAAAGTTGCGTTGATGTGTTCATTTCTTTTTAACCATCTACCTTAAGCACTTAATAACCCTGAAAAACTTAGTTTACTGATGGAAGTATTTGCTGCATTGATCATTGTAGGAAGGAAGCATGGGTCTTATGAGGAGTGTTGAGAAATTCAAGCCCAATGCTGGTTGCCGATTTGCCTCTTATGCTTACTGGTGGATAAGGCAAACTATTAGGAAGGCAATTTTCCATCATTCTAGAACAATTCGCTTACCGGTAATTGCAATCTTCTCCTACTTGCTGTTTCAACATCAGTTACTTTCCTCCTTTCAACTTTAATGCTCATGTTAGACCTTATTTCTTTCAGGATAACGTCTATGCCCTCCTAGGAAAGATAAAGGAATCAAAGAGGTTATATGTGCAGGAAGGAAATCATGATCCAACCAAAGAAGAATTAGCAAGACGTACTGGAATTACTGTTGACAGGCTAGACAAGTTGCTGTTTATGTCTAGAACGCCGCTTTCAATGCAACAACCTATATGGGCAGACCAAGATACCACGTTTCAGGTAAATGCGTTGCCATTGCCTGTGTTTTTGTCTAATTTCCTCCTTATACGATTCATAGAAGTGGAAAGCTACAAAGTATAAGTATTTCCGCCCTGTTAACCTCCTTGTTTTTCTGCTCTATGAAATCCCTACTGAGTGAATTGTATGTGTCTGGCATGTAAAGATGTGATGGACTGTTCCATGCCTTTTATTTGGTGGACCTTGTTATACAAAATCATCTCAAGTGACTGATTCAAAGATGTGAATCCTTGCTAGAACATGAAGTTGTCGATAAGATATTTAGTTTGGTTAATAATATTCTTTGTTCGATGTTAACTTAGCATGGACTGTTAATAGGAGCTAGTCCTATATAAAAATTGCTAGCTGTTTATTGTGATCTCGCTTACTACGCTACACATTGCAGGAGATAACTGCAGACACTAAAATTGAGATCCCAGATGTGAGTGTGGGGAAACAGTTAATGAGGCGGCATGTTCGTGGGCTACTGAATACTCTCAACCCAAGGGAGAGGCTAATAATTAGGTTAAGATTTGGCATTGAGGATGGCAAACAGAAATCCCTTTCTGAAATCGGAAATATGTTCGGGTTGTCCAAAGAGCGGGTGCGACAGTTGGAGAGTCGAGCATTGTACAAGCTGAAGCAATTTTATGGTAGCCATGGACTTGATGCGTACAAAGATTTAATTGTTTAGCAAAGACAAAAGAGTACGGTGATCAACTGCTTGACAATTAGGCCTAGAATCTTTTCAAATGATGAGGGTGTTGGTTTTTTGGAGGCTTAAGCCAACTTAGCTTAAGTTTGTTCAGATGACCTTTTATTATGTACATAGAGGATGGAGAGATTGAGCTAGCTATGAGCTTGATTTTCTAGGATCAAATTTTGAAGTTATGTACATTCTTTTTATTATTGTACATAAAAAATGTCAAATTGCGGGTGGAGATTTTTTGGGGGTTTATATGTTAAATCATGGTTAAGAGGCCAAAGATAAGTTGGACTAGCATCTATTTCGTATAACATTCATAGTCCATACACCAACACTAGAAATTAAGAAAACAACAAACCACATATAAAAATGCTACTACGAGACTCAAATTCAAAATCTACTCCTCCTTATTGTGCAAGAAGTTTGTCGTTACAAACTTTACGGTAAGTTTAAGTATGAAATGATTATGGTATCTCCTTGAGCAGAAGGTCTTTGAGCACATCTTTATACTGTTCTGCGCGTACCAGTATATCGTTGCCATCCTTAAAAGTGACTTCCATTATGCGTCCACTGTTTATCATCTGGTTGAGGATGGCGACCGGAACTTCATTAGGTGATCGCAACAATTCTTCATTCATTTCCTTCCACGCGTTTTCAATCATCTTCTTTAATTCTCCGATCGATTCCTCCGATGACACTCCATGTTGCTTCATGTAACACCGGATGCTAGAAATTAGGTGCCCTCCTCTTTTCTGATCAAACTTCAAATTCATTGCATAATTGACTAGCCAGAGCTATTTTAGTAGTAATTACATTGTTGTTATCTAACTTAAACATGAGAAAAGATAGTATTAATTGTACCTTATAATCAGCTATGTCATCTTGTAAGCGGACAATTAGGCATAAAGGCCCTGCCATTCTTATTTTTTACTAAATATATAGCATAAATACTTTATAATTGCATAAATATTCCAGACTCATATAAGACTTGACTGCTTCTCCAACCGTTAATGTGGCAACCAAAGTGTCATCTTGTGTCACATATTTCTAATCAAGATCACCATTTAACAAAGAGATTTAACATTTAAATAAGTAAAAGATTGTTGATCTTGTTTTGGGGTTTTGATCCTTACTGCTGTTCCATAAGGCAATGGTTGTTTTCGGCCATTGATTAGAATCCCCCCTGCTTGACCTCAGTCTCCCTGGATGATAAAAATTGTTGCTACATCATAATAAGTTTAGGTTGTACAATTTTTCGGTTTGTAAATCTGCTTGAAAAAATTTAGGTCTGAACTATTCCTGATGCCAAAATTAATTTTGTTGACACTTAATTTTGCAAAGTTTGAGAAATATTTTAATGAATTGAATTGGAATTTGTTAGTTTGTGATTAGTACCTCCACAATCTAGTTGAACTATAACCGTATGCGTTAAATTTATTTAATTAATATAATAATAAAAAAATTATTTAATTTAAAAAATACTTAAAATTTTGAAACTAATCCTTAACAAGCGTGATTTAGTGGGTGTTTGACATTCTGGTTTGGTACCAGAAAGTTAGTTTACCAAACCAAAAAGCTAAAATAGGTGTTTAATAACACCTTTTTTAAAGAAGTTGGTTCATAGAACCAAAGAAAACTCAATTTTTGCCACTGCCATTGGAAGCTCCAGTGGTTTCAGCCAAAACACGGAACGGAGGTTCCAATTAATGAAATTTTCGAAATCCAAAAATACCCCTCGGTATTTATTTCATCGCGTTAGTTTTTTCTTCTTCTTCCTCAGTTCTTGCAAAAATTCTCTCTCCCCTCAAACCCGACCGAGACCTCTCCAAAATCAATTTTCCTCTTCGAATTCCACTCAAATCTTCTCCGAATCCTCTCAAAATTTGACCAAACATTACCTACATCCATTCAAACAAAACCCATCAATTACCAACCTTCTTCTCCGTTTATTCCGAGGGCAGTCGCATTCGCCGACGCGGACTCTCAATCGCCACGCAATACGGTATATTCAAGACAGAAGGACCTGAGAAGAAGATTTGATCCATTGGATTCTGTTCAGCCATGGTACGTGTTATGTCTTTATTCTGCTCATTCTGTTTCATCTCTATTGTATTTCATGTAGCGGAATGCACAAAATGGAATCTTTCTTTGTTTAGGTTAGAAATTAGGGGAAATTAGGTAGGTTTCGATGGTGGGGTGTCATGGAGTTCGTAAATGGAATTTGTTGGAATCATTTGATAGGTAGAAGTTGTGTGCGAATGGTATTTCTAGAAATGGATTCATGTTCAAAAAATTTGAATTTTGCGCTAAAGGCAGTTAAGCTGTCTTTCGATATGGGAGAGTTTAGGTGGCTGGAAACAGGGCTGCTGTGCCTATAAGTGGTTTGCCTGCTGTAAAAGTTTCTGTTTTGAGCTTATATTCTCCCTGTACAAGAGTCAATTTTTACAAGATGAAGCTGTAATCTTCTGCTTAAATTATGACACTTTGTGTTAGGGATTGCATGATTAATGGAAGTTGAAGTCTTTTGTGCACAGATATGTGTTATTATGTCAATCAGATTAGGCCTTTGCAGGCATGTTGCCATTTTGGGGAATCGTTTTGTTCTATTGGCATTTTTCTCTTTATCAAATTTGTGGTTGGTGCATATTGCCTCTATGCGTGAATTTCCTACTTCTGATGCTAGTCTTACTACTTCTTCCTTTCCTGTGAATGAACTGTCATTGTCACCTTAAAGAGCAACACATCTTAATCTTTACATTTTGTAACAAAGTAGCAATTAGTTGCAGCTTTCTTGGCTAGGAAGATATTGGTGGAGAATTTTGGGTGATTCCTAGCTGTGTTGGTTTGCTCCTTCTACACAGTCATCAGTCTTCTGTGTTCTGTGGGGGTTTTTTAGACTTGCAAAGTCGTTGGCATGCTTAGGTACTGCAATACTCCTTTCCAAAGAAGCCTGGTTTTGAGATCAGACTCCTTTGTTTTCGTTTTTGCATGCCTTTTTGGTGGAATATCTTGAACTGATGATGCAGTTTTTGGAACCACAGTCAGTGCAATTGCCATAAATGCCTCATGGTCTGATTTCTTGATGCTTGGTTTAACGCAGATGCTTCAAAATCTGGTGTTGCCCAAGAGACGATTCAAAATACAATGCGTAAAGGAAGCAAAGTAATGACAGAGCAAGAGGCTCGTCAGATTCTTGGTGTAACTGAAGACACTGCTTGGGAGGAGGTCTTAAAGGTTGGTACTTTCAGTTATAAGTTTATTTATTTATTTGGATGCTTGGCTAGGGATCATGAAACATTCATATCATGCATGCAGAGGTACGACACATTGTTTGAGAGGAATGCCAAGAGTGGAAGCTTTTACATCCAGTCGAAGGTTCACAGGGCTAAAGAACGCTTAGAGACGGTATATCGAGGTGAATGTGAGGGTAAAGATACCCCAAGTTAAGGGTTCGACAATCTTTCCTTTGCATAAACTGTCTGGTGTATGATAATTGTTTTGGTCTGTTGAGATGCCCTTAAAGTCGGGAAGTTGTATGCCTAATTTTGTTTCATACCTTGTTAAGTTCAAATGTCCCAGAAACTTGCAGTTACCTTTCTAGGATGAATCAATTCAGTAGTTACCAAGCCGTTATGGTCTTGATTCTATAATTTATTCATACTGATGTACTGGAATCATTTTGGTTCATACATGTACTGGAATCAATTGTTCCTACCAATGTTATTGAGCTACCATATGATATAAAAGTATGACTAATCAGTTTTAAGTTCGAGTCATTCAACTTACGATTTCTGTCTAACCACTGTCTTTGGATATTGAAAGGGGATTGGTAAAAAAAAAAATCTGATAGATGTATGTATAATAGTAATGTTTTTCTGCATCATACACGTTTTGTGCAGCTGTAATAAGTTGGACAACAGCCTGTTTAATAGGCTTTAGGTATAAAAATCCTTGACATGGTCTTAACCAAATTAGCCGTCTATACATGAAGTTGGTCTATACAATAAAGGAGATGATTGGATACTTGAAACTTAAGTTGGTTTGGCCGGTTTCGGTTCGAGTTCAGTATTAAGGGATGGTAATTGTGGTTGACAAGAAACTAGACTTTTCCTTCCATAAGACTTTTGACCATATTGATTAGATTAATAAATAAAACTACGTGTATTTTTTATTTTCAAATTTATCGATAAATATTTTTAATTTGAGTCATAATTTATTTCGACGTAGAATTGATTTAATTCATTAAGAAATAAAGTACGAATTATAAATGGACAATTCATAAGCTACGGGTCATTTCAAGCAAGGAACATATATTAGTAATCCATAAATTGTAAAATGTAAACTGTAAATTGTGCACCACATGACATGATTAAAAAAAGTTTAATTTATTTATGATTAAAAAAATTAATTAATTTATGATATTAGATAAATATTAGGTGGTACATGTTAGATTATAAATAAATTGATTAAAAACATATATAAAGATACTAAATAAATTAATTATAACACTTGAAATGAATTTATGCCTTTTATGGTCATTTTACATTCCAACCATAGTTTTAAAACAGTTTTTACCAAACACCAAAAACAATTTCAGGTTTCCTCACAAAACTTTTAACAAACATTCACCAAACAGCATACTCCGTTCTACAAAAGTCTAAAACTGACTTTTACTGACTGAATTTTTTTCTACTAAACTTTTCCAGCTAGAACCGGAACGCCAAACAGGCCCTTAGTGTCAAGACCAGTTCTATCAAAGACGGAGATAATAATAGTAAAATGGCCCTTAGGGAATGTCATGTCCTTTCTCGGAAAGGATAATACCCCGATTGAAAGAGGACCTAACATTAACATATTCGATGGGATACGGGGCACAAATTGATTTTAATTATTGTTGTTATTTAAAAGAAAAATAAATGATTTAGTTACTGATTACAGTAAGTTTTTTACTCTTATCTATCACATAAAAGGTGGCTCTTTAGTATTTGTTGAGTTTAATGATATTTTACCTTATACTTTAATGTTTTATTTAATTACCTTTTTATAATAATTGTTTGTTTAATTATCCTTGTATATTTTTTTTTAATCACTTCTTATCGTAACTAATGATGACATTAATTAATTTTTCATCAAAAAAATGTCACATCAATACAAAATGTCATTTGATAAGTGTTACTCTCTCCGGCCTTTTATACAAGACGAAGACCCACTTTTTGGAAAAATTAAAAAAAGTAGGACCCGTGTCAGAAAATAATATTAAAAAATTACTGTCCTGGTGGGACTCGCGTCAGAAAATAATATTAAAAAATTAAAAAAGTTAACAAATCATTGTACTGATGGGGCCTTTGTCAGAAAATAATATTAAAAAATTTTAAAAATACTCCCTTTGTTTTTTATTAACTGTCGCTTTAACTTTGGACACGCATATTGAGGAGCCCGGATAACTCACTATTTGAGACAATTTTGCCCCAAATTTTTTCTCAGACGTTCGTTAATCTTTAACGTACGTTCGAAAAAAAATACGAATTTTTTTGGGGTCAAATAGTGAGTCATCCGGACTCCTCAATATGCGTGTCTAAAGTCAAAGTGACAGTTAATAAAAAACGGAGGGAGTACTATAATGGTGGGATCCGCGTCAGAAATTAATATTAAAATTTTTAAAAAAGAACACGACATTCGAGACGTCAATTAAAACTTTTCCCTCTGGGCGTCTTGTATAAAAGGCCAGAGGGAGTATGTTACCACACATATGCCATGTGATATAATGTGACACGTCATTCATTTGAAGGTACAATCAAAATAAGTACTCCACCTACGAATCTGAAAAATTATAGTAGTATATTTATTGATTTCATTAATTGGGCACACAATTATGGAAAAACTCATGAATACAGTCCCCTCTCTTGTACTAGGTTGACCAGGAAAGCACGTGGATCAGTACGAGCCACTTGATTACTACTTGGGTCCATCGATGGGCCCACTACATGACAGCTTCCCCCACTAAATAAATTTGGGAAAAATAGTTTAGGGTTTGACTATGAAGTGTGGACACGGAAACCGATATCAAACACAACACGGACACAACAGGGATACAGATACTCCGATATAAGAAAATTAAAAATTATAGAAAACCGGCACGGTATATATTTATATATATTTTAATATATATTATATAAAATTATTTTTTTAAAAAGTAAATTTTAACTATATTTTTTATCACAATACAATTGAAATATTAATTTCAAATTAAATTTAACCTTATAAATTATTTTAATAATTATAATTTACATTAAACATCTATGGTGTGCAAATAATTACTGAAAATTATGACCAAAAAATTGAACATGAGAGTTGGTGAATCCGGTACGTATCGTGTAGGTGTTTATAGTATGCAGCGTTGTGTCGGTGTTCGACACGTGACACAGTATAAAAATAAAATGTTTGTGCTTTTAAATCTTACGCATCTTAAATATTAGTCTTTTATTTATTCAACTTTAAATTTTAGTCCCACATTTTCCAACTTATCACACGTTAATCATTCCGATATACACTATTTTATGTTGTTAATTGCTGATATGGCACTAATCTATTTTTTTCTTGGACCTGTATACCCTTCTTTGAGAAATAAAGAATAACTTAATAAATCTACCTAATTAAACGAAACTGATCCTATTCTCCCCTTTCAGCTTCTATATTGTAATCAGATTTTGCTAATTTCTTCTACATTTGTTAACTAATTTGAATTTGAATCTTATAAGGAGGATCAGAAAAGAAAACGCATACCTACTAGCATCCGATGCTACATGACGGAGTACGGAGTTTCGGAGGAGAAGAAACCAAGAATTTATGAAGGTGAGGCCTCATGGAGTTCCGATGAGGCTCTACTCAATTGGGTGATGAACGTTGTCCGCATAGTTGAAGTCACTTACTTGGGTTTTGTGGATAGATTCCTAAACTCGGAATACTTGAAAGATATTGTAACTCAACTTTTCATTGATGAGATACCATAAAATTTTGATGTGATTAATCGGTAAGAGAGCGAAAATTTCCGATTTAGTAGAGTTTTGGAATGGGGTATCGCCTCAAAATCTCAATTGTAATTATGATAACTAAAAAATTGAAACAGATACTTTAGTTTCTCAACCGTTGAGTATATATAATTCTATCGAAATTTTTAGTTACTATCTAATTTTCACCGTAAAACATCTACAACACTGTATAATTTTTCCAATTTGTACCAAACTTCAAATGTCAGATACAAGTCTTTCAAAACTCACAAACTTACTCCTTAAATGCTACTCCCTCCGGGACAAAATAAATGACGTTATGAGATAGTAAAAATTCGTAGAACAATAATTTTTGATCTTATTTTATTCCACATTATTTCATTTTTACTCTTAATTTCCACTCAAATTACCACACCATCATCAAATTGATTGATGCATAAAAAAAAATTGTCATTTGCACAAAATATATAATTCGGAAAAAATAAAATGACAAGTATTATGAATAGTAAGAATCTATAGGAAAAAAGTCATTTATTGTGCAATAGATGGAGTAGTAGTGGGATTGCGCACCACGGGATCCCTCCACTTATTATTTTCATTTTAGTCAGTCCCTAACGTTTGTTTTTGTTCGATTTGGTCCCACACGTTACCTCCGTTAGACCCGCGAAGTCCCTCCTCCCTTAACGGGGCAAACAGCCGTTAGTTTTGATTTTTTTATTATTAAATCTGACAAAAAGTAAAAAAATATTATTTACCTCTTAATTTTCAAATACGAAAAAATAAAAATAAAAATACAGAAAAATTAGAAAAATTAAAAGAAAAATAATATTATTAATTTAAAAAATACATAGTATTTAGAATATTTAATTTTAAAATTAAAAAAATAATTACTTAATTTTAAAATTCAAAAAAATAATTATTTAATTTATTTCTTTTTTTATCTTTCTATAAAAATTAGAAAAATTAAAATTAAAATATTAGAAAAATACAGAAAAATAATATTATTAATTTAAAAAATACAGAATATTTAGAATATTTAATTTTAAAAATAAATATATATAATTAATTTTAAAATTCAAAAAAAAATTAATTAATTTTAAAATTAAAAAAAATATTTAATTTCTTTCTTTAAAAATTAGAAAAATATTAGAAAAATACAGAAAAATTAAAAAATTAAAAGAAAAATAATATTATTAATTTAAAAAATACATAATATTTAGAATATTTAATTTTAAAATTATAAAATATATAATTAATTATAAAATTCAAAAAAATAATTAATTTTAAAATTCAAAAAAATAATTATTTAATTTATTTCTTTTTTTCTCTTTCTTTAAAAATTAGAAAAATTAAAAGAAAAATATTAGAAAAATACAGAAAAATTAGAAAAATGAAAAAAATAATAATATTATTAATTTAGAAAATACAGAGTAATTACATAATAATATTAATAATTTAAATTAATAATATTATTTTTCTAAATATTCTGTATTTTTTAAATTAATAATATTATTTTTCTTTTAATTTTTCTTTATTTTTCTAATATTTTTCTTTTAATTTTTCTAATTTTTAAAGAAAGAGAAAAAAAGAAAGAAATTAAATATTTTTTTCTCAATTTTAAAATTAATTAATTCGTTTTTTGAATTTTGAAATTAATTATATATTTTTTAATTTTTCAATTAAATATTCTAAATATTCTGTATTTTTTAAATTAATAATATTTTTTTTTTCATTTTTCTAATTTTTATGTATTTTTCTAATATTTTTCTAATTTTTAAAGAAAGAGAAAAAAAGAAAGAAATTAAATAATTATTTTTTTGAATTTTAAAATTAATTATATATTTTTTAATTTTAAAATTAAATATTCTAAATATTCTATATTTTTTAAATTAATAATATTATTTTTCTTTTAATTTTTCTAATTTTTTTGTATTTTTCTTTTAATTTTTCCATATTTTTCCGTATTTTTCTAAGATTTTTAAAATTTAAATTAATTTTTCAGACATGTGGGTCCCACGGCCAGTACCTTTTTCAGTTTTAATAATAAAATAATAGAAACTAACGGCCGTTTGTCGCCGTCTAGGGAGGAGGGATTTCGCGGGTCTAACGGAGGTAACGTGTGGGACCAAATCGAACAAAAACAAACGTTAGGGACTGACTAAAATGAAAATAATAAGTGAAGGGACCCCTAGGTGCGCAATCCCGAGTAGTAGTTGGTGGACATTGTATGACAAAAAAAATACTGGTGGATATTGTGGATGGGTCGGGTTAGGTTGGGTAGGGTCAATTTTAGCCAATAAACATGTAGTTGATTAATTATTTTACTTGTGTGGAAAATATAAGTATGGATTCGAATTTTATACGTGTCAAAAATAAAAGATTCATACAGTACTGCCACAAAATCTTAAGTACTCCTACATCACTACGTCAGAGCCAGCGGTACGGCGGTACCTATACAACTCGTTTACCACATGTAACAATTTTTGTGGACTAGTAGTATAGTACTGCTGAGTTAGTCAATAAATCGGACAAGCGTCACGTTTTTTATTTATTTTTTCATTGATTCATAGTAAAATGGTTTGGGTGAGCACGAATTGAAAACTCGATCCAATCCGATTTTATTTGAATTAAAATTCATTCGGAATCTGAACTATGTCGAACGAAATTCAGATGGAGGATAGTGGTTTCGACCAATTATGATATTCGATCCGAAATTATCTGAGAATTTGAAATATTTTAGTAGGTTCCAAATTTAATTTATATATCTTAGTTTTACTTCCATTTTCTCCTCTTTTTTGCTATTTTATCGACTTATTATGTGACGCTTTGTTAGGTTGCATAAGGGAAAGAAGAGCTAAGGATTGAAAAACAAGGGTTTAAAATTAATAAAATTTGTTTTTTGAAAAGAAAAAAAAGAAAAGAAACTAATTTAAAAGTAAATAAAAAAATATGAATTCATCCGAAAAAATTGACCGATCATAATCGATCCAAAATATTCGAATACTTTGAATTACTAATGTCGAAATTTGATCTAAAATTGACGGAATCCGACTAAACTATTTGAATGCTCACCCTAATAAACATTACTACTAGTATTTAGTGATCACAATCAATCTGACTCTACCATCGAACACAACTAACCATACTTAAATGTGGATACAAGTCTTTCCCGGGGATGCGGACGGCCGGTCGTAGTCGTACGTATATATTTTTGTGAAGTAAATTCTTGCACTAATACTGCCGAATTTATCAATAAATCGGACTACCAGTCTACCGCACGTTTTCTTGTTTTTTCACGTTTAGCAAATTTAGGATTAGCAACAAGTTGATTCATATTAGCAATAGCAATGAATGGCAGTAGTAGTTAGCATTTACTATTCATAACCAACCAACAAATTAAATTAATCGACATATAACTCATTAATTATCTTGATAAAGATAAAAATATTAGTAAAGACTCGAATTTCATTCAGGTTTGAATTTCACCTTACCTATAAAAAATTAATAATAAAAAAGAGAAAGAACCAACGGACAAAGCAAAATCAAGATAGAATATCGCTGTACTAACAAATCCAGGGCCCATGACTTGAAAGTTGAAACACAACATTTCATATTTCCGTCTCTATATATCAATCCCATGAATCAGCTGGAATAATTATACTTGCAACCAATCGCCCCTTCTCTCTATCATCCTGGCAAGACTTTTCAAGTTAAGAAAAACAACGTCAGAAATCAATTCCAAGATGGAAGTGGAAATTGGGAATTCCAGGGGAATTAGAGCTGGAAAGGAATTAGGTGAAGGTGTTTTCTTGACATGGAAAGATTTATGGGTTTCAGTTCCGGATGGGAAAAATGGAGGAAGCAAGCCAATCCTCCAAGATGTAACAGGTTTTGCTCAACCAGGAGAGCTCCTTGCCATTATGGGTCCTTCAGGTTGTGGCAAATCTACCCTTCTAGATGCATTAGCAGGTACTGATCAACACTGTATATATATTACAAATTGGTGTCCAAAATAAATAAATAAATATATATATATATTACAAATTCTCCTTCTAATTCATTATATTTCTCATTTTTTTAATAAAATTAAGCTGCTAACTAGTGCGGACAAGGTTAGTTATGGCATATGTTTGTAGTTCAAACCTAAAAATATTCAAGCCAATTTAAAAACCGAATTTTAAGTATACAAACAGCACAAATTTCAAGCAACACCAACTTTTATCATCCAGGGAGATTGAGTTCATCTTGTAGTCAAGCAGGGGAGATTCTAATCAATGGCCGAAGACAAGTATTGCCTTACGGAACAGCAGTAAGGATCAAGATTGACAATTTTTTTCTTCACTTAATTTTTACCTGCATATGTAGTTGTTGAATTGTTTATCTAGCCATTAATAATCTCTTTGTTGGATGTTGATCTTAATTAACTAGAAATATGTGACACAAGATGACACTTTGGTTGCCACATTAACGGTTGGAGAAGCAGTTTACTACTCAGCATTGCTCCAACTGCCTAACAAAATGCCCAAGTCAGAGAAGAAGCAGAGAGCTGAAATGACAATCAGAGAAATGGGGTTGCAGGAAGCCATGAACACAAGGATAGGAGGGTGGGGATGCAAAGGCATCAGCGGCGGCCAGAAGAGGAGGGTGAGCATCTGTATCGAGATGTTAACTCGCCCGAAACTTCTCTTCCTCGACGAGCCTACGAGTGGTCTTGATAGCGCAACATCACATAATGTCATGGAGAGAATTGCAAGTTTGGCTAAGAAGGATGAGTTTAGAATGACTGTTCTTGCATCCATTCATCAGCCTAGTGTTGAAGTCTTGCGGATTTTTAACAATCTTTGCCTCTTGTCTTCTGGTGGTAAATTGGTATACCTTGGTCCTGCTTCTGCAGCAAATGAGGTGATCAGTTTATAAGCATCCATTTCTGAATCTTTTACATTGAATCTATTACTTCTTTAAATCATTCCATTGAATTGTCTAATGCAGTTTTTCTCAACAAATGGATTCCCCTCCTCCCTTCAAAATCCCTGTGATCACTTCCTGCGAATCATAAACAAGGATTTTGACGAGGTAAGAATTGAACTCAGTCGCATCCCAATTCGAGTAAATTAAGGCTTAGCGAATGGAAGATTGAGTTCATTATTTTGTTCTTTTTAACACTTGCTGTATCACCAGGATCTTGAACAAGGGTTAAGTACTGACCCCGGTGCAACAGCGACGGATGAAGTCATTGAACTCCTCTCTAGTTCATACAAGTCCTCCGATTATTTCCAAGAAGTTCAAGAAAGGATATCTGGAATATGTAAACAGGTAAATTGAGCATAATTTATTCTATGGAAGCTTTTTGTAAACGAAAGGGTAGGCTAATTTCATTTGAATGGTTTTCAGGATTTTGGAGAGTTGGATAACATGAGGACCTATGGAGCATCCTTCCTGACCCATTGCCTTGTGCTTACAAGAAGATCTTTTGTGAACATGTACCGCGATCCAGGATACTATTGGTTTCGTCTTGCAGTCTATGTTGGATTAGCTTTCGGTACTGCCTCTCTTTATTATGATCTTGGATTCAGGTTTAGTTCGATTCAGGTATTGCCGAGAACGAATAGTTAAGGCTATCAAAATGATTGATTCTTAGTCTACTGTCAAAATCATTATGAATTTCTTCCTTCATTCCAGGCCAGAGGTTCTCTGCTTATGTTTGTATCTACATTCCTAACCATTATGGCGATCGGTGGATTTCCTTCTTTTGTGGAGGAAATGAAGGTAATGGTTTTTTTAAATCCTGGCTTACAATGATTATTGACATTGTAATATATATATAATCCATGTTGATGGATAATCTTGTTATGATGGATTTTTCAGGTATTTGAACGAGAAAGGCGAAACGGGCAGTATGGTGCTACTGCTTTCACTATCGCCAACATGGTGTCCGCCATGCCATACCTGTTTCTGATTTCACTAATTCCTGGTGCCATAACTTTCTTTCTCACTGACCTACACCATGGAATTGAACAATTTGGGTACTTTGCCGCGGCATTGTTTTGCAGCATGATCGCGGTTGAGAGTATGATGATGGTTGTGGCAAGCATTGTTCCAAACTACCTGATGGGCATAATTGGTGGTCTTGGGATTATGGGGCTCATGGTTTTAGCTGGTGGATTCTTTAGATTGCCAAATGATATTCCTGCTCCATTTTGGAGGTATCCAATGTACCACATTTCGCTCTTTAAGTACATCTTTCAAGGACTGTACAAGAATGAGTTTGAAGGGTTGAGTTTCTTTGATAATCATGGAGCCAAGACGAGTGGCGAAAAAGTGTTGAAGGAAATGTGGCAGGTGGATATGGAGTATTCTAAGTGGATCAATCTTCCAATCTTGCTGGGAATGGCTGCGTTTTATCGGTTTGTGTTCTTGTGCATTATCAAGATTTCTGAAACTGTTAAGCCTGTTGTTGCAAGATTCATGAGAAAGAATCCCAAGCAGAGTGTGAGAATCATAGAGAATCCAGTTGCTACACCACTCCAACCAATGCTAGAGGGGAACCAATTATAGAACATCACACCATTCCATATGATTATTGGACGAAGGTCTCCTTATGCGATTGATGGTTGATTTTATTTCCTTTTTCTTGAATTTGATTAGGGATTGTAAGATCAGGAGAAAAATAAATAAAACGGGTCAGAAATTGTGTTTTTAAAATTTATTATGATTATTATTTGGGAACAACCGCTACATAATGTGATAGACACTTATTGATTATTTAAACCTCGCAATCACAGCAAGCATATTATAGGATTCACTTAGGTATTATATGAACTTGAATTTGAGAGCCGGGATAAACGTAGTAGTCAGAGAGGACGCGATCATCCTCCATGTCTTGGCCAAGATGACTCAAACCGATACGAGAATAATGAACGTCATCAAAATGTCTCATAATAGTACGAAAGAGAGGATTATCCCTGGCGAGTGCGACTTTCACCCTTAAGCTATCCACTTTCTGTGTCTCTCGCATCCTAACCGACCAAGCCCAGTCCCGTACCCCAGGATTACAGTTCAAGAAAACATCGAATTTTGGATCACCAGCCAAAGGATTCACTCGAAGAGAAAATTCTATGACAACATTTTCGAGTTCCATATCACTCCGACCGATCACTTCAGGGTGATTCCTGAATGAGAAATCATCGCTCCTTTCTTCCTCTCCTTCGTACAAAACTTGCCTATCAGCTTCAATGCCACTCCATGCTTTATCGACCCCTTCAAGTTGGAGACGCTCCATAAAATCGGTATCGTGAAGTCACGTGTCAATTTTCCGGCAACACGGTCTCGGACCGCCATTGGCAATATCGTAAAAAAATTGAAAGTAAAAAAAGGAGGAGAAAATTAGATAGGATAGTAACTTGTATATAGCGTGGGAGTTCATGTTACATTGATTTAATGGTCTTTTTGTATGAAAATATATACAATCAAAATCTCATGCTTGAAACAAGGTCTAGACCACATGGCTCATTAATTCCGTGTGAGACATTGACAATAACTCTTTATTATACCATTTCCATTAATTAAATATTATGTTAATTTTATAATTCTATGTTAATTATTATGAATTACTAATATTTATAATATATTAAATGAGATATACATTGATAATAAAAATGGAGATATATGTTAATTAGTCTATTTGACCATCATCTTCGTTTTCAACAAGCTGAGATATTATCAGCAACACTACTACGCAAGAAGTGTAGGTGCAAACCCAAAAAAATAGACCCGACCTGAAGATCGTAAAATCTATGAGGCCACAAGTCGATCTCTAGCTAAACTAATGGCTACGTCCGTCATCTTAATAATTACCTTAATGTGAAGAACACCATCAAATTGGTAGCATGTCATTTCAATATCAGCTCTGATCTTCAATGGGTGTGGAGTCATTCTTCTCCTGATCTCTTTAATCAAAGCTCTTTTAATCTCCTCTGTCACAACCACCGGCACCACTTTTGTCACCTATACAATCAAAGCAAACAAAGAAAAAAGAAAACCTCTTGCATGTAAGTTATTGCAACAAAATAAAATCATCAATTTGATTGATCGTAACAAAGATTCTGAGTTGGGTCAGAAATCGGAAACATCACCAGACCAAAATGTTAATTTTCGGACATACCATCATTTAGGTTCGAAAACGTTATGTACACACCGACCTTTAACTATCAAAAGGTAAATTCCGCATAACAGGTAATTAACAATCGAACCAACGAGTTATAATTTAAGAAATAAGAACGTTCAGTCATTCATACTAACAAATTTAGTAATTCAGTAGTCAACAGGTAAGGGAATTCCAACAGTATCAGGATTGGCCACCATTATCTTGAATGCCTGCAAATTTAAAATTAAGTGTTACCAATACACAATTAAACAATTTATTACAAAAAATAAAACTAATTAAGAAATCAGTTCTTATACCTCATAAGCATGTCCATATTTGCGATACTTAGGCCAACCAAAATTGACATACAATTCCTGCCATGGGTAAAGCTAATTAATTCAAAACAATCCTAGCAGATTTCGGAAAAGAATCGATATAGCTAGGGATTATTAATTAATTAACTTAATTACCTCCAAATCGATTTGTACGGTCTCAGCGACATGTCGCATGATAGAGTGAACAGCCTTGCTCTTACCATACCTTTCATTACACTCTTTAATCTCCTCTTCACGAATCCTTTTCTTGCTCAAATCAACATAACCTTTCTCCTTATCCACACGCAACACAATACCCGTTTCGATGCTCCCAACCCGAATAAAGCTTATCACACTCCGAATCCGAACTCTTGACAGCTCCGAATACGAAATCATAGCTTTGATATTAATTAGGGAGTATTTATATTCTTGTTTTATTTTTAATTTAAAGGTCGGTTTGGTGATGTAACTAATAAATTTTAAAATTGCTCTAACGGTTGAGGAATTATCGATCCGGGTCGATGGTATGAGTAGGTTTTTAACCGTTGATTGTAAGACATTTAGCCCGATACTAGGATTTCGAAATTAAAAATGAAAGGATTGCCAGCGTGGGCATGTGTTACTATGAATTAATATTAATAAATACAATAAATTATTGTTTTATTTGTTAAAAATATATTTAAGCTTGCTGAATTAAATTAGTAGTTTTGAGACTTAAATATTTAAGCTTTTTGCATCAATTGGGCCGGAATCAAAACTGAAATGAAGTCCAAGCCTAATCCAGAATCAAGCTTGATCGAGGTAGGTCGGGCCGGGAAAGCCCATTGACTTATCCAACTTGTGTCCAAGCCTACATCAAAATAAATATAAAATTGGACGAAGGTGTCGTCATTATACTGTTCATGGTTGATTTGATTTTTCTTGAATCTGATTAAGGATATTTAACATTAAGGAGAGAAGATAAACCGGATCACAATTTTTTTTTTATAAATAATTATTTTTCCATTGCATTTATTATTATAATTCTCAATATTAGACTAATCAAGATAATTATTTGGGAACATTTTTGTGTATATAATAACACTTATTAATTTTTGAGCAAACCTAAAATACGAACCTGAACTCGAGAGCCAAATCGAATATAGTAATCACTGAGGGGGGAATAATCCTCCATGGTGTGGCCCAGATGACTCAGAAAGGTACGCGAAAAAGAAATACCCCTAGCGTTTACGATTCTTTCCTTCAAATCCACCACAGTTTGTGTCTCTCGCACTCCAATCTCTCCATCCCACTCCGGCAAGGGCTTACAGTTCAAGAAAATGTTGAATTCTGGATCACTTGCCAAAGGAATCACTTGAAGAGAAAAAATAAGAAGAACTTGTCTCAGTTCCATGTCGCTACGATCTTTCACTTTAGGGTGATCCTTGAACATTAGGACATCGCTCAATTCCTGCGCTCCTTCGTGCAGAACTTGCCTCTCAACTTCAATGCCACACCATCCATTAATCAACCTTTTTAGGCCAGAAACGTCCCATAGAATTGGTACCGTAAATTCACGAGACAACTTTAGCCCATTAACAAGAACTTCAACCGCCATGGTAGTATTGTTAAAAAATGGACAATAAAAGGAGGAGAAATTAGATAGTTTAGGAACAAATTAATACTATAGCTTGGGAGTTCATGTAAATTCGCATGCTTAAAACAAGGTATAAACTACATGTTATAACCACCGTTAATTCACCTCTAATTCATTCTTAGTTTTTTTTTGTATTTACTTAGTCATTTTACTATTCATTTCCATTAATTAAATGTTTTGTTAATTTTATATATGTATTTTAATTATTATGGATTAATATTTATAACATATTAAATTCATATTTTTTCACTTACTAAACTTTGTTAGGCTTGAGGCCCAACTCACCCAACGATATATGAAACTTGAAGCACAATAGGATATGAATAATTTTCAGAGGAGTAAGGGAGAAATATTAGTAGATTGGAATTTTCTAATGGCTTGTAGTCTTTTCTTAGTGAAGGATAAAATTAAAATTAAAAACTCTTATTTGGGAACACCTATGTGTGACAGACATTTATTGATTACTTTCAATTGTTCTTATATAATCTAACAACCTCATCTAAATCATTCCAAGCCACGCAATTCAATGGTAAATTCAACTTGAACCTCACAATCAGGGCGGATATAGTATTCACTCAGCGGGACATCATCCTTCATTTCCAAGTCAAGGCGAACCAGCTTGAGTGCATTATAAGGAACTTTAACCCAAGCCCTCACTATTTTCCACTTCAAATCCGACACGAGCTCTGATTCTTTCACCTTAATTTTCTGATTCTTGAACGAGGACTTCACAGAAACGTTGAATTCTGGATCACCAACCAAAGGATCCACTACAAAATGAAGAGGTATAACCAGTTTTTTCAGTGCTTCAAAATCATAATTAAGGCGTTTGACATGAGGGTTGAAATTGAATTGTAGACCATCACTCAATTTGTTGGCTTGCTGGTACAGACTTTGCCTAACAACATCCACACCACACCACTGTTTGATCATCTCCTTCAGCTCTCCGACGGTTTTTTCAAGTGGTACCTTAAATTCATGAGTCATCCTTAATCCCTTAACAGCAACTTTGGCGTAGACACTTGACATGGTTGGTGGCAATAATGTTAAAAATTGAAAATAAAAATTAGATACTATAGTGTAAGACTTCATGTACATTTTGTTGATGCTTGTTTTTATATCTATATACATTCAAATTCCATGCTTGAAACATTAAGGAATAAAATTCGTGTTATCGTTTATTCACACTTAATTCATTCATTCATTTTTATTATTATTTTTTACCCCGAAGATTGGGTCAGGGTATTTTTTTTTTTTCAGGTTTGGCTTTAAAAGATCTTAATTTTATACATGGGCTTACCTCAAGCCCAGCCCAAATCATTTTGGAAAATAGATCGTCTTATCTCAAGCTCAGCCCATAACTTTCTAAGTTAAATTATTCGACCCATATATAACTCACGAGAATCAAATTTAAAAAGGAAAAAATAAAGTCTCATAATAAGGAATTTATAAGAACATTATTATTGATAGACTTACCTTTAAGCCCAGCCCAGCCCATGACTAACCCCATTTGTAATATACATGGGACTTTTAAGTCAAAATTAATGAGTTATCTTATCAAATATGAGTGGTTTGATTTTTTTATCTTTTAAGTAGAAGAATGTGTATTCATTTGTTATATTAAAACTATCTATTGATGACATTTTACTCCTTAACGAGCTTTCTCAATATGAATAAAAAATTGATAGATATTTGTGGTTTAAATTTAAAAAGAAATTAATGCAATAATCAAGGTAGTCATACCCAACTCGGTCCGGCCAGTTTGACCAAGAAACCCAGTAGCCGGTCACTAGACTGGGTTTGAAAACCCACAAAAACTCCCTAAAATGAGTTTTTCAAAATTAAATCGACTTGGTTGATTGAACCGGAGAATCGATTTAGGTAAACTTGAGTTGACCTGGGTTTTTTTTATAATAATTTTAGAAAAAATGCTACAGGATTTGAACTCATGTTCAGTGTGTTGGAAAAAAACCTTAAGCATTACACCGATGCTATGTTTATGCTATTATATTACAACATATAATATAAATATAAGACAAATCTTTCATTTATTTTTAAAAAAATTCATACTCTATGCAAATATTAAATTTTACTTATTAATTTATTAAAATTATGGGTCAATCCGGGTTTTTTTCCGGATTGACCCTCTGACTCTTGACCATTTTTCAGAACGGGTTTATGACCGATCCGGGTTTTACAATATTAGCAGTAATACAATCAATTTGACTTGTGTAATTAACTTATAAAATTGGACAATTCGGTAAATCCAACGACTCTCGTATTAGTATACTTTGGTGTTTATCCGTTGATTAGAAGTCATCTAGCAGTGCCTTTTGCGCAATTAATCCAAAAGACAGATCGGGCCAGGAAAGCCCATCGATTTATCCAACTTGTATCCAGGCCCACATTTAATTGAAGGTGTAGCAAAAATATAAAAATATTAATATTATTGAATTTGGTTAGGGATTCTTAATGACCAACTTGTCACAATTATTTGGGAACAGCTACTAAATTATTGTGATGAGACTTATTAATTCTTAAACCTCACATAAACATAATATTTGATCGGGTAGGATCCGATAAGCTTCAAAACTTAACTTCAATCACAGAGTTAGAGTTAACACAGAATTCGCTGAGAGAGCAATGATTGAGCATCATTTCATTATAGATTATTCGAATGATGCTAGAAGGAGAAACAGCCCAATTCATTGCAATCACAACTCTTTTCCTGAATTTCTCCACAGTTAGTGTTTCTCGCACTTTAATCTCCCCTCGACCAGCCGAGTCGAGAAACTTAGACTTGGACTTAGACTTCAAGCGAATGGTGAATTCTGGATCACCAGGGAAAGGAGGGACATTTAGGAAAAAATTGAGAAGAACTTGTTCCAATTTATTTTCATCACGGCCTTTAATTACATCACGATGATACTTGAATTGAAAATCATCAGTCAATATTTTCTCTTCTTCGTATAGATACTGCCTTCAACTTTGGCACCACACCAGTTTTCAATCATCTGCTTCAGGTCGCCGACGGTCGTTTCAATTGGTATATGAAATTTATGTGTCAGCTTCAATCCCCTGACAAGGACTTTGACCGACATGGTATTAACTAGAAAATTAATGGTTGTTTTTTATATGCAGATACATTCAAAATCCATGCTTCAAAACATTAGGGTATAAACTTCATGTTACCTTTAATTTTCATCCTAAATTGATTCATTCTTGACAATCTAAAATGTATTTTCATGTGAAATATCAACGATAATTTTTACATATGAGATATATTTTAATATTGAATGGACTTAATTAATTAATTAATGAGCTTATAACTCAATAATAATTTCTAATAAAATAGGGGGAACAAAATCTCGAGTTTAAATTCTCTCCCGTAGTAAAAAAATCGACTTAATTAACAGCCAGACATTGTTAACAAAATTTTATATGATTTTTCTTTTATATGTATTGATAGGATTCATTAAATAAGACAATTAGTAAAATGCCAAGTGACTCTGGTCTTCTTTCCCTTGTCCTACTTGGCTACTTCTAATGCAGACAACTAGGATGAAGCTTTCCAATGTTTAATTATTGCAGAGCAACTTGTATTATTTAATTTCCTGATTAATATTAAATAAGTCATTTTATTAATAGAAGTAAAGTATTATTCTAGAAACTATTTAACGCCGTCAATAATTCTAACCTAATTAGGTAGCAATATCGTCATGTCCAGCAGTCTTAAGACTTTTAACAACCAATGAAAATTGAACCTCGCAGTCAGGGCAAACATAGTAGTCCCACAAATAGCAATTATCTCGCATCTCCATGTCAAATCGACTCAGAATGATGTCAGGAGGAGAAATATCAAAAGCGCTCAAAACCTTATTTTTCAAATCCGGCACACTTTCGGATTCTCGCACCATAATCTGCTTAGACCTGGACCCGGACTTCAAGGTAATGTTGAATTCCTCATCATCGGCCAGAGGAGTCACTTGAAGATCGAGACCTAAAACAAATGTTTCAAGTTCTTTTTCAGTACGGCCTTCCACCTCAGGATGATTCTTGAATTCAAATTCATCGCTCAGCTCGTCCGCTCCGTCGTACAGAGCTAGCCGATCGACAGCCAGACCACACCATTGCTCAATCAGAACCTTCATGTAGTAGATGCTTCCTTCAATACACATGTCATGAACAGTGTACGCCACCTTTGTGCCTCTAACAACAACTTCGAAAGTTGGCATGGCCGTACGGCAGTACCACTGGTAAAAATTGAGAGTAAAATTGGGAGTTCATAGCTGTACATTATTAATGTTTGGTTTTGTATGTAGATATACATTCAAACTTCATGCTTACAAATTGCATTTTTTTATTATTTCACTGTAAATTCATTCTTGAGATGGTAATAATGTTCTCATAAATTCCTTGTGATACTTTTTTTTTTTATTATTCATTATTTTTTTCTGAATTACATATATTCTTAATATAAGTTTATTGTTCGTACCAAAATAATCAATTAATTGTGAAAAAAGACTTTGGTACATTAACTATCAAACCCCCCTCTCTTTTTTTTGTACCAACATAGCATTGATACTTCATGTTGTAAATGGGGAGGGATACGATACTGATGCACTGAAAAATTTCTACATGTCGCATTAGTCAAATGATGTGTGACTAATTTGATCAGCTGACCAATGTCATTAAGGATGAACTATGTTATCGTCGTGCGGCCGAGATGCCACCGTATAAAATAATTGCTCCACCACGCAACGATACAGGACAATAAAATATTCTAGAATATATATATAGCACCATCAAATTCAAATCCAAGCATTCTTGACGAAGTCTTTGATATAATTTTTATATTTAGATTCATAAAACAAGACAATCGGTAAATCCAACGAGACTTGTATTCTTTTTCTTAGATAGTAGCTCTTGCTTATATTTTAAAGTTTTATTTAAAATTGGCTAATTGCTTATATTCTTTTATTCTAAATGATAGTAGCTCTTGTTTAATTGAGTTCTTATAGTAATTTTTTGACTCATATACTCCTGATAATATTTATTTAATTTAGTTAATAAAGTAAATCTTTTTATTACTATAAATTTACGTCTAATAATAAATTTAATTAAATACCAAATTAAACAAACAGTTCTCAGCATAGGGGTTAAATCACTAATTATTTTTGTCACGGGCCAAATTAAATAAAAGTTATGGCTGTGTTAGACTCTACCACCAGATTTCGACCATTTCACATCCATTTGTCAATGACTCAATCTCCATGTACACAGACTTGTTTGTGTCCTCATGACAACAATTACATACCAAAACTAGTCAAAATCAAATTGCTAAATACAAAATGCCCACTTAATTACAGCAATGTTCTTAGGTTATAGCTTAAATTCCTCTTTGATTACTCACTAACTGATTAAACAAAGCAATCCTTTAGTCAAAAAGTAACCTTACATTAAATTTTGCTAATCGCGGTCGATCCTAGACAAACACTCTGATAACCTTTCACAATACCTGAAAGGGTAAAAGGAATTATATAAAAATGTTTTTGTCATCATCAGTCCTAAGTAATTTCAAGCATATTACACTGTATCCTAATCATATAAAACCTAAACATAAAATTGGTTTTAGTTACAACATTCAGACCCAAAAAACACTTGCAAGAAAAAGTAATCATGGCTGATATAGAAACTGAGCCAGGAAGTTCTATGCATGGAGTTTCAGCAAAAGAACAAGCATTTGCTTTCTCTGTCACAAATCCTGAAATCCCAACCGACCCAACTGCAAAATTCTCCCTACCGGTCGATTCAGAACACAAATCCAAAGTATTCAATCTCCTATCATTAGCAAGTCCACACATGACATCTTTCCACTTATCTTGGATGTCTTTTTTCACTTGCTTCATCTCCACTTTCGCTGCCGCCCCGTTAATCCCCATCATTAGGGACAACCTAGACCTGAAAAAATCCGACATAGGCAATGCAGGAATTGCTTCTGTATCAGGAAGCATTTTCTCTAGGCTTGTAATGGGTGCAGTGTGTGACCTATTAGGTCCGCGGTACGGTTGCGCATTCCTGATAATGTTGTCAGCTCCTACTGTGTTCTGTATGTCACTTGTGCAGTCTGCAGGAGGGTATGTGGCTGTCAGGTTTATGATTGGCTTTTCCCTCGCGACGTTCGTTTCATGCCAGTATTGGATGAGTAGCATGTTTAATGGGAAGATAATTGGGGTTGTGAATGGTACTGCTGCTGGATGGGGGAATATGGGAGGAGGTGTGACTCAATTGCTTATGCCTTTGCTTTATGAGTTGATCAATAAAGCTGGTGCTACTCCTTTTACGGCATGGCGGATCGCTTTCTTTGTTCCAGGATGGTTTCATGTAATTATGGGGATTTTGGTTCTTGTTTTTGGCCAAGATTTACCTGATGGAAACTTTGGTGCTTTGCAGAAGAAAGGAGAAATTCACAAAGATAAATTCTCAAAGGTGAGTTCTTGAATTGTGTTTAGCTTTTGAAATTCGGATAAAAATTTTAGGGAAAAAAGGCACAAATTGATTGATATGTTGGCTTCGGCTATCCAAATAGACACGTCTAAACGGTACCTGTCTGTACTATTATATAATTACTCCTAACCTTGCCGGCCGACAAATGTAATTCGTGATGCTAGACTGCTAGCCTGCTATATTTCATATCCTGCTGAAATTTAGAACATTTAACTAACATTTCTGTATTTCAACTAACTTTCAACACATTTTCTTGCACAGGTTCTATGGTATGCGATCACAAATTACAGAACATGGGTCTTTTTCATTCTATACGGTATGTCACTAGGAGTAGAACTAACCACCGATAATGTCATCGCCGAGTACTTCTACGACAGGTTTAAATCCCAACCTTTCCTCTATTAATCTTAACAATAAACTAATTCTGATAGCGGAACAGGAATTCATTAGTCAATTCTTTTTTATATTTCGTTTCTTCTGTCACAGGTTTGATCTGAAGCTCCGCACGGCCGGCACCATAGCAGCCACATTCGGATTAGCCAACATTTTCGCTCGCCCCGTCGGGGGCCTCTTGTCCGACATGTCGGCCAGGCGTTTCGGGATGCGGGGCCGGTTGTGGACCCTTTACATCCTCCAAACAGTTGGGGGAATATTCTGCATTTGTTTAAGCAGAACCAACACACTCCTCTACTCTGTCCTGTCGATGATCCTATTTTCAATAGGCACGCAAGCCGCCTGTGGGGCCACATTTGGGATCATACCGTTCTTATCGCGGCGGTCCCTCGGGATCATCTCGGGGGTAACCGGGGCAGGTGGGAATTTCGGTTCAGGATTGACACAGTTTCTGTTTTTTACAAGTTCAGGATATAGTTCAGGAGATGGATTGTTTTTTATGGGGATAATGGTTGTTGGGTGTACTTTGTTGGTTGCGGCTGTGCATTTTCCGCAGTGGGGGAGCATGTTTTTTCCGGCGATGGAGAATGTGGAGAAAGGTAGTGAAGAGTATTATTATGGATCCGAGTGGAATAAGAAGGAGAAGGAGAGAGGGTTGCATATTGGGAGCCTGAAATTTGCTGAAAATAGCAAGTCTGAAAGAGGACGACGTGTCGCTTCTGTAGTCACTCCTCCACCTACCACACCTTCTAATGTATGATTATGACAAACCTTGAAAAGTTTGCACCTCTGCTTCTTAATCGAAATTAATTATAAGTGTCCCATTGCCGGTAGGCACTTCTTGTTTTCACATCGGCACTAGCCATCCTTCACTAGTCATCTTAATGCGCGGACGACGTGGCATCGGACTGTTTTATTTCCTTTTCTAATCAAAAAAATAAATGGACTGAAAGCAAATGCGCGGACGACGTGGCATCCGAAATGATTCAGGTGATGAAATCGAGGACAACGTTGCCTTTTTCATCGCTCCATTCGCGTTGTCAGATTAGATATGTCCCACTGAAAGCTGCTATTCACGTGGATATCTCCCACGTGTGCTCGACTGCCGGCCATGGTTGATATGTTTGGGCGTTCTAAGGCCCAAATGTCTCAACATTCCTGCTTTGTGGCCCAAATCAAAGAATTACTTTTTTTCTAAAAAAATATAAAACGTATTTAGTAAAATAATTTTTTATTTTAAATTTTTTATTTTAAATGAACAATTATAAAAACAGAAACGTTATTTTTAAAATCATAAAAAATGGTTTCTTATTTTTTATTTTGTGTTTTAAAAATTAGGAAAAAAAACAGAAAATCATAAACAAAAACGATACCGAACAAGCCCATTAACAAATAATTTTCAATTTTATTCTTTCTTGAAACTACATAAGCTACTTTTTTTGTGCCCACCACCCATTAAGAGATGGCGACCCATCAATTAAAAGGTTTTCTTCCTATGACCAAAAAGACTAAGATTTTATTTTCTACTAGAAAAAAGACTTGAGATTATCAAAATTTCAATTGAAGCTGGCTTTGCGCTTGCACATGGCAGGACCCATGAACAGAATCTCTGACTCTCTTTTTGGAACGTTACCAAAGAAACACCATCATAGCATTTAAAACATTACCCCTTAACGCCATTATTTCTACACTATACTATTACTACTACCCATCTCTACTAATTAAAAAACAAACCCATCTCTACTACTTCAAAAACAAACAGACCCGGAAGAATTTTGTTCACCTTTAATTAAAATCTCGAGTTTAAATCTTTGAAATGGAAAAATTATGTTAAAAAAAGTACCACATTTTGAAAGATCGACAAAACTCAAACAGAACTAAAAGACCCCCCAATCTTTGATAACTAGTCTTTTGCCACACGTTCTTCTGAATCCAGCCCTTTCTTCCCCCAACCTATATAATTCCGTCCAAAATTTACCTAGTTTTAGTAACTTTTGTTTCAAAATGGTAACCATTACTATATATCCAACCCATGAGAACACAGACCAATAATGATCTTGGAATATATTGTTTCTTTTCGTGACACAAACATATAAAAAATAATATTCAAATGAGATTAATTTTCTCCCTTAACAATTCATTAACGATAAATCCAAAACAATATGAGATTCGAACATGAAGCACTACAATTTATGTTTCAAATTGGTGAAGAAAATGCGATCTGACTATTGGATCCAACTAAAATTTAATCAGCAGGTAGCTCATTGGATCTGGAACGGCTAAATGCCCATGGTGAAGGCCCACAATCAAGGCTGAAATTGCCCAAATTCAACCCAAGAAAATAATTTTTAGATTTTTTCGTAATTATTTTTCTAGATACATTAAAAAATTATATTTGACGCTACTTCTATTATTTTAGCTAGGGTTAGATATTAATATTATCTATCAGATTTTATTCTTTTGTTGGAGAGTCTCTCTATAGTTTCACTGGCTCAACATGTGGCTAGTATAGGATGGTGTGTACTTGCAATATGTATTGCTACTAGCAGCTGGCAGCGCAGATTAAATGTGAAAATTATTTTGGCCACAAAATTTACTAACAGGAAAAAGTCAAGTTTACTGTTCATCTATAATGGGGGAACCTGTTTCATGCTCGTCATCCCTTTTCAAAACGCACGTACATATTTCAATTCAATTGCCTTTTTCTCAATTTATGACAAAGAAAAAGGATAGAGGAATCCTTACTTCCATCTCTTTAACCAGAAGTGCGGTACTCAAATTTTGTGACCATGACAAGCTTTAGCTGTCCGTACACATTTTGCACTAGCGTACGAGGACTGATACTGCTCTTTTGCTCGTCAGACCCACACGAATGCAAAGAAAAGGGAAGAAACCAGCAACCGACTGATAGAAATTGAATGTGATTACTAATTAGTACATTAATTCTGTGAAAAGATTTCATACACTAAGCAAAGTTTATAGAAATCTAAGCGTTTTTTGCGATTGAATTATGTTGAGTAATTTTGACCATTAAATCTACGGTGAAAGAAAATAAAACTCAATTGTCTTGTCAAAGTATATCATGATTTATTTCTCAACCCCATGTGTTTTTAATTTCTAAGTTTGTTGTGTCAAAAATAACTTAACGTGTTCGCACATACTGATTCATTAAAAAGTAAATTGCTACTAATAAATAATAATTTCATATGCAATATGATCTCGATCAGCATTTTTTTTTTTAATTTAAGAGATGAGAGTGTTAAATCACACTCATAAATTAAATATTCATACCAATCACGTGTCGGTGTTCGTTTATCCAAGCTAAAGATCTGTTTTTGACTATTAGATTTGTGATAGAAAAAAAAACTGACAATGCATAAACTTGGAGTTACATATGTGGCTAAAAATATCATGTGGGTGTGGTGAAAAGACTGAAGTTTTAACAGTCAGTAATTGGTAATTACTGTGATTCGGGTCCTCTGTGGCAGGAGAGATGGAAACTAGTTGTAATTAAAATTTCAGGTGAAATGGCAGAAACATTGGTCCATACTATGTCTTCATTTGCCACACCATTCTTTTCTTTGGTGACAGCTGGTAACATACAATGGCTACAGTCCATACCTATATTACTACAATAATATTTAATCACATATATAATTCCACCTATAAATACACCATTCTCCTCCTCCTCTGCCCCCAGTTATTATTTTTTTACCTCTCCTAGTCCTAGCTATATATATAAATTAGTGGAGTACTATAGTTTTTAAGTAATTGTATGATCAACAATGGGGGAGAGCAGCAATTTGGTGAAGAAGAGCAAGAGCTTAAGTCAACATGGTCGACGTGGGTGCGAACCGTGCAGATCATTTGGGCACAAGTGTAGCAATTTGGTGAAGAAGCAGAGAGCCAAATTCTACATCCTCCGCCGCTGCATCGCCATGCTTGTTTGCTGGCATGACCGTGACCCCGGCGAGTCTTGAAGCTAGCGGCGGCGGCGACAGAGAGCTAATTGTATTAGACGATCGATAGCGTGTAGTATTTTATGTGAGTGTAATTAAATAGAAATTGTACTTTTGGTATATTAGACGTTAATAATTAGTTAATTACAATTAGTGAACATGCATGGTAGTCGTCCTTAATTATCATCATTTCACTTATTGAAATAGATAACTATATTATATATTTAATTTTTAACTTGTTCATGGATTCTACTTTAATTTCCCATGTGGGTTCTTGAGATCTAGGTAAATTATTTTCTTGTTCTGTTTCTGCTTCTGTTTCCTCTGTTTCTTGAGGTTCGAAGAATTCTCTGGTTTTTCCAAAATCGAGATGGAAATTAAGTTGAATTCCCTTTTCTTAATGCTTGTTTTAATCTAGGGAAAGGTAAGGTGAATTCCATGAAGAATTCCCTTCTCTTTATAATTTTCTCAAACTATATCCCCTTCATAATTGGAAAAAAAGAAATTGCTTTTTTGCGTTTTTTATTTATTTTTGCAGTTTTTGGCATGAAACAAAAGGGAATAAAGAAAAGGAAGCAAGATCTTTACTAGTTTTACTCCATTTCAGTATCTTACACTCTTTTTCTCATACTTAGATGATGAAGAATAAATAACATTACTGCCATGCTATGAAGCTACTGCTGCCCAACGTTGGTGGCTTGATTAATTTCATTACTAAGACAATCTATGTACTAGTACGATGTTAAATTATTATGCTCCCCAACTTCCAATCTAAACAAATAATTTGCCAATTCAGACAGTCTAATCTCTATGCTAGGTCTTATGTTGAGGAAACATCGGACAAGAGAAATATATTTCGGAATTACTAGTATTGTTTTATTTTATTCCTAGTGCTTGTTTCCTCATAACCCACCATTGATTTTTTGCTGATTAAATGTTTCTTTGTTTGCAACAAATACAAGTACTAATTTATCCTTGTGATTTGGTTGAAAGAGTTTTTTTCATACAATCTTGTGATTTATATTGATTCAAAAACAACTCACACAACACGTTCTAATAATATTTTCAGATCCAAAGATAAATAGCACTAGAAAAAAACGACAACGAGTTTGAACTTTTCTTTGTTCCAAGCTTCCAAATTGAATTTATAAGGTTGATAGATAGAGATAGCACATGTATGCATTTTGGTGGTACATTGAATGAAAGTAATATAAGTAGGTCTAATTAAAGATTCGCACACTAAGAAACTAGCTAATTGGTCTTAATTAAAATTGTGTCCATCGTCTTCAATGGAAGAAAAAAAAAATACTTACTTTTAAAAGTTTTCATTATAATAAAACAAATGCAAGTTATCAAGTACAATAACTAATTAAACCCTAAAGAAATGAATATCATTGTAAACTTCAGAAGGAATTCAATCATCTTTAGTATTGAATAGTAAAAAGATGAATAACCGAACCGACGGGTAGGAAGGATCATAGTAAGGCGAGAGAGGATAGGGATTAGTAGCTACACTCATTAGCCACTTAGCTAGCCCCCCTCCCTCCTCGTGCGCGGCCCTTTCTAGAGTGCCAGTGCTTTTATGTGCCGAAAGGTCCCACTCTCTTCATTTTCCTTGTACTAGCGCCTAACTTAAATTTCATATTCAAGCTAGCTCAAATAAAAAACCAATGAATTATACTCCTCGGATGATGAAGTGATTCAGTTAAAAATAAATTATTAATAGTTTAGAATATTATTGTTATTACGATGGGTCTTGAAGCATAAGAGGATTATATCAATTAGGCGATCTGTAATCTTTTGTTACATCAATTTAAATTTGCTCGATTTGTGGTACAAAAGAAAAAATGTTAGTACTAATTATTGATATAATGAGGATGAGAATGACGAGCATAATTAAGAAGTGAAGACCCAAGAGGGGATAGAACAACACGTGAATTCCTCTGACAAGGTTTGAAATTAACATTGGCAATTTAAATGTCACACTTCATTTGACATTTTTGTGGAAGAGGCCGCCTAGCTCTTATTCTCTGCCACTTGCGGGTTAACACACACCGAATGGGATAATCTGAAGAGGGATTAATTTTTATTGATAAAATATTCTAAAACCTTTTGAGGTAAAAATACTTTCACATTTTAATTTCACTTTCATAACTGCTTTACGGAGAAATAAACAAGAATTTTCATACCTCTTTATTTTTAGAGGGTGTTTGACTTGAGATAATTATTGTTATTTGCGCGCTACTGCCGATTAATAAGGATATCGCAGATCAAAATGGATCTGCTAAACAGACGAAAGAATTACTTATTTACTTATTTTGTACTACTAAGTAAGTACTTACATAGCAAAATATGTCGGCGAAAGAATTAATTTACGTTTATTTTTTGTTTATAAGAATCTTATGTAGGGTAGTTTAATCTCTTATTTTCTCGTGGAGTTGTCTCCCAAAAAGTGGCTTAGTCTAATCAACAAGACCTCTCCCTCTTATGTCTCATTTTTTCCCAATATCTTTAATTAATAAAAGTCCTACCAATTTCATTTCATGACTTTGCTTTAATTTTGAGGACATGACACCTCGTCAGCTGCGTCCCCTATTTTAAATGATTGAGAGTTCAAATTTTTTAGTTTTTGAACTCTTGCATTGAACCCACCTCAATCCAACAAAATAGACTAGCCTTTTAGGAAAAATATCAAAAAATGTAAGTTGGAAATTTACATTTCCTTGCTCTATACTACAAGCTTTTTAGTAATACATACACTAACTTAATAAACATGCCACGGTCAAATCGTAAATAACAAACCAAAATTATTAGAAAAAATACTTTTAAAAGTATTTTTAGATGATGGACTCGCGTAGGTATAATTGCGTAATTTGTTTAACGATTTATATAAGCGTGTTTGGAAAAGTATAAAATATACACACAAAAAAGTGTTTCAGGTATTAATTCATTCTTCTTTGAAAACTTTTGTTTTTGAAGGTAGAATGTTATTGATGTTTAAATTGATGGTTACACATAGTCAGAGGACTGAATTGTCAATTCTCAAAGGAATTGTAACTAGAGGATAGCGTTTTTAGTGAGGTCGATCCTCTAGTTGCCTAATCAATAAATACTGAATTTTATAACCAGATAGTAGTTAGTAAAGCCCGTCATTAAGAAGTTGAAAATTGAAAAAGACACTTATGAAAGCCCATCATCTTTGTAAAGCCCAACTCCTAGTAAGCAATCATTGCAGTAACTGGAAAAGGATTGGAAGCTGACAATCGATAAAAATTCTAAACCGCCTAAACATGATGGAACAAAAACCGAAAGGAATTTGTAAACACACAATTTCGATTTTGAGCTATGCAAAAATAGTGGAAATGCAACCAAAAGACTATTGATTTTCCTCAAAAACAAAGCTTGAAACGATAGAGCTATGAGTTTCGGCTTTGCCAACACACAAGGCGAACCTCGGTCTACAAAAATAAATATCCGACATAAAGCTTTGTACTAAACAAACACTGAACTGATCAAACTAAAAATGCACACAGAGGAAACTAAAGACACTTGAAGATAAATTAACTGTAAAGGTCGTCTTCATCAGCTGCGGCTGCAGAAGCACCACCAAAAGGATCAGATCCAGCAGCTCCACCGCTAGCTTCTGCGAATCTGAATTCAGTACCGAACCCTCTTGACTGTTGTAATGTTTGAGCAAATGCCTGATATTTGCGGATGTCAGCATCGCTCACACTCCTACGAGCATACTTCATTGATTCCTCAAAATGCGCTGCCTTGATCTCTGCCACCTCATCATCGACATCTTCCTCCATAGCCTCAGGGTTCTCTGCTCGCCTCCTCTCCCTCTCAATGTCCTACAAGCACGCAGAAAAAACAGTTATTCAAGTTCCAAAAGAAAAAATCCCACAGAACATAAAAATAATGTCAGAAACATACTTTCTCAATGTTCTCCCTAATCGCGTATTTACAAGCGCGCTGGCATATCTCAGTAATATCAGCACCACTGAACCCTTGAGTGTACTTTGCAAGTGCCCTGAGGTCAACATCCTTAGAGATGGGTGATTTCCTCAGGCAAGCCTTGAAAATTTGAAGACGGGACTCCTCATCGGGTAGAGGGATGTAGATCAACTGATCAAGACGACCAGGACGCAAAAGTGCAGAGTCTATAATGTCGGGTCTATTAGTGGCCCCAATGATGAAGACAGTCTTCTTAGCAGACATGCCATCCATCTCTGTCAGAAGCTGGTTCAAAACCCTATCAGCAGCACCACCAGCATCGCCTGAGCTGCCTCCTCTCTGAAAGTGGCAACACAAACAAGTGTGACCCAGAAGGAAATTGCCAACTATACAATAATGACCAAAATCTTGAAAGAGAAACCATTTAAGAATAGAGTGAACAAACCTGGGTAGCAATTGAATCGAGTTCATCAAAGAACAGCACACAAGGAGCAGATTGGCGAGCCTTATCAAAAATTTCACGTACATTGGCTTCACTCTCACCAAACCACATTGTTAGCAATTCAGGTCCCTTAACACTGATGAAGTTAGCCTGGCATTCATTGGCAATAGCTTTAGCCAAAAGAGTTTTGCCACACCCTGGAGGACCATAGAATAGAACCCCCTTGGATGGTGACATTCCAAACTTCTCAAATTTCTCAGGATGCTCCACAGGATATTGAACAGTCTGCATGATGAAAAACAAATAACCATAATGAGGAAATTCAGTTTGAAAAACAGATAAGAGAGATATGAATGCACCCAGCAGAGCAACTAAAGTTACCTCTTGAAGTTCCCTCTTGACATTCTCGAGACCTCCGATATCTTCCCAGCTACAATTAGGCACCTCAACAACCTGATACAAAAGTACTTGATGAGAGGCTGAATGGATGGCAAAACAGAAAGAAAAAAACTCATAAAAGTGATTAAGGGACACTGTAAATATCGTTCTAACACTCACTGTTTCACGAAGAGCAGATGGGTTGCTTGTTCCAAGAGCAGTCTTAAAGTGTTCATCTGTTACCGCCATAGAGTTCAGTATCTCAGCATCTATCGTCTCATCTTCCAAGTCAATTACATCCATCTTTTCCCTAATGCACTGAAGAGCAGCCTCAGTGCAAAGAGCAGCTAAATCAGCACCAACATATCCATGAGTGTTCTTGGAAATTTTTTCCAGATCAACCTGCATAAAATAGGTCGAGGAGTAAATTAAATTGAAGGAATGACTTAAAATATAAGAAAACAAATTCATGGTGTTCCTTTCTTACTTCTTCAGCAAGCTTCATGTTCTTTGTGTGGATGCGGAGAACCTCAAGACGCCCAACCTCATCTGGAACACCAATGTCTATCTCCCTATCAAATCTTCCAAACCTTCTTAGAGCTGGGTCAATGCTGTTGGGACGATTTGTAGCTCCCATGACAATAACATGTGCGCGGGACTTGAGTCCGTCCATCAGAGTCAAAAGCTGTGACACAATCCTCCTCTCAACCTCTCCATGTGTTTTCTCACGCTTCGGGGCAATTGAATCTATTTCATCAATGAAGATAATGGATGGAGCATTCTTCTCAGCCTCCTCAAAAGCTTTCCTAAGATTGCTTTCACTCTCCCCAGCTAGCTTGGACATGATCTCAGGTCCATTGATACAAAAGAAGAAGGCACCAGTCTCATTAGCAACTGCACGTGCAATTAGAGTCTTCCCGGAACCAGGAGGTCCATACAACAGAATACCTTTTGGTGGCTTCACCCCAATTGATTTAAATAATTGTGGATGTCTTAATGGAAGCTCCACCAGCTCCCTGATCTGAGCCATCTGCTTTCTCACACCACCAACATCATCATAGCCAATTTCATCCAATCTATTTTCATCCTCCCTTCTCACAGGTTCTCCCTCACAGAAAATCTCAGTGTCTGGTGCGACCACACAGTATTCTGCTGGGTCTGTCTCAATTACCTTAAACTCCACACTTCTCATTCCCCCTCTTACAAGGAAGAAATCACCCTTCCTGACTGGACGATATGCTTCCAAGAAATATGCTGCAGAATTCAATTGTAGAGTTAGAATCATGCGTAGAGAAGGGAATTCAACAATCAACCACAGGTAGGGACCCTCAAACAAATACAGCTGTATCATGTCTATAATCAAAATGTCAAAGCACAACACAGAAGAATTCATGACAACACACAACATATTGATAAAAACATACAAACATAACATATTGATGAAAACAAGCACACATAATTGAAACAAGATTAACAACTGAACTCACGCATAATTACAAAAAAAATCTTGACAAATAACTAAATTAGAACCAAAAATGTCTTTGCAACAGACAATGTTATTATGGATTATCATATTATACCAGCTTCACTTCAAACATGTACTGAAAATAAGACACTGAGAATAAACTCACGCTTTAAGTAAGCATCAAACAGATTTCCAGTGACCCCTTCAATTGTGTCATCAATGGGCAGTATGTGCACACGCTTTCCATATTTGACATCAGGGCATTGATGGACAGAGACAACATCTCCAAGCCTAACCCTCAGATTCGACCTCACAACCTTGTTCATCCTGATCTTTGGTTCATCACATGTGTCATCAGCAAGAGCAATACAGACTGTATCCTTCCTTTTCTTTCCCTAAAGGCCACAATCAACAAACATGCTTCAAAATATTGAAAAAACAATATTGAAAAACATCAAAAGCATGTGTCATCAGCAAGAGGAGGCAGATTTACTAAAATATTATGTTCATATGCCAAAACAATATTGAAAAACATCACAAGCACCCAGGATTGACATAATATAGTATACTTAAGACCCTACAGACAAAGGACTTTGGCATTGCTCCTATAGGAAGTGCTTTTGGTGAGAAAGCATCAAATTGGAGCTTCTAAAGTAACTTCAAGCTTCAATTACATGCTTCCTCACATGGCACTTTCAATAACATATCTTAATCCCACTAAGCACAAAGAAAGCTCAATACTTTCTCACAATCCACACACACCCTCCATGCAAAATCCCATAAGCAAGTCAAATTGGAAACCCATTAAAGCATCATAGCATCACAATTGCAACACACTCGCACAACCCGATTAAAGCCCATTGAAAAGCATAACCCACATACCCTAAATACCCCTCACATAAACTCCCAACCCCAATGTCAATCCTAAACGGACCCGTCAAATCATAGCATAAACAACAGTCCAGAAAACTCAAAACTAAACAAACCTTGATTAATATAGTATCCCCACGAAACAGCTGGAGCTTCTCCATGGTCTCCGGATGTAAGGAAACGACGGAGTTATCATCGTTAATAGCCTCATCGACTACAAGTCGGTTAGCTGCCTTCTTTCTCTCCAAAATCGCAGTACTAAAATCCCTCTTAGTCCCCTTACTACAAAACAAACAAACAGGTAAACATTAAGATAATCGGATGGTACTAATCGACGTTAATGCTTAGATCTAAGTAAGAAGCAGGACAACTTACGAGTCGGATGATTCTGCCTGGTTAGACATGGTGAAGAAGACAGAGAACCCGAGAGGAGACGGAGATTGGAAAATATTTCAGATAGGTGTTTGTGTTAATGCTTTGTATAAGTAAAGTGTAGGGGGTTTTGAGCTTCTTTTATATAACAAGAAGGGGCATATACGTTTCTTGTTTGGAAAGAAAAGCTTTAATCCTTATTTTACTAGGCCTACAATTTAAGTTTAGTCATGTTTTCTATTTTATTACGGAAAAGACATAAAAATAAGTCTTTATTTATTCATAATACTATATGTTAGTGTTTGTGTCAAAATAAAATATATATGTTGTGTTAGAGAAAAAAATGTTATTTTATAAGATTAAACAGACATTAATTGTTTTTTTTCTTCCAATTTTATCTCTACCATTTTAATTACAATATATAAAATTAATAGTTTATTAAGATGAATAATTTAATCAATTTATCTTGCTTTTTAGGTGAGTTAATAATTTTATGATTTTATTAGTTTGTGTGTATAAACTTTATCGATAGGTATTGTGAACCGAAAGAATAAATTTTGACCGGTGAGAATTTTATTTTCAAGCTAGTTTTTCATTGAAAATAAGTCATTCGTAGTAATAATAATAATAAAGGTAATAGGTATTTTCCCTCCTCAGCTATTGGTTAATGGCAAAAAACACTCCTCAATTTTTAATTTTATGGTTTAATTCCCTGAATTATTGATGAACGGTAAAAAAAATCCTGAATTTTCAATTTAATGATTTAACCCCTGAACTATTTTTTGGGAGCAATGTATCCCTTCGTTTTAAGGCCATTAGTTGACCATACGACATCTTTTCTTGAGCCCATTTTCATTTGGTTATGCTCCTTTACTGTAATTTTTTAATAAAAAAATCATATTTTTTAGGGTCAATAGTATTTTGACCCCCTGAACTATCGCAAAAAACAAGACACCTCCCTGAATTAAAAAAATTCAAAAAGAGGTCCCTGAACTAAAAGTCAATCCAATGCAGGCCCCTACCGTCAGTCAAACTAACTTTCCCTTAGTTTCTACTTATGGTTGCCGGTTTGCATTTATTTACAATAATACCATTATGTATTAAATAATATAAATAATTTAAAAAATTCAGAAAAAATAATATAATTAATTTAAAATATAAGAAAAAATTTAAAAATTCCAAGAAAAATTTTAAAATCAGAAAAAAATTTAAAGTAAGAAAAATAGTTTAATTAATTTAAAAATTCAGAAAAATAATTTAATTAATTTTAAAAATTCAAAAAATAATATAATTAATCTTAAAATTTAGAAAAATAATGTAATTAATCTAAATATTCAGAAAAATAATATAATTAATCTAAAATATCAGAAAAATAATATAATTAATCTAAAATATCAGAAAATTTTAATATAATTAATTTTTATTTTTCTCTTATATTATGTCTTTATTTCTTTATTTCTTTCTTTTTATTTTTTCCTTTCCTTTATTTCTTTTCTTTCTTTTGCTCTCCTGCACCTTATTTTCTCTCTTTTCTTTCCAGACCACGACCTCACTCCCTTCTCTGCTGCACTTTCTTTTCTTTTTTCTTCTCTTTCGTTTCTTTCTTTCAAAATTCTTTCTCAATTCAACAAAGCTCGCCTTCTTCTTCTTCCACTGCTGGCGCCACCACACCCACGCCACCTACACAGCCACATCCTCGGTCGGTCTCCCACCGACTATTCAGTCCGTACAGTGCTTTGGCCGCAAGAAGACAGCTGTAGCGGTCGCTTACTGCAAGAACGGCCGTGGATTGATCAAGATCAATGGGTGCCCAATCGAGCTTGTGGAGCCCGAGATCCTCCGGTTCAAGGCCTACGATCCAATCCTGCTCCTCGGACGACATCGTTTTGCTGGCGTTGACATGAGGATCCACGTCAAGGGTGGAGGTAAAACCTCGCAGATCTACGCCATCAGACAACCAATAGCGATGGCTTTTCATTTTGTTTTTGGCTATGGTTTTGGCCTTTGCTACCAGGGTACTGTCTTTTTTATGAAAGATGTTATGTTTATGGATTTTGAATTGTTAAGCTTGTTGGAAAATTAGGGAGAGGAGGTTTCATTATGAATGTTGAAGTTGTGTAATGGATATTCAGTTTTGCTACGAATTTTGGTAATTTGCGCAGATCGATAGAGAATGGTAGGGTTAGAGAGTGAGGGTTGATTTTTGTTGGTTTTGGGTGAGGATGAAAGAGAGCATTCAAGTGACAGCCATGGGAATAAAAATGGAAAGTTTTAGATTTAAAAAAAATGGAAGGAATTATATTATTTTTATATATTTTTTAAATTAATTATAGTATTCTTTTTGAAATTAAATATATTATTTTTTGAATTTTAAAAATTAATTACAGTATTTTTTGGATTTTTAAAATTAATTATATTATTTTTTGGATTTTTAATATTAATTATATTATTTTTTTGAAAAGAAATAAAAATACCTAGAATTAAGGAAAGAATTTTTTTTGTTTTTTAATTTTTGAAATTTTAAAATTTTTGGAATAAGAAAATAAGGAAGAAAGAAATTTTGGAATAAGAAAATAATAAAGAAATTTTTAATTTTTTTTTACATAATTACCTACTACAACAGGTTTAAAAAAAAAAAAACCTGTTGTAGCAGGTCACCTTAACAGACTGTTAAGGTTGACTGACGGTAGGGGCCTGCATTGCATTGACTTTTAGTTCAGGGACCTATTTTTGAATTTTTTTAGTTCAGGGAGGTGTCTTGTTTTTCGCGATAGTTTAGGGGTCAAAACACTATTGACCCTATTTTTTAATTAAAAAGAAGAAGTGTATATCAGAAAATCTTTAATTAATTAAAAAATTGAAAAAAATAAGAGTTGATTAAACCTTTTCTTTTCTACAATTTGCAGCATCTCAGCCCCGTTACTCCCAATCTCTAATTAATCCTTCATTTTCGGCTTTTAATTCTTAGTTAAAAACCTACATCGATTAACAAAAATTAACCATCTAATTTTATGGTCTACGTTATTAAAAATATATATAAAGAATTTTTTTAATTTACAAATGGGAGTGTAACCAAACGAAAACAGAATCCGAAATAAATATCATCTGGTCAACTTAGGAGTACATTGCTCCCAAAAATTAATTTAAGGAGTTAAATCATGAAAATAAAAAATTTTGGAAATCTTTTGCCGTTAACTATTAATTCAGAAAGTTAAATCATGAAATTAAAAGTTTTCGAAAGTTTTCGGAAATCTTTTACCATTAACCAATAATTCAGGAGGTTAAATTATAAAATTAAAAATTTACGAGGTAAATTTTTTTACCGTTGATCAATAGTTCACCTTAATAGGTTTATAATTAAAGGAAAAAACATGAATAAAGAGAACTTTGAAATTTAGGCGTTATGATCTAGAATGTTCTAGTGCTGGTATGAATTACCATCAAAATAAATGCATAACAAAAATCAAGGAAAAACGTCTCCACCTATGGATCAGAACAACTTTAAAAAATCGAGTGGAAATATTCCCACTAGATTTTTTTTTTATAAAACAAATAGTTAAAATAATTCTAGGAATTGAATATAACATCATAAAAACACTCACGTACGGAGTTTTTCGGAGTAAAATTTGAGTAGATTATGATCTACTTATATCATGATGTAGGATGGTGACACGTGTCTAAAAGTATTAAGAATAGTGGTATTCTAGCACTATTTAGGGCACGTGTCATCATCTTAAATCATGATGTAGGTAGATCATGATCTACCAAGTTTTTTCCGTCTTTTCCGTTACTAATTTAGTTTGTAATTTATACTCTAGATTTATTAATTTATTTATTTATTAGGAACTTGACTAATTATGAGCAGCAGAATGGATCCTCTTACGGTCTTACCCTTATACAAGAAAAATGATAACACCGCAAAAGATAAATCTCAGTTCAATCATGATCGGACCTGAAGTTAATAATGGGCTTGACTGAGGAACTGTTCCTCATGAGTTCTAAGCTCGATGGTACCGCAGGGTTAAATCTTGAACTCAAGTCCGTCCCCAAAAAAGAGCAACGAACAATCATCTAAATTCATGCCATTCAAAGATATACGGACATGTTTGTAAACAGAAGAAATCAAATCAACACTTGGTGAGTCTTTAAAGAGTGTATCCATTATAACCATCGAAATAGCAAATGCTGTTCTTTCAACTCGAGAGAAGGATGGCCAGAAAGGCTACCGAGGTCACAAACCCAAAATACAACTTGGGATCTAAATAAGTAATCCGACTATGCTTCTACAAAAGCATACATGGAACGAAAAAAGTACAGTTACACAGCCATTGTATAAAAGCATTTTCAATATAAACACTAACTGTAGAGATCATCTTCATCCGCAGCAGCTCCTCCTGCAGAGCCTGCAAAAGGATCAGTTCCAGTAGTAGCTCCAGTGGCAGAATCAGCAAACCGGAACTCAGTCCCGAACCCTCTCGACTGCTGCAGTGTTTGAGCAAAAGCCTGGTACTTGCGAATATCAGCATCGCTCACACTTCTACGCGCATACTTCATTGATTCCTCAAAATGTGCTGCCTTGATCTCTGACACTTCATCATCAACATCTTCCTCCATGGCCTCAGGGTTGTCTGCGTGCCTCCTCTCCCTCTCAATGTCCTAAAGCGCACAGAAAAAACAGTTATTCAAGCTCAAAAAAAAAAAACATCCTCACAGGGACATAAAAATGATGGCAAAAACATACTTTCTCAATGTTCTCCCTGATAGCATATTTACAAGCGCGCTGGCATATCTCAGTGATATCAGCACCACTGAACCCTTGAGTGTACTTCGCAAGTGCCCTGAGGTCAACATCCTTGGAGATGGGTGATTTCCTCAGGCAAGCCTTGAAAATTTGAAGACGGGACTCCTCATCGGGTAGAGGGATATAGATCAACTGATCAAGACGACCAGGACGCAAAAGTGCAGAGTCTATAATGTCGGGTCTGTTAGTGGCCCCAATGATGAAAACAGTCTTCTTAGCGGACATGCCATCCATCTCTGTCAGAAGCTGGTTCAAAACCCTATCAGCAGCACCACCAGCATCGCCTACGCTGCCTCCTCTCTGAAAGTGGCAACACAAACAAGTGTGAGCAAGAAAGCAAAACAGTGCAAGAGAGAACTAGTATACATTACTTAATTATGTGCACCACTGAATAACTACTAAATTTCAGACAACCGACATGCAAAAGGATGTCAAGTAAAACAAACCTGAGTTGCAATTGAATCCAACTCATCAAAGAAGAGGACACAGGGGGCAGACTGACGAGCCTTGTCAAAAATTTCACGAACATTGGCCTCACTCTCACCAAACCACATTGTGAGCAATTCTGGACCCTTGACACTGATGAAATTTGCTTGACATTCATTGGCAATAGCTTTAGCCAAGAGTGTTTTTCCACATCCTGGAGGCCCATAGAAAAGAACACCCTTGGATGGTGACATTCCAAACTTCTCAAATTTCTCAGGATGCTCCACAGGATATTGAACAGTCTGCATGATGAAAAACAAATAACCATAACGAGGAAATTCAGTTTGAAAAATAGATAAAGGAGATGAATGCACCCAGAAGAGCAACTAAAGTTACCTCTTGAAGCTCCCTCTTGACATTCTCAAGACCTCCAATATCTTCCCAACTGCAATTAGGCACCTCAACAACCTGATCCAAAAGTGCTTGATGAGAGACTGAATGGAAGGCAAAACAGAAAGAAACAACACAAAAAATTGATCAAGGGAAACTGTAAATATTGTGCTAATACTCACTGTTTCACGAAGAGCAGATGGGTTGCTTGTTCCAAGAGCAGTCTTAAAGTGTTCATCTGTTACTGCCATGGAGTTGAGTATCTCAGCATCAATTGTCTCGTCCTCCAAGTCAATGACATCCATCTTTTCCCTAATGCACTGAAGAGCAGCCTCAGTGCACAGAGCAGCTAAATCAGCACCAACATATCCATGAGTGTCCTTGGCAATTCTTTCCAGATCAACCTGCGTAAAATAGGTCGAGGAGTAAATTAAACTGAAGGTTTGACTTAAAGAGGAAAGAACAGAAACATAGTGTTCCTTTATTACCTCTTCTGCAAGCTTCATGTTCTTTGTGTGGATGCGAAGAACCTCAAGACGCCCAATCTCATCTGGAACACCAATGTCAATCTCCCTATCGAATCTCCCAAACCTTCTTAGAGCTGGATCAATGCTATTGGGACGATTTGTAGCTCCCATTACAATAACATGTGCACGGGACTTGAGTCCGTCCATCAGAGTCAAAAGCTGTGAGACAATCCTCCTCTCAACCTCTCCATGTGTTTTCTCACGCTTTGGGGCAATTGAATCTAATTCATCAATGAAGATGATGGATGGAGCATTCTTCTCAGCCTCCTCAAAAGCTTTCCTGAGATTGCTTTCACTCTCCCCAGCTAGCTTGGACATGATCTCAGGTCCATTAATACAGAAGAAGAAGGCACCGGTTTCATTAGCAACTGCACGGGCAATTAGAGTCTTGCCAGAACCAGGAGGTCCATACAACAGAATACCTTTTGGTGGCTTCACCCCAATTGACTTAAACAATTGTGGATGTCTTAATGGAAGCTCCACCAGCTCCCTGATTTGAGCCATCTGTTTCCTAACACCACCGACGTCATCATAACCAACTTCGTCCAATCTATTCTCATCCTCCCTTATCACAGGCTCTCCCTCACAGAAAATCTCAGTGTCTGGGGCGACAACACAGTATTCTGCAGGATCAGTCTCAATGACTTTGAACTCCACACTTCGCATTCCTCCTCTAACAAGGAAGTAATCACCCTTTCTCACTGGGCGATATGCTTCCAAGAAATAAGCTGCACAACCCAAATCAGTTGCCTTAGAGTCATGCATACAAGAATGGATTAACAAGCAAGACAATATGGGTTACCCATAACAGCTAAAACACGAGACTAAATAATACAAAGACCATTTATGAAAAAAATGAATTTGAAACAGTTAAGAATAGCAGCCCCTAGGAGGTAAGCATTGTAATTAAATTACTAAGGGGAAAAAACTTCAAATCTGTATTCGATGACTAGATCATACAGAATAGATACGTAATAAGTAGAACATGCAAAATAGTCCTACGTGTAAAATAAAACTCACGTTTCAGGTACGCATCAAAGAGGTTTCCAGTAACTCCTTCAATGGTGTCATCAATTGGCAATATGTGCACACGTTTTCCATATTTGACATCAGGACATTGGTGCACGGAAACAACATCTCCAAGTCTAACCCTAAGGTTTGACCTCACAACCTTATTCATCCTGATCTTTGGTTCTTCACAGGTTTCATCAGCAAGAGCTATGCACACAGTATCTTTCCGCTTCTTTCCCTGAATCAAAATAGTTACAAAAATTAGGCCAAAACAATCTCCTAAAGAAACCAAACTCTCAAACCACAACATCATGAAATACGCACATATACAAACTCAATCAAAATTAAGTTAGTCCTTCTCCAAAATTTACACAAATAACTCCTGAGATCAAAAAACCTATAAACCCAAGTTCACCAAAACGCACATAATTCAAAACCCATCTTAAAACCCCCCATAAATCCATTCAAAAGTAACCCCCAATTTCCCCAGATAACCCCAACGACATCTTACTAAAGCTTATACACACGTAAACACACAAATCTCAATTTCAATCACCATAAACCACCAGCTACCAAGCTAAAAATACTCTCGTTGTTCATGTTAGATAAAACGAACGAACCTTGATCAGAATTGTGTCTCCACGGAAAAGCTGGAGCTTCTCCATAGTGTCTGGGTGCAAAGAGACAACGGAGTTATCATCGTTGATAGCCTCGTCAACGATGAGTCGGTTAGCCGCCTTCTTTCGCTCCAGAATCGCAGTACTAAAATCCTTCTTCGCTCCCTTACTGCAGATAGATTAAACAAATCAACAACAGCACCCAAGGAACCAAAAACAAGTAAGGAATTAAATTAAGACAAAACAAAGTGATCCGTGATTGAAATCGAAGAACATAAGACGACATAAAGGAATGAATGTTGTGTAGATCTAGGGCAAGAGAAGGGACAACTTACGAGTCTGAGGATTCTGCTTGGTTCGACATGGTCGAGAGAAGAGTTTGAGTTCTAGTGAGAGATTTGTGAGAGAGTTTTGCGATCTAAAAGAAATTGCAATATTGTGTGTTTATGTGAGATTTGTGCATTTATATGAGATGAGAAGGGTTCGGTTGGGTAATGGGTTATGGGTATATCTCCTTTTCGTGTTAGGAAAGAAATATATATATGTTTTTTTTTTCTTTTATTTACTGTTTATTTGTTGGCTGTGGAGAAAAAAAAATCCAAGTGAGGAAAATGGAATAAGAGATAATTCGGCCACCAGTCTAAATCAATTTTGTTTTATTAATTTCTGTTTAAATTATTCAAAATATATATATTTCAGATATTTATTTTAAAAGCTTTCTAAATTCAATTCAGAATTTTCCTCGCAAATTAGCACCGTTTATCTTATTCTCTAGTTTGGTAAATGTTTTAATAGAAATGTTCTTCGAGGTGATCTCACGTGTTGTATTTAACGATTTGGTATAATAAAAAAATTAGAACTTTGATAAATTCTTAAAATTTTCATATAATTTAAGTATTTGTTATCCACACTTTTAAATACAATTTTCTACTCTTTTTTCATGAGAAAAAAAAATTGAATTGGGTATACACAAAAGTTATTATGACCAAAATTAAAGAAAAATAAATATGAGTAAATTACATAAAAATGTTGGTTTTTTTTCTCAAAATGTTACAATTTCAATCTTTTAAGACGAGTTTGTCTATTGAATTACTTACCATTAACAATGGAAAGAGTTAATGTCGATGGAAAATAAAAGGTTGCAAGCAGAAATTGCATTACTCGTTGATCTAGAATGTTCCATGCGGTGCGCCTACCGCCCAACTAAAAGCATAATACAACATTTTTTTTCTTTTTTAACAAAATACTCTAATGTATAAAAGTAAACTACAAGGACCAGATTGTTAAGGACGATTCTTTTAGGCTCCTTGTTTTGTTTTGAATTTTGGTCATCACATCATCAATGAATTGGTTGAAATTTTGTTCTGATGATCCCCCAAGACATAACGCGCTATCAAGTTTCTCCTTCACTTCTTTGACGTTCTTCCTCAAGTCAAAAGCTGGTTTTCCACTCATCAAACGGTTGATATTTTCCGCAACTTCAATCTTTGTAATCGTCTTCCCATCACAAAGATTAATCCCAACCTTCCAATCATCAACCACTAATTTCCTATTAGTGAACTGATCAGTCAACAAGGGAAAACACAACAATGGGACATCACAACTTATACTCTCCAGTATTGAATTCCACCCGCAATGAGTCAAAAACCCTCCGACCGTCGGATGAGATATAACTTCGAGCTGGCAACACCACGGCACAATCAACCCTTGATCTTTCACCTCTTCCTCAAATCCGACGGGTAGAAATTCAGTTTCATCAGAACTCACAATATCGGGACGAAGCACCCAAATAAAACTCACTTTACTAAGCAAGAGCCCATGGGCTATCTCCCCAATATCCTTTTTGCTACAATGAGCATAGCTACCAAATGAGATGTACAAAACTGATCCATTGGGCCTAGAATTGAGCCACTGGGCGCATTCAGACTCGGCCCATAGGCTTGTGTCCACAATCCTCTTGGTGAGCCCATTTGGAAGGATGGGCCCAACTGGATAAAAGGGCTGTTTTTGTTGCAAAGCTGAGATTGTTGTGAATTCAAGCTCTTGAACTGTGTTGCAAATAATAAAATCTGCCTTTTTCACATCCTTAAATGCTTTTTCCAGCATTTTTGGCACAATCGATGATATAACACCAGCTTGAAGATATGAAGTCAAGTCCTTGGGCTTGATAGCCTCCACTCCAGGAATATAATCTATGATATCTTGTCGATTATCTAAGAGTAATTAAAAATAAAACCACCCTTAATCAGCCACAAATATTAAATTCTCTAAAAAATTAAAATTTTCAAATAAATTAATTTTTAAAATTATTATTTGAACTAAGAGGCTACCTTACCAATTACCAAAAAAAAAAAAAAACTAAGAGGCTACTAATTTATTTACATAATTGAAAAATGACGGTAATTATTATAAATAATTTTTTTTATATAATTTCCAAATATGCATTCCTTTAAATCTTAAAATTGAAAATTTAATTTTAAACCCATTAATTCTTATAAAAAAAATCCCTATAAATGAAAATTAATCTAAACATGTTATATTTAATAGCTAATTATTCTTGCATATCCCTAATGTTTTTGTTTTCCAAATTAATCCTACAAATACATGTAATTTTGAAAGTTACGTACCGTAGGGGCGAAAATGACCATTACTCTTGAGAAGGTCCCAGTGATAATAGAGCGTAAAGACAAGAGCAGGTTGGGTCCAAAACGAGACATTGATAAGATCATATTTCCTAGCAACCATCGACGACCATGTGAAACAACCATCCGTAATTAAGCAAGTAAGCGGGAGATTAGTCTCGTGAACCATAATTTTTCCGACAAGAACATCAATATGGGCCGAGAAGACATATGTCATGGCTTCCATGAACCGGGCTCGATTCAAGGATCTGTCAAATTCTATGGGCAGCCCATCACTTACAATTGCATACCGTATGTCAAGGCCCGATTTCCGGGCCTGGAAGAAGATATCATGATCTGGGTGGTCGTTGATTGCTGCGGTGGACGGCTGTGATTTGGTGATCTGTTGGTGGTTTGATTCTGTGTTGACAAAAGTGACGGTGAAGCCTTTTGATGCGAGATTTAATGCTAGGTTGACTGATGGGTTTATGTGGCCTTGGAGAGGGAAAGGGATGATGATAGCGTGAGTTTTTTGGTGTTTTCCCTCCATTTTTGTTTGGGAGAATCAAGTTGGAGTTACAGAAATGATCATATAAGGAAGTAAAATGAAAAGATTCAAAGTTTTAAGAAGAAAAAAACACAAGTCTCTTTCTTTCTAATCTTTCGTGGAAAAAACCCAAGTTCCTCTCATTGTTTATAGTATAAAATACATGTGATATGCATGAGACATATATCACTTTTATTTGTGAAGGAGACGGAAATTATGGGAATATTTTAATCTGTAAGATCATGAAACATGCGTGACTCGGTGACTGTCCAAAAAATCCGTCCGGCCATGTGACGGAGACCTGAATTGTAGTATATCAAAATGACGGTAATAATAAATTACTAATCATGTACTTATTCCCTCCTTCCTTCTTAACACGTCTTCTTGCATTTGTATTATTCAATCATTATTATATAATTACATCAATTCAAGATCTCTTTTTCCTTGAGTCATGGCCTTCACATCATAGATAAACTGGTTGAAACTTTTTTCTGATGATCCAACGGTGGACAGTGCATTCTCTAGTTTGTCTTTGACTTTCTTGACATTCTCTCTCAAGTCATCAGCTGAGTTTCCGCTCATCAAACGGTTGATTTTCTCCGCAACCTCATCCCTTCTAATGGGCTTTTTGTCACAAAGATTAAGCCCAGTCCCCCAATCATCAACCACTAATTTCCTATTAGTGAATTGATCAGTCAAGAGAGGAAAACACAACAATGGTAATCCGCACCATGCACTTTCCAATATAGAATTCCACCCGCAATGCGTTAAAAACCCACCAACCGTTGGATGAGATATAACTTCAATCTGACAACACCACGGCACGATCAACCCTCTATCCTTAATCTCTTCCTCAAATCCGACGGGTAAAAAACTAGTATCGTCAGAACTCACTATATCAGGGCGAAGCACCCAAATAAAGCTCACTTTGCTAAGCAAAATTCCATGAGCTATCTCCGCAATGACATCTTTGTCACAATGAGCATAACTACCAAATGAGATGTACAAAACTGACCTATTGGGCCTGGAATCGAGCCACCGGGTGCACTCCGACTCGGCCCATAAGCTAGTGCCCACAACGCTCCTGGCGAACCCAGTTGGGAAGATGGGCCCAATTGGAAGAAAAGCTTGCTTTTGTTGTAAGGCCCAGATTGTTTTGGGCTCAAGCTCTTGAACTGTGTTGCAAACGATAAAATCTGCATTTTTCACATCTCCGAATACTGCACGGTTAATAATTCTGTGCACCACCGTTGACGTGTCGGTCGCTTGAACATATGAAGTCAAGTCCTTAGGTTGAATTGCATCTACTCCCGGTAAATAATCGATGGTGTCCTCTCGTTTATCTAGTAGTAAAAAAGGAATCATAATTTACAATTAATAACACACATACAACAAGATGGGAAAATATTGGGAAAAGTACTACATTTGCCGACAATAATGGACTCGCTATGCAAAACCTATAAAAGACAATAAATTTTTCTATTATAAATTTTAACACAGTTACACACCTAAACTCAACTGATCTGCTTAAAACTTGTAAAGTTTGAAATTCTAACTTTGTTTCTTAAATAGAGCCATAAAAAAAAAAACTTTTCCAGTTCGGAACTAATCTAAATCTTTTGCAGTCTAAGATTTGACACCAAAAAAATTCTCAATTTTAAAAAGATTTGGTGCATATGCTAAAAGGGTACTTACTATGGCAATCAAAATGACCATTAGCCTTGAGGAGATCCAAGTGGTAGTATTGAGTCAAAACAAGAGCCGGTTCGGTCCAAAAAGAGACATTGACAAGATTATACTTCTTGGCAATCATTGATGTCCACACATAAAAAGTGTCAGCAATCAAGCAATTGATTGTTGGGTCTTTGAGCACTAATTTCCCAACAACCTCATCAATATGTGCAGAGATGACATGAAGAATTCCTTCCATGAATTGATCGTGGTTCAACGACCTGTCAAACGACACCGGGAAGCCGTCGCTTACTGTTGCGTACCGTATGTCAAGCCCTGATTTGATTGCTTCGGTGAAGATATTGTTGTCGTTGTTGGAATTTGTAATTGATTTTGATTTGGTGATTTGGTGGTGGATGGATTCTGTGTTGATGAAAGTGACGATGAAGCCTTTTGATGCAAGTTTTATGGTAAGATTGACAAAAGGGTTTATGTGCCCTTGTAGAGGGTAGGGTATGATGATAGCATGAGGGTTTTGGTGATGATGACCCACCTCCATTGATTTTTTGGGAGAAAAAAGCTAAGAAAATGGAGGATGGAAAGTTGGAGAAGTAGTGTTTGATGTTGTAGTTATCAATATCGTAACCTAATAAATAGATTGTCCATATTCGACAAGGGTCCTATCAATCCAGAACGTGAAAATACAATAAAATTAAAAATTTTACGTCAAAAATTATTAATAAATAGTATTTGTCCACTAATTAATTACTTCATTGGCAGGAGCTAGATTTGTTTAATATACCAGCCCGTCTTGTGCTGGACTTTTGGTGTTGAGATGTGTAACAGGTCATTTTTAGATTCGAGGGATGTTTAAAAAATGTCCGCAGAAATTGACTAAATAGAGTAATGATGAACCAATAGCATTGATGATAAGAAGCTTTTGGACATACTCAATAAAGTAATTGACTTGGTCAAAACGATGACGATTCATGTAGAATTTTATTTTCATCCATCCCAATAATGCGACCCCAAAATCTCAGGTTTAGACGTTTAATTTATTCTTGTAAATTTCACTTGGTAAAATTATCAAATAAATAAAAGTATATTAGATAATTAATATATAATTTACAACGGATTAATTTGATTTCCATGGCATCATGGTATTGTTGGAAGGAGTGAAAAAAATGATCAACAAGCTTGTCCATTTGCTATTAGGAGCAAATGGATGAGAATGTACATAAGGTGTAGATGTAGATTTTGTCTATGATATAATATTGTTAGGTCATAAATTATAATTTTATACTTATTTTTATAAATAAAGAGAGTATTATACTTCTTCTTTTTATATATAAATAAAGAATATAAAACTAACGATGTTATGAGATTCCGATTATATTATGATAGTTATGGTTTGAGACCATGTAACGGAACCTGTAACACATAAGTACTTAAGAAATAAGAATATATATAATGAGACAAAAAATCTACTGCAAAGTTCTTTAATTGGGAATATTTGTCCATGGTTCGATTTTTTAGCACACTCTTCTTGTATAGTTTTACCTTTATAATATTTTCTGGAATTATCGAGTTTTTCGTGTGGAAATAATGCATCGTGTTGTCTTGCGCTCCATCTTACATCATAACATACTTTGGCACTTGTATTGTACAGTCGATGCAATGAAGGGCATTAATCCAAGTGGACCAATAAAACGCCAACGTTCACGCAAATTATTGATGTGACAATTACAGTGACCAGTCGAGAGTGAAATAGAGGAAAAAGAAAGAAAAGAGGAGAGAGAAAACACTCACCATGAATTTTGAAACTCAAACTAAACTGGATTTACATGCTCGGCCCACCAATCCAACTCGAACAGTAGCTTGAGGCCCAATAGCCTAAAAATCCGACTACAAACATAGTTTTTTTTGGGTAAGAAGTACAAACAAAGCTGAAGCCCCAATTTATTGGCAAAGAAACGAAGAAATCGATTCGAGTAACACTGCCTAGCACAAAATGCGCGCAGGCAAACAACGAATAATACTCCAATTATCTTTTTCGTACTATGAATATAAAGGTCTAGAAATGCACGCAGGAGTACTATAGATATTAACTTTTTCGTACTATGAATATAAAGCTGTGCATTTAAGTAGGAAGTTGATAAGAGTCATAAGACAGTAAGAGTGTTAATCCTTTTAGTACCACTCACAAAAGTATAGTGCACCCTCAAATACTTGCGTGACAAGTGAATATAAACAAACAAAAAATGATCATAAGCACATTTTTCTTCTCTATTTCTTGCTTAACACCTTGTAAAAGACATCAACATCAACATCTTGAAGATAATGTTAATTAACCAATCAAAACGCTGGCACACGACTAGAACTATTTCTCCAATTATCACTGTTTGCTTGAATGTTTAAACATTATTTGCTTTTGATCAAGTAAATATTTGAAAGGTCGGATAGTTACAAAAGTACTGGAGAGAAATTTACAGGATAGACACAACATTACAAGAGTGAAAGGGAGAGAGGTATCATACTTCTAGGTATTTCATTCACCATTTTTGTACAAAGGCAGGAGACTCTGATCTGGGAACTTTTCACACAGCCAGTATTTGCTGGCTTGCACCGCTCCCTTCAGCGCTCGCTCCTCAAGTCAGCCAAACCGAAAAAAGGATTAGTCACTATCTTCACCTTGCAAAGTTCATGCTCTATAAAAGTCATATAACTAACGAGACCGAATCTGGTTTTGAAATTTCAAACCCCACTGCCAATTTTAAAATCTGCAAATGAGGCACTTCCTGGAGCTTCAACCTTCGAAGTTGAATCTTTCTTGTTCAGAGCAAAGAAAGAGCAACTTTGAAATGCATCCAAGCTACTGGCTATCAGATTGCTTAAACCACCAAGACTATCACTTAGAATAAAATCTTCATTGTGATATTTGGAGGACGCTATATCCAGATCTAATGGTCCTAAGGACTCAGGCTGCAGAGCAGAAAAAAAATAGTTCAGGTTACGGTGTGGACAGCATGAAACAAAGGCCACGTATCAGAAAGTTCAGCCAAAATTTCCAAGATTTTGAGAAAAAGAATTGCTTGTAACTTATTTCCCATGCAAAATTTAGACAGCAAAAACCAAAGGGGGTGTAGAGAGTAGAATCCAAAAACAAAAGAAAAGAATGTTGAAACAAACATACCCAGTAGATATCGGCCAATCCATTGAAATCCTTTGATGAATTGTCCACTAATGGTGGCTCAGATGGGCATATATCCATAGGGTCTCCACCTGCAGGATAATCCACAGGCTCCTCGACCTCAGGTAAGTCCTGCAATAAATAAAGATCATTTGTGTTCAACCAGTTGTTCTATCTGACAACAAAACTACTCAAACATGCATGTGTAATATAATACCTCAAGAAAGGCACTCGAGGCCATTGGGCTTCTTCTAATCGTCTGCTTTCCAGTAGTCGGGGAAGCAGCATGGGATGAAGTAGAAAGTTCCTGACAAAAAGCATGGCCCCTTTGAAATGAGAAGGCATCACATGTTTCTTCAGCATCCCAGATTGAGGAAGTAAGGGCTGATGAAAAGTTCATCTTGTTATGATGCCTTGACACATGTGCAGCGATAGCAGCATCAAATGAATCACAACTAAATGGGAGCTGGTCGAGACATTGAGTGTTTTGAGGAAAAGGTGGTTCTATGCAGTTAGGATTTGCTTCATGAGGTACTCCTGAGAGTAGGTCTCCAATACTGATGTTGGTAAGGCTATCAGCCCACTCCCGAGTTGATAGCGTAGTGACATTCTAGGTAAACACAGGACAAAGTACCATTAAGTAGGAAAGAAGATAGATCCGCAGTCAGAAGAATAGTAAATCATGTTTGTAAGACTAATGGTACACAATTAACTCAAAAGCACAAGTACGCATACCATGTCTTCCAATTGCTTTGCATTAGTTGTATTCTCCTTTCTATGCCATGATATATTTGCAGCAGGATCAGTGGGCTTAACAAGAGAACTTTTGGAAGCCAAGGTAACAAACCCACTCATGGCATTGGATGGATCCCTCAAAGGTGATACAGGAGGATCATTTTTTAGATGATCCGCACAGAGATCCACAAGTTTCTCGCACTGATCATTGGTTAATAATCTATAAGTGGATACAGAATCCTGAATCTCTTCATTTACATTTTCTGCATTCACTGGGACCCCAAGTGGGATGCAGTTGGATGTTGCGGCCACTTGCAATGTTGCAGAAGCAAATTCAAGATTTGGAAACCAACCATACCTTCATTGAGAAATGAATCACTCGATTAGTATGGATTTCAGCATTTTGACCCAAAATATGGATTTCCCTACAGTTAAAAAGAAAAGAAGAAACCTCAAGCGAAATACTGGTGGGCTTCCACTCAAGTTGTATACATCTGCTGCACTGACTATAGAGTCTTGTGTCCATCTCTGATAACTCGCAAGATTTTCTCTCTGAACGACGTAAGGGAAGAGCACTAGCTCCCCGCATGCTATACTAGAATTACCCCATTTCCGATTTAGATGCTCCAATACTGATGATATTTTTTTCCGAGTGCTAAGAGTGAGCTCCAGGTGTGGATTATGTTTATCCTGCAAAATATGAAGATCCAACATTTCCTTAAAATCCATGAATGCTACTGAGCTGCTGACACTTCCAAACAGAAATTATCAACGCAGTCTCTTTACTTACCACTTCTAAGGCTCTTCGAGTACTGTCATCAATTGGAAATAATTGGAGCTTAAGCTTCATATTATTGTGCACATTACTCTCGGTACAATGAAGTGAAGAAGCAGGCACCGGTGCTAATACTTTGTCAACAGGATCAAGATCCGTTTGCACTGGAAATTAAAAAGTCCCAAATAATTCAAAATGAAGAACTTCAATCTTCAAGTGCTGGCCAAATTCAATGGGGAATAAAAGTGTAAAATTGATCTAACAGCCATACCTTGGTCATGCTCAATCTCTTTATCAGTAGTTGTCCTTTCCAAATGCTCAGCAGCATCAGCAACCAAAGAGACCCCAGCTATTGCAGCCTTTTCCCATTTTTTATATGCAGCTGATGAACCAAGACACAAAAAAACAGCACGTTAATCAACAGAAGAATTCATGATCCTGAGCAGGAAAGAGTGAGTAAAAAAGCTGGAAAATAAGGCTGTAAGGTGGAATAAAGGATAAAAAGAACATCGATTTTGGGAAAATACTGAAAACAACAAAGAGCACTATTACTTGGTTATCAAATTTATAAAGCCCTGAAGCACATCCGAGTGAAACCTTTTACTACACAACCAATACCCTAATTGTGCAGATATTTTGAAGTAGGTCACCATTTGTATCTCATGTATGAAAGGAAGTATGATAAATTTGTGAAATTTTATACTTATACTACTCCTGTAGAGGAAACTACAGTCTGAAGGATTTGGAGAAGGTACAAGTAATAACAACCTTGTTTCCGCCTTTGCCTGGCAGGTTTATTTGTAGTTGAGTCTCCTTTGTTGTTGCCGCGAATAACCCCCACACAAACATTACGCTTTAATGACCCTCTTCCGGCTCCTATTTTTTGTATATTTTGACTCTCCACAAGAACCAGTTTAACAGTTCGAGTCTCATGCCCTAATGCTCTATTCTGATTTGTGGTAGTGCTTGAAGCTGTAGGAGAAACATTATCTGCCTGGGAGGACCGCTTTCTTACATTCTTCTTTCGGTCTTTCAGGAGTTGGTTCTCCTTCATGCACAAAATATACTGATCAGTTGACTATGCTTATAACATTGATTAAGTTTCCTAACTAGCAATATTGATATTGGGAGATAAAAACAGCAAGACTAACCAGCGCATCCATAAATATCTTGAACCGTCGCGGCTTTAGGTGCAGCTTCGAGGCTTTGCAACTATACTTTTCCAATAGAGACCACCTATAAAGCAAATAGTAAATTTTGATAAGTAAAAAAATTGAGATATTGATAAATAAAGCAAAAAGAAATCAGCTTAACAAGCAATGCGGCTGAATCCTTATTGCCACAATGGAACCATAATCATTGATCATTATGCCTATTTAAGACCAAAAGGCGCCACACGCTCCATAGATTTCCAAAAGAAGGTTGGGCAAGAAATATTCAATCAAGGCACAGAAAATACAACCCAGAGTTGAAGCCCATTTGTTCGATATACAAAGGCTCCTTTGAACAGAAGAATCCTTTGTTTACATACCCATTGATCTAAAAATGGGACAACTTAAAAAGAAGTGCAATGCAGAAGAGAGGACACCATTATTGGTGTACATGTGAGGAAGCAAATCAAACAGTCTACATGTAATAATTACCATCGAAGCATTGCAGCATTAGTATCTTTCGAGTTCTTTGCATCTAAGCATAGTCCAGGACCCAGCAACTTGTTCATACGCCTCACAAGACGGTAATAATAATGTCTGACCTGAGAACCAAAAGAATAAAAAGGTTGAAAAGGAAGCATGAAAAATATGATGACAATAATAGATGAGAACAAATGGAGAGAACTTCAAAATAAATTTACCTGGTCTTTGTTTTTACTTTGCACACGGCGAGTGATTTTCTCAAAATTCTGCAATCAAAGCAGAATACAGTTAAGGACCGTGTACAGAATGAAAAAAATAATAATGTCAAGAGTATCTGCTACTAATAACATGCCTTTCCAACATGTCGTAATGCAGTAAAGAAGCTTTCCTCCTCTTGACGTGTCCAGGCTGCCCATTGCCGTGTTGGCCTTTTCTCTGCATTGCAACAGTAAAAGTTAACTATCACACCTCGTTGGGAAATATTTACAGAACTAAGATCAGGGAAAAGAAGGAAGAATTGAAAGGCAAGAAAAATAAGTTACCAGGTTGGCGTGGCTCAACGTGATCAGGAGCGGATGACATTATACCAGAATCACTGTCCAGAATTGGAATATTCTCTAAATGAAGGTGTCCATCAGCACTCAAGGAGATCTTTGCCTCCATCACCATATTAAGGGCATCACAGAAGCACTAGATATTCATGCACCACAACTTTAGAAGTTTCAGAGCAACGCTTCCTGTTACGTCGAGCAAATGCAGTAACCTATTAAGTGACAAACAAAACTTAACTTTACAATAAAAACAAGGTAAGTGATCGCACTAATTAATGCCAAATCAATATCGGATCGATCTTTTTATATTATTTGAACTGGTAGATAGTATACAGCTATAACACGGTCACTTTCTTTCCTATTCCTAATCTTTTCTCATCAATGAAAACAATTACAAACTTAGTATGCATCCGAACATATTAATCACAACTATAAACTAGAATCAAAGCGATGGAAATACAACCATGCAAGCATCAAGCTACCAACACAAGCAAAACTTATTTAAGTTCCAATTTTGGTAAAAAGCAAAAACGATAACAGCCATACTGCATTTGACTTATATTTTATCCAGAAAAAGAAAATAATAACCCTAATCAGCCACAATTACACCTTCAGACCCTAGACCCTAGGCATGATATTGCAAAGTTGATAAGCAACGCCAATCAAAATTATCAAACTAACTCAAAAAATAAAGCTAATTAAGCTTATAACCTTCACTTACGAACAACATTCGAGAATGCAGGACGTAAAGCACATTAGATCCCAAATATCAAACTCTAAGTTCAATCACAACTATTCAACCCAATTAACATAACCAAATCATCCTACAACTAACAACCGACGAATGAAAAGACCCATAAAACCCATGAAATGTTAGTTTTGAGAACTTTCCCCAATTTATTAACAGCTAAACAAAAACTAGGGTTTCGAACAGTTTGATCGGACCTCCATACTTCACAGCCTACGAAACAAAGCAGTAAAATTGGAATCTAGTTAGTAATACCTAGACAGAAGGAAACAATAATCGATGATTGAGCAAAGCTAAGAACCGGACACAAGAGATTGAAGGATGTTCAAGGATGAAATCGTGACCGGAGAATGCTATTCCAGGCTACAGTATTTTTTTTCTTTCAAAGAGAGTTTCGCTCTTTTTTTTTTTACTTTGGAGAAAAAAAAGGAAATTGTACTAGTAATAATAAAAATAATAAAGGGAAGAGATTTAAACTTTGATGATACACTATTTATATTTTATATTGTGACACAATTTATGTAAATCTGTAAAGCTTTGGTGGGTCTTATTCCAAAAATATAAAAAATAAATAAGAAATAGAAAAAGATCTAACTGTCCACGTGGCATACTTAATTTCACACGTGGCATTGTCATCTAAGGTACACTAATTAACAAAAAAATTAATGTAACAACAGTTTTTATTTTTTGTTATATTGTTGGTTTAGAATTTGGAGATTGGATCATTATGTGATGCAATGCATTTTGAAGGATGTATATTGACTCCTACTAACATTCATGCACCACTTTTGTGAAAGTACCAAGTCCCATTTCAAAATTATATACACATTATTTATAGGCTATTACTCCTCACAAAATGATGAAATCGACAATATTTTATTTAAAAGACGATAGTATCTACTTGCATAGATGCTTAAGCCAATTTCAAACTAACTTTAATGGGCAACTCTAAGGTATCCTTTGCTTTTGTGTCATGTCATGTGTGAGTGACTTGCTAGGCAACAGAAAGTGGAGGGAGAAGAAAGTATACTATATATTGGATATGAACATCAGATTCATTCTTCTTTATAGTAATGTAAAGTTACAAGGACAAAAGAAACACAAGCCCTTCTTTTTAAGGGTGTCCCACAACATTACAGGGAATAAGTTCCTAACATATCAGCTACCTCCACATCTAACTCTACAAATATTAGTTCTCTTTTCTCTGGAAAATAGTTGCAGAAGCCTGCTTCATCTTCGTCGCCTCCGATAACCTCTATCCATTCGCGTGCAAGAGCATACCAATACCATCCGTCCAAAAGAATGATGCATATCTTACTTGTACATGACATAAGAGGCACTTGCCACTTGATACTAGGAAATGGTACCGAGCAATCCTTTTGTGCAGTAAGTGGTATCTGATGTGATCAAGTTTTTCACATGCCAGCCACTCTCTTATTGTCATTCATTTAGAAAGCATTAATCTGTACATCGGATCCCCGCGATTAAGAACATGTTGTTCCCAATCTGACGTTGCGCCAAATGGGTTCTCCTGAAGCCACACTCCTTGGCCATTCGATAGAGTGAGCTTGCCTTTGCTACACTTCAGAAATAGTTCTTTCATTCTCACAGCAACTGCTTCTATGTCAGATTGCAGAAAAACCTAGATAATACGAGGATGGTCAGTAAATAGCATGAATAAGCCAAATTGATCATCTACGCTTTCAAAAAATGAAGATTTAACACTGCTATGCGCAAGACAAAATCTGGAAGTTGTGAATTTGTGCTACCTTCCCATCCTCTGCAAGGATATCGACAACCGCTTCAACCAACGACCTTTGCAGCATTCTCCACCGATGTTCTGGGTTTCTGAAATCAGGGTCTGGACACTGGACAGGGTAACAAATGGCAATTTAAGCCAAGAAGTCAAACTCAGGCTGACTTAAATCAAACCTCAAATCATCCAGAGATACAACTAGTATTTTGGTTTATAGGATGCACAGCTAGAGACTCATAACTTTGTGAAGGATATCACACAAACAAATGCATCAGACAGCTTGGCCATAGACATCTGTCTCCTCTACCTGAATGGAAGCAAGGACCAACTCCCCAGGGTATGAAGATACTATAGTCCGGAATGTTGATGTTGCATTTGTTGCAATAAAGTACCTAAAGTATGCAACACAAGAAAAGACATCCATGATGATGAACAAGGAAAAGTCCGAAAAGCTATTCAAACAGATCCTCTCTGACTAGCTTAGCAATTCATTTTGTCAGAAATGTGTTGATATTTATAGCGTACCCATTTTGAATGCCTGATTGATGAACCGAATCCATACAGCGTCTTACAAGCTGGAAAAGAAAAAAATAGTAAAAAGGAAGTCACAAGAAACAGTCGCTACCATTGAATGAACGGGGGAAAGTAGAAAGCAGATAACCTTTTTATTAATTTCCAGACCAAGAAAGTTGAAATCCTTTCTTCTGCTAGCCATCTTCAAAAGAAAGAGGCCATTACCTGCCATTTTAATCAGATGCGAGATAATAACATAAATTGCACTCTCACACAAGCCTCACATTTCATAATATTCTTCAAGGCTAATGAAGTTAAAGCTAAAACATCAATTCAGGAAGGAGACTTATCAATAAAGCATGCACATCTTTCCAGAAATGGGAATCCTGTGAAGAAATCTGCTAAAATAGTTGAATCTCATTTTGTTTCTTCTTTAGTTTCTCTTAAAAAAAGACACCTCGTTGTTATCTTTTCTCGTCATGAATTTGACTTACAGATATGAGGAAATAAAAAAGGAGGAGGAAAGAAAAATGGGAACAATACCACATCCAATATCAACTACCAATGGTTTAGTAGGATCAGAGTAGGCAGCACCCCAATTAACCCAAAATGGATAAGCCTGCACGATGCACAAAATGAGCAATGTTCAACAACATCACATGAAGCTGGAGAAATTTTAGTGCTTTTGACCCCTTCAAGAAAGGAGGATTAAAAAGAGCAACTGCTATATTCTTATTTATTAAGGTTTCATTGAACAAATTAATCATTTTAGCTACCACTTGCTGAAATAAAAAAGCAAACAGGGATGGAGTTCAGAAAGCATACCCTATCTAAAGCCATGATCCCAGGAAGCTTCCTTTGTTTGAAAAACTCCCATACAACTGAAGCATCCTCAACTATATCATAAGGCACTGTGGAACTAGATCTCGTCATTAGTGCTTCACATGCCATATTGCCAACGACAGTTATATCACAATTTCTTCTAAGTAGTTCATAAAGTCTTTGAGCTAATTTGGATGCTCCAGTAGTAAGTTGACTCGAGAACTTGAAATTCACTGGACCAATCCAGAGAATTTTCTGTAGTACAATGAGTAACAAATATTAGGTAGCTTATTATGCCATGTTACTCGGCATCATGACTTTATCGATACCTTGCATGTCGTAAGTAACGAATTTATTTCCTCAATTGATGAAGGCCCAAGATCAACAGGTAGCCAACCTAAGAAAAGAAATAAACATGGGTAAGCATTCCATTGACAAAAACTACAACACTTCTCAAGTATGGTAGTGATATATATAAAGTGTCATTATCATACATTTCCTTTCTAAAACATATAGCACACATTGGGAGAGGAAATTATTACGGGTGTATACAAAAACCTACGAGGAGGAGGAGGCGAGTGGGGTGGGGTGGTGAGGCTAACACCCTCTCAAATATGGGACCCACAACAAAACCAAATAGAAATGAGATGAAAAGTGAAGAAATTGAAAACAGTAGCACAGATGGTTCGGCACCATCAGCTGTAACCCTACAGACCGACGCAGTAGTGGTGGCTGTGAAAATTACAGAAGAAAGTTTTGATGACTTTCAGCTGACATGAAAATGATCAAAAAATTCCCTAACTAGTGAGTTAAGATGGTTTGAATTTTGTAGCACAAGATGACAAACAGTACAGGCCATAAATAACTACAGAAAAGGTAATTAAGTCACTCAAAGAATGAAGAGAGCATAAGAGGCTGAGGAGAGAATGTCATATTTCAAGGGCTTAAATCTCACCATCCAAAAAACTGTGGGCTTGAACTATTTCCATTCGCCCGGGAAACTGTTTATTCACGCAGCAAAAGTCTTTAGGATAGAAAATTTGAACGTTTCTATCACCTGCTGTCTGGATTATATCCAAAGCAGCTTTTTGTGCCCGAGTTTCAAGAAAATTGGAAGGAACGGAATATCCCAAGGCACGCATTATTGGAAATGACATCATTCCGACAAAGATCAGTCCTTCGCATCTAGAAGCTAAGAACTGCAAAGCAGCTGCTTTTTTCCAGAGATTACTTCCTCCAATCTGCATTAGAAAAGAGAACGCAGGTGACAAGTGAAGAATGTAAAGCACTAGTCGAAGAGTAAGATGTAATGCAAAATGAGAGAGCTTACAAACCAAAGAAACTAGCATATAATGGTGCATTTTGTTGGCGACATACAATTGCAAAATACGGTGATTTGTTAGTGTCCACAGCCTTCTTCAACTGGCATAGACTCTCTTCAAAGTGAAATCCAGCCACACAAACAGTACAAAATCGAGCAGCACCAACAGTTGATGCAAGAATTTTGTGAGACACAGAAAAAGAGTCATTAACAAAAATATCAACTCCGGATGATAACAGCTTGGAAAATTTTGAATCGTTCATAACTTCCTCTTTAAACTCAGAAAGGTTCTGAAGAAGGAATATGTTTGCATTGTTGAAGACTTCCATATTCAACAGTGCATTGCAGGAAACACATTCTACAGCAACAACTTCGTATTGGAGAACTGACGATAAGATATCTGGAATGAAATGATGATAATATGACAACATAAAATACCCCGAAAAGAACAGCTTACATACCCACAAAACCATCAAAACCAAAAAACTAGAAGCATGAATGATATTGATGCATACCCACAACAGACTCCGTGTCATAAATTCCTGGATCACGTGTCTCCCTCCAACCACCCACAAGTATTACTTTGGCTCTAGATTCATACAAATACTTGATAGTGAGAATTGATTTGGAAAGCATTGGTGAGCTCTGGTCAAGTTCTTTCCTCAACAAAATGCTGCTATCAAATCTGACCATGACAACTTTTCCCTCAAGCTCCTCCTGAGGAAACTTTCTAAGAGTTTGTACATGTGGGAAGTGCTCTGATTCTCCCCCATCACACCAATTAGCCTAAGTTTGAAAAATGAAACAAATACCCAATCAATCTAAACTCTAAGCCACAACCCATGAATGAAATTAAGTTTCAAATCAACTAAGCAAATTAAAACAAGTTTCTTCCATCTAAAAAATTTACGTACATTACTATATTCTGCTGAGCTGCCCGTACGCTTTTCTACTTCTGAACCACCTGCAAGAACAAAAAAGAACAATATAAGTTAGTTTTAACAGATATGGAAATTGAATGGTATGTTCGATTATGTGCGAATAACCTTGTAAGAAGCATTGAACACCATGAATTTGGTGAAGTGTGGAACTGTTTTTTCTAGTCAATGACTGGGTTTTTTTGCGTTGGTGGGAGTTGGTAGGGAAAGCGTACGGTCGTGGTTTGATTATTAGGCGAGTTTGAGTGACCGCATTTAGAAGTTCCGCCATTTTTAAGTTTTGGGCATAGCTCTAAAGTCTGTTAGAACAAAAACAAAGAAAAACACACAGTACAGAGGAGAAGAAGATAGCGATTAGCGAGAGTATGAAAGTTGAGTGCGACGACATGCCGTTTCCTGTGGGCTTTTCTCGATATTTTTTATTTATTTTTTAGAATTATTTGCTCTTTTGTTTTTTCGGTGGTTCCGCCGCGGAGACACTGTGGATGGATGTGGTGTCAATCGGGTCAACTTTTTTAATTAAAAATAAGCTTAGCGGTTAGACCAATACCATTATGGTTAATTAGTCAGCTTATTATTCCTCTCCTAATTTATTTTTTAAAAAATAGTTATATTATTATTATTATTATTATTATTATTATTATACCAAATATCGAGCTTATAACTTTTGTTATAAAAATACTATTTATAACTATTTAAAAATTATAAAAATGATAATGACAAAAACAAAGAAAATAACGTTACTTGCCATTAAAGTATTATAGATATGATCTGTTTTAATTATTAGTAAAAGAATTGCAATTAATTATTATCCCGTAATTATACCAATTTGTTCTAGGAAGGAGTGGGATGAAACTTGAAGCGCAAGCAGGACATGAGCTCCTGATTTCGCTCACATGACAAAAGAATAGGACCAATGAGTAATGGGTTTGAAGATATTAAATGAATTAGGGCCGACACTTGAGATGGAAGAAAACCATTTTCATTTCATTTTTAAGTCAACGGTTCTTCATTCAAGATAAAACTATACCTTTTTACATACCCTAAGTTGCAAAAATGACACATATATCGGGAGATTTTTGTATTTCAATCGGACACAATATGTGAATCAAAAGTAGCGGGTAAATCATGTATGTTGTATACCGAATAGCAGATGCGCTTAATGCTAACCTTATTTCATATTTTAATAATAAACCCAAATTGTCTCAACCAAAAAAAAAGAAAATTTTGAACTATGGGGAATATAACAGTAGTGAAGTGTGAACCGTGTTATCTTTTAAAATATGTAGTAAACCGTGTCTTTCAAGACCCCACCCAATTGGAGGAAAGAGCTCATAGGACATGAACCAGCAAATGTAAGCAATAAATGTTCATGTCCTTTAGAAACTTCAAACCATGCTTCCAATTTCCTTGACCAACCTGTATATATTCCTCCTCCTCCTCCTCCTCCTACCCTGTCCAATCAAAACAATCCAATAGAAGAAGAAAAAAAATCAAGCAAGAAGTGTAAAACACTGCTAAAATTACTTCCACTGATCACTATGGCCATGAAGAACAGCAGAAAAGAAAGCATCAGAAGCATAATAAAGCTCAAGCTTTTCATCAGAAAGCTTCAAAAGGTTCTCCTCGTGTTGGCATCTACATCACCGAGACTTGTTGATCCAATGGTCGACGAAGAAGAGATGGAGGTTGCAAGAATGGTTCCGAAAGACGTAAAGGAGGGGCATTTTGTGGTTACTGCAGTAAAGGGTACTGGAGAACAGAAGAGGTTTGCTGTGGAGTTGAGGTATCTGCATAATCCAGCATTCTTGAAGTTGCTGGAGCTCGCGAAAGAGGAATACGGGTTCGATCAGCAGGGAGTTCTCGCTCTCCCCTGTCAACCTGAAGAGCTAGAGATGATTCTAAGAGAAAGGAGAGGGAGAAGATGATAACTTCTCCAAGACATGATCCAAAGTCCATGCTTGAAAGACTGCTGATTTTTCTAACTGTATACTACCATTCTTTTTTACTTTTTGGTACTTGGCCAAATGTTGGGAGTAATAAGTACCTGGTAATATCACATTGATTTGAAAACCAATAGAATGCGGCACATTGTACACCAGAAAATGTCACATTGTTATAATTTTTACAGAAATGAAACCAATTTGGACTTTTCGGCTAACCTGTAATCTTGACTATCATGTGCCATTACTACATTGTTATTCAGATCCTCTACTATTTCACCTCAGCGCAATTATTAGAGCTGACTGGTTCTCTCAAGCAACTCGATATTGCCATTACAGCAGCTTCGATAGAGGAATCTTCCCCCTGGTTTCGTAATCAATTAAACGATAACTTCCTCATAAATCGCTGAAGAACTTAGAAGTTGAAATTGTAAGTGAAAAAACACATACATTTTAGATGTATACCTTCTCTTTCCAATAAAACATGTTTCCATACTTCCCTGCTAAACGGTTCCAGAAGCTACGCGGAATGTCCAGATCAACAGAAGCCCCCACATTGAAGTTTAATATGTTTCCTGGTCAAAAAGGTTTGTTAGCTGTAGCCATTAATGGTGGATGTTTCTGATAGAGTAAGGCGCATGAATCCTTTTACCAAAGTTGGGATCAGCAACAAAAACAATAGTTCTATCATCTACTTGCCAGAAATCTCTTATAGCTAAACCTGAAAACGGAAAAGAAAAAGAAAGGAGTAATTAGAGAGCTGAGTATGATGAACGGGAAAAAGGAATACAAAATTAAAGGTGAAAAAAGTCAAATCCTGTAACAAGCACTTAGTTACAGAAGATACCAGGTGTGTCGGGATAATTTTGGGCTAAGAGTCTCAATTTGAATCCAGTATCCTTTTCAATATCTGCAATCTCCTGCGCAAGTCTTTTCTCCTGGGAACAGACAGCGTTTCGCATTTAGTATAATTCCTACAATCCTATCATTGCCAGAAATTCGACTTATAACTCTCATGTATTCAATTGAAAGACCACGAAACGGTCAGGACTTGGATGTAGGGGGGGCTGTTGTATTATGACTCAAATCAACTAGAAGTCTAGAAGTGACTTACAAAGAAGACAAATCTCCTTCCAAGGATGACAAAACCATCGAAGATCATAAGGGGACCATTAGGACATTGACAAGTTGGAGACCATCTAGAGTCAAGAATTTGAGTCGCAGGATTCGGAGCCAGTTCCCACCATTGGGGGGGGGGGGGGGGGGGGGGCGGGGGGGGAGGGATGGCTTGCAACAAGACTGTTTTGCTTGCTCACTTATTGAAGGAAACAAACAAAATTATTGCCCCCATATTTGGGATACTAACAGCTAAAGCTCTAACTAGTCATGGAAAGATTTCTTTGTTTAGCCATTGGAAGCTTACCGTGCTTGACTACCGCTAGCATCATGTTTCGTTTATAGGAACAGACCTCAATAGTTCAGAGTGCAAGAATGAGAAGCTATACTCGTGGAAAGCTAGGTTGTTTTTCAATTGCATAACCAACTAGAATGATCCACGTGGAAACCTCAAGGGAGTAGGTTCATGAAACTTGGAATTGGAAAAAATGAGCAAACACCGCTATCTACATACTTACCCACACCAAAAGAAGGAAAAAGGAAAAAGTTAAAAGAAAGGAACCTAACCTGGCCATCAGAGAGAAATCCAGCCACATCTATAACAGTTGTAAACTCTTTAGGCAGCAATTCAGGCTTGTTTACCCCAACTTTTGCCTCAGCAACTCCAATTCCTACAATGATTAGCATCATTTTCAATTAGTCTTAACAAGGACATCAAAAAAAATGTCTTTTTCTACCATGGTAACAAGAACAACTGGACTGCTAGTCAGTAAAATAAGCATCGACAGGAATGCAGAAATTCATCAGTACACTTAGCAAAGAATAAACATGTTTCAGCCACAAGCTAAAATGGTGTTGTTTTCGGACTTCACCTGAGACGGAAAGAGCGAGAGTGAGAGCACCGGAGAGCACTAAGTTCAAAGATTTGGATTGAAAATTGAGGACCCAATTGATCAGTTTGTCTGAATTTTGGATCGGAAAAGTTGGGAGCGACGAACGAGACGAGGCGGTGACGGGTGGTGGCAATGCAGGATGCGTGGACGTTTTAAGCACAAGTGATGAAGGAAGATGAAGAAAGGCCATGCTTTCCTTTTCTGTCTGGGACCGCACAACTGAAACTGAAACTGAGTTCTTTTTGGATAAAAACCAACGGACTTAAATTGTCTTAAGAAAATAAATAAAATGGGCTTGGTTGTGATTTGCAGCTCCAACCATCTCCAAGTCAGCTCGACGCGTGTGTTGTGCAGTTGACAGCCACCCATATTGCATAATGATGAAGGCAAATTTAAATTTACTGCTTTGATCAGTGAGCAAACAGGATCTATGACTGACCTATATATAAAGATAAAAAATGCTCCATTGAGCTGATCACTGCTAATTTTTCAAATTCGCTAGGTGTCTTTTGTGCCAAAGACGAGAAACCAATCTCATTCATGCATTATTGACTTTTGTGCCCACGGCTGTAGTCTGACTATCATCTCATTTGAGCATTATTGGTGGTACAAGAATAATCTAGATACTATTGTCCCTAATGCATGATAGACCGAGGCTGAGAATGTGCCCTTTAAAGTTAAACTCAATCAGAGAATTTTGACTTCAGTAACAAAAGGGGAAATTACTGCAAATCCAAATACATTATTCAAATGCTTATCACATTCCATCTAGCATTCTCCTAATATTATGGCATTCCATGCATCAGCAGAAATAGCAAACAGGGGAAAAGTGCTTTCATTGCTTGGCTAAATCTCGCCTTACGAAACCACTTTCCATACAGGCATACCAAACAGTAGCCAACAGAAACTCCAGCTACAGAAGTAGAAGGATGAAATCCACCACAACAAACAGAAGTACAAAAGAAAGTAACATATGGATGACAAAGCAGGCACAACAAGCTTGTGTTTCCAACATGTCTCATAATGCCAAAAGCTCATCCACAAATCCACCGCCTAAGCCAGAATCCTACTTGAAGTAAACCGGCCAGTTGTAATAATACGAGTCACGGTGGTCTCTGTCCATGTGCTCGTTCCACTGCAACGATAGAACACCATATGAACATCAATAACACAATAACTTAAACTCCTTAGCATATTTTACTCATCTAATCAAGTGAAGAGAATTCCATTACTAAGTCAGAAGTTAAAATTATGAGAAGTCATTGCAATACCTCAAGATGTTAAAGAAAATTAGTCCTTATTTTCTGATAACAACCTTATAAATAGAAAAGTCATCCAAGACATCAGTTAAAACAGAATTATTTTATCTGAATTCCCCATAGCCAACAAGGAAAACAGAATTTTAAACAATGCAAGCTTAAAAAGCAGTGTTTGGAATTGAATTCTGCTTTTTCTCATCCACAAATATATGCAGTCATCTTAACAATTGTATTTCTAGTGAGAAAATCCAAGAACCCAACACCAATCACCACCTAAATTCATGATATAACCCAGAATAAAATAAAGCACCTTAAATTTATACGGCAGGTTCTTTTTCCTAGCTTGTTTCCAATGATGCTGCTCAAACAAAAACGCCTTATCATGCCAACTGCACACCAAAACACAACAAATAAGCAAAACAATCAACAACAAGTTTTCATTTTTATGGAGAAACATTAAGAAAAACAGAAAATTGAGGTAAGTACAGGACGCAAACGATGATGAAATGAAGAAGGGTAAAAGAGGGAAGTACTTGAACTGAGTGGTGAGGTTCCAAATGTAAGGGTCGATGAAAGTGAGGACGGAGAAAGCAGCCGAACCGATCCATATGTTGAAGAACCGATCCGGATCCGCGTGCGGCACACCCGGGTCTCCTCTGTATGCGTTTCCAAAGTATTTCTCCATCGCTCCCGCTCCTTCTACTTCTACTTCTAGTGCTTGTTTGGTTGTGGCACCAGGTGAGAACTGAAACTATTTATCCACTCTCTTTATTACTCCGGACTGGTCCGGTCCGGAGTACTTGTTTATCATTTAATTTTTTTCAAGAAACTGGATGGGCTATGCACGATAGTAACTATGGGCTTAGCCCAAACTTGAACTATTTATAAAAATAAAATTAAAAAATCTGTTAGATACTCCCTCTGGTCCGAAATGTATGACTTCCTCGCATTCCAATATTCAGTAGGGAACGCATATCGAGGAGGTCGGATGAGACACTATTTGACCCCAAAAAATTCCGTACTTTTTTTCGAACGTACGTTAATCCTTAACGTACTTCCGAGAAAAAATTCGGGCCAAAATTGTCTCAAATAGTGACTGTTCTGGCCGTCTTAAGACACATTCCGGAACAGTAAAAGCAAATGCTAAAACGTCATACATTTCGGACCGGAGGGAGTATAATTTACATACCTTTATTTTTTACCATAAGAAAACAATTTTTAAATTTCTTAAATTATACTCAAATTTTAGAATCATCCTATATAAAATTACCCTACTTGAAAGATACTTTTTAGTTGTGTTAATAATGATTTGAGAAACGACACTATTTTCTATGTATGGATAGTCAACTTTGATAATTTTTTATACAAGCTATTCATTTTTTATTTAAGAAATTTAAAAATTGTTTTCTTGTGGTAAAAAATAAGAGTATAGAAATTTTTTAACTACTAAATTGGTTAAAATACAATATACTTTTAGTAAGGATGATTTTATATAAGATAATTCTAAAATTTGAGTATAATTTAAGAAAAAAAGAGTATCAAATCGTGTATATCAATAAAGTATCAGTGTCCAACAAACTTAAACAAGATCAAATACTATTATAAAATCTAATTAGAAGTCATCATTTCTTGTTTCGCAAGAAATATCACTAAAATGCAAGTTCGTTTCTAACATAATTAAGAAAAGAATTTATTACTAAACCATTGCGAGTGATTGATTTTGGTAAACCAATAAACTATTTTGAGTAAACTATATAAAAGATCTTATAATTCACAAAAAAATTCAATTTACCCTCTATAATTTAAAAACTTACAAATCAACCAAAAATTGCAATTTAACATTTTTAGTAGTTAAAAAATAAAATAAAAATGAGTAAAAAAATTCAGAAGATATGAAAATTGAGGGAGCACTTAGCAAACTTTAATGAAATAAATGAAAGAATAAATGAGATTTTTTTTTAAATATATATTTTTAAAACGTAAATAAATTTTAAACTATTTTTTCTGATTTTTTAAATTATTATAAAAATTAAAATTGTAATTTTAAAAAAATTATAAAGTTTATTATTGCACGCTTTTAACATATAGAAGATGAATTTAAACATTTTGTAAATTATATAATTTTTATAAAGTTTCTAGATTATTTTTTGTAACTATTAGGCCGGGGAAGTATTTTAATATGAAGAAAAAAACTCATGAAGCCCAATGACTAAGCTCATTTATGTTGAAGGCGTAGCAGAGCGGAGTAATAGATGACGCCATAAATACCCGAGAAATGAGAATATCCGATTATCTCATTGGTCAAGCGCGATCTAATTTTACCGAAGGGCAAAAATGAAAAATGAAAAATGAAAAAGCTCTATAAATAAAACAAACCAAACGAGCCGTCCTTCCATCCATCTATCTACATCTTGCATCTCTTCCCTCTCTCGATCCTCAACTCCTCCCACCATTTTTTTTTCTTTTTTTCAATCCTTCGATTTCCCTCCAAAATCCCAACTTGCCACTCTCCTCTAAAGTTAAACCCACCCCAATATAAACCCTAGAACAGGGGAATTCCCTTCTCTCACCCGCTTTAGGGTTTATCTAAATCAGTCGATTCAAATCACCCATTTCTTCTCTTCTTCATCGATTCTTGATTCTTGTTATCAATTACCCTTTTCCAATTCTCTTCTTTTCTGTTTGTTTTCCGAGAAAAGTTTGCGCTTTCGTGGTTAATGGGGGATGAAACCGATGTGGGTTTTGTGAAATTCTTGATTTTGACATGAGGGCGGTTCAAATATGAGCAATGGAAGACCCAAAGCTGATGACTTTGGCCGCGTGGTGGCGAGGATGGCAGTCGCTCAGATATGTGAAAGTGTGGGTTTTCAAGGGTTTAAGGAATCGGCATTGGATTCCCTTACTGATATCGCGATCAGGTATCTCTGTGATTTAGGAAAGACTTCAACTTACTTTGCTAATTTAGCTGGTAGGACGCAATGTAATGTGTTTGACGTAGTTAGAGGTTTTGAAGATTTAGGAATTTCGTTAGGGTTTATGGGGGCATTAAATTCGAGCGATTGTATTGTTGACTCAGGTATGGTCAAACAGGCCATTGAGTTTGTAGGGAGAAGTGAGGAGATTCCATTTGCACAACCGGTGCCTAGGTTTCCAGTTATTAGGGATAGGTCGTTAATTCCTAGTTTTGAGACTATGGGTGAGAATCCACCTGGAAAGCATATCCCAACATGGTTGCCAGCTTTGCCTGATCCCCACACATACATACATACACCAATGTGGAATGAGAGGGTTGATGATCCTCGTGCGGAGAAGATTGAGCAAGCAAGGCAGAGGAGAAAGGCCGAGAGGGCTTTGCTGAGTTTGCAGCAGAGGTTGTTGAGTAATGGGTCAGTGGGGGCTTCATCGTCAGGGGTTGTTAATGAGGCTGTTAAGGAATTAGGAGTAGCTACAGGTAATCCGTCTTCGTCCACGCCTTTGGAAGCTGGAAAGAAGGATACTTCAGTTGTTGCTGCACCAGCCAAGTTGAAAAGCAATGTTTCTGTGATGGAATCGTTTGCATCGGCTATTGAAGCAGCAAAAGAGGGTGGGATGCTAGATGATGGAGAAGTTGAGAGGAAGACACTTCCTGATAAGCGGCCTGCTGTGACTTTTAAGTTCAAAACAGGGAAAAGGTTGTTAGGTCAGTCTTTGGATTTATGTCTTTCAAGGAGAGGTGGACGGAGAACAGGACCCTTGTTAGGGCGTGATGACGAGAGGGATGACAGGAAGAGAAGAGCAGAGTTTATACTTAGGCAATCTATGGAAAACCCACAAGATCTCACTCAGTTGTAAAGTTACTGATCACTGACTGGCTTAATTTCTGGAATTGGCGTTAGTAGTGGGCTACATTCCCTCGTATGATGGTATGGAAAGTCTGTTGTTCTTGCATGAATATTACAGTTTCATGTAGTCATACCTTAACAATTTTTTTGAGGTATTTGAGCAATTGCTTTCATATTCCTTTGGGTTTAGTCTCCTCCAATTCTTTGACACTAAAGACTTTGCTTCATTGTTCTGTTGTTTGTTGTTGTTGTTGTATTATTGTTTGGGTCTCTGTTGTGGGATGAATAGAATTTGCTCTTTGATGCTGGTCATTTTCGGTCTTGCCCTATTTTTTATGTGCAATAAGGAGGATCCTCGTCGGATATTATGCAAGTACAAATAAAAAGATCAATGAGCTTATATTATACCTTACTGTTTTTTCTAAGAGGAAAACCATTAGCACTGAAAGTTAAATCTCAGAGGAGGGCTATCTAATGGCAGGAAGACTGTTCAATTTGCTGGTCATCTGACGTTGTATTGATGCATTTTTTGCTAATCTTTTGTTGGCAATCGTGATGTGTCATCAGTAGGGGCATTGGCCCTTATAAGGGCATGAAATGATACGACTATCATAATAACACTTTTCTTTATTGTCTGCCTTTGATGCTGCATGATTTCTGACTGATTTAGGCATTGTACTCTGGAATTTGAGCTTAACCACCTGGCCAGTTTTACAGTAAATGTATGACTACTTACCTGAGGTATGTGTGCCTGTGTGCTTGATGCAATAGCAGAAAAAAAGGATTGGAATCTGGTGAAAGACTTGAGCAATAAACCAGTCATGTCTTCCCCATTCAAGGACGCGGTGGTGTCATGGCCTCAGTAAACTATCTGCTTGGTATAATTTGTCTAAATTGCTTTGGATGCAACTTTAGTGTGTGGTGTTTGCATTGTGTGGATGCGCGTTCCATAGGTAAACCATGCATCAAAAAGTATGTTAGTCGTCAGCTTCACTCCCATTCTACACGATTTGGTAAGAAATTGCACGAAAGAATAAAACTAAGATGTCACCTCACCAGGACAATTTAAATTTCAAAAGCCGGCCAAGGACGGGCTCAGTTAGTGATTATAGCAAAAGACAAGGCTGTCACAATACAGACTTACATAAACAATGCAAGAAAATAGAAGAGAAACACAAGACTAGTAGTCCAGAATCTAATGGAAAATAATGACAATGTTGTCCTGCATGCTAGTAGCACTAATTTTCGTTGTCAACTCTCTAAATGTGATTCTGATCCTCTCTCCTCCAGAAGGGCCCCGGACAGATGATCTGATAAACAACTTAACGTTTCAGTTTCATGTCACTTTGTGCTGGAAAAGCTTTGCCACGATGGTTGAATGTGATGAAATCCAAGTTGGCTGGCAAAGAAACCATCCTGCATTCATGAAAAACGTCAAGCATTGTAGTTAAATTGTCAATGAAACCAATTTTGTAAGAGTAACTTTGCCAGCTAATTACATATCATTCCCAATTCCAATGTTCAAACAATAGAAAAGTCGGTGTAACAATCAACAGGGGAACTTAAAAGCACGGTAAAGGATTCATGAAAACAAAAACACCCTTCTATGATGTGCAGGTAGTAACTTTTAGCTGCTAAAGAACTAAAATGTCATATGACAAATGATATATCTACCAATATATGTTTTTGCGTATAAAGAGTACAAGAGAACCCACAGCAATATCATAACATGTTTTGCGCACAAATCCGATAAAAAACTTTTTGGTCTCTCAATTTTCTAACTGATCATGTTGCACAGTGTATGGATATCACATCAAAAGATCCCTATTTCCCTTAGATGGACCTTTAAGAGTGCTGACACTGCAGGAATAGCTTTTTTCCATGCCTTATTAGCAGTAAAATATGATAATCCAGAAACTTTCTCATAATTACAAAAGGAACACGTCATACTTCCCTTTCAATTTCTAGGGAACTAATCCTCTAACTGTTCAGATGATAAAGAATGTAAATTTACTTAGCATATATAAATCCAAGATTTCCATTTTTACCAAATGGGAAAAGAAGCAGCATGTCAAAAGAGACCAATGACCAGGACTCTGAAGTACTATGAATTTTGTCGTATGAACAGCATTGGTATTGGAAACTGTGTCAATGAAACCTTTGAAGATGGAACTCATAATTAAGAAGACTACAGTACCTACTATATAAGTCTACAATATGTTCAAGAACTGTTACCTTTACCATATGGACATACTTTAAAGATGACACCCTTTCAAGCCAGATGGACTTTAGCACTCACTAACCAGCATGGACTCATGATCCTTCTATAGGCCACAGTGATTGGACTAACCCTCTATAGTTAGTAATCAATAGAGACACTTAAGTGTCTAATGTGTATTGAATTAATCAACTGGAATGATCCAAGGAAAGATAGAGTGACTGCACACGGGGATTGTATTAGAAGTTATGCCAACCAGTGAAAGCTCAAAGGAAGGAGTTAGTCAAGTTTAGTTCTTGAAAATGCATGATCTCAAAAGGGTGAGTACAGCCACACATATCTACCCAAGAGAAGCTTGAGGGTAAAAAGAAAGCCAAAAGCATGAATAAAGGTCAAATGCTATGAAAAGTTCACAAGAACTCAGACATTAGCCAAGAATAAACTGATAGGAACATGGATTTCAAAGCAAGTTGGCAATGCTAGCTTTACACTTTGTCATAGCAAATAAACCTCTCATTGAATATCACAGTTTTAGTTGAAGAACTCAGACACTGGGCGGGAATAAACTGAATGGACTAAGGATTTCAAAGCAAGTTGGCAATGCAAGCTTACACTTTGCCAAACCAAATAAACATCTCAATGCATATCACAGTTTTAGTATAAATTACGGAAGCTAAAAATTTCCAACCTGAAAGAACTCAGTCTCATAGACCACCATGTTTAACAGATACCAATTCCAGAAATCAACACCTAACCCCACTTCTCAACTAGAAACTCGAGTAGGTAACTGTTCTCCATGCCTTGATTACATGAATAAGTCTTTTCCTACCTCAGTCTAACTACAGTTTCCATTGCCACTAAGGTAATTATTTCAAATTCAACTAACAGACCCTTACCCTTGGCCGTAGAACTAGAAAACCAGTTCACAGACTGCATAAAATGGAGTAAATAGAGAAGATTATGTTTACCTGTTCTCATCAGAATGAGGATGTATAGAGAGGAATTTGCCAGGCACAGCTAAGCCTGCCCACATACACAAAAACAAGCCTACCACCAACTCCACCACCACCTGCATTCAAACAAATGAACAATAAAGACCCTTTTGTGCAAAAAATCCAAAAACCAATTACACACAAACGAAAAAATCCAAAAACCAATTACAAAGGAAAATCATAATCGAACTCACATTCATTGGCGGTCCTGAAAACTCCTCCTCCATAATCTTCAACAGACCCCTATCTGCATCCAATTACAAAGAAACGAAAAAGAATTGAGAAAAAACTATAGTAAAACAAATCTAAACTACACAAAAATCAAGAATCAGAAAAGAAAATTACATTGAATGGTGGAGTATGCGGCGTGAGAGAGAATTAAAACTCCAAGCACGCCCACCACAAATCCTAAACCCATCGATATATTTGACAGAAGTGCTAGAGTTGGGCTTTGGTGGTCGGTGGAGCTAAGAAAACTGTTACGATGAGGATCTTAAATCTACGAGATTTGTGATTTACAACGAAACAGAGTTGCTCAGGTGAAGCTTTTCTTGCCTCCGTGTAAAAAGCAACAAGCAGACCATGCTGTGGTCAATTTACGGGGTGGCAAAAAACCCGAATCAGGCTAAACGGGTTGGATTTTAGACTAAATTAATGAATGGGTTGAATTGAGTGAGATCCATTTATAAGTGGTAGTAAACCTATTTATTCTTTGTTTTAAATTAACTACTACTTGTTACAACTATATGAGTATAACCTATTCACTTAAATGAAAAAAATGAAAAATATTATAAATATATCGGTTGAACCAATTCAACCTATTTTATTGACTTATCTAACCATTTAATTTTCCCAATTCGTTTAATTTTTTAATTAAATAATATTTTTTTTAAATTTACCACATCAAACCGGCTAATAGATAAAGTTGCCTACACTTTTGCAGTGATGTATTCACTATTGTCAGATTGTGTAACGTAACATACAAACTCACCTACGCTACAAACATTATAAGAAATCACCGCACATCGAGTATCAACTATAATGGCCTGTTTGGCGTTTCGGTTTTAGTCCGAAAAATATTTTGGGAAAAGTTCTATAGGAAAAGTACTTTCGGAGAAAGTGTTGTGAGATACCTGAGGTGTTTGGTAAATATTTTTTTAAAAGTGTTGTGGGAAACGAGAAGTTGTTTTTGGTATTTGGTAAACACTGCGGTTAAAATTATGATTTGAATGTAAAATGACTATAAAAGGCACCGTTTTATTTCAAATATTATTTATATAAATTATTTAAATTAATCTATTTTTAAAACAAATAATTAACAAAAAAATTTAATTAAATGGTATAAAACCCATTTCTAAAAAATTAATAAAAATAGGAAAAGTGGATATATAATTACTTATTTTAAAATAGAGATTATATTGTGATAATTTTTAATTTATTTCGTTCATTATATCGAGTAAGAAAATTGAATTTCAAAAAAGAAAAAAAAAAGAATGAGAGAGGAGAGAGCAATCCAGCTTTTGGCAAAGCTGGTTTGCTGTGCTCCAGCCCAAAACCAAAGGATTTTCCTTGGTTTTGAATAGAGCTTTTGGAAAAGCTCGTCTCCAAAAGTGTTGCCAAACACCACTTTCCAGCTTCTTAGTTTTGAAATCAACTTCTACAACCCAAACCACAGTTCAAGGTGTTACTTTACTATCTCAATTAGGGGTGGGCAATATGGACAATTGTCCATTTGTCCGTCTCGTCCGTCCATATGCCCGTCCCGTCCGTCCATGTTCATTTAATAAATGTGTTGGGTTAGACCCGTCCAACTACATATACGGACGGACGGGACAAACCCAACGGGTTCCCGTCCGTCCGTTTATTATTTAATTTTTTTTAAAATAATTAATTTCTCAAAAATAAATTTTTTTCAAATTTTTTTTTATAAAAAAAATAATATTTTTCAAAAAAAGTACTCTTATTTTTCGAAAATAATAATTTTTTAATTTTTTTAAAAAAAAATATTATTTTTCAAAAAAATTACTCTTATTTTTCGAAAATAATAATTTTTCAAAAAAAAAAAATTTCCAAAAAAAAAATCAATTCCCAGAAAGAATTATTATTGGACGGGAACCCATCCCGTCCGTCCAAATTTAGATGGACGGGTTTTGTCCGTCCGTTTATTAAATGGACTTGGATAAGTCCATCCATTTATTAAATGGACAAATGGAATTGCACCATGGACGTCCGTCCGTCCCATATTGCCACCCCTGATCTCAATCAAACACGGTCCATTATTGAAAGCGAGAGAATGCACTATGCACACCTTAATAATCTTAAACCTTTTTTCAAAATATACAAATGTTATCCTCCAACGTAACTAAACATTTGGATTATCTTTGTAATTTATTATTAAAATCATTACCTTCGACCTTTTGCCAAAAAAAGGTCGGAATACACAGAAAGCCCAAATGGGTCGGGCCCATATCCCATATTCCAAATGTGTTGGGCCTAATCAATTATATATGGACGGTGGAATTTGATCCATTCTCAGGAACATCATCCGTTCTAATGAGTGAAATTTCAGCTTTAAAAGAAAAGGGAAATGGATATATAAAATAAAACTAAATAAGGTGTACATGAATTTGTAGCAAATTTAGTTAGTGCATACTATTTTTAGGAGGTATGTCATTATAGTAATAATTAATAATATAATCATTTTTTAAAATAAATTAAATAAGTTGCAAATAAATAATATTTGAAATGGTACCAAAATGTTGGAAACTTCAGTATCAAATTATCAATAACAAAAGCTCAATTTATATGGAACTTGAAAGAACGGAAAATTTTCTACTAATTGTCGGGTATTTTTGTTTGAGTCTTCATTCCTCAACTGTAAAAAGTCACTGTACTTCTTTCTCGGGAAAAATCAGCTTATATTGCAAAATTGATAGCGGGGTTGGTGTAAATCTCTTTAGTACAAATCACAAATATTACTATCTAATTTGTTCAGCTACGACTACTCCATTTTGAACTAGACCCCACATAATGCTCCCAATTTAGAAGTTTTACTTGTTTGAATGGTTTTTCTTTCGTAAACAACAAATAGCACCTGGAGGTGCAATAGCTTCACAAAGAAAAAGAAAATACAAGAGGGTTATTTTGCAGCAATGACAATTCCTCACGTAGGATAAGGTCTATATTATAATTCACCTTCTAATAGAGCCAGATCGAGGATCATCTGTGATCAAACTCGCGCTGAAGATGCTTTTTTCATCAACAAGGACTTGCCCTCTACCATCCATACCAGAAGCATCATGCAGAATACGGCGCAAGGAATGAGTAAGTGGAATCATCTTTGGTGGCTCTAGATTTTCCTTCCTGACAATTAATATTTCATTCACCAGTTACCAGACCACTCAAAAGCAACTTTGGCATGGGACAACAAGGAACAGTTTCAAAGTTACTATTAAAACCAAACGAAGGAAGAACCTAAGAAAATTTATAACTATCCCCAAGACATGAAAACTAACAAGGGTCACCCCTGCATTTAAATAGATCATCTGACGTTCAACCGCTTGAACCAATAGTATAGGTCTAGAACATCAAAATAAATTTTGGTGTTAGAAGAAAATATAACCTTCAACAATATTTTTGGACAACCATCACACCAAATGCCAACAAAACCTCAATCTAAAAGGGAAAACAAATATCTTTCCCTATTTGACTTGGAAAAACAAACTCATGAATCTGAAAATGCTAAAAGCAACTACACTCGAAGAAATAAATAAACAACACAACTAAGAAACGCAACTACCTTGTATTTGTTTGGGTGTATACATGATTCCATTTAAATGTAGACTCTGCAAAATCATGGGACAGTTGTCAGGCATATCTTTAAAGATGAACAACAATTCCATAAGAAAGTTATTTTTGCATTATGAGTGACTAAGTGATATACTTTTCTTTGTCCCAGCACAAAGTCTTCCAGTTGCACGCAGCGTATCCTCCTCCCATTTTTCCTGCACAACCGCCAAAAAGTATTTAATAAAATAACAAATTCAATTAAAGCAACTGAATTCCAGTAAACCAAAGAAACTAGAGCCGTACAATGTCCTCCATAGGCAACCCTGTGATGGCAGCTTCTAACTCCAGTAACCATTCTCTCCTTAAATAGGAAGGTGGGTCTTCATCAGGACGACGTCGACATCTAAAAGATGATGGTGGAGGTAGTAGCCTGACAGGTTTTTCACTTTGTTGCCATTCAAACCACTGAATCAAACAGGGGAAAACCGAGTTAGAAGTATCCATATTCAATAAAAAGATGAGCCAGAGTAGTAGTGTACCTTTGAAAGAAATAAATTATTGTCGTCTTTAGGAATTTTCCACTTCTCTTTAGCACGCTCGTGCTGAATGCTAGAATACAAGCATCTTGTTGGTCCAATGCACCAATACTTGCCATCATTGTACCGAACACCAGATGCACACATTGGGCAACGAGCAAGTGCCCCAAACATAATCCCATCTGCACTGGAATAGAGAAGACAGTAGAGGTTCAATCAACTTATTGAGATGCAACCTATCACAGAATCCTACTCACAACCATCCAACAAGAAGCCACCGGCAGCAACAACCTTATATGATAATAAGCGCAAACCTACAGCTAAGATGCAATCCTCTGGTGATAAGAATAGCTAGATATATATTTTCTACTAAATCCTGGATGACTACAATCATATTAACATTGTTATCTCTGTAATATTATACACACACTTGTACTCATGTAATCAACACTAAGTGAAAATACATTAAGCTATCTTTTCAACCCAGCTAACTACAGGATAAACAAGCAGGAAGCAATAAGGCTCAATGGCTTCAGAATTTTGAAGAGAGCAACGTAGGAGCTACGGATTACCATCGGCTACGCTCATCAAAATTAGGATTTTGGTTGTTGGCTACGAGCATGTCCAGCACCTCAAAGTCCGAGGCATACGCCTTGAGATATTCCATTAAAGCCCACAATTGCCTCGATTGGGCCTCCAATCTACTGCTTAAATCATTAGCACTGTCCACAGGTGCTACGACCTCCGATATCTTTAACTCCTCCACTCTCCCAGCAGAGATCAATTGACATTTTGCGCTTGATTGAGCAATAGACTGCTCCAATTCAGTTGCACCAGTTTCACCTTTAATGCCTGAGACCAATTACGGGAGCAAAGAGTTAACATGAGACATGAATTGCTCCTACTAATCACCAAACTCAAATAAAGGTTCTACATAGTCCATACCATTCGTTGCAGCAGAAGCAACAATGTTAATGACGAGTGGAACGTTCAGATGAAGAACCGACAGAGATTTGATATCAGAAGCATTCAGGCAACTGTCAACTTCCCATCTCGCATCATAAGATGGTGAGATTTGAATGGGAGAATCCACACCAAACATCGCATTGGTATTTCTGCACAAGAATCGGCGAGTGTAAATGGATAATTTAGGGCACGCCTAACACTAACAATTGAAATAAATTCTCTCAAACAAAATTAATCAAATATAAGACACGAAGAGATCGATGCTTTCAAGTTTCTCTACTCGGAATCGGATACACAAGCCATGGCGATTTCACAGTCTCGAATCGTTTCGCGAGCGCGCGCGAGTTCCATCTCTTCTCCCTCTTCGCTGATGTTGTATTCTATTCTATCACAGATTAAAGGATCGCAGATTCTAAGAGCGGGTACTTGTTTTTTTCGTGATTTTTTTTAATAATAAGTGCCTCTGATCGATCCCACTCATTCATAGTCACCGCCTTTCTTTCTTTCTTTCTTTTTTTCGAACTTATTTGGGAATTATAACAGTAACCGGTAATGTTAACTTTGTGGAGTCGGGAATTAAACTAATCCATAAACCTCCTCGAATACTCCGTCTGCGGAATTCCAATCGTACAAAACACAACAATTGGCATATTGGATTATCTCCAATAACAATATTTCCTAGTAATTCTCAATAGTTTTACTAAACAACTGTACATTTCCTGAAGTAAATGTTATACAAATCTAGAGCTCCCAAGTGTTTACGTAATGATTAAACTGTCGGTTTGCGCTCGAACCCAGTACCGGGAATAGGTTCATCACTGCAAGGGAAAACTTGGAGTCCTGTAACCAAAGCATCAGGTGGACCGCGGCGGCACCTCTGCTCCATCTCCTGGACTTTATCAGGATCCCCAGAGAATAAAGCCTCCACAGAACCATCCCTTTTGTTCCTCACCCAACCATTCAATCCCAGCTGGGTTGCATTCTCTATTGTCCAATCCCTATAAAACAGTCCCTGCACTCTACCCTTAATCACCACCCTCACCTGCAATTAACACCCAAATAGATCACTCGCAAAATCTACACTTCTATCATTCAACTAATCACAACAAGAGAGAACCATGTCACTCACAAATGATCAAACTTGAGAAAACAGCAAGCAAAACACTTAACCAGAAATGGAAAAAGTCCAGTTCAAGCTTTTTGTACAGAAAGAAAGCCATCATTCATGGGCAACTGATCAAACTTACCAAATACACCAGGCAGAATGATTCAATTTGTTGACAACAAACAATCCAACAGTAAAACTCATACCATCTAACCAATTTGACTAGAAAATAGCACGAACACAATAAGCATAACCCAGTATCAGAACTGACAGAATCCAATTCAACCTTTTCCACTTATGCAATCAATGTAGCAGGTTCTAGCTAATGAAACCCATCAGTCACAAATCACTAAACTTTGACAGATAACAATGAAAACCCACTAATAGAATTCATAAGATCTAATCGATCAAACTTAAAAATAAAAAAGATAAATCCTCAAATGCATCAATCTTACTAAAGAAACTCCTTAAAACAAAAGCCACAAATTAAATTAAAAGTCCAAACTTGATTTTACTAGAGAGAAAAAAAGGGGGGGGGGGGGGGGGGGGGGGGAACGCACCGTCTTGGTGGAGGATGATTGAGGAGCAGGGTCAGGGTCACTGGTAGTGCTCATGGACAACAAAGGAGGTCGAAGATGAGGTGGACGAGATTTGCGCACAGAGCGAAGAGGAGGATGAGGAAGAAGATGTAGAGAGCGAATCGAAAGAACAGAGCGAAGAGAATGATTGCTAATATGAGTGAGAAAGGGGAATCTACTACCAGCACAAAAAACATAGTTGCCTTTGATGGTCCGTTCTTGTGGAAGGTTCCTGCCATATATGATATATCAGGAGTCTGATTACGGTGGCTGATGGATTCAGTTCATTGAAAACCCATTTGATCTTTTCTTGATTTTTTGTGGATTCAGTTCATTGAAATGGTTTATATTAGGGTGTACAAAAACCGCATTAAACTTGGAAATCGAACCGGAATTGTTGGTTCGATCCAAGTCGGTCCAGGTTTTTTTTTTAACCGTAAAGTGAAAAATTGGACTGAACTGAAAATAAACGGTTTAGTTCGATTCTCCATCTCTAAAATCAGAAAACTGGAAATCCATCCATTTTATATATATATATATATAATATTTACTAACTCTTATATCAATAAATAACTTTAGTTTTGATGGATAAAAAGTTAGTTTTTTTCTTTGCCCTCATGGGTTCAAAACATATTAACCACCTTTTTTTTTTAATAAAACCAAAAAATATATATATGCGGGTCAGAACGGAACCAACCCGAATTGAATTGTTAAATTTAAAACTGAACCGTTTATAAACGGTTTAGTAAATTTCTAATTTTTTCCAAAAACCAGACCGAATCGACCGTTGTACACTCCTAGTTTATATGTTTTTCGAACGACATGTCATCTGAAAGAATCGACAACTGAATTTCAATGATATTTATGGGTTAATTAATAATATCTCACTGTGCATTAGAATTTGGAAGTGGAAAAAGAAATACTATGTGAGGGATGGGAGCTGGGCTTTGCCGACTTTTGGGCCCAAGGTTTCTTGTGAACTTGGACTCCAAAAGTGGTTCGTTGAGAGCCCGTTTTGAAAAAAGTGGCAAAGACATTTACGGGAGAAAATAAAACCCTGTTTGCATGTGAAACGGGTTTGAATTTGGGGAGCATGTCACATTTATGGGGGAAAATATAGGGATTCTAATTCAAACTTATGAACACTGTATTAGTCTACAAAAATTAGTGAATTAGTGACGGAGAACTCGTATAAGTTGCCCAGAATCATAAGTAATTATTAATATATAATTGATATTAATAATTCAAAATTTTTTAAGTAAAAGATTATTGAATCCATCCTTATATATTAAATATGTCTCAATTCATTCCTCAACCTATCCTTTATCTCATTGAAGAAAGTCAAAACAAAATCAAAACATGTTTGCTTGTAGCGGATTGCTACCGTTCTGAAGTCAACATTTCAATCTTCAAACACTAATTTTATCATTATCTTTTAACATTCCTATGTTAAAAGTTTAGAAATGTGGCAAAAAGTATATGCACATGGTTTGACTCTTTGGAAAATACTCTTTTCATTCACGAATAATTGTCATTTTTCTACTGAAAATGACTGTATATTTTACTTGACATTTTAGTGTTTGCTTTTATTGAAAATTACTGTTTCAGAAAAACAGTTATTTATGAACAGAGGAAGTAACGGTTAAAAGATTATAAAAAAAATATGAAGGTAATAAATTTATAAAAGAATATATATTATAGACGTTGAATGGTCAAAAGCAAAATTCATTTACATTGGTCCAAAAGAAAAGAACTAATTAAAAAAAATTAGAAACTAGATTTCAAATAAAAATTTCACCCAATTAGTAACCATTCGCATTTATTGAAGAAAAAAAAGTCCAAATGTATAGTTGAAAAAATCATCCTTGTCAAGAGGATAGAGGACATGCGCATGGGGGAGAAAACATGGAGGAGAGTCAGAGACGTATATGAATGGAGAAGGGACATAAAGCCCAACACAATAGCTTTGAAAAGAAAAAAGAAGAAACAATAACGGCAGTAGTAGTTTTTAAGGATCAAATCTGGGTTGAGATATCTTGTTCGTAATAAATCGGTTCGTTAAAGAAAAAAAATGATAATTCTCTCTCGACTAATCTATCGATGAAAGAAAAAAAAAAATTCAACTCATTTATTCTCAAAATTAGTTATTTAAAGAGTGAAAGTATCGAATGGCTCGAATCACTTATAAGTAAAATAAAGAAAAAGGTGGCGGTATTGATAATGGTTAGGTTGCAAATTCAAAATCCAACACGGCGCCATGTGTGCCTGACGTGGAGTGGGATCCACGGAGGAAACGGGTCCTTTTCAATTTTTGGTGGCTACGGGCCCTCCTCTTGGGCCTTACTCCACAATTCGCATTGGATCACAAATCAAATTTCCCGAACCGTATATTAAAAACCCAAAACCTTTTCAGATGAACCTTTTTCAGGTCCAGCAAATCATGCCCCACGGGCCACGTCACCATCATGCCATGATGGCCATACATGCCGTCCCATCCCATCATCATCATCATCCATGGCATATTAAATTGCCACTTGTCATGCCTTTTCTCCTCCTAAAAGAAAAAATCTAGAAGAGGCCAGCATGTACATGTTTTATACAATGGAGCAATCGAGTCATAGTCACGGCTGAGTCAGGAAATTGAGACCATGACTCACGATCCCTCAATTCATTCCATTTTTCTTTGTTTCCATTAATGATGCTGACAAATTCCATATTGTCAATTAAATTTCAATATCTTCTACCTCTTAGGTTTGCCCAAACCATTGTATTTTTTTTAATTAAAATATTGGGTGTGCTCTGGGGGGGAAAAAAGATTGATAGAGTGGTAGCTCTAGCTACTTAGTTAGATACAAATTAACTAATAGAATGGCAATAAAATCATCTAAGACTTTTTTTTTTGAGTATTGAATAAAAAGTAGTGACGATGAATTGAATTTGCGTCACGAAGCATGCTTTAAAAATTAATGTCGCACGCCAATTCTTTGGACAAATTAATGGTGCTGAGTAAGCTGCCTATTGATCATGGAAGAAAAAAACAAATCCTAATTAAGTTGTTTAATGATATATGCATCGGCATATTATTAACTATCTGTCGGTGCAATAAGAGGCCTTTGGGTTACCATTGATGTCGTCAGTTGACAGGTATTTTTAGAGTTCGGTCTAATTGTTTAACTAATTGGCCAATGGCAGTAGTGATTTTTTCCTGAGGCGATGCTTCTCGAACTTTCACAAATTTTATATAGTACTCGTAATTAATTTAAGGAGGAAAGTTAGTTTTCTGTTGTTGTTAGAGAGAATAAGTCTTAATTTAGACCTAATTATGAGGTTGTTAAGGATAATGACGAATACGGTACGTGTTAATTAATTAGGACAGGTCTTCTCACATGCATCGTGCATTTTCGACTGCCTTAATGGGCAAGTAGAGATTCTAAAAAATTAGTAGGTGCGAAAGAAAAGCATAAGATATTATTCTTGTATTTATTTAGTGACACTGATTTATATTTATTTTGGTTAAGTTCTCTCAAATAAGACTAATCTCGTTTGAATATCAGTTAGAAATTATAAAATTCGAACTCGAAATTTTGATTAAGAGTAGACAAATTCCTTATCATGACTTGACTATAATCAACATATATAATCGATGTTCATACTATATATATATATATTTTTTTTTTTTTTGTTTCCGATAAGTAAAATAATACATAAAATATTATCTTTTAACTAGGGAAAAAAAGGAACGTTAGTTAGGATAAGTATTATGTATCTTGTTTGCTTATATATATGCGCTCATTGTTTTAGTTTAGCAATTAGAGAATTAAGATGCATCCAAGGAAGAACACTTGCAATGGGAGTCCAAAATATGTATTTTTATTATTTATTTGCAAGGGGTGTCAATATATTAATTGAGAAACATAAAAGGGTCCTTATAATTCATCAATAATTAATTTGTTAGTAGTGGGAGTTGTTTATTGATTATTACAATCTGACACTGATATGCGCGAGCGTAGGAAGTTAGGTGACTAATTTGGATTCAAGTACGTAATTGCTAATCCTACTGGATTAACCATGAATATATATTCATATAATTAACATATCTAGACTCTTAATTAATTATTATTATGGCTTATGACGTTGGAGTCCAATTGTATTAAGAGTTCTACGTTCGGTCGTTCTTGGTTTTAGCGATCCTTGCCTTGTGGAAGCACAGTTTCATGTTGCCGGGCGCATATATACTGATTTTGATTTTAATTTAATGGGTCGCTATTTAAACTTTTTTTTAGAAATAGTGTAAAAAGAAGATCACTCGCTATTAAACAACGTAAAGGATGATGCAAGCAAATGAAATTGGTGGCTTTGGGCCATCTTATCCTCTTAATCATTGCCTAATTATTCATTGTAATGTATTAAAGTAGAGATCGTAAGTATAAGAATATCAAACACATATACTATCTATACGTCACTCCCGCACTTTTATATATATAGATTAAAATTAAAATTAAATTTAAAATAATTAAAACTGTCAATGTTATAGTTTTTTATATAAAAAATTGATTATATTATTATTCATCGTTACAATACCATAAATCGAACTTATAATTTTATAAAAATGACATATATTAAATAGTTAAACTACAACTTCGTAACAATTTTATAGTTTTAATTATCTGTTGCTATCGACCGCATACAAGAAAATTTAAAATTAAAAATAAACTCACACATCCTGATGGGTCGTCGCTGCTGTAGCTTACGATGCTGCTTGCTGATGCTGCTTGCTAAAGAAAGAGCATATAGATTTTGGCCTTTTGCGAGCTTGTTTTCAAACATAAAAAGGACTCTTCAATTCTTTGCCTTTTGGCTTCTTGCATTGCTGCAATATGTCATCTTCAATCTCCACACTTTCACACTTTCACAAATATTGTTTGTAGCTCCAGCTAGCTGGAGTTAGAATTTGAGATGAACTTGATCTTCTTTTTTTTCCCCAATTTATAATTATCGATTTCTGATAGAAGATTAAATCTCGTTATGAATGTGTATTTTTATGTAATATTATTTTATTCTATAGATCACTCCATTGAATTTAGAATATTTATATGTTGCCATTTATTAAGAGAAATTAATTAATCAATGCTACTTTTATTTTTTTAGTTGCACAATGCCTATATATATATTTGAAAAAAAACCAATGTTTGTTTTGTTGATCATGGAAAATGCATAGCTAGATCAGATAGAGAGATGCATTATGCCTACACCCAGAAAAAAGATGCACGGAATCTGTGACTTGCACGCTTTGTATCGATCGCAATGGAATGGATGATCCAATTTATTTTTGTTTTTTTCATTTGATTATATATTGATCAGGTCATAACGATTTGAAATTCGATTAATCAATGATTGACATCCGCTAGATATATATATATGTCGACAATAATTGTTTGGTAAGTACGTAAATTAATTAGGTGAACTATACAAATTATTATATTTATGAAATGATGGCTTAATTAAATTATAGTATGATACAATATAGTGATGAGCTGATCATGATAACTTGGATAAGATCATAATCATAATCATAATAATATGGCTAAAAAAAATAAAAATGTCATGCGCTTTTTTTCTTCTTCCAGCTAGCTAGATTGCTTACATTTGTCGAAAACTATTTTTCAAACCTCATTGCGTTAGGAAAGAAAACATAGCTAATAGTATCTAGTGATCATTACATAATGTTTTATATAAGTTGGATGGTGTTAGAAAAGCAGCACATTTTTTTGTTGAAGTTAAAGGATATTGATGAGAATTTATAGTCGATTCCATGCATGAAGGGGTAGATGCATAGTTGACAAAACCACGACGTTTCGCATTAGAAATTAGGTTCCGTTGATGGAGTGATAAGTAATTTGACTTTTGTTGTAATTGAAAGGATAATCTTTCCCTTTTATAAATGAAACTTCTTACGGTAGAAGTGTTTAGCTTACTTCAAAAGAAATCCCTTTTAATTACTCCTTCTAGACCACTTTAATTGACTTTCTGAAACAGTAACATTTAGTAAAGTAAACACTAAAAAGTTAAGTAAAATATACAGTAGCATTCCGTAGAAAAATGACAATTATTACGATCCGAAAGGAGTAATTTATAGCAAATAAGATTAAATAACATTTTAATTACGTACATAAGATAAATATTGTGCATATGGAGAGCTCCATTCCATGAATGGAGTGGAATGCACGAAGTGTGTCACTTCTATAACGTTCCCCTGATATAGCCGCATTAAAATCTATAATTGTACTAGATATAATTAAAATTTTATTTTGGTACGCGGAAGTTAAAACTCAGCTGATAAATATATACACAGACTTTTTTTTAAGATATAGGAGTATACGAGTCCATATATCCATGAATAAAAATATAAAAAGTTGTGAAAAATAATAGTTTTGTGATTTGTTTTCCTCATTATGTTACTAAATTAATTAATAATTATTAGATGGTCCATAGGAGTTTAACTACTAGCGTGCGGTCGCCTAGCCGCATATAAACTTTTATATGAAGCCTTTATATGGCAACCAAAAGGCATGGTTAATTGTATGGCGCCGTTTTATAAAAGTGACCATTGCATGAAATTGCAGCAATTGAAAACTATTATAAGGGGCACTTATAATCTAATTTAGTTACAATACCTTCTTCATCCTTTGAAAAGACGAAATTAAAAGGGTAACTGTGTTTAGCACGAAAACAACATCCCACGACTAACCAGTCACCGGTGTAATGCTTTTTTTCTTTTCTTCAGAAATTGATAATATTCAAACGAAATATAATTTTTAATCATACAAAGAAAGATTAGGATTAAGAAAATGGTGTTAGCTTTGCAAGTGTGGGTGGGTGTGGTCATAATTGGATTGATTTGTGTGTCTATTTTGGTGTGTTTATATATATAATAAATTGAATTGTTTTCCAATCAATATCATGTTGAAAGATGGATTCATAATGATGTATTGTTGAAATATTTGCTTTGACGTCCTACGCCATATGATGCAATGGGACGAAATCACCTAACCCATTATCCACAGGCCTAGATATGATCATATGAACCAAAATAACACATTTAAATATGCTAAAAAATATAATGCAGTAAAAATGTCTAGAGATCCAAAAAATCAAGAATATGGTTTTCATGTAATGGAATAAAAATGTACATTTAAATAAACACGTGTAATTCAATTTTATTTATTAATGGTAAAACACCGATAGAAATTCGAGTTTGGATTAATAGCTATTAACAGAAGTGCACTCAATTGCATTGTTAAATTATTCTAGAGAATATTACTATTATTTATACGTTTTTTTAAGGTAATTAACAGCAAAATATCCTCACTTTTGTAGCAACCCGACTTATTATTATCTCAATGTATGGACCACCCTCTTAAAACTTAAAATCTGACTTTACATCAAAGAATGGACAAGGGAGAAACTGCCCCTTTCATCTTCATAAATGGTGAGTACGTTACATTATTTTCAACTCAAACAAAAGTTCGGATTAGCTTTCCACTTTGCCAGTTCATCTTCTGATGCACCTCTCTACTCTACGGTTCTATCACCTACAAAACTACCAAGTAGTACAACTGTACAGGGCCCTTATGCAAAAAATAATAGTAATAATAAGAGAGGAAAAGAAATAGTACAGTTTTATTATATAGTAGTATATTAGAATGAAACAAATCAAAGAAGGTACATCTTTAAATCATTGAGCTTTGAGAATGAAACAAATTATAGCAAATGAGATCCATTTACCACCTAACAATGATTGATGTAACCAAAAAGCCCGTAAACCTAACTCATTAAGCACTCTATTAAACATGCAACCAATTGAAAATATAGCTATAGCTGCAGCCTATATCTCTACTTCTGGTGAACGTACAACTTAGAGCTTGTTTGTACTGATTTTCTTTTTTCTTGTGTTTGTTTGTACTAATATAATCACACACCAATACCATGATAGCGAAACGTACCACTCAACTTTTAATTTTGTCTGATGTACTAATTACACACCATAATAGCATGTACTACTGACCAACTTGTACCACCCAGCCAAACCTTTACCTTTCCCTATCCTCTCAATTTTCAATTAATATTATTTTCATTGCCCAAAAAAATATTACCAGAATTTTTACCGTATCAAAAAAATAATTATTTCCTTTTACGCTTCAAACATCTCCACCCACTCTCTAATTAACAAAATAATTAAATAATAAACTAAAACATAATCACAAAAAATTATAATTAAAGAAACGCTTAGAAGTTTTATACCATCATTATCGTTTATATAATTAAACTGATAGTAGCTTACAAAGAACAAAAGAAACCCAACAAACTCGACCGGCTTTACCTGCCGGCGGTCTAAAACGAATTTCCTCTAATCTTATATTACACCGTAATTAATTAATTAATCATCCCAAAATTCTACTATTTGTCTCCATTAGTAATTCCCGTATTTACTTTTTTTTCTAGATTTGGTCATTTACACTTGGATAACCATTGCCGTTTCTCCACCGTTGATTCTCACATCACCGAGCAGGCATTAGGATTTTCATCGCTAAACATCTGCGGCGCGTGACCTGGATGGTGCTGATCCAATCCACCGTATCCCGGATTCGCATATCCATGGTTTACATATCCTTCACTCACATATCCCTGGTTAACATTAGCATATCCCTGATCAGGAACATGATATCCCTGATTAGCATAAGAGGGTCCCACCATGTAGCTCTGCCCATACAATCCATCAGACCAGAAAGTAGGAGCGGCAGGCGCATAACCATAATACTCCATCTTCGCTACCTCCACCTTAGCGCCACCGTCCTCCGCCTTCTTCTCCGCCGGCTTCGCTTCACCTTGTTTCTTCTCTCCACCGCCCTCCTTCTTCTCACCTCCGCCGTCCTTTGCCTTGCCGTCTCCGCCGGGAGCAGCGGCTTTGGCTTTGTCATCCTTCTTCTCCTCCTCCTTTTTCGGAGGAATAACTTCCACGCTTCTCTTCAGCTTCCCCTTCAAAAAAGGCCCAAGGTCCTTCACGTCCATTGTCCCCTTCACCGTGACCAGATCCTTCGCCGCATCAAAGCTTACGCCATCAACGCCTGCCACGTCATCGTGTGTCAATAGCATTCTATTTTAATAATTTTACCAGTTGGCACCAGCTTCGGATACCACAAGTTTATAATTACTAAATTAATCATTGATTTAAACCCACTAATTTAAAATTAGGAGTAGCTAACCTAAGCTCACCTTTGATTTTAATGATGGCTTTCTTTATCTTCGAAATGCAACCTTCACAGTGTAACCTGATCTTCAAAACGACAGTACTCTGCACCCACCAAAAATTCAACAAAAAATAAATTAGTTGCTAATTACAGCAAAGAAACTCGATAACATTAATTAATTACTAGAAATTTAAGATTTGAAGCAACGCTTATTCGAGGTAGTTAAGCTTTTAATTCGACACAAACTTACCACCACCTCGTAATTAACGGCACATGGCTAACATGCGCCGGGGGAGAACGATGCGCAATCACGCAATAAACAAGGAGAAACTAGTACTGTACCTCTTTTGGTGGTTTCTTCTCCTCGGCTTTTGGTTTCTCCTCCGCTTTCTTCTCGGATTTCTCCTCCGCTTTCTTCTCGGATTTCTCCTCCGGCTTTTTATCGCCGCCGCCGCCGTCTTTCTTAGGCAGAGGAGACACAATCTCCACCTTCCTCTTTGTTTTCTCTTCAATCCGAGCTTTGACTTTCGCGGGGTCCGCTTTTCCGGTGACGGTTAGTTTGTTACCGGCAGTATCCGCCTTCACGTCATCCACACCTTCAATCCCAACAAAAAAGAGAAAAATCGTGTCAGCAACAACCTTCCTAACCATAACAATTACCGCCGCTTGGAGTCCAAGTTACTCAAAACAAAAAATTACAAAAATATCCTCACCGTCCATGTGCTTAACGGCGCGCTTAATTTTCTTGGCGCATCCTTCACAATGCATGTCCATTTTGTAGACGGAAACAACCTTTCCGCCGCCGTCATCCTTCTTCTCTCCGGCATCGGCTGCCTTCTTCTCACCTTGATCTTTCTGCAACCAAAACGACAAATAAATAACCAATTAAGCATCTCGAGTTACCGATTTGCAGAAACTAATTAAGCGAGTGATTAAGTTAATTAATGGACTAATTACCTCAGCACCCATGTGTATTGCGTTTTTGGTTGATTAATTAATTAGAGCGTGTGATAGTGAATTAGAATTTGAGGAGATGTTGTTGGAGAGGATAAATGGAGGAGGAGGGGGGAATATATAGAAGCGAGAGGGGCGAGGAAAAGAACTGGTTGGTGTGGCCCTGTGGGTGGGAGATGTATGTATGTGGTATGTATGTATGTATGTATGGTGTGATGGGCATGAGGGTCAGGATGGGTGGGCGCGTGGAGCTTGCCGCCTCGTTGGACTAATGGTTTTCGAGACACGACGGCATTGTGGCAAGTCATATATGGTTGTTTTTGACTTGACCGTGACCATTCAATTTAGAATGACGAAACTATCCCTACTATTTTTAGACCAAAAAGATTGAAATAGAAGGAGCGTGGCACGTATGGAATGGGTAATTGTGTAACTTCGAGATGAGTGTGGAATTGTAACTCTCACAACACAATATCTGTGTGTGTTTCACATCTCACACCCACAGTAAAATACATGAGGAGCTTTTCGGGAACTGTTTCACATCTCACACCCACACTTATAGCTAACTGAAATTCAAATTAAATGAATTTTAATTAAGTGTGTGCAGACGGGAAGAAATCTCAAATTTATTACTCGTTCTGTTTCATAATAATGAGGAATCTAAACCGTTCAATAAAATTGAACGGATAAAATTAAAAATTTAAATAATTAATGAGTTGACAATTTGTTAAATTTTATGACTGGTTAACTCATTAATGACTTCAATTTTTAATCTTATCCGTCCAATTTTATTGAACGGTTTAGATTTCTGTAACATGACTGGTCATGTTCAAGGAAAAATTAAAAGAGTCGGATCCCATAATAATAACCTTTTTTTCTAATTTTTTATTCCAAATAGTAATTTTTTGAGAATTTCTATAAGTGTTTTTGTCTTTATTAATTTTCAAAAGTAGTGGAATATTTTTTCTTTTTTTGTCGAGACTCATATTTTACTTAGATTATTGGTTTGTGTTTATTTCGACTAATATTGTAAAATCGAGAGATTAGTTCATTGTAGACTACTCTATTTATTTACTAAAAAACAATTTATATATTATGTTGATTCAGACTAATATTTATTTAAATTATTGGTCTATTAAAGAGTAAAGTAGTGTTGCGTCGAGTATAAATGAAATGAAATTAAATTTGATTTATGTTTTTTTGTCATGTTTGATGTTTACTTTTTTGTCTAACAAAAAAAAAATCACTTCAAATTGTATAATGAAAGGCATGATCTGCGCTGTAATTTTTGGTCATTTGGTGTTATCTGCATGTTTAATTGTTGTAACTACGTATTCTATTCCACAGTGACAATAAAAAAATTAAAAATAATAATTAATTATTACTTTAATTATTATGAAAATGAATTAATTGTCACTTTAAATAAGAGGAAGGGAGTAAAATTTAGTTTTTTTTTAAAAATAAAAAATACGAACTCGAGATTTTACCCTCTATATTAAACTTGATTAGTACCTTTATCTGTCATGTTTAATTTTTTGTTTTTGGTGACAGACAGTTCTGCTTGTTTAAGAATATTATAAGTACAAAATGATAAATACAAAAAAACTTATTATTACTTGAAATTTGCAGTCATTTTGAGGCGGCTGAACATAAAAAACAATAAAATTATGATCATCTCGTGCAAAATAAAGGTCACGAGTCTTGACTTTGACCCTAGTAATGCGGAAGTGGGTACAAGCAAACAACTCCAATTCCATCTTCGTTCGTCTTTCCTGCTCTGCTTTTTACAATTCGCTAACTACTAATTCAGTGCACTGATCTGAATTGTGCATTCATTTACAAAGTTCCAGATTAAAGTCATCTCCAGAATTCATAGCCAACTGAAACTTTGATACCATTATCTTGTCTCATCAAATCAAATCTATGGGTGTAGCGTATAATTCTTATCTCGTGACACGTATGATCGATTCAAATAAATACTTTTCTACATGAAGTAAATTTCAAAATACATCTCATATTTAACAGTAATTTTCAGAATGTTAAATCTAAAATTATAAACGGTCTGGTAATAAGTTAGTAGTAGTAGTTTTACACTTTTCATCATTGAATTAGTTAGATGTTGGATGTTTGATAATTGTGTATTGAGAAATCACGTTTCGTAATACTGTATTCCTTAATTATGAACCTACCCAATATAAACATGATTAGTTTCAACCCATAAACTTAAAAATACATTTGATTTAGACATATAAATAAATAAAATAATTTAAAAATGACACAGAAATACATCATCAAAAATAAAGGTCTCGATTTTTTTTATTTATAATGTCCATACTTTATCTCTTCTCTATAAAATATAATGTTATCTTATTAAATTATACTAGTACTCAAATTTTGACATATATCACCAATGTGCACGCGAATGCTATATATAGTATAATTTTTTATTTCTTTTATTTTAAGGAATGAAGGAACTTATTATATTTTTTGTTGAGAATTGTCTCTTAGTTTATTTTTGTTGTGTGGTGAGGGAGGGGGAGGGGGGAAGGAACTAGAGAAGGGAAGAAGAATAAAAAATTAATATTATAACAAAATAATTTCATGATTAAAGGGCCACGGTATTTGACTTTAGTGGGCCGAGAGGAGTTGCTTACAATAGCAATGATGCCTTTGGATAGGAAGCTGCGATAAATATAGGAAACGGAAGAATGGAATTGGCCTTGGCCTTAGCCACCAATGGGTTTGACTCCTTGAGGAAAAAAAGGAAAACCTTGCGAAGGTTGAATTTTTGAATTAGGCGAAGGTGACACTTCTAATTTCTTTTGTGGTCACCTCCTATGAGCCAAAAAGAAGAAGAAAAAAGCAATAATAACAATGGACCCTCCTCAAAATTTGGACAAAAAATAAACGTTTTTATAAGAAATTTCCTAGAAATATCATATTGTGCGTAAGTAATTAACGTATTGTTTCATGCATATCAGATCGAGAGCTTTTAATAAATTTCTTTCATCTTTTAGTCTTATTTAACTGCTTATTAAAAATATGATATTCAACTCTCAATATTTTCTTTCACGTGCAACCAATGTGAGGGAATTAGAAGATGAGCTACTAGAGAATAAAGTCTCCATTGGAACACTTCTCGCAAGAGAATAGTGCTACGCTACCAAGTTGAGAATGTTAAATCTCACATCAGTTCAACACCCACGTGAGATTAATTCCATTTGTTTCTTAAAAAAAATTGATTATATTTTCAAGTAATTGGGGGGATACGGGTTAATTAAGAGGGCCTACCTAAATGAACCAGCAGCTACGATTAATTAGTAATTTAGTTTTGGAAAGGTAGTCGTTGGGCTACCCTAAACTTCTGGATTATTCTCTCTCTTTTTTTAATGCAAGAAGAAAATGCAACAAAGCTCTTACCTCTAGGGGGTGTACTCTCGTACTATCTCTGAAGAAATTAAGATAAATATAATGAGAGGCAAAAAAGAACTAAAAATACGATACTTGTAGCTCAAAAATTAAATTGGCTAACCCATCCGCAATAACGTTAACTTATAAATGTGCACCACAAAAATAAACCAATTAAGCCGAAAAAGGTTTCAAATGACATCAACAAATGACCTGTACGGCTGATGAGCCGTTGTGTCGTTCAAAAAATATGAACCACTTCTGGATTATTCTTTAATTTCATGGATTATTTTTTCTTTGTGTTTATTATATAATAATGTTGCTATTCATATAATTTATACATGATCATGCATACTTCTCTCATAGAAACAAAGTAGCCCTGATATTTTTTTTCTGTAAAAAAAAAGTTATCTAGTAAAAGAATTCCTGGAAAACAATCACCATCTTTATCATTAATTGATTAGTGTCAGTGAAGAAGATGGATGGAGTACGCAAGAGTAGTGACATTGATGCCTCCATGTCCATGACAAGGGGAAAAAATGCAACTAGAGAAAAGGAAAGGACTTGTTATATATATACGAATGAGAAAAAAATGAAATAATGTATATAAATTGACAGAAAGGTGATAAAATGGAAATTTGGATCATATTGGCAAGCTAAATCATTGATGAAGCCATTGAAATTGCACCATAAAAAATAATTAGCCAACAAAAACTAGTACATCATTCTTTCTCGTATCAATAAATATCATTTTTTTAATTTTAATTAAAAAATTAATTTTATTTAAATATTGTCGTGCCTAAATAAACGATCGGCTCTTCAAAAAAGAAAGTTTAGAAAGCTTATAAAGGCCTGTGGCCCACTTTATATCAGCCCATAGTTCTCAAAAGCCTAGGCCCAACAAAACACTATCTCGTTCTCATCCTACCAGCAGAGGCCACACTCCAGAGAGTTAGAAACTGGAAAGCAGCCGGCATAAAAGAAAAACTGACCTACCCGCGCTTTCTCTCTCTCTCTCTCTCTCTCTCTCTCTCTCTATAACTGTCACTATGCCGCCACCGTTACTCCACACTCTCCACCCGCGCTTTACTCTTTACTTGAAACCGCTCGCGCGCTCTCTCCCTCACTTCTCTCGCTCCTCGCCTTCATCTTTTAAATTACTCCCACTAAACCCTAGGCTTCTCTCTTCCGTCGCATTCGCGCAGCCCCCGCCGGAAAATGCCGCCGGTGGTGGGAGGTCGGTAGGGCTGTCCGCGCCGCCGCCTGTACTAGAAGAAGTTCAAAAAATCGATGTTAATCCTCCGAAAGGAACCAGGGATTTCCCTCCAGAAGACATGCGCCTCCGCAACTGGCTCTTCAACAATTTCAAAGAGGTGAGGACGCGCCTCTGTTTTTTTGTTTTTGTTGTTGTTGAAATGTGTTGTTTTGTCGTATAGGTGTCGCGCTTGTATGGATTCGAGGAGGTTGATTTTCCGGTTTTGGAGACAGAGGCATTGTTCATTAGGAAAGCTGGAGAGGAAATTAGGGATCAGGTTGGTAGTTATTTGCGTTCCAATTATCTATCGTGCTTCTTATAGTGTGTTAATCAAGGGTTGTTAATTAAGGATATGTGATTTGTGCTTAATTAATGATAACGTGGATGAAACTATCCATGCAACTACAATGATCAGATTTGTTGTCCTTGTATAGTTATACTGTTTTGAAGATAGGGGAAATCGGCGTGTTGCATTGAGGCCAGAGCTAACACCCTCTTTGGCAAGGCTTGTGATACAGAAAGGGTAATGAGAGTTCTAACTCAGCATGTGCTGTTGTTGTTATACTTTTCAAACATCTTTGTGAATCCTTTGCTGATCAATGTTAAAGGTGCAAAAACATTAGGTTGTACATTTATATATTTGCTTATGAATTTTGGATCCAGGTAAGGGAATTTGATCCCTATGTTTTTTTGGTCTAGAAAATCAGTACCCCTCCCGTTGAAATGGTTTGCAGTTGGACAATGCTGGCGGTATGAAAGGATGACTAGGGGGCGCCGGCGTGAACACTATCAGTGGAATATGGATATTATTGGTGTACCTGAAGTTACAGTAAGTGCTTCCAGCCTGACATACTCAGTTACCTATGAAGCTTTTTCATAATCCTTTCCCTGATCAAATTGGGATAGTTATGCTATTTATTGGTCACAAGTTTTTCATTATCTACCTTCCTTCCTTCTCTTTCTAATTAATGATTTTATTTGTTTACTGTTTCTGTTTGAGATCATATTCTTATTTGTTTTTCCTTTTCATCTTGAAGGCTGAAGCAGAACTTATATCTTCTATTGTCACATTTTTCAAGCGAATTGGAATTACAGCATCAGATGTTGGATTCAAGGTTTCTAGCCGAAAGGTAAGATAAAATTTGTTTTTTCACTTTAACCTTTTTGGACTAGTATGGAGTGCTGGACTTTAGGAACTATTCTTTTCCAATAAATGCACCTCAGCACTTATTGAGCAATCATCTAGAAAGTTGACAAGAAAATAGGACATTTTAACTTGTAGAGGTAATACGATAGAGAATGATGTTTAGCGAATGACTATAGCCATTAGGACCATTTGGTGGTGACAAGATGTCCTCTTACATTTCTTTTGAGGGGGAACAGCTTCCAGGAGGGGTTTCTTTTGGTAATCTTTTAGGGTGTAGCTTGAAGTCCAGCGCATTGTATACTCAGTTATTTCGCTATTGTAAATCTTTGCAAGTGTATAAGCAATATATATGCGTGCATGCTTGAGTGGCACAAATGTTTATCATGCAATTGTTCCTTTGTTGTTTTTAACTTTACTTTATCTTGTCATTTGTTCTAACGTATGATGGTAATTATTGATTTCTTTCTTTAGGCGTTTGTTATTCATGCAATCTTATCAAAGTAGTGTCTTGTTTACAGGTTTTACAAGAATTGCTGAGGTCTTATTCCATACCAGATAATTTGTTTGGCAAAGTTTGTGTCATCATTGACAAGGTTGGTTGTTGAAAGCTGCACAGCTACTTCTGAACATGTTCCCTTCTTCCGTAGGTGTGTGTTGGGCTCATGGCTAATAATACACTGTCATAATTGTTCCCCGTTCCACCTTTACTACAGTTTTCCAGAGTTTGTGATGGTTATGTGCATTAGAGCTCATTCATATTTATGCATGCATCATTTAACTCCATATCATCTTCTTGTTTCTCTTTTATTGGGCATTGTTAATGATATGTTTATCGAACTTTTGAAACAGCTTGAGAAGATTCCAGTGGATGAAATTAAGAAAGATCTGAAGTCTGTTGGGATGTCAGAAGAGGCTATTGAGGACCTACTGAAAGTCCTTTCTGCAAACTCTTTGACTAAGTTGGAAGGTTCGGTCCAAGATATTGCTTGGAGATGTTAGTTATTTTTCATTTCATCTTGGCAAAATATTTTCAGATTATTTAATGGCATCAAAATATTTGATACTGATGTCAAGGATGACCCCCCAAAAAATTAATGGGATGTGCTGATTTGAAATAGTAATACAAATGTGATGTCAGTGAAGTGGCAGAAATTAACTGTTGTTGGGAAAACCTATGGTGTTGGTTTGGCCTTGGATGTTGTGGAAGTTGAATAATTTATCAGAAGAATTATAAGATAGCATTATTGCATCAAAATGCTAGAATTGCACTTGAATCTATATGAAGCAGTGCAGAGCTCATGTTGGTCTGTTGGATCTTTTGTTGTGGAGCTGAATATAACCAGTCTTTCATTCCTGAGTTTTGCTTGATCTTTCAATAATCGTCACTTTAAGAACCAATTGCTAACTTCTAATTGTGCTTGTGGGGCTTGTGTGATTATAGAGATGCTTGGAGGTGCAGGGGAGGCACTTGCTGATCTGAAACAACTTTTCTCGCTTGCTGAAAAATTTGGTTATTCTGAGTGGATTCAATTTGATGCATCAGTAGTCCGTGGCCTAGCCTACTACACTGGTATTGTTTTCGAGGTAAGAGTTGTGATATTATTCTTTATGTTCCTCTTGACCGTGTATATCAAAGTGGCAGTAGAAATAATGAGATACGTTGGTTAATAGTGTAATTATTGACTCTGTTAAATAGCGATCTGCAGATTTGTATTGTCATTAGTTAATGACCTATGCTAAGTCACTAGCTGCAACAGAAAACTAGCTGTGCATATTGCTTAGGGTGTTAGGAAGACAACTCTATCAGAAAGATTACTTCTATCAATATTTACTCTGTCTATCTGAATTTCTCCTACTCTATTCTTAGGGATTTGATAGAGAAGGAAAGTTGAGAGCAATTTGTGGTGGTGGGAGATATGATCGGTTACTCTCCACTTTTGGCGGTGATGACATCCCAGCTTGTGGTTTTGGATTTGGCGATGCTGTTATTGTTGAGGTAGGAAAGGTAGCACTTTACTGATAGATGATCTTTCATATCACGTCCATTCTTCTCCCTTGTCATCAGATTCCATATTGTCCATTGGTTATAAAAAAATTTGGTGCTTTGTTCTATGCATCTACTAAATTGTTGGTTGCTGGTGGTTTCTAGCTACTCAAGGAGAAGGGTCTTCTACCAGAACTGAACCTCCAAGTCGAGAACATTGTGTGTGCTCTTGATCCTGATCTTCAAGGAGCAGCAGCCAGAGTTGCTACCATGCTCAGAGAGAAAGGCCGAAGTGTCGATTTAGTATTGGAAAGCAAGCCTCTCAAATGGTATTTTGTTTCTTCTTCCTAACGATATTCTGAGCCCACCTTTTGGTATTTCATTAGTTTATAGATTTATTTGTCCTTGCTAGGGTGTTCAAGCGAGCAGCACGTGTAGATGCACAAAGGCTTGTATTGGTCGGGAGCAAAGAGTGGCAAAATGGTTTGGTTAGTGTAAAAAATCTTTCCTCTGGTGAACAATATGAGGTTAAAATTGATGAGTTGGAGTGACACATAACATGTAGTGCTTCGTGATTTCTATGTACAATTTTTGTTATTGTTTTATAAATAGTTTCATCATCCATACAAATCAATTTGGATTTTCAATTCACATTTAAAGCCACCATCCATACATTCTTGAATTTAGACAATTATTCCAATGATGGTGCTTAAAAGATACTGGTGATCATTACATAAAATCAATTTTGGATTTCATAGACGAAGGTAATAGATAGTACACATTTGTTATATCCTATGTATATTTTGCTTCATGAACTTAGACACGTATGCACATTTTTGCGTATCCTAATTTACATAAAGCTCTGTTGCAAACCCATAATCTTGTGTAGCTATTCTTTATACAATTGTTTCTGGCATGATTCTGGTCTTCATTTCCTAACCGGACGTGAACGTCCCGACATAGCCGAACCCCATAACGAAGAAAGCTCCTGCTTGTAGTAGTAGATATACGAAGAAGTGATCTTTACCAAATTGCATGTCAAAGATTGCACAGTACAGCATAAACACCCCCATTATCAGCTCCAAAACATGAATCCTGCGTAGAAATTAGAATTAGAAGTTGAATATGCTGCACTAATTGTGATGTTTGATTCAGTATTTAATTAGCTGCTCTCTTCTTTAAAGTTGCTGCTGTTATGTTCTGCAAGTATTCTTGATGTTCCTGATCATGATACATACCTGTCCCCGATACAAGATCGGTATTTCTTCAATGCTTTTGCATTGTTCTTTTGCCTTGAGGTGTTCCCTAGCTTCTCAGTCACGACCCATTCATTCACCCGGTTTGCTTCTATGAGCCCTATGATTGCTGCTTTAGTTCGATGTAGGGACATTACATTCTCAAACAGGATCCAGAAGACAACTAGATGGAGAGACCTGCCCTAGAGTCAGCATTGATGAATAAATGAATGGTGAAGAAGCTTTACTGTATATTATGCATTGCAGAGTAACTAGGTTACCTCGGGGTGCAAACTGCATTGAGAATGGTAATGGTGGCCGGAATGTAGATAGCGATAGGTTTTGTGAGTTTTATTTCTGGAACCAAAACACTAGTTGGCATAACGATGCAGTAGAAGAAGAAAGTGACCCAGTGGGCCACTATTTTTCTCACGAAGAAGAATGCATAGATGAGGTATAATCTCTTGAATACTGACACCCTCTGCATAAAACAAAAGCATGGAGATAAACTCTCTTGGAAAGTTATATCTAATTAATTGCAACTTTGTTCGAGTGGGGTGAAAAAATTAACTCACTTCACATAGCATTATTTCTTTGGTCATTTTCCTGAATAGATTAGCTGGGCCGCATGACCATCGATGCTGCTGATAACGATATGCCTTGAATGTGCTTGGCAGTTCATTCCGGACCTAGAAAGGAAAGAGCAACAAAGAAAGTTAAGAAAGAATAAACAGGAAAGGATAGACCTGGATTGAGGGTTTTGTAGTTATGTTGAGACCCTAAGGACAAAGGTACAAGCAGTATAGTTACAAAAGGCAAATGTTGGTTGTATTAGAGCAATAATTGACTTCTCCACCTTAAGTTTAAGTCTCGAGTTTGAGACTTTAGTTGTGGTAGGAGTGTTAAGGGATCTATCTACCCTTAATTTAGGTCTAGAGTTCGGGCCTAAAAAACAGAGAAAGCACATCCATCTTATGGAATTGAAAATGAAAATGCTCGAATAAGAATAGTCTCGTTTTTGATAGAGGGCAATGGAAGATACCCAGGAACTCAATAAGAAGAAGAGATTGGAAACTTACTGCTAAGTCTCCTATGAAGACGAATTTCCAGCCCTTGAGGCTAGCCCTGACTGCCAAATCCATGTCCTCCACTGTCGTTCTGTCCTTCCATCCTCCTGCATCTTCTATCGCTTGTTTTCGCCACACCCCTGCCGTCCCTGTGAAAAACACTCAGATGAGAGCTCAGGTATGGATACCAAAACAATATTATGCATGACTCCTGGCAGAAGTTGAACATACCATTGAAACCGAAAAACGAACATGTTGATGAGCCTACTTCTTGCTCAACAGTGAAGTGATAATCCAGGGACATTTCTTGCAGACGAGTCATCAAACATTCATTCGCGTTTACTGAAAAGAAAAAATAGTTCATGTTAGATATACTGGTAGATAACAAGAATATTAGGAATTCAGAACAGTTTAATTACCGAATTTCCATCTGGCTTGAACCAATCCCAACTCTGGATTCTCAAGCAGGTAAGGAATGGTTCTCAACAGAAAATCCTTATCAGGTTGGAAGTCTGCATCGAAGATCGCGATGAATTCGCAATCTTTCATATACTGCTTCTCTAATCCTTCCTTCATAGCTCCAGCCTTGTAGCCATTTCTATTATTCCTGGTTTCATACTTTACATTCACTCCCTTTCCTATCCATTTCTGGCACTCATACTCCACCAGTTCCTGCATAATTTCTTGCAAAACTCATTCCACCGTCCGAAACCAAACAGTGTTTTTCAATAAATTCTATAGAGTCAAGAAAAGAAAAGGTACCCTTAGGGTTTCATTGGTGGAATCATCAAGAACCTGAACTATAAGATGCTCAGATGGCCATGAAAGCCCACAAGCAGCTCCAATCGAAAGCTTGTATACCTTCAACAAAACATAAACAAAAATAACAACTTATATTAACACCGTGCTCGAACAAAATTAGTTCCGGGAATAGAGGATAGGCCTTACCTCTTTTTCATTATACATGGGTATTTGAACAAGGACAGTTGGATGTTTCTCTTCATGCAGCTCTAAATCCTTTCTCGTGGCATCCAGATTGTATTGTGTGTATCTTTTCTTCTTGAGAAGTCTTACACACAAAACGACAACTGCCATGTAAACTCTTTCAACAAAAAGCATAACAGACATAACTGAGCACAACACAATTGCCAATTTCAGCAGAGGAGCAATGATTGGAAGCCTTATAGATTCCCAAACACAGCTTATAACACTGATTTTAACATCTTCCACTCTCAGTTTAGGCTCTTGAAAGATCAAGTTCCTCATTATTACTGTAGTATTAGCCAAGAATAAGGGCAGTGACCTGATGCAAGAAGTGAACCAAGTGGTGCTCAAAAGAAGAATGCCTTTAATTTGTAGGGTATGTGTACCTTAAGTAGAAGGGAGATGAGAAGACATGGAGAAAAAGGCTAGTAGGAGGTTTTTATTTGAGAGGGACACATGCAATTGCAAGCCATGGTGGTGGAACATATGGAAGCGGTTAGCTGTATTTCTGGCTTTTGTAGCTGACAATATGCCATAAAAAACATAGTAATGAATTTGGGTTGGGATCACAATTTTCACCACTGTTTCTAGTAATAATGTGTTCTGTTCTGTAAGACACTCTGGTATCTAGAAGCTACAGAAGTAATTAAATGTGTGAAGTAGGATCCACTGAAAACTGGGAGTATTTTAACTTTTAGTAGGTCAATCAAATACGAATAAAATTAATAATGATCCGGATTCCGGTGGGTTGTGATACATACATGTAAGTTCGGCCCTATGAAATTATCTGCTCCAGTCAACCCGTTATGAATGAGGCTGATTTTAGTCCATTGAGGTATGAGATGCATCTCGTTCAAACTAAACAGAACAGGAACATAACAAGTTCAAGCTGGGATTTTTGTCCTTAACTAATAAATTGCTTCTGTATGTCATTGAGATGACTTGTACCTCCTTGCCTACGTGTTTTACTAGTGTCAGTGCAGAGAGGGGGGGGGGGGGGGGGGGGGGGGGGGGGGGGGCAAATCTTCAAATAAAACTATGGGTTGCTCTACAATCGAGATAATTATAAATTGTAAAGTTTGGGGTTTAGCCGATTAAATTCTAGCCAAGACATTGTTTCTGGATATATTGCGCTGTCCATTTGAAAAGCCTACAAATTGTTGTCTAGGCAACCCAAGCCTCGGTCATATTTCTCAATCATGATTTTTAAACGCAATGGGTACGTTTTCACAGTATCAGAGTTTCTATGATGAAATATTCTGAAGTTCGAATCCTGCAAACCTGAAATTTAAATAAAAAGCAATTCACTGTAAGTTTATGTTCGTGTAAATTTGAAACAGATTTGGGGGAAGGGGTGTGGATTTATGTAGCAAAATGCAGACAGGCCTATATTTGTCAGATTCATAAATGGAATAATGATTTGTGTATTTCACATTGAAATATATGTTCAGTGCATGAATGACACAAATAAGGGGACTGCCGTCTCCCTCTTGCACAAGTATTTTTACATTTTATTATTCTTTTAGGAAAGCATGCCATCAAAGCTTCCTTTATTGTGACAAAATTGAACTCACAATTTAAGCTTCATGAAACATGAAACATAGTTTTTTTATTTAATAAAAGCTAATGTTAGTAGAGAAACACAATCACGATTAACGTTAATATGTCACACCCATATCATCATAGGCGAGTTGGGAGCTACTCCAATGCCCTTAGGAATCGCATCTACTTGATGAAACATAAATTTTGTAGTCGCTGGTCAGTTTATTGATCAAATTAGTGAATTTTTACTCAAAATATGCCAAAACTTAACAATTCACACAAACAAAGAAAAATTATAGGTTATTTGGTCTTGAATTTTTTGAGTGATAAATGAGTTATCTACTCTAAACCTAAATTTTGAGTAATTTTTTAGTTTAATTATATAGGATTTAAGCAAATGATTTGATTTAAGAGAATTATTGAATACAGCAAGTGCATAAACCGCGTGGTTCGTACAAGCTCGGGAAAAATATTATTAGTCTTGATAATACAAAAATATATCGGGAGGGGCATAATGGACTATGTACCTTCACGAAGTACTGTTGACCAGTCAAAACGGCGCATGACCGATTGACCAGCTCAATCGTAGAAAACGGCATCGCGACCGATTGACTAAGTCAACAGGAATAAGTGGCCAAAGGACAAGTCTAGCCCGATTGCCTCAAAACGGGACAAGGCCGATCCATCCGCCAAAGCATGAGGAAACGGATCGGCACCGTTATATACATGGACCAGGTCAATGGTCTCCAAACGGCAGCATGCCGATCTAACCACAACGGCAGCATGCCGATCCAACACAGGCAGTAAGCCCCACTCACTGGTATAAATCATATAATACTCAGTAGCCAGTGCACATTTAGTCAAAGTGGGCATGGGGGATAACCTGCTCCCATCAAGTCATCATTACCTTCCAACCACCTTCTGACAGAAAAGGGGAAAAAGGAGGTCAAAGTGGTTCAACCACTCCAGCCCTGCAAAAGGACTAAGGGGAAGAACATAAAAGAGAGAGAGGTCTCTAGATCGAGGGGAGATAGACACACACACACTTAATTATTTTAAAAAGACCAAACACTGATTTTGGCATTGGAGGTTCTCCGCCGGAGACAACTCCGGCGGTTTTGCAGGTTGCTCAAGGTGTCCCAAGGAGCTCCAACCACCACACTCCGGCATGCCATTTGACGGAAAAGCCCCCACCCCGTTCAAGGGATTATCAAATGGTGCTTTCATTGAGAGCTTTTGAATTCTAAGTGAGTCACCTTGAAGTTCAAAGCTCTTCTTCTTCTACTTTCTTGGGGTTTATTTCCAGAAAAATGGCATCCAACACGAACTTTCAATCAAACCAATCCACTGGTGGTGCTGCTGGTCAGTATGAAACTCCACCAACGCAAGCTTCATCCTCACGTGTGGAATTAAATGCTGCCGCTCGTCGGTTCAGTTTTCCAGAAATTCCAGAAATATCATTTCCGGGCACTCCTCAGCCGGGTCAACCTGCAACAGAAGTTATTGCACCAGCAATCATGCTCGAGTTTGCTGCCCTGCACCGAAGGATGGATGTGATGATGCAGACGTTCATAGGGAGGATTCCTCCACCAGTCAACCAGCCAGCTGTTCCTCAGCAGATCCATGATCAACCAGTGGTGACTCCATCTCTATTCCAGCCAGTCAGATCTGTGCACCAGCACACCAGTCAACCATCTCAAGGAAGATCCGAGAGAAGAAGAGGTCGAGAGAGATCAATGGATCGATTTCAATCCGAAAGAAATCAAGGGAGAGCTGATTGGAATGCTTCCAGAGGCTCTGTCTCCCGACCAAATCGGGAAGAGCAAGATGATGATCCAAAGAATCCGCTGACCTTTCGGATTCGGAGACATCAAGTGAGCAGGCATGTTAAGCTACCATCCGATCACTACCATGGGACAACAGATCCTACGGTTCATGTGAGTCTGGTAAAGAAACATGTTAAGTTTTTTACTAGAAATGATGATGCTTTATGCCAAATATTTGTGATAACCCTTAAAGGGATAGCCAATGTTTGGTTTGAGAAGTTACCAGCCGGATCTGTTGACTGTTTTGAGCATCTAGAAAAGGCATTCAGAAGCCGATTCAGCTCATACATTCCGATGGAAAAATCTTCAGCCGTTCTGTTTGACATGACGCGAAAGTCAGGGGAGTCGTTGGCTGCATATGTGGCAAGATTCAACAAGGAATTGGCCGTTCTTCCTGAGGTGGCTCCTGTCTTGGCTGCCGAAGCTTTAAAAAGAAATTGTAAATATCGGGAGTTGGAAAATGCTTTGATTGCAAGCACTCCTAAAACCTTAGATCTTTTGCGGATTGAGGTGGAAAAATATTCCAGAATGGAAGAAGCAGACTACCGAAGGAGGAAACGGGAGGAACCCGATCTCCAGAGTGAAGAAAAGAAGCAAACGGCATGAAGCCGATATGCAGATTGGTCAGCCGATTTCCCTTTAATGCCGTTGTCCAGATCAGAGGAGGAAACGGCAATATTCTCAAAACGACCTAGCGCCGAATGACCTCAAACGGTTCAGTCAAAACGGCATCAAGCCGAATTGTCAAAACAGAGATAAGTCCAATTTGTTTTATCTTGTTAAAATTTCTGGAATATTATGTATAACATGAATTATCAAATATTTCCAAGCAATGAAAAATATATATATTTGCAAGCGTTGTTTCTCATATGATTGCAGATCTTGAGAAAACAAAAATTAAATCAACCGTGGACATAAGTCATTTTAGGCTGAACCACGTCACCAAAATCCAAGAATTGCCAACGATACATATATTGCAAACGATACATATATTGCAAACGATACATATATTGCAAACGATACATATATTGCCAACGATACATATATCGCCACCAAGGCATATATCGTTATTGAGGCATATATCGCTATTGATGCATATATCGCTATTGATGCATATATCGTTATTGATGCATATATCGTCATCAAGGCATATATAAATTGTCATCACATAAAGACCATGTTGGTCATGCTGATCAGACAGACTGCAAAATTATAAAGACCGTTCCAAAATGGCAAAGTGCTAAAGACCGTTCCAAAACGGCAAAGTGCTAAAGACCGTTCCAAAACGGCAGAGCTAAAAGGCCCGTTTCAAACGGCAAATATTTTTCAAAACGGCTCAATGCCAAATCAACAAAGAGGCCAAGTCAAAACGGTTGCAAACCTCAAAACGGCCAAATCAGAACGGCATATTCTAAAGTCCGTTCCCGCGGATCAGAACGGCAATCATCTAAAGTCCGTTTTCTGTTGTATCAGAACGGCATATTCTAAAGTCCGTTCCCGCTGATCAGAACGGCAATCATCTAAAGTCCGTTTCTGTTGTATCAGAACGGCATATTCTAAAGTCCGTTCCCGCTGATCAGAACGGCAATCATCTAAAGACCGTTCCTGCTGATCAGAACGACAATCATCCAAAGTCCGTTTTTCTGTTGTATCAGAACGGCATATTCTAAAGTTCGTTCCCGCTGATCAGAACGGCAATCATCTAAAGACCGTTCCTGCTGATCAGAACGGCAATCATCCAAAGTCCGTTTTTCTGTTGTATCAGAACGGCATATTCTAAAGTCCGTCCCTGCTGATCAAAACGGCAATCATCCAAAGTCCGTTTTCTGTTGTATCAGAACGACATATTCCAAAACCCGCTTCTGCCCTATCAGACGGCGTACTCCAAAGCTCTTTTCTCCTGCTGAGTCAAAATGACATATCGGGGACGTAGGCCACTTTCAGCCGAACCCCGTCACCAAAATCATATCAGGGAAAAATCCAAACGGAAAATGCAGCAGAAATATCTTCAAAACGGCCTAGGGCGAATAACCACGACAAAGGTTTATAAACCTCAAGACGACAACCTACCGATTGTCCAAAGAGGCTCGAGCAATCACAATCACCTTACTGGAGAGATGCCACATCGGCTGGTATGCATTTGAATACATTAACCACTTTATTGCTATTTCTTATTTGTTTGCAGGATTGAGAAAAAACTTTACAACTGTATCAAAGCAAACCAGACGGCAGCTCGCCGATTGACAGGCATCAAGCAAGAGACGGAAAGCCCTTGGTAAACACTCGGGCTCGTTTTCTGTTGGGCCTCTGATAATACAAAAATATATCGGGAGGGGCATAATGGACTATGTACCTTCACGAAGTACTGTTGACCAGTCAAAACGGCGCATGACCGATTGACCAGCTCAATCGTAGAAAACGGCATCGCGACCGATTGACTAAGTCAACAGGAATAAGTGGGCAAAGGACAAGTCTAGCCCGATTGCCTCAAAACGGGACAAGGCCGATCCATCCGCCAAAGCATGAGGAAACGGATCGGCACCGTTATATACATGGACCAGGTCAATGGTCTCCAAACGGCAGCATGCCGATCTAACCACAACGGCAGCATGCCGATCCAACACAGGCAGTAAGCCCCACTCACTGGTATAAATCATATAATACTCAGTAGCCAGTGCACATTTAGTCAAAGTGGGCATGGGGGATAACCTGCTCCCATCAAGTCATCATTACCTTCCAACCAGCCCTGCAAAAGGACTAAGGGGAAGAACATAAAAGAGAGAGAGGTCTCTAGATCGAGGGGAGATAGACACACACACACTTAATTATTTTAAAAAGACCAAACACTGATTTTGGCATTGGAGGTTCTCCGCCGGAGTTCGGAGACAACTCCGGCGGTTTTGCAGGTTGCTCAAGGTAGGGCTGTTAATTGGTTTTTGGAAAACCGATTTCCGAAATTTCGAAACCGGAATTTCGCCTATTCGATTTCGGAATTTCGGTTTCGGTTATGGGAAAACCGAAATAAATTTCGTTTCGGTTTCGGATATTGATTTCGAAAAATTCGGTTAACCGAAATAACCGAATTTCTCTTTTAGTAAACGACGTCGGAGCCCAACCTCACTCTCCCTTATTCTTTTTCTTTTGGCCATTTTACTCAGCCCTCATCTTTCCTTCCCCAATTTCATTTCCTTTTTCCAATTCAAGGGCTGCAGCACGCAGCCCTCTTCTCTTCTCCCTTTTTTCTTTTTTTCTGTCAAACGGCTACTTCCCTTTTCCTTTTATTTCTCCTTCTCTTCTCCCTTTTCTTTTCCTTTGTACTTGGTCTTGATTCATGGCCGGCGAGGGTTGAGTGCGGGCGTTGGTTGTGGCGGGTTGAGGGCGGTGGCGTGGCTGGGTTCGGCCGAGGCAGTGATTGCGGAGGTGGCTAGGTGCGGCGGGGTCGGTAGTGGGTGCGGCTGGCTCTGGCGGTGGCGTGGCTTGAATGATTTTTTTTGGCAGAGGTTGGCTCCGGCTCCGGTCTTCCCTCTTCTCTCCTTTCTTTCTTTTCTGATTTGGATTGTGGTTGGGCTGAATTTTTGGTAATTAGTTTGGCAGGGGAAGGCAGGATGATGGTGGATTGAATTTTTGGTAATTAGTTTGGCAGGGGAAGGCAGGATTGAGATTGATTTTGATTTAATTGGTTTTTTTGGTGATTTGATTTGAGAATTTAATTGGGTTGGATGGATGGGTCACAATTTATTTCCTTCAGCCTTCGACGCTTCCTCTTTTCTTATTTTTCATGTTTTTTAAATTAATTTTCATTTTTTATTTTATTTTATTTTTTTTTAAAATTCGGTTTTTAACGGAAAACCGAACCGAAACCGAAATTATTTCGGTTTCGGAAAACCGAACCGAAATTATTTCGGTTTCGGTTCGGTTTTCCATTTAGGGGTGTTCGGAAAACCGAATAGTGAAATTCGGTTTTCCGGTTTCGGTTTCGGAAAACCGAATAACACCCCTAGCTTAAGGTGTCCCAAGGAGCTCCAACCACCACACTCCGGCATGCCATTTGACGGAAAAGTCCCCACCCCGTTCAAGGGATTATCAAGTCTTTTTACCACAAAGAAACAAACGTAAGCAGACCGGAAAACAAGCTAAACCAACCTATCTGCCTTCGAAATGCGGCGGTTTTTACTTTGGTATGAATTTTAGTGTTTTTTTTGGGAATGTATTTTTCTTCCTCGAGAGAAGACATTCTAGTTTGTGTAATCTAAATGAAGAATTTTCCTAAGCGACAGCACTTCTAGCATAACAAGTGACTCATCATCGCCGATGTCACACATGAGTTGTGAGCCACACGTGGTGTCTTTCTTACGACACGTTTTTTACTGTCGTTGTTCTCCTTTTGTCCTGAAGCGAGAGGACGCAATCATTTCCCCCTAACGAAAAACGAGACGTCAGCAGTTCGCTTCGTATTATAGTTTCATATAGCTATGCCGCTATGGATTGGATGCCACGTCCCATTCAAGAACGACGAGTCACTCAATGAAAGTGGGGCGTTAAATTAAAGGGTGGGAATAATCAACCTTTTTTAAAATTGGGAAAATATTATAAATATTGTTTACTTTAATTCAATATTAATTTCAGCGAATGAGTGAACCTTTGTCATTATTAGTTTTTAACTTGTGTATACATTTGTATTTATTTACGAGGATTCTTCTATTTTTTGATCATGGAAAATGACGAATTGCTTAATTTAAGTTATCCTAACTGAAGTTGGGCTGTAATCGTAACTGAACTTGAAGTCCAAGCCCAATTAAGAATGTACGTGGGCTTTGGCCGACCTTAGTCAAAGCTATGTCAAGCTTGATCAAGGCAGGTCGGGCCAGGAAAGCCCATTCACTTATCCAACTTAGGTCCAGGCCTACACAATACTTATTTTTCCATATCTATATTATCTGGCATTGTTGTCAAATAAAATTCAATTTATCTGAATTTTTTTTTAAATAATTATAAAAGTGTTAGTACTCGGTACATGTATCACTATGAGATAATTCATTTTAAGCTACTTTATGGAAACTAGTTGGGGTTGAAGTTATAGTTAACACTTCAAAGTCAACATTGGCCTCCTGACCACAACCCAGCACTGGCAAGGTGTTTGACAAAATTCCTCACTGAAATCCAGGAAAACGACAAGCTACAACAACAAAAGCTTTCCTTTTACTACGGTCATAACTCATAAGTAACATTGACCAGAGGGACAAGCAAAAAATGGAGGTCTCGTCGTCACTCTCCGCCTCAGCTCCAGCTCGTCTCCTCAGCAGCTCCTCCTCCTCCTCCTTACGCTCCCTCTCAATCGCTCGCAGAAACTCACTGGCCGTACGTGCTCATCCCCTAATCTTCCCTTCACCTTCCATCAAAATGGATTCGCAACCGCCACTAATCACCACTCGCGCCACTCCAATTCAAAACAACCACTCCGCCCTTACTTCTCCTCCATCCCTATCAGGTAAATCTTAATCCCTAGCCTTAAATTTCATTTGTACCTGCTCTGGTTTTATGCATAGTTATAGAAATTCGTCTGTTTTTTTGTTTCTGGTAGAAAAAACTCGAGTTGGAGAAGTGAAGAGAGTCACAAAAGAAACCAATGTCTTTGTAAAGATAAACTTGGATGGCACAGGAATCGCTGATTCTACCACCGGAATTCCGTTCCTCGATCACATGCTAGATGTTAGTACATCTTCCTTTTTCTTCATTTTCGTTTAACATTTTTGTTTAGTTTTCGTTCTGCTGATTGATTATCTTTGCTTCTTAAATCTAGCAACTTGCGTCCCATGGGCTGTTTGATGTCCATGTGAGGGCAACCGGTGATATTCACATTGATGATCATCACACGAATGAAGACCTTGCCCTTGCTCTTGGAACTGTAAGTAACCACCTATCTGGTTTGCTGTTCTATCACTGTTCATAGAGAGTTTAGACTCAGTTTGCATGTAAATGTTTCGGTTGAATGCAGGCGTTGCTTCAAGCGCTTGGTGATAGGAAAGGGATTAATCGATTCGGTGACTTTTCTGCTCCTCTTGACGAGGCTTTAATACATGTTGCATTGGTATGGGTTGTCATTACGTTTATTGTAACTGATGGTTTCATTTCTTGAAAAAATAATGCTCTTTGTTAATTGTTGCGGAGTTACAAAGTTCTAATTTGGTTTTCTAGGATTTATCTGGTCGGCCTCACTTAAGTTATGATTTGCAAATTCCCACTCAAAGAGTTGGAACCTATGACACTCAGGTGCTTCATTTTCCTCACTTCTGCGTGCTAGTGTTATGTTGTTTTATTTGTTAGGTGCTTCGAATTACTGGTCAAGCTTGCCATGTGTTATGTCAATGCAATAGAGTGTGTTTTAGAATTTTAACTTATTTCAGCTTAACAAAAACTTTTTGGTTTTTGTTTTCTGCAATTAGCAGCTTCCTCAAAGTCCACTGACTAGTTGTTTTGCTTTTCTTTTTTTAGTTGGTAGAGCACTTTTTTCAGTCTTTGGTCAATACTTCTGGTATGACACTCCACATTCGTCAGGTAATGTTACAATAGCAATCTTGAATTCTTCAATTCAACCTACAATCATCAACATTGATTTTTTCAGTGAATAAAATAAATGGATAAGAAAGGAATATATTATCAAAGAATATTTTCCCTTAATAACTGGACATGAAGATATGAAGCTTTTGTTTAATTATGATTGTATGATTTCATGGTTTGTAACATAATTTCCCAACCATGGTTGTGGACAGCTTGCTGGAAAAAATTCTCATCATATCATTGAGGCAACTTTCAAAGCTTTTGCCAGGGCTCTTCGACAAGCAACAGAATATGATCCGCGTCGCCTTGGGACAGTGCCAAGGTTTGACATCTCATTTTTAACCAGTGATTGCAGTGGTATTGGCTGTGTGTTTTTGTTGCGTGCATTATCTGAATTTGAAATCGATTGTAACTGGAGAAGGTAGCAATGACATGAGTCATGACAGTGGCTCAAGCTACAATCCATGGTTGCTTCAATTTTCATGTTCATATGATACTCTGATATGTATTGTCCTCCTGCTTTCTCATGAGAGGAAGATTCTTATTGCGTTAGAGGTTAAATTTCCAATTCATTGCTTGCAAAAGAGCGAGACATGTTTTGATGACTCAGTGGTAGCATGCCAGTCAGTTTTCATCAATGTGTATCTGCTCATTAGGCAGTATGTTGCAACTATTTTCTGTGTCACTTTCCATTATAAGGATTTTGTCAGACATCTATTTGGAATCCTTGAGTAATAACCACATCTTTTAGTGGTTTACAATGCATGACTAAACCCTTAGTAATGTATAGGATGTAATCACTAAAGATGTCCACGGTTTGATCTGTGCAGCTCAAAAGGGGTTCTTTCACGGTCTTGATGTTTTGTCATCACTATACGAGCTTAAGTTGGCCTTACCTTGTGTTGTGGCGAAGATGGCATTCTCAAACTCGGAAAAGTGAAATGCAGTAGTGGTGATATTTTGCAGTTTACTGTGTGATGGTTGAGCTGAATGCCAGTTGAGTTTACAGAGCAATCACTATTCGGCCAGTTGCTAACGATGTGAGTGATGTGTGACCGTAAAGGATTAGAGAGTTTTGTTTTATGGTTTATTCGAGTGCTCTAAATGTCTTGTTGTACTCGAAGCACTGGTTTTGTTCATGGGAACTGTAATTTATGTTAGCCTCCTCACTGGAGAATATCAATGCTAGCCCTGGCCGGGTCGCTTATAGCGTAACAGCTTGCTTTGCGTCTATGTGGTATTTAATTGAACAGAAACTTCTATCTAATTAATGACTTTGCTAATTACTTGTAGTACCATCAAGGCATCAAGCATTTGACAGTTTCCTACTTTCGAAATGCTAGTAGTATCCTTGAATTCCTCTTACTAAAATTTATTGATTCCAATAAGGTGAAAACTGAAAAGGTACTATATACCCTCTTGTCATTTTATAAATCCTTTTGAGTGACACCGAAGCTTCCTCCTATAGTTCTATTCCTAAAAATGAGTATTTTAGTCTCAAACAGAGTTTCGGACAAAGTCGATAAACTAATGAACAGTACTGACAATAATGGTTGATCCGATTTTGAGCTCAAAAAAACTGCTTAGATGACTCTTAATGTCAAGGGGGGGCTCTCTTGTCCAAAAGGTCAAGCCATTTTTCCTATTTGTGTACAGTATCATTAGATTATTATTAATGATGGTCAATATGTACCAAATCTAATGGCTTGTGGCTTTGTTCTTCGGTAAATTTCCTAAATGGTGAAATTTTGTAGTTCACTCTCGTGATGGTTGAGCTGAATGCCACTTTGGAGTTGACAGAGCAGTCACTATTCTGCCGATTGCTAACACTGTTCGGGTGCTCTATTGTTATAGCACAACAGCTTGCTTTGCTGCTGTATTGTTTTTAAGTGGAGTCTCAACTACGAAATTTAGAGAATGAAAAGAATAAAAACACGAGTCACTCTTTTAAAAAATCTAATCATACTTAAACAGAATTAATCTTGTGTAAAGATCGACAAAAATAGTTAATAGTTTATTGCTATAAATAATTGAATTGTCAGCTTTCTACTATAGTGTTCACTAAATTTCCATATCCATGTCCATGTCAATGATGGCCGGTCTTTCAATAAGGTGAAAAAGGCACTCAAAATCAGATACCCTCTTGTCCTTTCTATACATACTTTGAGTGACACCAAAGCTTCCTCTTTTTCCAACCATATACAAACAAGAAATTATATTGGTTTGGGGATTTTTTATTATTATATAAAAGTGAATGTTCTCGTATCATAACTCGACAAATATTAAATTTAAAAATTATTAAAATTCAATATAATGATTAATTTTTTTTTTATATAATTGTTCTTTTTATAAACGAACTCATAAATAAACAGTATCATTAATAATGGTTTGATCACGTTTGAATTTAGAAAAATATTGGTAATCCTTAGTACATCATTAGATGAGTATTAATGTGAAATAGTAGTAGGAAAGTAAATAACTTATGGACATGGCTTTTTTTGTTTTGTTGAAATGGTCAATATGTTCTTCTTTTAACTTCAAATAACATAAAGAAATGGATTCCAAATTCCATATGTTAGGTCTTTTGGATGGAGGGATGAATGACCATTTTGCTTTCCCTCATGCTCTTTGTTTCGTAGCTCAAGTCTTCTCGCACCAACCCAACCACGATCCGTATTTAGTGGAGTAGACTTGGAGTACCAAGCTTATAAGAAGTGATAATTTCATAATTTATGTTTTCAAAGGTGGAGTTTGATAATAGTTTAAAAAATTAAAAGATTATGAATAATTAATTGATTTAAGTGGTTGGATGTTGTCACTCTTTATTATCGATTAATCATTTTAGGATAAAGTTTGAATGATACAGGCTCCCATTTTTATTTATTTTTTCCGGCCTCTTTGCCAATTTTCTCTACCTTCCAAACATATGATTAAGAAATTAACAAAATTTATAACTAATATTCTATTTCTAGCCAATCATAAGTCATAAAATTTATGACTTAATTTATTAATAATTTGCAAATCGTAAAAGCTTTTTCACAGCCTTTAGTTATAACTGAAATTAGCTCGGAGAAAATAATGCTAAAAGTCCACCACACGATAATAAGTGATGGCTTTTAAATGCTTACATAAAATAAAACCAAATAAAAAAGCAAGCTACTCAATTTTCCCACCTAAAAAGAAAAAAAAGGGAAATTACTAAACTAACACACAAAACGCATCACGACCGCACCGAATTACCAAACCCTCAAATTTCCCTCTTTGCTCATCCTCTTCACATCAGCTATCTCGCTTCAAACAAACCGCCACAAAAACAACAACCCACACTCCTCCTCCTCCTCCACCCGCAATCTCTCCAATCTCCATTATTACCTCCTCCTCCCCATCCTCCTTATATCATTTATTGCTGCTTTAATTTCAAATCCAATTTATTATAAAACTAGAGTTGCTATAACACAATGGTGACTGGTGGGACCCACCACCAGAATGACGTGGACAAGGCTCAGCACCACCCTTCTTCCTCGACGGCGGCGGCGACGGCTGCTACTGCTTCTGCTGCTCCCCGAGCTGCCGGTTCTTGGGTCTCCGGCCAATCCGTCTCCACAAGTGGCAGTGTTGGCTCACCTTCTAGCCGGAGCGAGCAGGCCATGGCTACCCCCGCCAGTGAAAACACTTTCCAGAGACTCAACCATCTCGACATCCACGCCGACGACGCCGCCACTACTGCGGCCGGTGCAGCGTTAAGTCTCTTTTACTCTATAGCCCATAACGTCAATTTGCTTTCTTTTGTGTGATTTGAGTCTTCTGGATTCAATTAATTGATTTGTAATCATGGTTTTTCTTCTTCCTTTTTGTTACAATCTCGAACAGTAATAAGAAGAAGAAGAGAGGTCAACGTGCAGTTGGCCCTGATAAGAGCGGGAGAGGGCTTCGCCAATTCAGTATGAAAGGTAATCTGATCCGCGTGCATGTTTACCAAAAAGAAGTATTTACTTGACTTGTTCATCCCGTTATAAGTTGTTTTTGTTATTTAATTCGTTGTGTGCAGTGTGCGAAAAAGTGGAAAGCAAAGGAGCTACTACTTATAATGAGGTCAGATGGTTTCTAGTAGTCATTGTTTGCTGGTGCTGTTTTATTCGTATGTAAAAGATGATGTCTCTGTTCTAATATGATTCTCTTTTTCGATCCTGAAAGGTCAGTTTTTAAGCATTTGGTCTGCCAAAACAAAGGGTGAAATGAGATCTAGATTATAGTTCCTTGATTTGACAGTAGGTTAGTGCTAATGCGCATTGCGGAAAAAGAAGAAACAACCATTCATTCCAATCTTAGTTTAGGTGTACCCGTTATTGTCCAAATTCTTGGAGTTAAAGCCACTGAGTAATGCTGTTACCTGATGAAGTTTACTAGTGTTTTGTTGGTTTGCTTGTCATCTTGTTTTCTATTGTCTGCTATGGTCCTTCCTATTTCCGTTCGATGCACAGCTTTCCCTTTATGAGGTTGGGTTTTACCTCTAGGTTTAGTAAAGAAGTCACAGTTCTAGCAAATGGTTGTAGGGTCTCGGATCATTGATACAGATTCTCAGAGACATACTTGTTTAGAAACTCAGCTGGTGGAGATTAGGCCCATGCATTGTTGATTGGGAGTAAATATTGACCACTTCATTGATATCAACGTTCAGACTGAAATACATTGATTCTTGAGTGTCTCATGATATACAAGATATCTACAATACTGAATGTCCAACACAATTTGCCAGATGTGGTGGCAATGTGGATGAAGAAGGGATGAAAACGGGGACAGCATGTGTTCTCCCATCTTAAGGGATTTTTCAAGGGATCGGAAATTCTTGTTCCTTTTCAGCCCCAAGTGGCCCACAGCCCTCAAATACCTCTCGTATTTTCTTTTGTTTTTACAGATAGTCTACAAATTGAATTTCGTGAAATTCATTCAATCTTGTCTCTACAATCAGATTTTCTGATTTTCTTATATCCTTGACAATCTCATGAAGGAATAATTATTTCCTATTGAAATTGCTCAATATTGGTTTGCAATGGTTGAGTATGTTGTCTAACATGTCATGGTTTTAGAGCATGCATTTATTACCTTGTTTTTGCTTTCAGCTGCTTTCACTTCACTGGAGGCTTCATTAAATTTATCACATTTGCGGATTCTTTGTATCAGCATCAATATTATTGATTGTTATTGTTGTCTTTCTATATGTCATATCTCATTAGCCCAGACAAATATCTGAGAGTTTGAAGCTATTCTCAGGTAGCAGATGAGCTTGTTGCAGAGTTTGCTGACCCTGGCAACAGTGCCTCAGCCCCAGATCAGGTTATTTACTTGTCAGCTGAAATGATGAAGCTTTTTTGGGTGTTGCTTAAATTTTTCATCTTAAGGTTGAAAGTGAAACTAACTATGCATGCACTCCTTTCTTTTGTGGTCTTTCAACACTTGCAGCAACAGTATGATGAAAAAAACATAAGGCGAAGGGTGTACGATGCCCTGAATGTACTCATGGCATTGGATATTATATCTAAGGATAAAAAGGAAATACAATGGAAAGGTCTCCCTCGAACTAGCCTGGGCGATATTGAAGAATTAAAGGTATATGGCCTGTATATATACTCGTCTTGCCTATTAGAGGAAATAATTCATGCGCTTCTGAAGACATGTCATCACCATCATCTGACACCTTTGATATGATTGATGCAGACTGAGCGTCATGGATTGAGGAATAGGATTGAAAAGAAAGCTGCCTATTTGCAAGAGCTGGAGGATCAAGTAAGTTACCTTTATAAGTTCTGAGAGTTCAAATGCATGCACTGGGACTCGTTTTTCCCCCCACTAAAGCACATAGTTGTTTGGTGTTTGCTCACTCTGCATCTCTTTCAATCAAGTACATAGGTCTTCAGAACCTGATTCAGCGCAATGAGCAACTTTATAGCTCAGGAAATGCTCCTAGTGGGGGAGTCTCACTGCCTTTTATCCTGGTTCAGGTACGTTTTTATTTTATTTTTTCACTGTAGCTTACTATGAAATGGTTGTAGGCCCAATGTTTGGACTTTTGTGACCTGGCGGAACCATGGCAGTTATGCTTCTCAGTTCCAATGGGAAAATTGGATTTTACATCCTTTGGAAACTTAAATTCTCTAACTATAGTTTATTCTTCAATTATGAGTCAAAACAACTTCCTAATCCCTGTTTTGGACCATATAAGGGCAATATTTGACTCTTCCTAGTATTTGTGTTGTTTTATGGGGTGGAGTTGGGATGTTGGTATTTCCTATTTCCAATGCTGACTGGTACCCCAGTAGTCAGTACAAAAATGATTTGAAATGCACTGTTTATGTGACAATAAGTATTTTGTAAAATGGTGACAGACCAATTGTAGTGTTGGATGAGTGGTAAGGGAGTGCCCACCCCTAACCCAGGTCTCGAGTTCGAGCCTTGGAATGGAGTAAACCACACTGTGAGAACCATCCTCCTCCGTGGCTCGACAATGCTCAAATGGAATTAGTCTCTGGCAGGGAGGGGTAGGGAGGATACCTGGGGAAATGAGAAAATGATGACAAGTAACATAATAGAAAATGCAATGGTTAGGATCCGGTGAAACCTAACCGTTGCTACCATCAACATTTTTACCAGATAAAGAAACACTAATTTGTTTATGAATAATTAATAAAATAGTCGTAGCGAACATATAACTTATCTCATAAGCTATATAGCATATCATAGTCACACAGTACTACAGAAGTATTAAACATGGAATGTGAGAAGAAAAGGGTGGAAGCTGTATTCAACGTTACAAACATGCAGCAGGAATTCAGGTAGTTTTCTTTCTCCGTAAGGTAAAAAGAATCCAAGAGACACTGGCAACAGGATGTAATGGCCATAATGGAACACGGTAGCAGCTCAAAACAGCAGTTATAGCTATCCTGAAACAAGGAACATAATGGCTGGTTTTTTAATACCCTGATATCAATGACTACGGATTTGGGATTGAATGGGAGGGAGAAGGATATAAATTATTTTGCCACAGCCAACAGAAAATGCAAAACCTTGCTGAATGGATTTGGTCCCTCGCCACGTGGATAACTACTCTTCACCTGGATATCTGGTTTAAAAGCGAAGTTGGTGGGCACAAGTGGCAACGAAACAAAATATCAGCCCAAATTTGGTTTGGTTCGTGAATTGACTCACTTGTAGGACCTCTAAGTTTTGTCTAGCTAGAATGTGAGGGGCAAATGACTGAAAAAATCTTTTTGGATTCAATATTTTCTTGTTGTTTTGTGTTTATATCACATGTTTAGTTGCCTGTTTGGCATTCTCTAAGCTGCCAAAATCTGAAGAGAGTACCCTTTAGTTCATTTGGGCAACTGTGAAGGATTGGAAGATCTGCTTCTATTCCTTCCTGTTTTAGAGAGTATGGTGAATTGATCTTTGTAATTGGGAAAATAAACCCTTGTGAAGCAGTAAAAGCTGCTGGTTTCCTGCTTGACAAATAATTTTCCTTGTATGAATAATACCCAGAGATAGAGTCGGAATGCTATTCGGCTGGAAGTCGTGTTAGAGTTTCTATGGCAATATGACGGAGGAAGCATCAAGTCGAGCTTGTGATTGAACTCAGTTTCCTCATTCAAATTGAGCATGGCTTGGTTTTATGTTTGGTTAAGCTGTAACCTTAACACTCAGAGAAATTCTGGACAGAAAGTTTGGCCTCTATCATCTCTAAATATAATAACCAATAAGCCTATAGTTCAATGATAACTTGCAAAGCTGGGAGGTGTTCAGGTCTTGGCCAAGAAATTTTTTTTAAATTAAATAAAAGTCGATTTTCCTCAAGAAGGTTGTAGTGAAGTAGACTTGCACCTTGAATTGTAAATAGATGTTCTGAAACTGCTCTGCCCTTAATTATTTTTTTCAGTTTCTTATTTTATTTTAATGGAGTAGTAATATTTCTTCATGTCTGCTTTCTTTTCTGGTGGCTCTCGAACTGAAGACACGACCTCATGCAACTGTCGAAGTGGAAATATCAGAAGATATGCAGCTGGTGCATTTTGACTTTAACAGGTAAGAGGTCCCAGTAGACTTGATAATTCTATCATACAAGTTTAGTCGAAAACCATCTCATGTGTACATCTTACTTGAAATTGGCCAAGAGTGCATTAGCAGGAAAGGGTTTTCTTGACTAGAGATGTTATGAAATGGTTGCAACACCAATATTTAGAAGCATGTTTTTTTCCAAAATCACTAACTGATTTTTTGCTACTTTATTTTGCAGCACACCTTTTGAGCTCCATGATGATAATTACGTTCTCAAGGCAATGAAGTTCTGTGATAGACCACAGAGTGATGATATGGTACCTCCTGTAGCTGGTGATGGAGGTGAAGGCTCCAGCATGTCCAACATGTTCCAACCACAAATCCTTCCTCCCCCAAGGATGAACACGCCAGTAAGGCCTCCTACCTCTCCACCACTCCCTGGAATCATAAAAGCACGTGTCAAGCATGAGCATTGATAACCGGGTTTCAAGTTCGCTCATATCTTACCTTCGTCAATGATCGCTGTATCTGTATATTGTGTAAAGTAGTTTGCGGCGCCTCTATATAATTGTCCTAGCGTTCACACATTTCTCCCCTATCGGAAGAAGGTGAGATAACAAGCTGATCGGTCCTTTTCCTTTCCTTCTAGACCTGGATGGAACACACTGGTAGCTTTAGAATTCATAATTCGCTATTGTAATTTTTTTAGTCATTTCATTTTTTTTTCATGTTATTTTCTCCCAATTTGTAGTGAAAAAAAATTAAAGTTAGGTACTAGTTTGTATTAAGATTATGGAAGATTGTCCAGCCTTACACAGAATCAGAGAATTAGTTCAAACAAATTTGATACTACACTATTGCCCATTGCATTTTTCCCTCTTTATTTTCTTACTTACCTATTGTGTACTCACCAACAGGTATGAGGTCTGATCAAAACACATTGGTCCGTGAGACTATATTTGAACTAGATTAGTCTCGTGTTAGAATGACAGGGAGTTCGGAAATACCGAATTTTTTTCTTATTATTTGAAATGGTCCATCATTTGTCATCATTCAACTCTGTTGCATAACTTTTTGTTATTGAGTAGTCCTCTTCTCTGAAATTGGTGTGATAAAAGGCACTCAAGTCTCTGTTTGGCTATTTGCGCAGCTGCTAAATTATTGGTGGCTGGTTTGTTTTTCATCTTTATGAATGAAAAAACAAAACTAAGTAAAAAAAGATGAAAAGAAATTTCTTGATGGTATCAATGGTCCCCAACTTCATGCCACCACCACTGTAACCTGTGGGTGTCGCCACGGCCATAACTTACCATGACTATGGACCTGTGAGCAAAATTGCCAAATTGGATGGTTTCGTATTATTAGAGGCTAATTTTACAGCCAACTTTCTTATAAAGTGGGGTTCTTCTTATCATTCTAACTCCCGGCTATCTCCTCCGGATTAGATCCATTATTATTATTATGTTTATTACTCTACAAAAATATTGATTACTTTGTATAATTGCATTTCATTTTTTATGAAAAATATTACTGAGAGTTCAGTTTAGCTTCTTTTTATTTTCTCAAGGAAAATTAGAAGAACCGGATCCTTTTCTCGACGGGTGTCTTCTACTCTTCTTTTTTACGATGCCTTTTCCTTTGACTGCAATACTAGATCAACGTGGGTAATATAAAAATAAAAAATTGAATTAGGGGTTGGGCGGATCCTAGCCCACCCGAGCCTCCGCCTCCGACTACAATCCATATCTAGTATTGTAACTTTCAACTTGACATTTGCTAACAAAGCATTTTTGTACGAAGATATTATTACTACTACATGAAAAGTTTTGGTACACAGCCCACCATATATAGCAATGCATCTTTATATAAACCCAAAGAACACCACCTCTTTCACACCTCAGTCCTCAACTCATACATGCAAACAGCAGCTATAGAGCTTTAATCTAGCCAAGGCTTTGTTCATCTATCTGCATTTGCACCTGCACCTGTTCCATCATAATATCATAATATCCCCTCCCATTAATTAATTATTTTCCAATGCATTAACTATTAATTGCAATGGAATTAATAATTAAATGGGATCCATTATTAATTAAATGTGATATTTGAAGAGAAGAGGTGCAGGTGGCAAATGCAGACAAATGCAACCTTGATCTTAGCCATGCGTTATTACACCTTCATCTACCAAATTAAGGTATATTTTTTCCTAATTTTGAGATTAATTAATCACTCATTAACCACTTTTCTCACAGTGGTTACACGTTGATTGGAATTTGGGGAAAGCTAATCAATTTCATTATGATCTGAAAATTATATTTAAGATTTGAAACAGTGAAACTCCATGTATTCTTGAATTGAATCGGTCAAAATTAATTTTATTCATACCGGTATAATTTCTCATTTAAAAGTTGAAAATATTAAACCACTCGCCAAATAATTGAGAATTAAAAATAAATACACTGTTAATAAATTTCAGATTACTCCTTTTTTTTCTCTCTTGTTAGAATTACCAAAAAAACAATACCAACAAACCTATGCTGCGGCTAACAAGAACTTCTTTGATGATTGTCTTCTCTTGGATTGACTTGAGATGATTTGTCGATTGTAAATATTCATTGTTTTAGCATTTTAATAAAATTATCTTTGAATCGAACATTCACCACCGCATATAAGCCATTCAAATTTCGTGGTGAGATGCGCACATATCTCATATATGATGACAATGGGATGGATATAGGATGGATATGGGGCGGGTAAGTACTATTTATAACCGCACCTGTAAATTTACTGGTAATTTATATCCGCATCCATGTGGAGCAGGTAAAAAAAGAATAATTATATCCGTGGATTATCCACGGATTACCCGCGAATACCAACAAATTTGGTTGAATTTCAAATTTCAATCAAATTAATATATTCAAAAAATCAATTTAATTTATTAACAATACCACACAATAATACGATACACTAATCCAACATGATAATTCATAATAATCCAACAAAGAAATAATAATTCATAAGAAAAAAAATTAATAAAAAAAAATAACGATTCCGGTTTGCAATTTAACATCCCTATTAATTTTTTATGAAAAGTAAGATTTTCTCCAATTTAGTTATGGACTGTAGAAGCTGCATGGTAAAAAAAAATACTTAACATAAATATAATAAAAAAGAGAATTATTTATTAATTTATTAATAAGATAACTTGAATTTATTTACAATCATCATTTGTCAGTGTCATGATAATAATCTAGACATTCGGCCCTAAACCATCATAAAAGTACCTTATTGTGGAGCGCGGTTTCTAGCCGGATGTGCAGAAAAATTAGAACAACGAGGAAATTGATTGGATACAATTGATGTCGAGGAACAAGACAACTTTGAAATTGTAGAGCAGCGAACCGGGTTGAAATTGGGAGCACCTTGATCCAATCACTTAGTTCCTATCTTGAGCAGCGAACCGGGTTGTGGTGAAAGAAATCATGTCTTGAGCAGCGGACCGGGTTGTGGTGAAAGAGAAAAACGATTCTCCAGTTGGTGAAGATTGAAAGAGGAGGAAAAGAGAACAATACGGTAACTAAGAGAGAGAATGAGAGGGTGGGTGGTTTTGTTGTTGTCTGTCTCCGTCCTAAACTAGTATCCAATCACTTAATTAATTATACATTAAAATATATTATATATATTGCGGATATTTAGTACAGGTATTGGAGCAAATAAACACTATTCATACCTATATTTATATCTGCACTTTGCGGGTGTGGGTATACCTATACCCGCAAAATATTCACAATGTACGGGTAATATCCATCTACAATTGCGAGTAATTATGGGTATTAAATAATTATCCATATTTGCGGGCGAATTTATCACCCCTACCGAAGTAAATGGAGGCTCATGGCGGTGGATGAGCTGAATTAAAAAGAAAAGAAAAGAAGTAGTAGTAAAAGAAAAAATATGCATTGACATTTGCCACTTATCATTATTATATTGGGCTGGACTCGTATATTGGGTTGTTTTGAGTCTGACTTGACAAGAGAATTAGGAAAATAAAGCCCAAACATGCATTGGGCTTTCAAATCAACCTGCCGCCTTCCTCTTTGATATTTATTTTCTACTTTTCCCTGAAAATATCCAGTAGCGTACAGCCTGTGTACCCTAACAATAACAGCATACGACGTCGTTGGAGGAAAAACGTATAAATAAACAAAAACCACCGTGAAGTTCTCTTTCTTTCGTCGTTTGCTCAGTCTCTCAAAAACCCTAGAAAAAAACAGAAAAAAGATGGGAGGCAAATGCCCGAGCAGGAAAGTGAAGAAGAGACGATTCTCTCACAAACAAGCTCGTCGCACCAAATTTGAACTCAAAGGTGACGACGCGGTGTATGATGAGCTGCAAAAGACCGAGGCGGCGAATAAACCGTTGCCGGTTGACGAGGATTTGCCCGGGATGGGCCAGTATTACTGCTTGCACTGCGAGTAAGTACATTAGTATAGTAGTTCTTTTTGGCTATGTTTTAGAAGTGAGTTTTTCTCTTTGGTTGTTTGTTAGGGTGTTGCTCGTTATCTGATTAGTTTTTTCCTTAATGTTTCAGCCGCTACTTTGCAAATATAACTGTGAGGGATGAGCACTTCAAGACTAAACGCCACAGGAAGCGGTAAGCTTTGTTGTTGATTGGTTATTTGAATTAGGTACTTTTTTGGGCGCTAGATTATAGATAAATGACTTGTGAGAATTTGTGGGATGCTGGTTTCTAGGCAACTATTTGTGTCTTCGTGTATAATACTTGAAGTGGCAAGTGCTAACTTTATGTTTTGAAAGGTTGTAAATGTGATATTAAAGTTCTGTGTGGAAATTGTTAACCTAATAGCAAAGTTTGGTTCTTTAGTTTTCTGTGAGGTGGTTGATTTATTAGCCATCTTTTGGTTTTGATGTCCTATTTGTTGCTAATTAAGAGATGAGAATCCTATTATATCACTCTTCAAGTCTGCACAAAGACACATTAGAGGTGTTGAATTAACTTGCTAGAGTTTGCCTACCTTTTAGTCTTGTACCTACTCAGTGAGGCCCTATTTCACTTCTACATCTCTATAACAAGCTCAATTTTCTGTTCTGCTCGTCAGTGCCATTGGTTTTCATTATCAACTATCTACCAGCTTCTTTATACATCTTTAAAACTCTGTTGATTCATTTTATACTTTTATTCTACTTTTTTTAATACCATGTTAAGTTGACCTGTGAACTCAGACTGCTCAGCTTAGGATACATACAACTTAGCTAGTGAAGCCTTCTTTGTTGTAGAAAGACTGTTTTTTTCAAGCTCATGAAGTTACAACTAAGCTGAGATTGACTCCCTTTAGCGCTAATTCAACCATGAAAGTATTTTTAAATAGTGGAGAGGATAACCTTTATAACATTTTGCTATTAAATGCAGAGTGAAGCTGATGATGGGTCCTGCACCACATACACAACTTGATGCAGATATGGCTGGTGGGATGGGTGCCCCAGATAATGGCCCTAAGCTTATGTCTATGTGAGCTTTGTATTTTTTTGTTTTCTTTTTTTATTTACATGTTTAGATGAGAAGCAGGTTAAAATGGGATTTCTAGTGCTGGAGAATATTTGGTGTTGTAACTTGTAAGAAAGGTCCTGTTACTGGATGTTGATTGTATTGTTCCAAGTAATGTTAATTGATTCTCTTTTTGATCCACCTTTTAACTTGTAAATATAATTTATTTGTTTATTTTGGTGGGTTTTCTCCTGTAGACGGTAAGTTTTGCGAACATGAATTTTAAGGAAGAAGAATGCGGTGGTGAATTTGGTGGTTTAATGCTATAGCGCAATCCGGTTCGTAACATTCATCATAGAATTGAGTGTGCCTTTCTTGTAACTTGACAATATTTTCTTGATTCCATATCGCTATGGTGGCTAGGATCACAAAAGATTAATGCCTTCTCTAAAGATATCTAGATATGGTGACAATAATGGTTATGTAGTCGGTTTGGATTGGTTGTGCATGATCATAACATGGAATTGCTTAGGTGTCTTGTATAGCTATTGTGTAACGTTATATATGCTGTATCTTCTTGGATCAGGGACTCGTGCAATTACGATGGGGCGGAATTTAAAGTTTTACTACAACTATGCGGTAATTTAAGCCAGATGGTTCTTGTGAACTCTTCACTCTAGGTAGGCTATACTGTTGGGATGATCTAAGCTAGATGGTGTTGGAATACTTAGTCATAGTCTTTTTATTTTTGGGTTGCTAAAAATAGTTGCAGCATAGGAATCATCGTTAGTATAACCTGTAAGTATTACTCATGGAATTTGCTGGTTAATAAAGTTTTCTTGACGTTATTTGGTTGTTTTGTTTCTTCTTACGACCCGTAAGTATCTATCGACTCTTTTGTATGTTGGAAGCTGTTAGATCTTAGGTCTTGTTCGCTACTAAGTGGATCATGGTTGTTCGGTTCCAGTCGTTCTTGATTATTGGAACCACGAGCGGGCAAGGGTCTATCATCTTTATCAATATTGAGCTGAACGTTTATATTGTTACTTCATTTCTTTCGGTCTTTGGCATTTAATGTTTGGTGCTTCTGCTTCTGCTTCTACTACATTGTTTTTTCACTGTTGGCCATTTCTGCGTAATCATGCATATACTTTTTGGTTGGTTGCTTTTGTTTTCAAATGAATGATGGATGCTGCATCCACTGTCAAGCTTAGAAGCACTAAAGCTTGACGACAGGCAATGATCCTTAAGGCTTTCCTTTTTTTATATATATTGTACAAAGCATGAGTTAGGTCAACTAAAAATGCTGAATTCAAGTTTATTTTCCACTGCTTTTTATGGGTAATAATTGCCAAGTGGAGAAGAATAGCATTATATCTTTCAGGTATTCTTGTCTCTCCTGTTGGTTTTTAGTATTTGTTTGTTGCAAGCTTAGGATCCAGACAAGAAACGGCAGTTGTAGTCAGTGCTTTGCAGAAATGTCATTTTTTTTAGCATCCTCTCCTCTTCTGGCAGGAAACTACTCTCGTCTCACCACATTAGATTTGAATGGATAGTTTTACTAGAGCATGGTTCTCTCTACTTTCTATACTCGAACTTGGAGTATAACTGTTAGTTTTATTTCGGTTCTTTATTAAGCAAGAGATTAGATAGGGAATGGTCCACACTCCCACACATGCACCAAAGAAAAAGATGGAAAAATGATCTCAAGCCCGTCATTTTCCAATGAGCAAATCCTAAAATTTTCTTTCACGCTTGTCTACCACCACCTCCTCTTATCCTCGTCCTTGAAGAAAAGTTGCAATGATTTTGTTTGATTTTTTTGCTAGATATTCTCCTAATTTAAACTAGATCTCGTTTAAATATTGTTAAATTTTAAAGGATGATGATTGTTTCTGCATTATTTTTTTCATTTTCAAAACTCGAATTCGAAATTTAGATTAAAATCTTGTTTGATTTTCAGTTAGTGTGTTTGCTGTTGCCCTGTCTCTTTCGCAAAACATATGCATGCACATGTGCAACCCACACCATGTGATGTTTGACGCTCAATAATGTTGTTCCCCACACGCCACATCACAAACAAAAGCAGATAATGCCCCTCACTTCAGGATCGGATGTGGTCATGTCAATTTGCCATGAATTGATCGCTTTAATGTTTGGATTGTGATGTGTAAATTACCCACCACGCTACCAATTTTAGTGTCCACATCAATGTTGTAAGACCTACCCGACCCGCCCGATCCGAGCAGAAAAACCCAAAACGAACCATCAACTTAGATCAATTGACACTTATAACGGTCTTAGTCAAATTTAAAAAATTAGTTAAAAGTAAAAAAAAAAAAACGGTCGAAAATCAGTCGCAAACTCGTTTGAATTTTCTGCTCGATGTCGATAGCATTTTGTAAATTTAAAGAATTTGTTTCATTTACACTTTCAACCTTTTGTAACTTTTTCTTCCCTTTATCAAAAATTACGTAAATTTGTTTAATCCAATTTTTTTCTATATTTTTGTTAGGTTAGTTTTTGGTTATACCCCTGTCGAACGTTAAAACCTTTAATCTTTTTGTATTAGTCACTCAATGTTCGGTCCAAATTTAACAACCTTAACCCATGTAACTCCACATCCTTTAGTTCGTTAATGGAATCCTACTATCTTCCATGGCAAAACCTGTTTTATCACATTACACAATCACTGTAAAAAAATATCCATGAAACATTTGCATGCATGATTCGATTGAGGAGAGAAGTTTTCAGACACATCTCGTTTTATTACACAAACACATTGCATCAAAATGTAGGGAACAAAATAGTTTCGGTACCTCTCTTTCTCAATTATTTCTCGAACAAAGTGACATCTTTAGTCTCTCTCTCTCTCTCACTCTCTCTCTCTGTCTCTCTCTCCAATTTCTCTGTAAACTGATGTGACTAAGGAAAATGCAACCAATAATCCATTTGAGATAAATAAATACATAAATTAGTGTAATACTAATATCTCAATCTTGTAGTAGTATTTTCTTGTCATTTTTCTCATTTAATCATAAAGATCCATTGGATTAGAGATTATATGGTAAAAGTGAAAAAATTTAGATAATACACAATGCTATAGTGCTATACTATACCAAAACATTGAAAATCAAAAACCAAAACCCAAAAAAATCATGAGGGTTGTATGGAATATATTCATCTTACTGGTAATGATGTTCTTTAAACTCATTCACTCCTCCTCGTCTTTGGGTCTAGTTGAGGAAGTCGAACCGGATGTCATTCCAATGACTTGGCTGTGTGTGAACCTTTGTAACTGTATCATCCGAGCGTAGCATCCGTCAGGGTAGTTCTTCAATAGATGTGAGTGGGATCCTTGTTCTGCTACTTTCCCATCATCGATAACAGCAATGACGTGTGCATTTCTTATTGTTGATAGGCGGTGAGCGACCACGATCGTGGTCTTTCCTGAGCAAGCACGGTCTAGAGCTTCCTGGACGGATCTCTCAGATTCTGCATCGAGTGCGCTTGTGGCTTCATCAAGTAGCATGAGCTCTGCCTTCCTTAGTAATGCTCTAGCTATGGCAATTCTTTGCTTCTGGCCACCGGATAACTGAACTCCCCTCTCTCCAACATATGTTTTATAACCCTCAGGTAATGAGGATACAAACTTGTGTGCATTGGCCAAAGTTGCAGCTTCGATGATTTCAGCTTCACTTGCAGATTCATGCCCATAGGCGATGTTTTCATAAATTGTAGTAGCGAAAAGGCAGGGCTCCTGAGGGACTAGTGCAATGTGCTTTCTTAGGGACTTGAGATTGTATTTCCGGATGTCTTTCCCGTCAATAGTGATCCTACCAGATGATGGATCATAGAATCGCTGAACAAGCGCAATGACTGAGCTCTTACCACACCCACTTGGACCCACAAGAGCAAGAGTTTTTCCAGCCCGTGCACGAAGATTGAGGTCTCGGAATATCGAGACATCAGGACGACTGGGATATGAGAAGTCCACATGTTTCAGTTCAACTTCTCCACGAAGGCGGTCAGGAACCGGGGTGGCATCAGGCTCATCAGGCTCAATTTCAGTTTTGCGGTCTAGTAGCTCAAAGACTGAGCGCATGGCTCGACCACCCTTGATGAAATCAGGGGCCAATGTCAAGGTTTCAGCTGCACCATTGGCAGAGACCATAAGGACCATGAAAACTCTGATTGTGTTTGAGAAGTCGGAGATTCCATGCTTCACAAGCCAGGATGCATACCAAAGACCAAGAGCATAGGACGCATAAAGTGAAAACTGAGCTACCCCAAATCCACTCCCAGCAATCTGACCCTTCCAGAAACACCGTCGTAAAGGAATTTCAAGATTGTTGGAGAAGAGGCCAACAATTTTTGCCTCTGAATTAAAGGCAGCAACAGTCCTTACATTGGCTATTGCCTCGCCAGCTAATTGTGTGGCTTTGGCATGGGAAGCTTCAAGGTCTCCCGAGAAACCAGTCATGAACATTTTCTGTTAAAAAGGTCAAAATGAAAAATTGTGAGGAAGATAAAACTTATTAGAGTTGCATATATATATATATATCAATGTTCTGCCTATTGATCATGAAGAACAGCAATTTATTATTTGCCGCTGACTTCCTAACAAACTTGCATATAACCAAGACCTGAATGATATCACAGAGTGGGACAGGTTGGAGAAACAAACCTGTAGAACCGTGGCTGCAACAACCAAAGGGAAGACGGCAACAAGGACAAGGGCAAGCCGCCACTGCAAAACAAACCCTGCGGTGCAAGCAACAAGCATTAGTGCTGTATTCTGTACAATCACAGAAATCCTGTCTCCAATGGCTGATCTGACATTGTTTGCATCAAGAGCCAATCTTGCTGAAATCCTAGCACTCTCATTTTCCTCCTGATCAAACCATGCCATCTCATTTTTCAGTACCGCTGCAAGCATTTTCTCCCTCACACGTTTTGTAAGATTTTCTCCCACGATATCCCAAAAGTAATGCTGCAGTGTGTTGAAGATCAGTGCAGCTGATGAGAGCCCAATTAGCAAATAGCAGTACTTTCCAATTTCTCTTATCATATAAGCATGGTCTGGACTGTAGTACACACTGAGGACCGCGCTGAGAACATACGCAAAGAAGGCACTAAGAGAGCCACAAATCACGGATCCTATAGAACCCACCAGAGCATAAACCCATTCAGGAGAATTCATCTTTGCAAGGCGCCAAAAAGAACTAGCCTGCTCCTTGAAAGCAAGTTTTTCAAGACGGTAACTTGGGTGTGCACCATCAAGGGAGAGACTAAAATCTGATGTAGAAAAGTCAGATAGCCTGCGAGAGTATGGTGACCGACCATATGAAGAATTGCGAGCAATTATTGGTGAGCTCACTGAATTCCGAGCACTAGATGGCCTGTTGAGGAAAACAATGGAGATTAAAACCAGCCACAAGCTATAATAACAAACAAGCTATTTACAGACGACAAAAGAAGCTTTACTATAGAAATTCAAAAACCAAAGTTGATGTAAGAAACCTTGCACTACTCTTTCTAGCATTGTTTAAAGCTGTCTCGTGCGCCATCTCTTGCATTCTGATGAGCTTGGCATAAACACCATTTTCAGCCTTAGAAATGAGCTCATCATGAGTTCCAATTTCACTAACACTGCCCTGCTGGAGTACTGCAACAATGTCGGCCTTGCGAATGGTGGACAGTCTATGGGCAATGACGAGAGTTGTTCTCCCAATCATAAATCTATCAAGAGCCTCTTGTACTAATTTTTCTGATTCAGAGTCCAACGCACTCGTTGCCTCGTCTAGGAGTAAGATTGCTGGGTTTTTCAGCATTGCTCTTGCTATAGCTATTCTCTGCTTCTGCCCTCCTGAGAGCTGCAGTCCTCTTTCACCAACCTGCCATTTTCAATAATATTTTTATAAGTTTTCTTTCTACCCCTCTTGTATTGGATTTCGGATAGTTTTCATGCGATCAGATGATCCGAAATGATTCATAATTCTGTGTTGAATTTTATTTCTTTTTTTAGGATGTAAATTTCAATTATGGTTTCTGGCTAAATCAAGAATTCTCCATTTTACATTACCGAACAAACCTCGAGTCATGCAAAAACTTAAGAGGAATTCTTTATTCTCCTAGGACTAAGAGCAACAAATATAATGAAAACTCCATGCTCTTCATTTTCATTAAAATATTGCCTTCTTCATATCGCCTGTTGTTTTTCCCCTCAAATTTTATCCTGCTGTTTATTCTGCACAGACATGCACATGCACTGTTGACCAAAGCATGTTACCTTCTTTTAAAAGTATCCATGACCAAAACGCATCCCCACATTGACTTCTTAAAAAAGAACTTAAATAAATTTAGGTTAAGTTTGTTGACCAAACAAAACCATTCAATCTTTAATACTCTATTATAATGTAGCAGCAATAATGTGCCATAAGAAAAGCTAACTAACTATGATACCCACAGGCCAAGATCTATCATTTCATTTCATTTTTTTCATTTTCTAGAATGACCAACTTTGCCCCACCACTCCTAACAGCAATAAATACAGTATCTTGCTCGGTGTATGATGATACTTAGTTAGTAAGGACATTAGTGATTATTGTTAAATATCGGAAGAAATCTTTTAATAGGACAAAAAAACTTTGTAGTCAATACTCTCAGGCTAATACAAGAAAATGCTTACCTGAGTGTCAAACCCGTCGGGTAGCTTGGTAATGAATGAATGGGCGTTGGCGACTCGGGCAGCCTCTTCGATCTCGACCTGATCTGCATCGGGCCTTCCTAACAGTATATTTTCTTTGATGGTGGTTGCGAAAAGGGCAGGTTCTTGGCTAACAAGCCCTATTTGTTGTCTCAACCATCTGAGCTTAAATGTCTTAATGTCATGCCCATCTAGCAGTACTTGTCCTGCACAAGTTTAATGCAATAATAGAGCACTTGCCCGTAAACATACAGCCCCACATGGACTAAAATGAACGCAGGAGGCAGATATTGCTTCGGTTGGCAGATGCACATTAACTTTGTCAAGAAAAAGAGTGACATTTTTTACAAATGAAGTTTTCCATTAATTGGCTTAGAATAAAAGTATAACACTGTTTACCTGAGTTGGGATCATAGAATCGCTCGATCAGGGAAACCACTGTGCTTTTACCGGAACCACTGCTGCCAACCAAAGCTATGGTCTTTCCAGCTGGGACATTAAGTGAAAAATCATTAAGAATCCGAACATCTGGCCTTGAGGGGTACGCGAAATCAACATTCTTGAGCTCTACAAGCCCGGTGACAGATTCCAATTCCAACCCAGATTCAGCATTTCGATCGATAGCTGGCTTATGGTCAATTATACGGAAAATTTTAGCAGCTGCAACTTTTGCTTTGGCAAATGCACCGATGCTAGGAGCAGATTGTCCTAAACCTCTGCCAAGCAAGCAAAGGAAAAACAGACAAAGATCAAAACCAATATTTAATTAGAGAAATGTACCAAAAACTGTTGAAAGTCATGAAGGGGAAGAGCATCACTTACAATCCTCCAATCATGACAGCAAACATAGTCGATATAGCTAGTCCTCCATTGGTGTAATGGTGCCTAACCAGATAACCACCATACCAGAGAAGAAGAGCATAGCAGCAGAATACAACAAAATAAGTTGCGCCTAACCCCATCCCCTTTGCGAATCCAGTCTTGTACCCAATCTTTTGAGCAACTCTCAATGATGATGAGTAGGCTTGTAATGCTCTAGATTCCCCCACGTAGGCCAGAACGATCCGAATTTGGACTATCGTCTGCGATGTTTTAGCTTCAAATGAGCAAATGCTAAAACAAAAAAAACCCAGAAAGCAAAATCCATACAAAGTTGCCTTCTTTTTACCTGCTCTACTGTGTTTCCTGCCTGTGACAAAGCCTCTTGGCTCTTGCCGGAGAGCTTGGATAATGTGGTGGCGTGAATCCCTCCAATTACAGCTATGAGTGGAACAACAGCAAGAGTGACCAGAGCTAATTGCCACACAGCAGTAAAACCCACCACAAATCCGGACACAAATGTGGCCATGTAGTGAATGAAATTGCCCAACTGCAGAAAAAGGCCAAAAACATTAAAAAAGAAAACATCTTTCTATGCAAACTGGCCTAACTAGCAACAACAACAAACACTGAAAAACAGAGTTCCTTCTTCTAATTTTTTTTTCTTCACCTTCTCACTAATGGCATCTTGGACCATCACTGCATCAGTATTAATGGCAGAAACAACATCCGAGGTTCGAACTTCAGTGTCGAAAAACTGAATGTCCTGATTCAAAGCTGCTTCTAAGTACTTAATCCTCATCCTTGTGGATTGCCTCTCTCCAGTCCACATCCAACATGATATCTCTGCAATCAAAAAAGATTCAAACTTTAGCTCTTCGAAATTGCATTATTGACATAACCAAATATAGGAAGAAAAGAAGAACTCAAAACCCAAGAAACTATAACTGCTTCCTTTGTTTCGAAAAACCGAAAACAACCAACCTGCCCATGAAGATGCCCAAATTGCAGCACCAACAATCAGAAAGTAAAATGCATACTGCAAATTCAAAAAGACACAAACTTTATTACTCAAATTCATTGGAAATTCAAAACCAAACTGTCAAACTTTAGCATTTTCATTTCTCTGTGTTGGTTTACCTTCAAAACTTCTTGCATCATTTTGTCCATGTTATTGGCATTAGACCCAAAAGAGTTAACAAGATCAGCAAAGAAACGAAGGAAGAGAGGCAGAGCACAGCCATGTACTAATGCACCAATAGACCCAATTCCCATCAGAACATAATCCAATCCATCAGCAAATCGAAACAACTCACCGAACCCAACTGCCACAACTTCTCCTGGCTTCTCCCCACTGGTAATAACACTACTACTTCCATCACCACCACCAGCATCTTTCTTAGTCTCATTGCTCTCCATTTCTCTGGTTTCCACCACACTTTCTTGACTACTATGACTCTTTTCTTGATTTGTGTCTGTCAATGAAGAAGAGTTGGTATTTAAAGAGTGGGGAGGGAGAGGTGGAGGAGAAGTTTCAGAAACTACAAGCTCAAGGCCTTGCATTTCTGACCATTTCCAGTGCTCAATCGTCTTTATCTCTTCAGACTCTTGTGACATTTGAGAGAAATTCTCTCTTTGGTTTACCTTACCTATTTATTACTAATAATAAAAGCTTTTATTCCAACCAAAAAAATAAAAATAAAAATAAAACCCACCACCACCACGCCACACCACACCACCCTTCTCTGCTCTCTCTCTCCCTCTCCTCCTTTTGTAACCTCACTCCATCTGGCTTTTTTCAGCTCATGTTTCTTTCTCTCTTTCTTTTTCCTCTCTCCTCCCTTTTTTAATCCTTTTCTTGCCACTTCTTTTTCATTTTTTAACTTGGAGTAACGCTAATTAATCAGTATTACTATACAATAAAAATGTAGTTGTGAAACTAAAAATATTCTTTACACTCCCACTATTTTCTTTTGGTATAAGATTTTTTTCGTTCGAGTATTATTAAGTTTTAAGAAAAATGATAGTTTAAATATGAAAATTTTGACGGACTTAAATCGGTCCATATTTTACGCATTGAAAAAGAATAAAATTAAGAACTCTCCTCTAAATTAAGGAGAAGGATAAGAGAAGTTACATCTAAACAAACAAACAATGTTTAAGGAGAAAAATAGTAGGAAAATAATCTAATTATAATATTAATTAAACTAAACATCATGTGGTGGTGGTTTGACTGATTTTTAAGTGAGTAAAGGAATGAGGTTTGGCAAAAACATAAGAAAGTGACAGTTGATGAGAAGGATTTTTCAATTTTGCACCCGACAGACAACACTGTGTTCTTTTGACTTTCTACACAGTCACTTTGCTGCTTCCTTGTTTTTGGTTTCCAGTAGTTTTTACTTTTTACCCCACTTCTTTTATTACCGTTGCTTTCTTCTTGTCCAAGCTATGACAGTAAAAAGGTTAAAAAGAAAAGCCAAAACAAAAAACTTATCCAAGAAAATTTCCGAAATTCTCTCTCCCCGTCTCTGCCCTTTAAATCCGGCGCCCTTTATTGCTATCAGTATATATTTTTATGCAAGGCGTTAGACTTGTTATGTTCGTCGGTTATCATAATCATAATAGTAAAAAAAAAAAGTACAAGAAACTCGGTTCATTTTAATTCAAGTTTCGAATTCAAGTTTAGAGTAAGGAACATGTTACATTAAATTATAGCGTTTCGATTCTTAAAAAAACACTCAAAATGATAGAAAATTTTACAAAATTCTCAATCATTTTCATAATTACATGTGACACATAGTTTATTGGTTGTCTGACAGTGATAGTATTTTAAAGTAAATATTATCAATGAATATATAGTTTATTGGTTGTCTGACTAGGTTCGAAACCCACGTCCGCCTATAAAAAAAATATTGGATGGATCATATATAGCAAAGACTGTTTTTTGTAGAGAATAAATTATGAATTTCATTTACTTTACCTACAATAAAATAATAATCATAGTGATTGTAAAGTGTAAACACTAGCTAGATTTGTCAAAGACAACCTACTCCAAATTTATCACTCCAACATTCTGGTACAAATTACAATAAAACAAAAATCCTAAAATTGGACTCAACTCAACTTTAATTAATTAATTACCTTAAAATAAAATAAGAATCCAAGAAATTGACAATCAGCACATCTTGATTCTTTAAAATACTAACTTTAATCATACTTTTGGAATTGTATAAATAATTAGGCTTTAAAATACAGCAAAGGGGGACTGACGAATCTGACACTCAATTTCATTTATGTGTTTCATCAAAAAAAAAAGGTGCATGTAAACTAAATTAAAGATCCTAAAGTTTCCAAATAAAATCACTTTGATCCTTATAGTTTTAAAATATGTAACATAAATCATAGTTTTTTAAAAGTTGTAATTTTGATCTTTATATTATATTGTATTTTAAACTTTATACTCGAGTAAAATTAACTAAATAAACCCTCCATTGGAATGTTTTTGTCATTTTGTACCATGCATATGTACTCACGGAAAATTAATTTACTAGACCTTTCAGGCTGATGCGGTCCTTAAGTGATGACGTTGTTTTTTTTATTTCACTTTTTTTATTATATTTTTATATATTCCGTAAGTTTTCTATACTCTAATGAGATTTGAGTATTTTTCAATACTCAATATATAATAATTAATCTCTTTTGACAATCAAATGACATGTCACATGTGTGTGTAGGCTGAGACTGTACCAGGTGAGAATTCCATTCGTAGACATGAAAGGAAAGGGTGGCGTAAAAAGATTAAAGAAGTAAAATCCAAGAGATATGATCGATGACCACCACCACATGATCGATGCACTATATATATATATATATGGGTATTATTGGATGTTGCCTCACTGACTTGTAGAAATGTTCAAACTGACATTGCCTAACTTCGGTTTTTGGTGTGTTTCGTTCGTCTTTGTCCTTATAAAAACATTTAGGTCACTGAGGTCATGTTCATGGATACAACAGCATCCTTTGCTCTGCACTTTCCTATTATATCTTTGACCATACTGTATATGTGTAATTAATGATCTCCACCATCCCCCAATCCTTGAAGTCCATTCAATATGGAGTATCAACTTTTATATATTTCTGTAGTATAGGTGTTATAAGGTCGTTGGAAATTAGTTGCAAAGTTAGGGATGGTAGGTGATCAAACTTCTATAATATAAAGTCCTTTAAGTTTTATGAACAGAACTTCCACTCTAAAAGTTAAAGTTAAATCAATGAATTAGCGTAATAAACTAATACACAACCATATATGCTGACGAAGAAGTATCAGTATGATTCGATTTCAAGTTCTAATTTATTTTTGAAGAATAAAAGAAGCAAAATTACAAGAGAGTTTGCGGAAGTTAAAATTAGTACTCATTTTTTTTCTTCACAAAATAGCAAATAATTAAAGATTCAAAATGTCCACTCAAACAAATTGCTAATACTCATAAGTAGAAGTGGCGCATGTGGACTCATTATGCCATTCCATTGTCTTTGTTGTGGTTAAGTGTGCAATATTAATTTTATAAGTATAATCTTAATTATAAATAAGATTAGGCAGCCTTAATTTATAAGTTATGATGATTTTTGTGGACTGTGGAATGTGAATACAAAAAGTGTGCGGCCACATGATTCTGACTCCGGTAACTTGTCTTCCTAACAGTTCTACATCTTTGATGATGGTGCATTATTATACCGAAGCTTCAAATCCGATCTTGAGCAACGAGAAGTATGATAACAAAAGACAGATGATTTATGATTTGAGATATGGTAGGGCAATTGAACGATCATTATTCATCTTCCCGCGCTTAATTGCTACTATTAAAATACGTAGCTAGAAGAGTGGAATTAGTCTCTTGGGTCCCTATTCTAAAATCGACTTTGCTAACACAAGAAATCCCTAAACAATTACGTGGAGTCATTTATATTTTATAGGACCCTCAATTACTCTTTTGTGACCATTTTGGTTCACACCTTTTTATCTTCTTGGACCCTATTCTAAACCCTCTATACTTCATATATGTTGTGCCCTATAATTAACTCATGCATGCCACAAAATACGGAATTTTTTGGGATCAAATAGTGAATTATCTGGTTTTTTTAATATACGTGTCACAAAGTCAAACATCATAAAAAAAACCCCGGAGGGAATATCAAAATTGCAATTTTTAGAAAAAAACTAAAGTTGGTATTATGATTTTTAAAAATTTAGGGACTAAATTAAAAATAATAGTTATAATTATAAGGTTTATTAAATCTTTGTCTATTTTTTTTTAAAAGGAATTAAAGATGAAACCTTTTGTCTATCTGAAAATAGCAAAAGAATATTTAGAAAAAAGAAAAAGGAAAGGTTTGTAATATAAGTGATGCAGTTAGGAGTTACATATGGAATTGTGTGATGACGTGATAAAAAATGAGGATATAAGTTCACGTGGGCTTTCTTACACCGGTCATGTTTTATGAACGATTTAAATTTAAGTTCGAATCTCTACTGTTTATTCCGTTTGAAATATAGTTAATTGATTTGAAAAATCAATCTCCCACATCGATCCATACGGTTAGGCTTTTGATCCTAAAGCAGATATTATTCTATGAGCACTTGATTAGTTGTTATGGTGGAAATCCAATTGGAAGTATCAAGAAAAGTGTTTCTTTTTAACAAAAGAAAAGAGAAAAGACAGGTATCCTTAACGGTAGCAATCGTTTGATTATAATTCAATTAGTAAGTGGTTTCCACTGCATTTTGATCCATGCTTAACCATTATTTTACAGAAATTAAATGAGCAAGACATGTGGCATTAAGAATCTTCTTCAACAAAACTTATATTATACTCCCTAATTAAAGAAAAGATTCAATTTCAATTGATTTGCTGCCAATTTCCGTACATTCACAACTGTGTGTCCATTAACTAACGTTTTTGGAAATATTTTTTCAAACAATTTGGTTCGGCCACAGCGAATAAAGTTAATAAAATTGTAGCATAGCTGGTTAGTGTATCCTCTTTTTACGAGCTGAATCATTTGTATTAACTCTAATGATAATTAACAATATACTAACGAGTTTGGTTCTAGATTAATATTGATTGACCTGTGAGTTATTAAAAATTGAAAAATAAAGTAAAATAAAGAATGGCCTAAAGCAGCACTTTGTAGGGGTTGGGGGTGGGGTAGATGAAAAGTTGACCTTCATGGCTGGGTGCCAAATGACAAAAGAATTGGCGATATGTTGTACAATGATAAATGATTGTATTTTCCATTTGTAGGAATAGAAGTTGGTATATATGGCTCCCATGTGTGCATGTCAGTGACCATATGCATTTGTACACTTTGGAGTAACCACTTAGGTACCTTCCATGCTTAGGGCCCATACCATTTTTGTCCTTCTCACCCTTTTCCTTTTCTTTTTTTTCCTAAAAAACAAAAAAAACAATACACCAATAACTCACACTTAGTGTCAATAGAGCAGGTAGTACATTAGAATTAGTAAAATTTGAGTTCGAATCTAATAACTTTTATCTATAATTTTTTTTTTATTGTTGTTGGTAAAGAATTAAGAGACCACAGTTTCAATCCTTGTTAATCCATAAAGAATAAAAACTTTTAACAAGTGTCGAGTCACGATTGGGTAGATTTTTACTTTTAATTTTAATTTTAAAATTATGATCATTTAAAAGAATATGCTATAAGTCTATGATCACTTTTGTTTTTTGAGTTTTTCTTTTTGTCAAATCATCACACGCAACCCAATTTTGATTGTACGGTATAAGATGGGCCATGCGATTAGCTGGAAGTGGGCCTATGATCTAAGCTGTGTGCAACCATAAATTCGGAAATTATTGCCCTTCTTCTTCATTTTTTTTTTTTTATATTTACTTTTTTGGAAAACAAATGGGTTTAGCTTTTTCTTAGAGAAAAGTGACTCAAGAGTCAAGACCGGATTCAATCTTTGTCCTAACTCCTAATCGGATTTGACAATCAGGTTGGATTAATCAACGTCCGTGATTTAACCATAAATAATAGTTTATTAATCAAATTTAAGTCGCTTCATGCTTTTTTCTCCTTTTCCTTAATAAAACAGGATTTCCTTATTTTATTCATTTCATTCATATATTAGTACCTAATTTTGCTTTTTGTTTAAAATAGCTAATTTGTTGAACTATCGGGATCTTTTATATTAAAAAGGAAAAAAAACTTGATTTTCTTACGCGGAATGTTCTTGCGACAAATACTATTAAGAGAGGCTTTATTTGCTGTAGTTTTTTCCCTGGTTGTATATTCTCTCAACTAAGATTAATATCGTTCGAACATTATCGGACTCTAAAAATAGGGATTCTTTGATGAGTATCGAATCCGTAAAAAATAAATTCAGCTTATCATTAACTACAAAGATTTGCAAATAATAATAAGAGGTTCGATCCACATAGAATGAGTAGGCTTAAAACAAGACGAAGACCATATGAAAACATTAATATCCAATTGGGGGGGGGGGGTTCGGGGTTGGGGCGTTTTATAAGAACTAATTGATAAAATGAAATGCAATCAAAGCAGTAAATAAACAAGTAACGAATGAAATCAAAAGATGAGAAAATTCTCAGTAAAGACATACTGAAGGTTATAATTCACATGTATTGATCATTGATGCAAATATGTTTAAAACTGAGTTTCATAGGGTGACTATGGAAGTCATGTTCACTTTAACTTCCTACCCTCATCCTAATCAAGTTACTTAAGGAGACCCTCTATTAAAAACCATAATATTTTAGTAATCTTAAAGTTCACTTATAGAATTTAACTAGTTGATTGATAAAAATAGGAAGAGATCGTCCCTAGACCTAGGGAAGAGACCTCTCGCCCCTATAAACCCAACGGATTCCTTCTAACAATATAGACCCAAAGTTATTAGGAAAAGTTATAATTATTCAGATTTAAAACTTAAGTTGATAAATCTTAAATCAAACAAGAATAAATTGACAAGAAATCAAAAAGAGAAGAAATATGAAATTCATAATTGATTATATTTTACTTAGTTAGAGAAAAATAAAATAAAATAAAATAAAATAAAATAAAATAAAATAAAATAAAAATAATTGTACAAAATTGAAAATCTCCTCGTTTCAATAAAGAAAATGAGGAGAGCAGAAAAACAATGGACAGAACATGAGAGGAGAATAAGAGACTCCTTTCTCCTCCCAACTCTCCTCTCTATATAATCTAAAAAACTAGCTAAGATTGTTCTTATCTCTTAAAGTTCTAGATAAAGTACAAAACTGCTTGTCCTCATCTCTTATAAAGCTTTACTAAAGTAAAACTCTACTGGACCTCTAGATACAGTTGTGCAAATGCAGGCTTTCTAGCTTGTAGCCCAGGCCCACTGTATTGACTCCATCCGTGCTGAAACCGACCTAGGTCTAGGAAAGAGGCTTTCAGCGACTCTCTCCTACGCCTGGGAGCGGGGTCACATTGTGCTACTGTTGGAGCGATGATCTCCTAGGTCTATGGAAGAGACTTCCAGCGACTCTCTCCTAGGCCTAGGAGCGGAGTCACATTGCGCTGCTGTTGGAGCGATGATCTCCTAGGTCTAGAGAAGAGACCACTTGCACTGATGTTGAGCTCTTTGATCCACTTTTTTTCTTTTTGCTCTATTTTCTTCTTCATTAATTTTTTTATCTAGTTTTTACAAAAAACGAAGAGAATACACCAAATATCAGTAGTATCATCATCTAAAAAGGGTAAAATAGATGATGAATTTATACAAATTGAACATCCAATTACTTTTTCAGTATAATTTGCTCTATTCTTGAAACTTGAACTGAAAAGTAAACAAATTATTTTCACTTGATCACGCTGTTTTTTATATAAAAATTTGCTTATTAAAAACATGCATATAAAACATGTTGTCAATTTGATGTGTGTTATATTTGGAAAAAAAGGACATATGTATATTGATCGTACAATTTTAATGTGACGAAACAAAGGGACAATGTGCTCATGTGAGGTACTGTGCCTTTGCTCCAAAAGGCTATCTGAATTTTCCAAAGGCAAGAAAATGGGACAGCATATATAAAAGTATTAGCAGAAAAATCTAAGAGTTTAGCCAATTTTGTGTAATTTTTTTTCTTCTAATTAGAGAGTAATTCCTGCTCCGAATGTTGTACAGCAGTTAATAAGTGTATGTCATCGGGTATGTCATGAATTCGATTCATACTAAGATTTTTTCTTAGTATAATAAAACAACTAAACAAATGAGTAATTCTTAATTTTTATGGTAATTGTAAAAAATATAAAAATGAATGAGTGGTGGAGGAACGAACTTTAAACATATAGGCATCGCATCTTATGTCAAAATCTCACACCAGGAAAAGGATGAGAAAGAAAAATGTCCACTAAAAGATTGAACCTCTAATTGGACCCATTTATCTCCCTACCCCTCCTTATAAATCAACTTTATACCTAACGATTTTGTTCATGAAACAGGCCATGTCTCCTTTTTCCCCCTTACAATTAAATTAACCTTTAAATTATAGTTCTTTAATGGATCTTTTTTCCTCCATAAAAATTGGGTATTTTGATGTTAGGTTTACTTATTACTAGTGCAAGCTTGTGTGGAGACAAGAAGTTGGTAAAAGGAATGATGATAATTTCGCGTGGAATGCAAAATGGAACAAAAAAGTTCGTTTAATAATTGGTAACAAATTTGTTCATCATCAATTTAGATTTCATGTTTGAATTTAAAGAATGATACAAATCACGCTGAGAGAATCATTATCTTTAAGATTCCTGATGTTTGAACGAGAACAGTTTTATATTGTAATTGATACTCGAGAAGACTGAAATAGGAAAAATTCTTTGAACACTTAGTAACTTGTAAAAATTACATTAGTTGTCTTGCTTGTATTAAAAGTATCAATCAATATAAATTCAAGCTCAAATTCGAATCTAACTTTTACGTCCAAAAAAGAAAAAAAACTAGTAAAAAATTTAATATATTTTTTTTGTCTCCTCAATTTTGATGATTTCCGGTTTTACAAGGAATAGGGTTGGTGAGATGAACACTTCCTAGTTCCTACTTATTAGACGGTCTTAAATGTTACTAGTACCTAAATGATGGCTAAATTTATAGCTAGGTAGAGTGGTCAGTGGTGCATAATTCATTTGACTAGTGTGGTGCATGGACCATGGGTAGGTAGTAGTAGTAGCTAAGTACACACTACTAGCCCAACCCAACCCCCTTTACAGGCCCAATACCCTTCAAATAATTTGAAACTGGACTCAATAAATTCAAAATTGGAAGTACGTTTCATTTTCAACAGAATTCAAGTTCAGTAAAAATAAATATTTCAACAAAAACATCCAAAGCTTTTTTTGAATGGAAAAATGAGGGAGGAGGGAGGAGAAGAACACCATACAAAAAACAAAAGCAGGTGAATAATTAGAAAAAAATGGCAGCTTGTGCAAAGAAACATTTTTTTGTGAAACTAAAACATGCACTTTAAAAAGTGCAAAAGACAAAGGAGAGAAGTCTGTCTGCATATTGCATGCCTTCTGCAAAATTCCTGCTTCTCAAAATCCTGATGGGTTTTTATGCAAAATGTCAGATCATAACGAAAAAGCTGAGGCTACCTACGAATCCAAACGGGTGGTCTTGCAAATTCCATTACATGACAGTAGAGTACCAAGAACATAGGTAGACATTAGGGGACATTTCACTGGCCACATAGCATTTTGTAGGCCGCACACTCTTGTCCCCCTACTTTGGTACCTTCCTTGCAATAGTCAGTATTTGAAGGTTAAAAATGAGTTTACTTTTTTGCCTTTAAGAAATGAAATAGTATTTGAAACAAAGGGTTCATAAGGAAAAAAAGACCATATAATTAGTTTGAGCGATCCATCTAAACACGCAGAGACGAACACTAGGATCACCTTATAATTATTCATTGTTTTGACTTTTCTTTCTGCTCGATAGCATAATCATTGGTGGTTTTACATGTTGGATCGGACTTTTTCAATCAATTCTCTTCTCAAAATCTTTCCTGAAGCTGACTTGGGGACACTGCTTACAAATGTTACAGGGAGCAACCTGTTACAGGTCAGGCCACAGAATTAATCAACTTTTTCAATCAAAGTTCAAGTATGTGGTGTGAGGTGAATGTTAGCAGATGTTTTAAGTTACCTGTTCTGCAATAAATTTCTGGACTTCTTTTTCATTGAGTGAACTGCTACTCGAGCTCGAGCGAACAACGAAAGCAATTGGGACCTCACCCGCTTTGGCATCAGGAAATCTTGAAAACGGGAAACTTGTATCAGAAAATTTATACTACAAATCAAGAAACAAGAGTTATCAAGAAAAGTCACATCACTCTTGCTTACGGAATCACAACAGCATCTAATATTTCAGAATGGGAAAGCAATAGCCCTTCAAGTTCTGCTGGTGCCACCTACATATATAACCACACAAGTTCATACACAAAACAATTGATTAATCAAGATTCAAGAAATTAGTAATTACTTTGGATTATTGTTACAAATACCTGAAAAGCATAGCACTTGATCAACTCTTTGATCCTGTCAACCACAAATAACTGTCCTTGTTCATCAAAGTATCCAAGATCACCAGTGTGCAGCCAGCCTTGTTCATCTATAGTTAACTTGGTAGCCTCTGGATTGTTCAAATAACCTGAAAACCATGAAATCAAATCAGAAAGGATCTTTTCCCTGCATTAACGGTTGCCTACTAGTGGCAAAGTACCAACCGAGTCTCGAATTCGAGTCTCGTCTCTCCCTATCAAATAAAGAAATTAATAGACCATATCATAGAATGTTAAGACTTCAGAGACAGAACATGAACTTGCAAGAACATTTGGAATAAGATTGAAAATAATTCATACCTTGCACTATAGTTGGCCCTCTAAGACATATTTCTCCATGTTGATTAGGAGGGAGAGGCTTGAAGTTGATGTGTTGTCTACACTTATTATTTGGGATTCAAATCCTGGAAGAAGGGTCCTGTTGAACCAGATATAGGTACCCCATTTACTCCCCTGACATCCTCTTGTGTTGCACCTCCACAAGTTTCAGTCATTTCATATCCCTGTCACACATTAATCATCCACTCCAAGAAATTACAGCCAACAAAACAAACACTATAGGTTTTAATTAGATACTAGTTCAATGTTATGATCATCAAAAGTAACATTAACTTAAAATTTAATTCTCCATTCTTAAGTATCATGAAATTAGGAGGGATGATTTCTATTTTTTCATGAAATTGGAACTCGAGAAATCACTACACCCTCGGATTATGCAATTTTTGCTTCCCTAGTACCTCTAAGTGACAGGAGTGTGCAAGTCTAGCCGAGCTAGAACTAGGCCGAGAAAGCAAGCCCAAATTCACTTTTAGAGCCGAGCCCAACTTGTATGGTATTTGACCGAATAGCTTGACCATCTAATTTCAGGAAGGGAAAAAAAAAAAAAACATCTCCTTCTTCGCCGGCCGGACTATATCAAATTATCAAAATTTACCTGATAAATCCGAACCTGGGGCAGATTCCTACCGCACTCCTCCATCACATCTTCCCCTAGCGGCGCGGTTCCGGACCCAATTTCTCTCAAAGACGAAAAATCGAACTTCTCAGGCAAGCTTCTCCCTTTCGCCAGCGCAATCACCACCGGCGGCACCACATACAAATGCGTCACTCTGTACTTCTCCACACTCATCAGCACCTTCTCCAATTCAAACTTCTCCATCGACACTACCACATTCCCTCTCCTCAACTGCGAAATCAGCAACACCCCCAGCCCAAACATGTGAAACATGAGCAAGAAACAGAGGAACACGTTCTTGGGTTCTCCGTACCTTTCCTGATCCGCCGTCGCCATCATCGATGCGGCGATGAAGTGTCAAGATCACACCTTTACTAGTCCCAGTTGTCCCCGACGAGTATAAAATCGCCGCCGTGTCTTTCTGATTCACATGATTTATCGGTAATTCTAGGATGGGATTTATCGGTAATATAGCTGGTGTTACATAAGGCGGTTGAATAATATTATTTTTGTGAGAATTAAGAGATCAGCTAACATTGTTACCGAATAATCCTAGGATGGGATTTTTCATGCTCCTGAGTCCTGACCCTCTGGCTATTTTTTGATTGAGGAATATTTTTGTATATTTAGTTTCTTATTTTCAATGAACATAATGGATTTTGCTGTAAAAAACATACAGTTAAAAGAAACGGTTTAGTTCTGATTTCTCACCGACCAAAACATTAGCAGTACTCCAACCGTTTTTTAATCCGATTCCCCGCCACGCGCTCTCCCCCTCTCCTCTTCTTTGTGCACATCGTTACGCGTGTCGTCAAAAATCTCCCTCCACTCCTTTCCTTTCCTTTCCCCTCTCCGTCCCTTTTTCTTCTCCAGATTCCCTATTCCCTCCTCTATTACAGCGGAATCTTTTCCTTCCCTCCTCCTTTCTTTACCTCTTTCAATGGCAGAAACCTCCATTCTATTACTCTCACCCTTCTCTTCCCTTCCCTCCATTTCCCTCCCAAGAGAATCCAATTCCTTCCTTTCCCCACCTTCCAAATTCGCAATTTCCCCTCCCCGATCTTCTTCTCGTTTCCTTCGCTTCACACCGAAATCTTCAGACTCCTCCTCCAACAACAACAACTTCGGCGATGACCCCCTCGGCTTCTTCCCCTGGTCCGATGCCCAAAACGGTACCGTTTCGCTCTCCCTCATTCCCACCGTTTTCCCTCTTAATTACACAATCATCCAACATTTTACTGAAATTCGATCGCTTTGTGTAGTTAATTTTAGTTATGAGTTATGACACATTGATTTTCCTAGGTAGTTGTTAGGATCAACTTGTTTCGTGTTCGAATTCAAATATAAATCCCATCTTGTTAAAAATCCCTAAGTTGAATTGGGATTTTTGTTGTTGTTGCAGCTATTGAATGGGTTCAGGAAGAGAGGGTGACCCTTTTCACTTCTGATGGGCTCGTTCAGATTGGAGGTTCTGTGGTTCCTCGAATTGTCAGCTCTTCAGATGTAAATGCCCATTTTTGTTTTGCCAATGCATTTCTCTTCCTAATTTAGTGTTTGCTGGAAACAAAGTTTATGTAAATTGAGATGGACTATGTGCTTGTTAACAGAGAAAGCAGGGGAGATCGAAGACGTGGCAGAGATTTCAGCGTTTTCAAGAGAGTGATTACATGGATCCTAATCAAGGATTGTGCTTGGGTGCACTTTTTGATATTGCTGCAACAAATGTAAGCATTTATTATGCTGTTTTTTCAGGCTGGTTTGATTGGCTTTCTAACGTCATGTATGGGATGTGCTTGGTTTTAGGGACTTGATACGGGTAGAAAGCTGTGTATATTTGGATTCTGCCGTTCAATCGAGATGCTGAGTGATGTTGTGGAAGACACTGTTTTGGAGCACGGCGGGGAGGTATGCCATATCATACTGTTGACAATATTAACTCTCATTTTGATGCCTTCAACATGTTAAAGAGCTATCTTAGTTTAGTACCAGTAGTGTTAGTTAAATCTAGTGGGTCTGCAAATCATAATGAAGATAAGAATGAGTGAGAGTTAAAGGCATCTCGTGGTTGGTTGAGCCATGCGTTTCCAGCACTCAATACTTTTGTAAAGAATGTTACATGTATTGACTAGTAAACCTATCTTGGATTGGTTTTACTTTGACCCACGTTCATGTGGGTAGACAGAGGAAGGTTGCTTTTGTACTTTTTAGGATGAACTTAACTGGAAGTCTGGAACTTGGCAGAAAGAATGACAACCAGTGTTGTATTGATATCAGGCTCAAGTCCCAATTTTCCAAGATAGAGTCCTTTTTTCTTGAAATGAAGGACATTAGATCAAGTATCATGTTAATTACCTTTGCTAGTTCTAGTGGGTTCAGTGGTCAACTGAAGGTTTGAGGGCAACTACAGGGTATAATCGAAGCCTTGGTTAAATTTTTGGATTAGTTACACCATTCAAGTTGAACTTTGATGCAACTGGTAAAAGAGATATTTTAGACTATTTCACTCTTGTGCAACATTTTCTCTTTTGTAAAGCAGTATAATCTACCTCATTACACATTATTACCTCATTTTGGGTTTCAAAGTATGAGTCCAGTTGTATATCATATTTGGCCGAAAAAGCATGGGACAGGTTGGTTCTTACCTTCTTTGGGCTCCATGGACCAAGATCTGCTTTCATTATATGGGCAATATCGTTGTACTTTAGTAGATCAGAAGTAAGAGAGGCTGAGTGAGGTTAAACGCCCCAATGGTTCCGGTGATGAGTATAACTTTTTTTTAAGAAAGAAGTTTAGTCCTTGTGGTAATACCTGGTGAAGCTGACGATAAGAGCTAACTAGGACAGGGAATAGTACAGGAGTTAATAAGGTGCTGTCAGGAAAGCCCTATCTAGTGTAGGAGCACACAACACTAGTTAGGGCCGTCCCTTCATTCTATGCTGACCTCGGCCCATGGCTGGCTTTCAGGGAAGTCCTTTTCCACCGAGCTCACGGCGCGGCTAGCCTGCCAGCTGAAATTTTCCGCTTTGGTGCTTGCCTAAACTAAAGAATAGCGCTTCTAAACTATACTGAAGAACTATTCTTATCGAGGATTATCCTCCCGTTATAGTTGTAACTTTTGTCCCCTCTCCTTAACAGTGTTGCTTGTTGCAGTCCTTGCTCCCTTAAATAGTTGTTGTATTGGGATTCATTTTATAGCATCTGAATATTTGGAGCTTTTGTTTGTGGATTAGCCGCAATCTGAGGGTCCAGAATTCATTTTTTCAGGTTGTGACTTCCGAGAAAGCAACCAAAGGTGGTTTGCACGAGAAGCTTATAATGACAGTGGCGGTGCCATATCTATGGGGGGTTCCTCCTGCTTCTGAAACACTTCGTCTTGCTGTTCGGAGCGGTGGAGGGATCGTCGAGAAGGTTTCTTGGCAATGGGATTTCTTGTAAATATAATAATAATGTGACATCCTTCTAACCATCTTCTGTGCATTCTGTACATAAAATTGTTACTGTTCCATTGTACAAAACTCAACTGTTGTATGATCCTTATTCAAGGACAATTATAAATGTTAATATCTCATTGATTATAGCGGCTTGATTTTGTGTCCTGAGGTCTAAATTAATGAAAATTCAATTTAATTAATAAAAGATACGAGTATTATTATTATTATGAGTATCTTTTCAACGGGAAACTAATCCCGTATGGAAAAAGATGGAAAAAGAAAAAAACATTGTGCAAGGAAATTCGGAAATTGATAGGTAGCACACCTTTTGACCTTGAACACTCCACTAGAAAAGACATTCCTAGAAAATCCTTCCCATTTGCTTAATGACAACCTAGTTTTTAACTTTGTATCTTAAACAATGACTATAGCTGGCAAAACCCATTAGTCCAATCTTTAAGCCTGAGAAAGCAAACAAAATTGATGAAGAGGTCAATGCACATTTGCCTTAATTAATTACTGCATTTCTTGGAAAACAGAAACACACATCAACCAATGGAGGATTCCATAGTCCAAACATCGATGGGTTCCTTTTAAAATAAAATAAATTTACAAAAATTGATATACGTAAACATATTTATTTTTTAATTTTGAATTCTTTTAGCCATGAAATTTGGCGATATTCTTATAATGAAGTATAAAATTTCAAAGCTCTTCGCGAAGTATAATTAGGAAGTAAATATCTTGAGTGATTCGAGTGCCCTAATTTATAATGTTCACGACAATGACCAAAGTTGAATTTCTTCATTTTATGATTAATTGTCAATTTACTTTCTAAACACGCTTAATTTCCACCGTCCACGTTGCACAAGTCTTAATCTAATGGTGTAACCAATAATTGAGACATGGTTTCCACGTGGTATATTTCTTATAAATCCCATCATTATAGTTTCACATTTAACTCCATCAGTATTTCTGCCCTCATTAGGTAGAATAATTCTTATTCGCATTGAATGATTCATCGAGAAATAAAGTACTTCCAATAAGTATATTTTTTTCGTACGTAATTATTCAACATAATTATGATTTCACATCTGTATATATATAAAATAATATTCCCACTTTGCTGCCCAAATTGAAATCATAGTTTATAATTAAGGCCATAATCGGCAACAACACAACACCCAATTGGTCACCTCTCCCCACATGATTTATTTTATAAACATATAACAAAGTTCAAAGTGATACTAGCAGCTAGTCAAGCCTGTGATCTTATATTAATTTGGTGTGATGCCTTCATATTCCCTCTTATTATAATGTTTTTTTTATGCTTAATAATTAAATTTACCAGACATCAATCCTCATCCAAAACATCTACTGACACATACACTTGTTTAACAACACTGAGATTAGGATGAAGATGAACAAGTTATATTTTAAATCTTACATTTATGATGCCATCCATAAATATTTTCTTCTCCATGCCCAATGCCCATACTCATTTTTTTAGCCAAAAAAAAGCGAAAAATATGTCTGCTTACATCTAAAATAAAAATTAGCAAGTGAAAATGAAAATAAATTTTTTAAGGCTTGAGTATTTAATCGTTGATAAATAAAATATGATAACGCGCTCGTTTTTCTACAAATAGTTAATAACATATACTGTCATTTCCCAAAAATAAATGCACAAAGGAGACTTATGTACTGGTACTTTTAAAGAAATAAAAAGGTTGTTATTTCTAAAATCCTTAAAATCTTATGATTGTACTGAACGTCAGCATCTCCATGGATGATGCATACATCCATCGATGCATCAATAGATCAATAGTACACGACCTTTTCCTCTGTCTTGATTTCATCAAACGGAGAGAGATTACAAAAACTGGTAGTAGCAGCAGTAACTGTACTAGTGCTGCTAATTAGCTGCTTAATCTCCTCTAACCCATAATCTAATGGATTCATCTCTCCCCACAACCCATTAGAAATCGTCATCTTCTGATTCTGGTTCTGGTTTTCAGCTAATCCATTGTACAAACAATTACTTTGAAAAGCAATCTGTTCATCAGAACTAGAGCTGCAATTACTGGTTTGATCACCACTCCCTCCTCCAAAAACTATCAGATTCTGTTCTTTCCCCTGAAACTGATGCAGGGCAGGACCCAAAAAGCTTTCTTGATTGTACAGATTGATGGTAGAAGAAGAAGAAGCAGAGTTATTACTGCTCAAATTAGGGCTTGATGAGAACAGACTTGGGTCAACGAAAGACCTGGCTAGTGTTGTGTATGAAGGTGGTAATAATGATGAATCATGAAGAAGTGATTGAAAATTATTGGGCTGGATCGGTGATTTTCTCATCTGACAAGAAGAACCCATAAGTAACTTTTTCTTGAGCTTTGTATTCCAATAGTTCTTGATGTCATTATCTGTCCTTCCTGTCAACTGGCCTGCTATAATTGACCACCTGCATTTTAATCAAGGTAGGAAACAATCAAGATATGAAAGACTTGATATATACTCATGAAAAGAAACAAGTTTACATTGGAAAGCATATATATTCTTTAAGAATGAAAGATATGAAGAGTATTGCTCCTTGTGGGACATGGGAACGATTCAGAAAACATTAGCATGACCCATGTGCAAAAATGACACAAAGATCGAGAAAAGTTGAACTAGGATCATTCTTGATAAAGAAAAGGGATTTGGTGAATAAAGTTTGTATCATTGAGGAACAGAAAGAGAAAAAAGATGTACTTGCTTCCAATGTTGGAATAGAGGGTGCAAATGATCCTATCTTCATCATCAGAGAATTCTCCGTGTCTAATGTTGGGTCTAAGATAGTTTAACCATCTTAATCTGCAGCTTTTCCCACATCTTTTAAGACCTGATAACAAATTAATTAACCCACAACTTAAACTTAATTATATCAAGATTTGGCAACAAAAAGACCAAAAGAAGATATTAATTACTGTAACTAATGGAATTTAATTAGTTAATTACCAGCTTTTTGAGGGAGAGCAATCCAATTGCCACCAGTACCATGTTTCTCAATGTAATCTTTGAGCTTAGCATCTTCTTCAGGTGACCATGGCCCTTTCTTCACATTAGCTTTGTCACAACAAGGAGCTCTTCCCATCTCTCTCTCTCTAATGGATGATGATGAAGAAGAAGAAGAAGAAGAAGAAGAAGAAGAAGATGAGACTTTGGAGGATATTTTGTTGTTGCTGTTGAATTTACTGAGAGATGAACAGAAGTCAGAGAGGGTTACTCTACATTTCAAACATAAAAGTGTCTCCTAACTCTTTTTATTGATTGATAATTTGATATAATGAGATTGAAAAATAGAGAAAGAAGTTTCCATGATAAACAAATCAGTAGTAGGGTCCTTCCCTCCCCTCTGTCCTCCTAATTCATCTCCCAAAGAAAATCCAAACTCTGCTCAAGTAACGTAACGAGATTTTAAATATAATAATATTTGTTTGATTGTGAAAATGATGGCCCAGTTTTCCATTAATTATAGCCCAAGTCACATAGTGTATGCCCCAACGTAAAATTAGTTATGTGTATTTACTAGCCTTTTTATTTAGCTAAAAGCTAAAAGGTAATTTCAATTGCAGGCAGATTAAGCGGGTAAATATTGCAAAGCTTGTTAATTATAATAATTGGACAAAAGAAAAGACACATAAAAGCTTGCGAACATGAAACAACAAGACAAGAATCTTAGCTTGCATTGACTTTTACATTAGATTCCAACAATTATTTTATTAATACCAATACTATACTGTGTTAATTAATTGGAGGATTAGCTACCGAATTTTTTTAGCTATATTATGATGTACGTATCTCTTCCATTAAAATATTGACACGTGTGCATTTCAATGGGATTAATAGACACGCTTCAACATTTTAATGGGAGAAATACGTACATTATGATGTATCCAAGTAGTACTAGGCTAGCTACAATCGCTAAAGTATATTATATAATATATAGTAAAATTAATTATTTCTTAATGTTTTACGTACCTAATGGTATAATGTTGGGCAGCCTAATTTACTAACTAAAGTCTTCATTAATAATTCCATAAACACACGCTATACGCCTCTAATGGTCACAAATTCTCAACTAATTTACCTTTCCGTTAGAATTTATTCATTATATTTTAATTATCTATATTTGCGGGTGAAATTGTCATCCATATTCGTTCGGAGTTGATGATGGCCTGATGGGATGAGAGATCGATCACTGATCACTGATCATCAGTGTACTCATACCAAATATAATCTCACCAACGCATCATGATTGGTTTATGCGTGCGTGCCTACACTAAATATATAACATACATCATCGGATAATCTCTTGGTGGTAGTTGGGTACTCTGGAAGTCGGAAGCAGGCAGACTACCAGTGGCAATCCCGTTATCGTTTCCCAAAAGTGAGGCCATTCTGCTAGCAACTGAGCAAAGCGACAGAAGTTTCGACGTCAGATTACTACTCTGGGTCCTGGGCCCATACTTTTTTATTGATGAAAGTTGGGCCTTCTTCCCTTGATTGAACGTAAATGGGCCATCATTTCATTGAAGTTCTGGATTTGAAATCTGTACACATTCGGGCATACAAGCCAATAAGGATAATGATGTCAACCAAATTTCCCAAAAAAATCAATCCATTTATATTTACAAAGTGTCGTGTTTTAATTTAAATTTATTTCTCTTTTTTTTTATGTAAGTGTCTACACTGTTGAATACATGTCGAACCGTGTCGAACACATCAGTATTTGACCTTTTTCCGACAAAAATACGAAGTTATTTTAAAGTGTATGTGCTTATAGTCCAATAAACTTAGGAATATTTGTGGTTCAAACCTAAACAAGGGAGTACTGTATTTGGTTACTATTTTTTTCTTCTTAAAAGGACACCTAATTAGCCTTTTAGTTATTTTGTTATTTTTTTTCTATGACATTTACAAATTTAAAATTGAGTCAAATCTGAATATATATTAAATACGAAACAATTTTTTAGCTGTTTCAGAGAGTTTCAATTGAAGTTTTAATATATTGGAAAAAGAAAGAAGAAAACATTTTATTTTGTTTACTATTATTTTTACAACTATCATAGAATATTAGTCTCTAGTTAGGCATTGCATTGGCGACTACACAGCAACCATGCCCATCTCCCCCATTGAAGAGTTCCATACCGTATTTTTTCTACCTCCAAAGCAATCTCTAGCCAATCAAATAAAGAATCCAGGTAATGTATTTGCCAAGAAACCATTTCATCTTGTTAATATCCGTTCCATTTTGGTTTCAACTTCACGCGCAAACTCTGCTATGACGCGGAGAACAAGCAGTGAAAGCCAGCATAGCAGTCCATAATACCACATCGGTCAGACAAGTCTATTGCGCTGAGGCTGTGACATATAAAATGGAGAGGAAGCCCGCTTTTTAAAGCATACCTTTCTCGGCCTTTTGGCTAAGATCAAGTGTAGTATCTGTTCTTATCAGTTTAATATCTGATATGTGGGCCATTGGCCCACACGATATTAAATTAATTTCTTAAAGGGGAGGGCCCATAGCAGTAGCTTGCTACTGGGGCTCTCAAGCGTCGCCCTCGCGTTGCACTACAGCTTGGGCCTGGCGCCCCCTCCAATTTTCAGTACAAATTTAAACAAATTATTCAATGATTTTTAGTTTAGGTCTAATCACGTGCTCTAATGTATAACGGTAATTTGCAAGATTACGAGGCTAATTACGGGCTAATGTTGTATTTTGTGGGTTGGGTCGATAAAGACTGGGCTGAGTAAATATTTGTTCTTTCCAGACGTTACGAGTTCTTCTACCCCAATAAAACCCACCGGACGTTCAACATCAACCTCTCATTCTCTACAGTAACTCCACTATGGCTACGCTTAGTAACACCTTTCTATTACGTCCTCCTCCTAAGCTTTTCTTGACCCACGAAAATCAGCAAAAAGGGAATAATCTGTGCTGGACACTATACCCACCTCAGAAAAGATTCAGAATCTGCGCCTGTTCGATAAAGAAACCCAGGTTTATGCCCCTCTCTCTAATCTTACTGATTCTTGGGTTTGTTTCGCTTATTGGGTTCTTTACTTCTTCAATGTCTTGGGTTTCTTTTTGCTTACTGAGTTGGTGATTTTCCAGACCGAGGAGGGGGAAAAGCAATGTGGAGCTCTGTAACGATATACGTGATTTTGTGTCAGCTGTTGGATTGCCTGACGGTCACATCCCTTCCTTCAAGGAGCTTCAAGATCATGGAAGGTTATTTCATTTCTTGTTTTTTGAGTTCATTTCCTCATTTATGCCTCTATTGGTCGCCGAACTCATTTCAAGATGGAGCAGTGTATCACATTAGGTTATTGTATTTGTCTGGTGAAAGTTGCGGAGATGCTATTTCTAAGTATTGTTGTTCTTGAATTTTGACTTATTTTGTAGGAATGATCTTGCACATATTGTGAGACGAAGAGGATACAGGGTTCTTAGCGAGCTTCTTTCAAACTCAACGGAGGCTGATATTGATGGGTCCAGTGAAGAGAAAACCTTAGCTGAGGGGCAGGATGCAATCAGTGATGGTGTGAATGTACCCACAGGTCAATATATGTTTCTGTTTTCTTATGGTTGGATTTTCTATTGTAAGTTCTACTATTGCTCATTACCTCCTATATTTATTCAAAAGGCAAGAATGAGAAGTTGAAGAATGTGGATGTGGTCCAAGATGGTTCAGCATTGTCCGAGGTTCATGTTATTGGGAATAATTTTGGCAGCATGGATATTGGTCCAGATTGCAACTCTGGTGGTGACTGTAGTCTTGAGCCGTCAGGTTCATCAATCAGTTCTTTGGTGGACGGGAAGGGTTTGTATCATGTACATCAAGAAGATGAAGAGGTTACAAATGGGTATGAAGGTAGAACTTTGTCAACACCCTTGTTAGAACAACAGGATGAACGTGTGGGTGAAGGGAATTCATCGTCAGTTCCATTTAATCATGTAGAACAGGGGGATAAGGATGTCTTAAGCGTGGCTGTGAATGATTCTGCATCTGCTGAATCATCATCTGTGGACAAGAATCTTGATAGTTCGAATGTGTATTCAGAAAGTTTAGCTAATTTCTCCTCTGGGGAAGAGGCTCAATGCGGTTCAAAGGGCCAGGATGTGAGTGCCAAAAGAATGGAAGAAGAGATTCCACCAACTGTAGTTTCAGATGCTGCTGCGGGTCTCAACTTTGGTGATCATGGTGGCATGTCTATGGACTCTACAACAAGTTCTTCATTGGAGGAGAAGGTGGCAAGGTTTATTCAGAGTGGCGATTTGGACGCCATTGATGGTGAGTTTATTAATAGGTGATCTTTCTCTGTTCACTTCAGTAATTGGTCTGTTGTAAGTGAAAACAATGGAATGCATTTATTCGATGTTTATATTTGTATAATCCCCGCATCTTTCACTAATAAAGGGACAAAAGAAGAAATGTATTCTTCAGTAGCATGCATTTTTAGTCTTGATTGAAAATGAATGCTCAAACTTGCTACGTGATCGTTGAAATCTGGAAATCAGTTCAGCATGTGTTGTAATGATTAGTATACTTAACCCAGGTAGAAAATGTGAACTTGTGATGGTAACCTACTAGTCCTGCAAGTTCTCACGTCTCTACTATGCTCTTCTTGATTGGATATCACATATAAAAAATATGTTGAGTCCTGAAGATACTTTAAACGTTTTTAACTGACATAATGTGAATTGAAGTTAATTGCTTTATTGCTATTTATTTGTGGCTTTGGAATTTGAAGCTGAGTGTGTGGAATTGTTTGATCAAGCAGATAACATTGGTGATGTACTGAATGAGAGTGCCACTAGTGGAAGCCAAGGATTTAGGGAACCAGAAAATATTACTGAAATTCAGTTGAATACCGTGCCTGAACAGAAAATTAAACAAGCAGTACTCCAAAGTAAGGTCAGTTTGGTATCAAATGAAAGATTACCAGCATCCATTCAGGTTACACCTCCTGTGACAGTGTACGAACCACTTAGGTCAGTATTCTATATTCAATCTTGTGGTCAAAGTTACTTTCTTGACTTTTAATTTGCTCTAATTTGCTCACCCTATTTCCTTCTCTTATACCGTTTGATTGCATGTAGGAATGATAATGTGTCTGCTGAGGGTGTAGCCAACAAGAATGTTGATGAGGATTTGGTTGTCGAGGTACCTTATGCATTACCATTGGTATTGTTAGTTTGTAATTTGTATTGCCATATTCATTTTCAGCTACTTGTTGTGTTTTAACTTTTGGCTTTCATATTTATGTGATGCAGGCTGGCCAAAGGGGGAATCGGGCTGATATAAGCCGTCTCAAATTCATGCTGGTACCGGATTCATGTTTTCTTCGAGTCTGCTTTTCAAGCATTTCTGAAAATATGAAGCTTTGGTGTGTAGACTAACTCATGTTTCTTGTCTGTTTAGCATCAGAAGGAGTTGGAATTGTCCCGGTTAAAGGAACAAATTGAGAAGGAGAAGGTATATACCTAGCAAGGGCTTGTCATTTGCCAGGCTCCGGGTGTTCAAGTTGTTCTTTCTATTCTGCTTTTATTACCTAGATTGTAAGTTGAATGCGTCACAGTGCATCATAGCTCTTAGACGTGAACATCTTTTGCTTTCTTCACTGTATAGAGAATTTGATAACCACAAAATTATTGCAGGCCGATGCCTTGCCTAGTGGATGATTGATTTACAGTTGTTTTATAAATATATGGTTTAAATGGAATGGTGCTCATTCATCCTTGCTTCCATGCATAGCCTAATCAATGTAAACAGGAAAGTGGTTAGGATACATGACTGTTCTCTGCCATATAATGGAAAGTGAGGTTGAGCAAATTGGTTCCAAGTTCTGGCATTTTGATGGTTTCAGAAAACAAGCTTTTGACTAGACGATTCTAGCATAGTTTTCTGCCCATGTTTACTTAAGTGTTTTTTGTTCCACTTCGTCAATATTTATGCTGTTTTCAATTCCAAAACTGTGATGAACTCTTCTTCTTGTATGATATCGCCTGTTCTCTCTTGCTCCCTCTTTCAAGAAAGATATTATCGGTTCTTGATTCTTATGAACACAATTCTTTGAAAAATCTCAGCTATTTTGCAATGATGGTTTCATGCAGCTTGCTTTGTCTGCTTTGCAAACTAAAGCTGAAGCAGAGATCTCTAGAGCTCAAAAACTCATTTCAGAAAAAGATGCTGAGCTTCTTTCTGTCGAAGAAAACCTCTCAGGGCTAGTGGAGGTATTGTTTTTACTAGTGCCCCTTACTTTCTTAATAACGTAAGGCTTAGAGTTATTATAGACATTTAGATGGCATGCTGCCAGAATAGGGGTTGTAGCTGTAGTAAACAGAGCATTTAGTTGTAGAAATTCATAAGTTTGGAGGAACTATTCTTTTTGAAGTGGTTTATTTCAAAAACAAGATAAAGATCCTTTCATTCTTGGGCTCCACTTGGTTCCTTTGGTACCACCAGACAATCTGACCTACAAAACTTTAGTACAGAAATTTGCTGATTATTCCTCCCAGAATGCAACATTTTTTCTTTCAATCTTCTTTGTATGAAACACAGGAAACCAGTAATTTTTGTATTGAATCTTGAATATCACTGCATAGTTTTTATTTTCCCTTTATTTGTCAGGTTAATATCCAGTATTATGGCGATGGTGAGATTGTGGAGGTGGCAGGTAGCTTCAATGGCTGGCATCATCCAATTAAATTGGATCCTCAACAATCCTCTACCATTATGGATACTGTTGGATCAAGGTTTCCAAGTTTCTCTTTTATTAGATGTTGAACACACAATTTAGCTCATTTCCTCATTTAGTGTCATTCTATATTGGTTTCCCTGCATTCCCGCTTAAGAATTTGGGCATCAAATGCTGCAGCTGCAAAATTCATTTATTGTTTTCTGCTACTTATTTCTTTCCTAGTTAGTAATTGATTCTTTTCCCCCCCATTTTCAATCTTGTGTTATTATTCGTGAACTTGATGCTAACGTTCACTCTTCTAGCATATGGAATAATTAGTGCAATTCATTGTGGTTCAAGTGATCAACAAAAGTTAGTGCACAAATGTAGGAAACTATGGCATTGTATTGTTTTCCTTCTCTCTCTTTTTGTCTCTAGAAGCTATAGATGTTTCTGTTAAGGGACACATTTGTCTAGACTTTATTTCCAATTGTTGTATGGTAAGTAACTGCCTTGTAGAAATGGTTACCATTCTGATGTCTTTTTTACTTGTGAATTCTGAATCTCCCTAATGAAACTGACCCTTTTGGAGTTTTATTACCTTTCTTGGTGGGCATCGCTGTCATTTTTCATTCTATCATCAATACATACATTCACTTGTATTCTTCTCACTAGTCACTTTCTACAGTGGTGTTGAAATGATCAACTTATTGTGATGGTATATTTCCCAGGAATCCGAGAGTTTGGTCAACAATGTTGTGGCTTTATCCTGGGGTATATGAGGTGTGAACATCTGTCCTTTGTATATATCTGCACGTTTTAGCCCTCCAATATTGCTCATAAAATATTCAGTTCTTTGAGTAGCGTCCGGGTGCATGTGTGGAGTTCTTCTGCACTTGCTGCGCATCTTGTGAATATTCTAGTACATAATGGCAATGTGTGACTGCGTCATGCCTGATAGTAGGAATCGCTGCCATACAAGAAACACTCTGAGATAGCATACTGCATATTCTGTTGAAGAATGCTATTGAATGATAATCTGCTGCTTGAGATGGGAGAGTGAGCTACAGTAACTGTTCTGAATTACTTAAATTTAATTCCAGATGAAATTTATTGTCGATGGCCGTTGGGTGGTTGATCCTCAGAGAGAGTCAGTTAACAGGGGTGGAATTCGTAACAATGTTCTCCAAGTTGATGGATGATGGTGTTCTGACGTTCTGCGGGAAACTTAGGAGTTCATTCAGGTATCTGTGCATCTTCCAGTTTGCTGTCACAAGTGAATGATCTATTGAACATGCTATTGAAATTTCATTTAACTTTGAAATACTGACTCGTACTTTCTACCTTTTCCTGGCATGTTTGCAGTACTTGTGGAGCAATGCAGCACAGATGAATTCCTTTGAGTGTACGTGACATCGGATGCGAAAGAAGATGGATTGGGACCTTTACACTAGATGAGACAAAAAAAGAACTGAAGTTTTACAGATCTTTTTGGCTCGATGCGGCTAGATTCTACCACGCCATACAACAGTTTCTGCCTTCGTAATTAGTTCAGTGTATGTGTGTACAGAAATCTATATTTCTCGAGGTAGAACCAACATCCATTGCTGCTACAGGCATGAAGTAGTCCAATGCAGTGCACTCTTGAGCTGCATGTAAAGCTGAAGTGTTAGACTAGGTTGACAAAGTAGAGTTCTTTGGGCTAGAATTTTGTATATGGATGGGATCATGTATAGCCAAAAGGTGATATGAAAATTTTGCGATAATAATGACCACTTCTTTGCCATTGTTGATCTTTTTTTGGGATCTCCCAGTGTGTTCTCTCTGCTGCCTATTTATGCGAAATACATATTTTTAGACGACCCGTTGCCTAGTCGGGTGCCATCCACACTCAAAATGTCGAAAGCCAACTCTTTTACCTCCACCTGGAAACATAGTATTGTCAACTGTGAAAGAAAATAAATGCAGAGTCGTGTCTAAAGCCTCACCTTTCTTGCTTGCTACCAGTTTGCTCTACCACTTTCCTCTTTATCTTTGCCCATATCTCTTTGCTGTTTTCTCCATCAAAATGTCTCTGGTTCATTCTTCCTTATCTCTTTCTCTCAAGAACCCTTATCTTCTTGCTCCCATTTCATTCCCCAGCACCACTACTTCTTCAAACCCTTTCTTCAGAATCCAAACTGATTCCTTGCATTGGACATTCTCCGCTTCAAGACAGAAGAGATGGGCTCATCCGGTTTTCGCAATGCGCGATGAGATTAGTGTTGTTGAAGAAGTTGATAGAAGTGAAGAAGTAGAGAATTATGTGGGCGAGTCAAGGGAGACACTGCTGTACTCATTCACTCCTCTGCCTTTGCTCTTTGTGGCTGCTCTTCCTGGAGGTAAGAAAACAAATTCTAAATACCCATTTGATTTTCATTCAGACAGAATGTGTATGCTTTTGAGAACTGTTTACTTGGCATGAAAAGGTGTTAACTAATGTTGATTTGAGTCAAGCTTTGAACTCCTCTCATGTTTTCTTTTTTCGTTCTCCCCGGGTACCTTTTCCGGACAAGGAAACTAATCCCGTTAGAGCATTGCGGGCTGGAAGAGGGAATGACTCTCATGTTATATGCATGGAAACAACACCCATATATCCCTGATTGGGATTTTCAAGACATATAATCAGCAGATGAATAGGAACTTTTATGTACCAGTGCTACTGAGTTGGGTGAAAACAGTGCTAAAGATTGAGACTTTTTGGTTGGAAATGTGTGGAAGTTGTTGTTAGGATTATGTGTTGCTCTGAATCCAATTCTTAGCTGGCCTACCTTTATCTACATGAGCAAATTGTATGAAATGAAACTCTGGCTGCTATGACAAGAATCTTGAAAAAATGTTGCATGTAAGATAGCATTTCATAAAAAAACTTGTAATTTGGGACCATTTTTGGTTTCTTTGAAGCATTGACTAACCTCTGCTAAGTAGACACTTTGTTGTTCTGTTCAACCACAATTCTGTTTCCTGTTCGTTCCTTGCTCGTTTTTGAGTTATGAGCTTGAATGCTTGATTTGCAGCTGGAACGGTGAGATCTCTATTCGGGCCTTTTGTTGAGCTTGTGAAATCTTTCAATCTTCCTGATTGGCTTGTTCATTGGGGTCATCCTGGTAACATGGTATAATAATCACTTTCCCTTTCTGCTTTGAATAACCCATTGAGTATCTGATGATGATGATTCTTTTATGTATTTCTCAGGCTGTTGTGCTTTTCGCAATGGGAGGTTATGGGACTTATCTTGGTTTTCGAATCCGATATTCAGATGATGTGGTAAGTCCCTGTCCCGAAACATTTAAAACAAACTGATTACAAACAAAACATTCATTGGTTTGTATGGTCTTTCCAATATCTTTATGATGGCTTTTCCTCATTTCAGGAGGAAAAGGCCAACGCGAAAGACTTGCACCCGAAGCTTCTAGGTGGGATGTTTTTCTTCTTCGCTCTTGGCGCAACGGGTGGAGTAACATCTTTACTTACTTCAGACAGACCAATATTCGAGAGGTAAACTCTATCGCGATTTCTATGATGAAATGCTCGACTTCAAGGTTAAGCAGCTGCTTTATATTTCTTCTATATCGTTTGTGTTTTCTTGCAGTCCTCATGCGATCACTGGTTTTATCGGCCTCGCGCTCTTGACCATACAGGCAATTTTACCGACATTGTTTGAGGTAGCAAATCGTCTTATTCTTTTCCTTTCTGTTCCTTCAGAATTGGTCACCGTTTCCTTCCATTCTGATAATGTTGCAGGGAAATCCTGGGTTGAGGAATGCTCATGGGATCTTAGGCAGTGGAATAATGGCATTGTTTCTAATCCATGCTGCCTTTGGACTTCAACTTGGTCTTAGCTACTGAATCAAAAATAGAACTTTGGTGTGTTCACATTTTTTTCTCATAAAGATTAGGAGATCATTAAATTTTCATTAATTAGATAATGTCAATACTCCACCCAGAGTCCCCTATTAATTTCTGTTAAAATTACCATACATGTCACTGTATGAATATTAAATCCATCTATTTTTTACGGGAAATACATATTATTCAAACACTAGGTTTACTTATTTTCCCCAAACATATCTCAACAATGCAACCAACCAACCAAGTCTTAATTGGAATTTGGAATCATTGAATCTTGGTATGGAAATTAACATGGCCGATTACAAAGTTTTGGTCATTCGGGTCCTACCATGTTGAGACCCACTGCTGACTTAAACACAAAGATGGGCAAGTTCTTGGACCTATGTGGTAAGTTAGTGGAGATTTGGATCCATCCATGATCCGATCCACCAACAAATTAGGTGGCAATAGGAGCCCACCGCCAACCACACCACACCACCGACCAACCACCGAAACTGGCAGTTACAAATCACCAGTCATCACACGTATTACACAAAAACATCATGCCCCACATGATGAACGGCCCAGATCATTTCCCACATTCCTCCACCACCTCCACAAGATAAGATCCGCTTAACCTATAATAATAAAAAACTGGAAAAACATGAGATGAGATAGAGAGAGAGCCGCAAAAAAGGCGGGGAAAAAAACAGCCAACCAAGAGCAAGAGCGAGTCACACGGCCCTTCACTCTTTTCTTTATAAAAATATTCAATCTTTCCTTACTTGCATTCCTTCTTTTACTACTCTCTCTCTTTCTCTCGCATTTTTATCGTTCAAGATCCAAGCAGGTGTGTAGCCCCATTTCCTTTCATGACGTTTTTGTTTACATTTTTAAATTATAACTTGTGGGTTCTAATGGAATGGTGAAGAATGCTTCTGATTTGTGTGTTCGGTGTCTGAAGTTATGTTCTTTTTTTGTTTGGATGTGAATGTCGTTTTATTGCTGTTTTTTGGTGAAAGTTGTTGCCTTTTTATTTTTTTCTTAGATTTTCTGCTGTGATTCTTTGCTTGATCAGTGGATCTGTGTATTTGGTGTGGAAAATTTCAGATCTTTCGCAATTTATTGATGGGGAGATCTTTGAATGAGATTGATAGAATTCCGTTTTGCAATTGGACATGTTTTGCAGTGAATGTGTGACGATATTAAACGTTACTGTTCAATTATTGAATCCTAGCTGTGTGTTGTAATACTAATGGTCACGTGAGAATGGGACCCACCATGCTAGTTGCTGAAAAAGATGATAATTCAATCCAACAGTATCATTAAAAAAGGGCTAATATTGCTACTATGTTTCATGGAGTTGGAATTAATGGTTATGGTTTAGAGGGAAATGCATGATTTAGTCAACAGTGATGGATCTGCTAACTGATGCAGATCTAGTTACAGAGCTTACATAATTGACATTTTATTCTTCCTGGATGAATTAGGTCCAGCCTAGATCATGGATACCTTTCTGTTCACCTCTGAGTCTGTCAATGAAGGCCACCCTGACAAGCTCTGTGACCAAGTCTCAGATGCTATCCTTGATGCATGTCTAGAGCAGGACCCAGAGAGCAAAGTTGCCTGTGAGACCTGTTCCAAGACTAACATGGTCATGGTCTTTGGTGAGATCACTACTAAGGCTACCGTAGACTACGAGAAGATTGTCCGCGACACTTGCAGAGGCATTGGGTTCACATCACCTGATGTTGGCCTTGATGCTGACCACTGCAAGGTTCTTGTTAACATTGAGCAGCAGAGTCCTGATATTGCTCAAGGAGTTCATGGCCACTTAACTAAGAAACCTGAGGAGATTGGCGCCGGTGATCAAGGTCACATGTTCGGTTATGCCACAGATGAAACACCAGAGCTCATGCCACTAACTCATGTTCTTGCTACGAAGCTTGGTGCCAAACTTACCGAGGTGAGGAAGAACAAGACTTGCCCGTGGTTGAGGCCAGACGGAAAGACTCAAGTTACTGTTGAGTACAAGAATGAAGGTGGAGCCATGGTTCCAATTCGGGTCCACACCGTTCTCATCTCAACCCAACATGATGAGACTGTTACCAATGAGATGATTGCTGCAGATTTGAAAGAGCATGTGATTAAGCCTGTCATCCCATCACAGTATCTTGATGACAAGACCATCTTCCATCTTAACCCTTCAGGTCGGTTTGTCATTGGTGGACCACATGGGGATGCAGGACTTACTGGCCGCAAGATTATTATCGACACCTATGGTGGATGGGGTGCTCATGGAGGAGGTGCATTCTCTGGGAAGGATCCTACTAAGGTGGACAGGAGTGGTGCATACATTGTTAGGCAAGCAGCAAAGAGTATCGTGGCCTCAGGGCTTGCAAGACGCTGTCTTGTGCAGGTTTCTTATGCCATTGGCGTGCCAGAACCGTTGTCTGTTTTCGTAGATAGTTACAAGACTGGGAAGATCCCTGATAGCGACATCTTGGCACTGATTAAGGAGAACTTTGATTTCAGGCCTGGAATGATTTCAATCAATCTTGACTTGAAGAGGGGAGGCAATTTCAGGTTCCAGAAGACAGCTGCATATGGTCATTTTGGCCGCGATGATCCAGACTTCACTTGGGAGACTGTCAAGCACCTCAAGCCCAAGGCCTGAGTCTGTGCATTGCCTTGGTGTATGTCTGGAACTGGTTATTATTGTAACCATCATTCTGCTCGATAGGGGACGAATAAAGAAGCCTCGGTAATATTTTAAAATCTCAAGGGAGACATGGAAAACACAATTAATTCCATTCATGATTTTTTCACTGTTACAATTTCTTCTTAAGTAGGATTTTTTATTTCTTGGCCACTCTATTTGGTCCTTTTTGTCCCATCTTCTCAATTGTCATTGACAACTGTTACCAGAATCCAGATGCTATAATGCTATTTCCATTTAATTTGATCAATTATAAAGGCATTAATTGTTGTTTGCTGTCGACATACAGAGATATTACCAGCAAAAGATTAGTATTAGAATTGCTTGGCTATTGAAGACGAGGGTTTTCATATATTTTGACAAATACAGAGAGCATACACAATCAAAGTTCATAACAATTGGAATGACAATTCACGAATGCAGCCACAAGCGATCATGCAGCCTCTCTTCGCCGGCACCAAACATCTCATCTACTCGTTCTCCATCGCGGTAAAACTGAAACGTGGGAGTGTAACGAATATGCTGGGTAGTTTCAGGGCATTCATCGATGTCCGCATACACAAACGACATCTTAGGAAAGTTGTTGCTCAGGCGGCAAAAGGCAGGCAGTATTTGACTGCACACACGACACCTGAAAACACCCATCAAAAGTCAATATAACACCATCTCTTTCCCCAACTCTCATTGGAGCATAACATCAAACAGCTACCGCGCAAACACAAAACAAACAAATAGGACAACATAGCTGCTTACCACGACGCACCGTAGTTGATAACGGCCTGAAAAATTCAAAAGATCAATTTTTTTAGAGGACCCAGTTGTTTGTATCATGGAAAAACAAGATGAGTGCGGGCATACCGGGTTTCTGGAGGATTTCAATTCGCGGAGGATGTTGAGGAGGTTTTGATCATCGGAAGCACTTTTCAAATTTCCATGGCGGTTTGGTGGGAGATCCAAACCCGTACCCGCTAAGCCTTTGTTTGCTGCGTCGTTTTGCTTGTCCTCCATTTTCCTCTTCCTCTTCCTCTTCCTCTTCCTCTTCTATAAACTCAAGTAATGAACTTTTTATTTCAGTTTCATATTTTTCAGGATTAGTCTTTGCCGCTCAAATAGGTTCGTTATCTGATCAGTACGGAGAGGACGCGTGTCACATCCACGAACCCACACCATATAGTCATAAACTTGCCCTAATTCATGAAAAATAATAATTAATTTGGTAAAATCACAACTTATCTTTATAAAATTATAATTTGATGATCCAATTTGGTCATGTGTTTTCTAATTGATTTAAATTTAATTAATCATATTTTCTAATTGGATGCTTATATAATTTTAGCATTGTTTTTATGTAGCATTTAGTTTTAAAGTCTTTTACGTAGAATTAAAAATTGTGCTATTGTGACAAAAAAAATTAATTACAAAAAAGGGAAATATCTGAAAGATGATGATTTTTATTAAATATAAAATACCACATCGGTTATAGTTATAGCAAATATATTTTTTTCTTTATATAGAGAGTAGAAATACAAGAGACTCGTGGAAAGAAACCTAAAATCGACTTTTTAGAAAGCAAATACTAAGAATTATAAGCCGATCCCAAAGTATTAAAAATCGACCTTAACAAACAAAAACTTAAGAAGTTGTCATTCCGCTTCAAGGGAAATATATGAGCACCCATGGTTATCACAAATATACTCATAAAGGAAAAAACTTAATCCTTAAATGTTACTATGTCATGAGCAAACAAACTGCCTTTTTTTATGAAAGGTCATATGTTCAACGGTGCAGTGAGAAATGAAGTTTCTAAATTTTTAAGTGACTTATAAAATAAATAAATAAATAATTAAGAAAAGATGATGCCACAAAATCCTAAAACTAAATAAAATATCAGCCTAGTACGCATTCACTTAGTAGTATGCTTCCTTCTAAATTGACAATTAGTGGGCAAAATGAAAATTAAATAACACTCGAGAGGCAAACAAGGCCATGAAGTTAACTATAGATGGTAGCTAATTTATTCAACATTACAGAAACAATTAGAGAGCTCCATCATTCATTAGCTCTTTTGCCTAAACACCAATTCAAAGTTCCTTAAAATTAAGTTCATCGTGACAGCTCCAATAATTATACCTTCTCAACTAAATAATTTTTGCCAGTACGAGCAGTAATCCTTTCTTTCTACTGTTTCTTCTTCCGGTCTGTCATTTCTGCAACCCCCGATCGATGTTCAACTTCACTGCATCTTAGGTTAAGACTCGCCGATGCAGTCATCACATGAGCTTATCGTGCTCTTCTGCTTCAGAGGCAGCAGTCCAAAAATGGGTGCAGTCATCCACTTACTTAGTTTCGGAGAGAGTCCCGGGAGGTAACTTCTTGCGCAATGCTTCTATGGCTGATTCAATCCTTGATACCTCCTGCAGCCAGTTTTGCAAGGGATAATCATTAGCAAAAGAAAAAATGAAAACTTACTAGTGAATTTGTATTGTCAAAGTTACTATCATGGTGGAATTCTTTTACCTTGCCCTTAAAGCTAACAATGAGGGGCCCCTTTCTTGATACGCGATAGCCCCCTGTACAACGCCAAATGAAGATCACAACGAGAGAAGACGCAACAACTCAAAAATAAGGTTGGAAGAAATTTACCAATGCTAACATCTGGAAATTCAAGACAAAGCGTTGATAAAGGTTGAGCAGCTTCCACCTGCATTTGTGCAAGACAACAAAAGTGATGCTACCAAAAGAAAAATCCATATCATTTTGCATGTTCATCAAAATACAATGCATTAGGTACAGATGCTTGAGAAAGACAGACATAGTACACGCAACCACCTTCAGTTCTAGCACTGAATGCAACTAACTAGTCACGAATAGTTGAGGGGTGACAACAGACAACAGTATGAGATGGTAACTTTGATGGATACCTCAGAAAGATTTGTTGATACACACTTCGATATGTATGGTTCCACCACTTCCAATAGACCACATGATTTTGTCAGTTCAATCAAACAACCCCACTCCTTTTCCAGCTCAGTGATGTTAGCAGCAGCAAGAACAATCACATTCCGACACTTGATCTGAAAAGAGAATCATGTAACATTAACTTCACAGTTGCAGTGACAATGATATTGCCTGTTAGGAAACAGTTCAATCACATCATAATCATTGTTTAGCTTCCAAAAACATACCAAAGGGACTGGCAGCTTTTCATGATGCAATAATTCAGTAATACCTTCAGGCAAGAGAGCCATCTGAAGCAAGCAAAAACAAAGATGAGTTATTGAAGAATGCACAAAACCTGACACTGCAGAATAAGATGCTCTGTGTGTGCGTACGCATAGTATTGACATTGAGAGGGTAGCATATTGAGCACACAAAAAGGACATGTAACTACAATCCAGCAACAGACAGGCAGACAGCAATAATGACATCTCCTCATAAACACCAGAGCATGACAATAAAACATTCCAACTACGAGCAACCAACAACACAGCCCATTGCCATGCACCAAGCAGAAAAACAAGTCTCGTATGTCTTAGAAAGCATCCTAGTAATATTCAGACAGCAAGGTTCAACTATTGTAGCAATGCTTTTACAAGATGTACACTGTTCACACATCAGCATCAAGAACATATTTACGCACCAAGCAGAAAAACAAGCATTGCATATCAGGGGAAATCATCCTACTATCAATGAAAGGCAGGCTTGAGCCCTTTTTTGAATCGTTCGCAGATCAGCTGAGATGCATTTCATTCACACCCCCACAGATTTAAGACGATGATTGTGGGAAAAAAGTCACTGATGTCCTCATAAGATTATCTTTCCTTCTTAACTTTTGGTTTCTTCTGATATAAACATATCACTTAATTAAGTTGTGTTTCCTTCTGACAAACACATGTGGCTTGATCTTAAAAAAGTTGCAAACCGAGAGAGTTTCTCCGAGGAGAGTAAAATTTGATTCTGCAGCAATAACTATATCCTCTCCATGAAATCACCAAACATTACAGTAAGAGAGATCACGTTACCTCATTTCGATCACCAGTGCAATGATCACCAATAAGATGCCTAAGATATTCTTCAAACTCTTCATCAGGAGCCTACAAAAAACAAGGATGCAGTTAGTGCAACACTAAATAACGAATCAGTACAACACAATCGCAACATTGCAGGTCAACAAATTAGCTGAAGCTAACTGCACCTTCTACGCTGTGGTAGGTTCATTTTGGGTAATGTACTCCCCAATGTTCTATCTCAGTCCTTATGTTTTAAAAATTCCCAATAGTGCACTTCCAGTCCTTAAACAGTTTAATTTTTTTTTTGTGACTAAATATAAGTTAAATTCCATTGATACGAAACCATTCAATGTAATTTCATTAGCTCATAGTATATGAGTTACATGTCTGCTTATAGATTCAGCTGAAAGGACTATTGCTGCATCGGAACATAAAAGTGTAGATCCATATTGGGAATCTAGTAAGATAAGGGACGAACAGGAACATTTGACTATTAGTCGGGAAAATTTAGGATTCGCCTTTTCTCATTAGAAAATGGGATGAGACTCAACTAGAAATTTTAAATACTAAAGACCAATTCATGCACATACTGTTCCAATACACTATGACAGATCTAGTAAAATGACAGATGAGACTAAGAGTAGATCAATAAGGAGAACAGAACATTATTTAGGAGAACGTTTTAGATAATAATAAACTGCAATAGCAATACTTAACCTTTTTTATTTCAAAAAGAAAGAAGAAAAAACTCACCAAGCGAACCCCAAAAGCCTTTGCAACACCTGCTAGAGCAACATCAGAGTGCAATGGACCCACCCCTCCATATAAAAATACCTACAAGCATGAAAATACAAAGCGATTTGATACATCGGAAAGAAGGAAACAATCAAACCTCTAAAGAGAATGCAGGCTTTACCATATCAGTGTTAGATGTTTGACGCTCAACCTCTTCAGCAACAGAATCTATCTGATCCAATTATAAAGCAATAAAAAATGAGGAATAAATGCAAATGCCAAAGCTCTATATGAAAGCCACACCAATCAGGTAATGAACACCATCTATATACAATCTTCCAAATATCAATTCAGTTCCACCACATAAATACATCAGAAAAAAACATGTATAAAACTTAAATTGTGCACGTGCCAACCATGCTGAAGATTATATTCATAGACGGTAACTCACATCATTGCGCACAACAGTTGCTTGTGATACTGACCAACCAATGGAATGAAGTTTTCCACACAATGAAGGTCCCAACTCATCCTCAACAGTGCCGAACCTGAGCTATGGAGCAAATCAAAAGCACCACAGACTTCAGCAACAGCAGTTGGTGAAGTAAATGACAAGAGATAATAGGGCTACACAGCACAGATATGCCAAGAGGGCAGGGGTAATATTTGAACACTTGGCATATTTATACTCCGTGTTTCCTTATTTCCCCTACACTATTATCAAACATATCATCCGAAACTGAGGAATCAACATAAAGCAGCATAACTCACTAATAATTTGGGGACTAATATGCAATTTCCTAAATGACAGCAAGATTATAACGAGCTAATGCAAATTCAACTTCAGATTGAAAAAGGATAACCAATTTAGGCGATACAATGGAACACAAGCAAAATAAATGAAAAGGAAACTGATACGTGGAACCAGAGGAGCTAAACTATTGTACTCAAGATAAGTTGCTTAAGTTGTTCAACAAATCGTTATATATTCAGCCAACACTTAGGATGTCAAATGAATTACTTGCTGAAAATGTGGCAGATCCCCGAGTATTGGGCAATATAAAAGAGAGCTTATAAGAATAAAAATATATAATAGCTACGAGGAACTTACAGAATCTCATCCCCCACGGCAATGACTGAGGCTATGAGCACGTTGTGTTTATGTGAATAAATACTGTCTGGGCCATTGCCAGCAACAGGAACGTGTCCAGTAATGGGAGGATAAAACTTCTTTACTCTCCCTGCTCGTTCTAATCTTCCATCAGAAAGCAAGTATGCAGGCTTAAATTTTTCTTTGCAACTAGAGAAATCACTGACAGACAACAATGCATTTGGAACAGTGTCATGTATGCTCCCAATAGAAGTGTATCTGTGGAGAGGGAGAGAGGGAAGAACAACCAGACCATTAATGACCAAGTAGAAGCAGTTGGTATTCAAGTGAGCATAAATTCTACATTAACATTAAGACCCAGGCTGGTCAAATTAAAAAGTATAGAATGCACTATAAGATTCCACCAAGAAAGCTTGAAACTTTTATTTGTAAATCCTAATATTTCAAGTAGCATTGAGGAAGGATTACCCTTGATCGTAGAGACTGCAGTACTGGACCTTGCATGTCAAAATAAAGGCCCAAACATCTCTGCAAAGATACCCAGATAAGTCAGAATAAAAGAACTTACTGATGTCGAGTAGAAAGTAAAATTTCCTTGCACAGGCAATAGAGACCATGACAACCCAGATCCATCAATATTATCAAAGCATTTGGCGTCATAACATGTATTTTAGATTCATCTAACAAATACTTCACTTGTCTCCTAACAGTACCTATAAGACCAATCCAAAATGGGATTCACTCTCATAAAAGGTGGCCATCCAGGTGAGCTAGGGGAGAACTGTTCTTGGCCTACCTACAACATTGAGGGGGAAAAAAGGCAGATACTCAGGCACCTTTGCTTTTAATATCTCAAGACCATAAGAATTCCAGAAAGAATCCCATGGATAAGATGACATGAGAAAGGGATACTGGTCATCAACACAAAGCATAAAACGTACCGCAGTAGGATCACCAATTCGAACACCAAGAAAAATAGCTCTGATAGGATTAGTCTTCAGTAAATTTTCCAGCCCAGACTTGAAATCTGTGGTAATGATATCCAGTTGTAAACCATAGCTGCTCACATAAAATGGAGTAATTCAGCTCTCAGTGAATGTCATTTAAGTAATTTGCACCAATGCGCAATAGGCCAAATATTAGAAATATGACACTAAATTGCACAAAAATGATCTTTAAGAAATACTTTTACTAATTCTGCGTTTCATCAAGGAAAAAACATATTGAAGAAAAGAAGAATTTCTCACCTGGAGGCTGTATCATAGGTAAATGAGTTGATTTCAGGGAAAGCACTAGAACTTTCAAAATATATTGTTCGTATCGGGAAATCTTTCAGATCCCCATTAGCACAACTTTGGTCCTCTTTATGCAAAAAAAACCCAGCCCTAAGTAGGTGCAGCAAAACCTACACATCCATGTAAATCACCACTATCAATAATACAAAAGGCAAACACGGGATTGTTATTTAACAAATGTAGATGAAAACCTACAGTTGAATCTTTTCCTCCATTAAAGCTGAAGGCAACCTCCTCTACCCTGTTGACAAATTTCTTTTAGTACTGACAAGCATCAGCAGACTTTATGCAGTGGATACTAGATGAGGTTAATAACCATAGAACTATCAAAGGGAATATAAGGACCCAGAAGAGGTCACATAAGCAACGTTCCAGATCACCGTTATTAGATCACAGATAAGAAACCAAATTCTCTTGTGCGAAACTTGTTTCATCTCTTGACATGAATAGGAAATTGACAAAAAATTAGATGTTCAAAAAATGAGAACCATTTCACAGGATAGAGGATTCCCTGAAATAGCAATAAATATCTAAACAACCTGGTACTTTTAAGGGGATGCTGAAACTGAATGGTGAACAGAACAAGTCTGTCCCATTCACATCCAATTGATTTAGAATGGGAAATGGAATCAAACAAAAATTTATAAGATCCTACACTTTGCCAGACTGCTGTGAGATTGCATGCAAATAAACCACAAAAAAAGTTTCACCCTCTCTTAACTTTGCCAGACTGCTGTGAGAAAAACAAAACTATCATTTATCCCCTCTTAACTTTTCTTTGCCTATAAAACGATTTCCCCCCATTCTAAACCCTTTAACACAACCACAGCATCAGTTTACAAAACACTAAGCTACAAACAACCAACCAATACACAAAACCATGAGAGGAACTCACGAGTACAAGGCAAGAGCTCTTCTAATAACATAGATGGCGTTGTTGTACTTGGTTTTGAGCCTTCTGTCATCACTTTCTCTGATTGCTTTATCGATCTCCATGATCCCTGAGACACATAAACCTCACACATAAAAATCCCAAGCAACTGGGTCTCACAAGCCCAATAAAGATGGAATCTACTGAAAAAAATATAATAAGAAGCCTTTCTAAATTCAGTTTCTGGTAAAATAAGCAAATGGGTACTCTTAGATTGATCAAAGGACGCACCTTTCGCAGAAAATTTGAACTGAAATTCACCCGGATGACTGCAATGGACTCGGTAATCCAAATATAGCTATGAACCTATATAGCAAAATGCGAGAGACTTTTCTTTTGGGTATAATTTGCTTATATGGGATAGAGAGTGACGTTTGGAAGAGCAAATGGAAGACGTGCTTCTTAAATGCCACAGATTGTTTATCTGACTGACGCGCATCTAAAAATGGTGATTTTTTTTATTTTTTTTTCTTTTTAATATCCCGTGTCTGTATGTGCTTCAATTCGAGTGCTTGTGCTAAGTTGCTCACAATACTCGAAAACAAAGTTTGTTGAAACCGGAAATTAAAATTTAAATGTGCTTAGACATTTGGCACCCAAAAAAAAAAAACGAGATTTTATGCAAAATAGTAGTAGTAATAATTAAAAAATATTTGGCTTATTCATTAGCCTTTCACTTCTAGGGTTAATGGAAAAAAATAAATTCTAAAAATTTAAAATAAAATGGCAATGAGGGGCGAAAAGTACTCCTCCGTCACGTAAATCTCTTTTTATTAATTAATATTTTAAATAAGTCAATAAATAAAAAATATTATGCGTTATTAATTACAATTTTCTCTTGAAAATAAAAAAAAAATTGACAAAAAAAAGTATACGCCAACCCATTAATATTTTTAAAGTCAACCCACCAAATTTAAAGTGTCCTAAAGAATTAAAGCCGATTTTAAAAAGAAAATTTTAGGGGACTACAGTTCAGCCCATAGCTCACTGACATCCAGTTGTTTACATTATCATGCTCTGCTTCTTTTTTGTACTCAATTGAGATTTCCTTTTTCTATATGTATAAGAATTTATGAGTTGAAGAAGTTAATTGCGTTTTGGTCTTTCTGTCTTGTCCAAAAACAACCAGGACTTGTCAAGTCCACGATCTGTATAATTCCACAACCAAAAAAAGAAAAGCTAAAAAGGAAAATTAACGGATAAATATGTTGGAAAATACACGAGGAAGATTAGAACAAGATTGGAAAGAAATTCAGCAGCTGAACTTGGACATTTCTCTTGCATTACAAAAAAAAAAACTTTGACCTTTGACTTTGACCACCAGCATTTTATTTTCTACTAATAATTATTTTTCCGACAAAAAACCTCGAAAAATTGCAATCCCATGATCTGAAATAAAAGAACACGTGAAAACTGAAAAGTCTTCGCAAGCAAAGTTCATATTCTCCTTCATTCATCCAGAAAAAAACAATCCCTCACTTTATCTTGATCAAACCTTGAACAGTACAAGAATAAGAGAACCTATTAGTATAAAACCATTCAATCTTTTTTTTTACTCCTTTTGGGTTTGCTTCATTGACCTCCAAAAAAACAAAAGTTTGCAGCCACAATAATAGATTCTCTAGTATTTTTCTAGTCATACAGGCCGTCTTCATGCCATATGTCAACTAAAAAATCCACCATCTCCTGCAGATCCAACCAAACAAGCACAGACACATTAAGCTTGTCCCCAAATTGATGGTTCAGAAGTAAAAAATAAAGGCATGTTTCTCCAGAAAACTTACCGCCAATGGTATTCGTTGTTGAAAAGGTTCGGTGGAACAAAGCAGATCTTCATAAGTTGTGGTCCAGCTGCAAAAATATAGATCCCATGGTTACGTCGCTCTTAGCAAAATTGGACATATATACGATAAGCATCCATGCAATTTACCAGACCATGAACTAAAAGAGGTAAGAGATACGGTGTGTGTATGCATTCCTAAGCATTTGCACATAACAGTAAAACAAATAGAAAAGCCAATGTGTGTGTGCGGACACAGAATTTTCTTAACAAGAGAAAGTCTCCCGGACAACATAACAAAACCTGACCACGGGAGAACCATAGGGTTATTTGGAAATACCCATACCAACTTCCAGCAGAATAATTCTTTTATCTAAATGGCAAGATTTTTGTACCCATACCCTCATCTTAAGAATTTTGAGCTCAAGTTTAACAAAGTTTTATATGCACTTGTTTTTCTGCATTTCCTTACCTTTTTTTTTTCCTTTTTAGGGGTGAAGCTCTACATACCCTTATTTTAATATGAAGATACGAATAGGACAAACTTCTGACTAATGAATTGGGTAACATAAAAGTGTGGAGAATATGATAAAATTGTCAAGTAGGGAACAAACAATATTTAGCAGCACATAACAATAGAGAACACTATGAAAACAGGGGAGAAAAAAGAAGATGCAGGTTCAATTTACCACTAAAAATGCAGTAAATACCTCATAATTGGTTCTCCAGAGACTCTCTGTGACTTTTTAGATGGAACACCAACCCATTGCTTTCGCCTCTCATACCAAGCTATCTCAGCTGCATTATAGAGTTTTTCCAAGTTATTCTGAAGAAACTACACCATTTTTTTTTAACATAACCCAGTTTGTTTTTGCATTCTCACATTTCGGGACTTATGATCAGACTTTTGCAGCTGACTATACCCACACATCCCAATGATGAAAAAAAAAATCAGTAGGAACTTCTAATTTGAAAGCTTAATTCTCATAAGTGTCAGAAATCCTTTTTATCAATAACAGAGGAGTAACCATTACAAGAAGCTGGCTTTTTGTTCATAACAAAGATAAGCTTCCTGGTAGTCATGAATACATTTGAAACCTAAACATACCCTGGTTAGTAAAAATCTTCCACTCAGTGGAGTTTTCTTCGTGGGAATTGTTTGATCCTCCCATATGCTGTTTTTCATGGGAATGAGAATTGCTACTGTTATTTTCCATTGTGTTTGGTCTGGACAACCATAGTTCTTCTAACAACTAATCTGGACGATATAACACTACATGTGTGAGAATCATTCAGAAACATTACAAGATAGAAAACAGATTGTATTGGCAATAAAAAAGGTGGGCTATACAAGCATCTCAAGCAATTATAATGAAACATGTATTTCAAAAGTAAACAGGTAGAAACAACCAAATGGCATCCTTAGGGAAGCACATCAACCATGCCCCAAGCCTATAAATCATGCCAAGCTTGCTATCAACTCATTAACATCTCTAATTAACTCCCCAGCACTAAGATACACAAGGAACTTGTTAGTCATGAATGCAAATCCTGAAGCGTATCTCTGACTTTAATCTATGCTTTTCAGCCTTGATAACCACAGCGATACAATATAATCAACAGGCATCATGCTTTATTTTGCTTAAGGATTGATGGCAAATCAAAACAATACAAAATTACACTTACTATAACCTCAAAATACAAGGCCCACTCCAAATGCCTGAAAATTCATTCAAAACCTAAGGACCCATTTTTTAATAAATGAACCTTTGCTGTTTGATTGCAGACGACAAAATGATCCCACCAGTAATTAACTCCAAAATATCACTACCAACCAATCACATCAACCAGTTACGTGACAGTAACCAACTCAATTTACCGCTGTTAGCATCTTTCTCATTTCTTTAGTTGTTCCTTAGGCAATTCGAGAAAACTACAGTTCGAGCCACCATGAAAACAACACACAACAACGACATACCAACCCAACAAAAGACCCACCACCATTAGCATCAAAGCACGCCCAACCAAAACTGAAAACTCATGAATGCACATAAACCACGGATACCCTAAACAGTCCTTGCAAATATGAACGATACAATATCTCTAACTCACTGAATACCAATAAAAAACGAGAACCCAGATAAGAAAAATGACTTCTTGCGAGTAAAAGAGGAAGAGGGAGCAAAAACTTACCTTGAAAAACTGGGAAAGGCTCGTCTTTTTGTTGAACACTGTAGTTTGTAGTAGTGTCCAATGGATATGGAAGAAAGAGGTTGCTTTTATTGTGTGGGTTTTAAGAGAATTTTTAGTGAGACAAAAGAGACGTGAAAAAAGGTTTTTGGCTTCTATCTCCACCAATAAGGAAAACAAAACTTTTTTCTTTCTTAAAAAGAGAACCGTGTCGAAGAACTTTTGATCCAATAAACGGTCCATGTCTTTTCCTTTTCTGTTTTTGGTTTTGGGCTTGGGCTGGAAATTTGGGATAAAAGCTCCTTAGCTAACTTTTTTGTTTTGTTTTGTTAAAGGCTCTTTAAGATTGATAATGTCAGTGTCGTTTATGCCTTAAATCGTGATCGTTTTTTCCCCCTGACGAACAAGAATTTGGTCCGCCACATTAAGAATCTCTTAGGAATTCAAGATTGTGAGTTTCGTGTGATTCATGTTTTTCGCGAAACCAATTGTGTGGCTGATGAGATTACTAACTTAACATTTTTTCGAACTTCCGCTTATTGTTGGTTTGTAATTGTGCCCGTTAGTATTAGCACTCTTGTGTTGTGGTGACATTTAGAATTTTTACTCCCTACTTGTCGTAATATAAGGCTTTTAAGTCTCCATTTTCAGGAAAAAATATTATTTTTTGATATTTTCTCTCCCTTATTTGATATTTTTAGAAGGGTGAATAATAATAATATATTGATATTGCACGGAATATAAGTCAAATGACTCGAATATAATATTTAGTCGTCATGTTTTACGTTAATATTATTGAGCTAAAAACTCGTTAGCAATTTAAGAGATTTTTCATTTGTTTATTGTTTTTTTACTTTGAGAGCTACGGCTTTATTTATTTATTTATTTTTAACTAAGGTATGGCTTAGGATTAGTTAGTTGTCGTTAATTATAATTACAAGGGTTGACGAAATTTATTGTCTTTAATAACTCTGGGTGCGAGTAAAATTTGGGTACATCATGATGTACTTACATTATAATGTAGGATGATGACACGTGTCCAAAAGTGTTAAGAATAGTGGTATTCTAACACTATTTGGAGGCATGTGTCATCATCTTAGATAATGATGTAAGTATATCATGATGTACCCAAATTTTTTCCCTCTCGGTGCCACCATTTGGGTGGGTCACTGGTGAACAATAAATTCTAAGTAATTAAGGTTTGCCGACAAATAATTTTTTTGGCATATACTTTACCGAAAGGTACACAAATGTACTATTCACACATATGGTCGATCAGAAAAATTATATTAAAAAAATTATAATTTATAAAAATAAAATCTACTTTGACTCTATAATTTAAAATTTGTAATGTAAAACTTTATATATTTTTTAAAAAAGATCAATTAAAATATTTTTAATAATTAAATATTCAAATAAACTAGTAAGAATTCAAGAAACTATAAAAAATATGGCAAGACCTTAAACAATGAAAAAAAATGATTTTTTGCAATTTGTTTTTGATTTTTTGTTTTTTTAATATTGTTTTCAATTTTTTATTAATTTCTTTAAATTTTCACTGTGGTGAACTCTACCATATTTCCAGTAAAAAAAATCCGATTTATATATATTTTTCCTATTTTTTTACCATTTTATTATTTTTTAAATACTAAAAATGTTCAACTTATATATTTTAGAAAATTGTAGGGTTTACATTGTAAGTTTTAAAACTATAAAAACCAAAGTGCAAATATTTATAATTTTTAAAGTTTTTTATGTAGTTTAAGTTAAAAGTACTGTAATTTTTTTAATAGCTAGTAATTATTTAATGTATAATGATCGACTCTACTCTAGTTTTTTCTTTTACCATTCACGTTTCATCAATTGATTTTCTAAGTCGTAATATAACATCAAACGTTAGTGACATTCATCACATTATACATACTCCAACTCTGAACTGGTATTGAAAGTAACAGATGAAAAAATATTCGTTGTCAAAAATATTTTTTGATCTCATTTGATGCTCGAAAGTATTCGAATAGAATTTATCTCTTATCCAGAAAAAGCCGAGCGAATATCCGAAAAGATCGAATTTTTGGAAACCGATTCTAAATGTGAAATGACATTAACTGTTTGTTTTACTTTGGCTATACACCTAGAAATAAATCCCATTCTAGCTCAACTTGGTCTAATAAGAACTGCAGAAATTCGAACAATTTACGTCAAATCAAAAGATGACTAATTAAGTCTACACCTCCTGTAGAACAAAAGCAAGCAAGATCTGTCATAAAAACAAAATCAAATATGGTACGAAAAATCTCGTGTTTTTGCAAATTGCAACTGCTACATTTGTCGGCTATAAATGGATCCAATATTTTTCTCTTTTTTCTTCTTCTCTCCAGTTTACTCCATGTCCAGTCCCATATCTTGGCCGACACAATAGTGCACTGTACAGTAACCATAACATATTTTTCAATTTCCGAGCTTCACATCCATAACGAAACTTACAATTTAGTATTTTCTGTAAAACACAGACATTCCGAATCTCTTAGCTTGCAATTTCTTTTCAGTAATATTTTTCAATCTACGAGTTTCGCATCCATAATAAAATTTAAAATTTAGTAATATCTACTGTAAAGCACGAATATACCGAATCTCCTAATTTATGATTTCTTTCCGGTAATAAGCATAGTTCTCTTATAATTAACAGTGCAGAAAGAACACTGTTCCTTCCGTAGAGATTGGAATTTGGAACCTACAAAAGGATCTAAAGTTCAGGAATTGATCCCTTCAGTAGCAACAACATGTGGAAATAAGGATAGACCGTCATTTTCATTTTTCAAATTTGGCAATATATTCATTCAAGAGGATAGAATTAGAAATTAGAAACATGAATATAAATATAAAGCTTACGATACATTCGTTTCACACACACAAAAAACTAATCAGGACCCATTTCGGATTCCTTGTGCTACAATATGAATTAATTGGAAATCAGAGGTTTCAATAGCACAATAACTGAGAATTTTCATTCAATAAAATAAAAATGAAAATTGACTAAACAGGAATCTACTCCACATCTCATATTCTAGTGTCTAGCCAATTGAAGTACACCAAAAGAGGGGGAAAACAACAGTAGGAATTGGAAAACTGAGGAAAAGAAAAGAAACTTTGGGTTATTTCAACAATCTTTGCTTTAATTGCTGAGACAGAAAAGCATGTAGCTTTCAATAACAAAGCAAAAATACATGCCGTGATACCGAATAATTCTGTACTCGTATCTTTTAAGTTAATTGTTGCTTCGATCATTATGTGGAAAGTAAACTGAAAATAATTTTTATTTCAATTCGAACATAATTGATCGTAATTTCGTAAGCTCAAAGATATATATGTACGGTTCATACACTAAAAATCAAGAATGATCCAGCTCAAAGTTTTGTCACATTTAAGAGATCCCTATCCACCTACTGCTCATTTGATGGCTTTCCAGCCAGCTACAAGGGCTTTCTCATAAATATTGGAAACAGAGTTGTTGTCATTAGCCCGCTCTAATTTTACTAATTACTTAGTCAGTTATTTGAAAAAATTACTGACTAATTAATTATCAGCAATATTTCAGACTTTATACTCTATTCAAACAAGCGTGAATCCTAATATTAGGATTTAGGACTCTACGATTAATACATGGGTTAATAATGCAAAAAATGACATTCATACTGAATTTTTCTTTTTATAGTTTATCATCTCATTTTCGCACAAATGTGACCCTTCTACTTGAATGATTGTTTTGTTTTGTTTTTTCATGCTAACTCCGTCCGACACTCACCGTCAACTATCTGATGTGTCATTATTTATTATTATTTTTACGGGCATGGATTGGGTAACAAATCTTTGGCAACGGGAGAATATTTGATAACAATCTTTTTTTTATAAGCAACTACTATATATATATATATTAGAGCAACATTTATATTAACATAACCTCAACAAGAAATTCATATGCCAATAGATTATTGTTTTATTTTATTTTTGGTTTTTCACATTTGAGTCTTTGACACTTCAAGAAACTATATCACTGGCCATTACACCTAGCTCAAAGAGAGGACCCCACCAATCAGAACTGTTTCCTCCTTTCAATCTATATCAATCTCCCTCCTACCATACTCTTTCATTCATGAAAAACTTGCCTCTCCTTTCTTTTCTTTTTCCAAAATTTAATATAAATCATCCCATCTTCTTCTTCATTTCTTCTGCATTTTTCATGGCTTTTTTTCTTCCACTTCTTATCATCCTCATTGCTCCTCTATCCATCAATGGTGACTGGCCACCTTCACCTGGGTATTGGCCAAGCACAAAGTTCAGGTCCATGAGCTATTATCAAGGATACAGAACTTTATGGGGTTATTCCCATCAAAGAATGGATCAAAATGCATTAGCAATCTGGCTTGATAGTAACTCAGGTCATCATTTTTTGGTTTACTAGTATTTTTTTTTTTATCACTGCGGAGGCGAGGCGAGACTCGAAATCAAGTCAAACTTTTGGCAATTAATGTTAAAATTGATTTTTTGTTTTTGTTAATTTTTAGGAAGTGGATTCAAATCCGTGAAGCCATTTCGATCTGGGTATTTTGGGACCAACATTAAACTCCACCCTGGTTACACTGCAGGAGTTATTACAGCTTTTTATGTAAGGATTTTTCAACTTTGTCATTAATTATGTTGTGTACTACTAATTTTTTTGTTAATTAATTGTCAATTAATATTGACAGCTTTCGAACAATGAGGCTCATCCTGGGTACCATGATGAGGTGGACATCGAATTTCTAGGGACAACATTTGGAAAACCTTATACATTGCAAACAAATGTGTACATTAGAGGAAGTGGGGATGGAAGAATTATTGGAAGGGAGATGAAGTTTCATTTGTGGTTTGATCCAACCCAAGATTTCCACCATTATGCCATCCTTTGGCATCCAAGAGAGATCATGTAAGTCATTTATTTAATACTATTATTGTACCAAGTACTTTAATTAATTAATATTATTCCCAGAATATTTAATTACTAATTACAACCTTAAAAACCTGATTAGAGTTCTAGTATATTAGAAAAAATGTAATTAATAATTTATGCATTGATATGCAGCAGAACAGAACAGAGGAAAAGGGAATTAGTAGTGTTGGTTAATGGTTTTTTTTATGCGTGATGTTTCCTCTTTTGGCATTTAGCAATAATTGATTTTAAAAGCAGCTTCCATAGAAAAAGATAGATTTGCATAATGACGACAATTGGTGTGGTTTTATTATTTAATTTCTAGGGGGGGATCTAATAATGTAACACAAGTATGGATCGTGATGTGAATGGAACGGCATTTTCATTCATTGAGTGGACGTCGCTATTTCGATCACTGTGTATAGAAAATTACGTTACTGGTCCGACGAAGGGCAAACAGGAATGGGTTTTAATGCGAATTGTGTGTTGATGCAGATTTCTTGTAGATGATGTGCCTATAAGGAGGTACCCTAGGAAGAGTGATGCAACATTTCCATTAAGGCCAATGTGGGTGTATGGTTCAATATGGGATGCCTCATCTTGGGCTACTGAAGATGGGAAATACAAGGCTGATTATAGATACCAACCATTTGTTGCGAGGTACACCAATTTCAAAGCTGGTGGCTGCTCAGCCTATGCTCCTCCGCGGTGTCGTCCTGTCTCCGCCTGGCCATACTGGTCAAGAGGGCTCACCGGCCAACAAATTACGGCCATGAGATGGGTTCAAAGATACCACATGGTGTATGACTATTGCAGGGACAATAAGAGAGACCATTCCTTAACACCAGAGTGCTGGCACTAAACTAAAACCCTTAATTAAAGAAGAAAAAAGCAAAATTTGAAGTCCTTTTTTATGTGTGTGTGGGTTTTTGTTTTCTTTAATTCTTGAGAATTAAGGTGCCTTGAGATGGATCCCAAATGCAGATAATTTGTCTGCAGTTGAGCGTCCAAGGCCCAAAAGAAGATTAATTAAAGAAATTGTAAAAATCTTGTGGGTTTTTTTTCTTTATAATCATAGATGAGAACATGACAGGAAACTTAAACTCGAGACATGTAATCGCACCGAGTAACTACTCAAGAAGGGAAAAGTGGGAAAAAAAAGTAATGAGGGGAAGAGGAAATGAGTGGTGATTGATTAGCTGAAAGGAGTAATGGGGATTGGGATTGATTTTTTTTTTTAATATTTGTGGTTTTCATCGTCATTATGATCACTTCTGAATAAAGCAAGAAATTGTTGTCTTCTGACTTCTATGAACAGTTTGTTTTTTTATGTGTAAGAGCATGCTCTACATATTCATGTAAGGTGATGGAGATATAACTTCATTATCATCTTCTATCAAATATTTATGTTAAAAAGAATTTTTCAAATTGAAAAAAAAAAAAAAACTCTTTTGTTTTGCTTTCTTACTTCGTAGATCAAGTGAACCCATAACCTATTTAATGCAAGTAGCCAACTACATAACAAAAGAAAATCATTTTGCTAGTACTCTTCTGTCATCAAGCGAACTCAATGCTCTAGGCAGAAAAATAAAAATAAAAAACCTATCATTGTATTTCTATTTTTTTTTTTTCATGTTGGGATCCTTTAATTAGATTCATTAAGCATAGTTATTAGAACTGAACCGGACAGCGAACTGGAAATAATTTTTTTTTTAGTTCGATCGGGTTTAATTAGATTGATCCATTGGACCATTTTGAATCGTTCACATATCAAACCGTTCAATCTTAGATAATTGAACCGAATTAAACCGATAAATTTTCATATTCTGATGAGCCGGCCCATCAAAATTTTCAAAGAAAAATACCAAAAGGACGCCATTTTTAAGAAGAAGCATTGAACCAGCCGGGTTGACGTTGAACCGGTCAGGTCGTCTGTTGTGTACAAACTGATCGGTTCAACCGGTTGAATCCGGTTGGTATGCATATCCGGTCAGATAGCTGAATCGAACCAAAAATTTAAAATTTCGCGGTTGAACCGATCAGATCTGTAGGTCCGATCCAGTTCTGATAACATGCCATTAAGACTTTTATAAAAGTTAAATTGATTATTAGAAAAAAAAAGAAAAAAATTTACTAATCATTGAGATATCTTGTTAAAACTTCTTTAATTATTCACTTTTCAGTTTGATTACTACTATTGATTAGGGATGTTGGGCTCTAGTAACAAAAAATGCAAAGCTAACCGACCATCATGTGGAGCATTTAACTTTAAATATTGGATTTGAACAACAAAGAAATAGAGATGGTGTTATAATTTATTGACTCGATTTGTTGCGCATTATCTCAAAGATAAATAAAACGGCGCATTTGTTTCAGATTAGATAATTAAAATGATCTTAAGAGACTAATAAATAGTAGCCAATGATAATTAAAAAAAAAAAGTGTTACGACGTCTTCCTCTTTCAAGGATCTTTAGGATTTGATTTTCAAGTGTTCGGCTTGCAACATTTACAAGATAGAAGCCCATCCCTGTGACTAGTGGATAGACCGAGCATCTACCACACTTGATAAATCCGTCGCTAAAGAGAGAAAACAACAAAAAAAATTGTATAAATTAATAAATATTATCTAATCGTTAGAAATCTCGTTTTTATACATATAATATACACAGACGTTCTTATTACAGACGAACTAAAAAAGAAGATAAATATAAACATATGTTTTCAGATCGTTAATTTGCCGTGACAAGTGATTCTCAATTTCCTCATCAATCAAACTTTCATTCCAATAAATTTTGCCACCTAACCAAAAAAAAAAAGAGTTATTATTTCATGATACCCACAATTTTGTACATTTGCATATACTGCCAAGACTTATCAATTTCTCCCGTTTGTTTTTTAATTAAAAGGCAAAGGGTTCTCCTCTTATCAACGATCACTGGCGTCTGGCACTGCCATGTGTTTCCTGAAATGCTTTATATGATATGTGAGAAATCATGCACCTAACCCAAAAAGCTATGGCTTACATCCAAAACAAAGAAAACCAAAAAGCTAAAAACTATGTCATTCCATAAAATGGTGGGATCGGTTCATAGTTGTGTTGGGTATGAATATGTTTTTTTTGATCATGTAGTATATATTATTGCATACAATCAACTAGTATGTCTTATTGTCCCGACATAGGTGATTTCTTGAGGAGCAAAGCGATAGATACTTATTAAGCGTTGTTAGGCACAAACCGACCTTAGCTCAGTTGGTAGAGCGGAGGACTGTAGTTGTGGCAGCAGAAATCCTTAGGTCACTGGTTCGAATCCGGTAGGTCGGAATTTTTTAACCAATTTACTTTTTTCAAAATTGTCTAAATCCTTTTTTCCAATCAAATAAAAACACTTAAAAGCATATCTCCAGTTGAATTATTGAATCCTTGCGCCAACTGGATTTTTGGAATAATGCATATTGGAACGGAAACTGGGTAGTCCAAAAGTCGAAATATGTGGTAACGAACGAAGAATCGAATGATAATTGCAAATAACAAAGATGCCATAAAACAATAATAACAAAGAATATCACTATACATGGCACAAAGATAACCATTCGACGAAGCGCCAATCGATCAAGGACACTTGGGTTGATAAAACAAGCAAGAGCTGTACCTAAGCTTATGATCAGTAGTAATCCATTTTCATGAGTTAATCACTCTTCCTCCCATTAAACTGTCATCTGCTACTACACCATCAGGTTACCATCCCTAAAAAGAAAAAAACTTCCCTAATCACAAAAGATATAGAGGCATGGTATGGTAAAGTTGCAACGTATTCTCGCTCAAGCAACCAAGTAAGCCTTGGCTGTACCTCACATCACAAATAAAATGCCGATGTGGTTTAAGATGCTGAGCAACTGTAAAAGGTGGGAGGTCTTGCAGGAGCAACCCACATGTAACTTCATCCAAGGCGGCGAACAATGGCTTCTGATTTTCTACATCTATGATGGTAGATTTGGGCAGTCTAATTTCGTTCACAGTAGTACACACAGTACCCAACTTCTGATAGTCGGCACCCACTCTCTTCAAGTGAAGATGAGAACCTGAGACCCCTTGCCCAATACTGGGGGAAGGAGTAAGTAAGGGCTGGGTATTGGCAATCTCATTAGACACGTCAAATCTTGGACGATATGTGGCAATGATGTCATCACTGCTGGCACAGTAAGCGAGGGATATACAAACACCTTGATTGGTTGTTACTGGAATCAGAGATGGCCTTCATGAAATCAATGAAATTCTTGTTAGAATCGGACATGATCAAGCAGTAGATAATTGAAAAACCTTAAGCTATTGAAAAGAAACTGCATTCATTTTATATGTTATATATTCTAACTATAGAATGGATCCCAAAGAAAAAACAGGGTAGGAATTCTCTAAGGAAAATGAGGTGTGTGAATAATGCCTATGGAATATTCAACCAACAGGCCCAATAAATGTAAACACCACTCTCAAAGATAGATGGTAAAGTGAAAGGAAAAAACCACCATGTATTTTCCTCTATTAGATGAAAGATTCTTCAAATCCCCAAAAGAAAAGCCCTAAACTGAACATATATTCCTAGGCATTGATGACTAACTAACGAACACTTAACCAAGAAGAAAACTTAATGATTTCAAGTACACATAGGGATCAAAATTTCCAACTGAAAACAGACATCACGGGTATACACATACAAGAAGTGTTCCGCATAGAGCATATCGCTTTGGTCCATAAACAATGAAAATGACATTAAGGGCCATACAGAAACTAAAAGTGTCTTACCGTTCTTCAACACCACCAAAGTTCCACTGACATATGCCCACAGATGAAGCAGATAACACGGTTCTGACACCAGGAGTAGCTGAGGTATCTTGAAGACAGTGTAGGGTATGTATGGGATTTGTTGTAAGCCCACCTCTAGATTCTACGGGATTCAAAGTTTGCCGCACATCAAATAACAAAAGTGTGCCATTCTGCAAGAACAGGTGGAAAAATAAAAAAAATTAGGACGTGCCAACTAGCCTATTATGACCATAACCAACTTAAGGTTCAGACCTGTAGTCCAGCATATACGTAATGTGAACAGTTTGGATCCCATGAACACGACCAAGCAGCAGCCTATAACAACACCATAACAGATTAGTAAGTAAAATGTCCATGACTTTGGTCCAAATAAACAAATTCCATTCAACAAGAAGTGCAAGAAATCTAAGAGGACACTATAGGACATCATTGATAAACGGTATTATACAGAATGGAGTACAAACTCACAGGCAAGTCATAGGAAAGGACAACATTGTTGCTTTCCATACTGTAAAAACAAACAAGTTAGGGATTAAGGAGAATGAGGAAAGAGAACAAAATATGCCCAATAAATGCTTCTAATTTGCAGTGGCTCCACCTGAGAACTGATAATTTCTTGCCTAAGGAAGCACAAAGCGCAAGACAGCCATCAAATGGGGAAATATGGAGATCCTTTATGGCTTTTGTACTAGAAGGGAGGGAAATATCTTCACTTTCATATGGAGGTATCAAGCTCATCTGCAAAAGTATCTTTTTGAATAATGATGGAGGAAAGAAGAAAAAACTTGAAGCCAAACTTTATGCTTGAACACAAAAACATTACTTTGGTCAGTACACTGGATCCACCCGTTCCAGGTAGTCTTCGTGCAAGTAATAACATTTGTCTGGAAACATCTAAATCAAACAAGCGTGCACCATCCACCCGCAACTCTTTCTATAACATTTACATTAAGAAAGTTAATAGAAACAGCATAACTGAAATGGAGGGTTAATTCCAACAAAGTAAAAACTCATGTCATGACCTAAAAGGGAGGGGAACAAGGAATACTCATTTATATATAAAACAAAGAACTATTCCTCTAGACAGCACTGAAATTGTACGAGGAAATAGTAAGAATTATGTTGTAAGAGGCTTTGCAATGGCATAGAAAGCCAGAAACCACAAAATCATAGGACCTGGCACCAAATAGATGACCCGCTGAACCTATAACAAATACAAATGATTTACCAAAAAAAGAAAAAAAAGAAAAATACAAATGTGAACCTAGTAATAGATATAAACCCTTGGAAGTGCAATAGGAGTGCATGATCTAAAAGAAGTAGTGATTGAAACAATGAAAATAGTGCCAAGCTAGGCTGTCATAAACCAGAATAATAGCAATTTAAGGATTTATAAAAGCTTTTAGTGATACCCTTTCATCACACAAGCATGAGTTTCTAGAACACTAATCAGTGTATGGCTGACATGCTAGAAACGCACGCCAAGTACACATGCTTAGTGCGTATCTCTCTATCTAAATTTTGATGGAGCAAAATAGAGGTGAAACTGTAAGAAAAGCAGGCAATACCTCACCTGTAACACAAACTTATTTGGAGAACCTTGCTTGTTGACCTTTGAGCTGGAAGTGTACGCTAAATCCAAGAAGGCAACATAGAAAGTGAATAAGAAGAAGGGCACTCAATTTCATACAACACTTTCAACAGATACACAAACGATGTAATGGTGCCATGTAAATCATCGTAGGAAGAAAATAAATAAATAAGAAAAGAAAAAAGAAAACAAGAGAACACACAAAAGTGTGCGCGATCAGTGTATCATCGATCTGAAACAATAAACACCTGATGCAGATGTGCTGCTCTTGTAATCTCCAACTAAACTCTCCAAGTAATTATTCCTCTGCAATGCCAACACATTAAATCAGAAGTTACAAGGAAGACATATCAACAAAGAGATCCAGAAAAAAAACATAAATCATTATCCCACGAACTTAGTTTTACGATCTTTGTTAACTGCAGTAGTTATTGTGTTAAGTAAAAATAAAATAAAATAGATGAGACAATGTGACCAAGCTGCACTCATTAACTGAAGGACACAAACAACATACTGTCACTAAAGAAACAGTGGCCACCAACAAATCAGCAAGATACCCATCACAACCAAAAACGTCGAGAAAGAAGAAACAGAGGAATGTGTGATTGATCAATGACTTTTAAATTACACCAGAATTTGATGCTAATTACTTTTGGAACTTGCATCTAGAGAACTACTGAGAGGTCATGTGTTCAAACCAACTTAAACATAAAAGAACATAATTCTCACTTAAGGTTACCTTGGTAAGCTGGGTCACTTTATTTTGCAAGACAGCTTCCCTCTTTTTCCCTTCAGATTCTTTCTTGCATACTTCAACATTCTGGAAACATAGTACAGAAGTAAAATATGCATTAGAATTCCAACATCTAAATCCTTTTTTTTTTCTTTTTTGGCTAAATATTGTTACCTTCTTCTTTAGTGAATCACATTTCTTCTCAAGTGTCCGTATCCTCTGATATATACAAAAAAACAATGATTAACACAAACTTCTCATTAAACCCTTTCAGGATATGAAACCTATAAATAAAGTATGACTCGTCATCACCTTCTGTGATTCTTCGTCGACAGCAGCAATCCTTGGCACAAACAGTTTCCTAACATCTTTCAATGCACACTTCCGATTACATTGCGGGCACTAAAAATTACAAATCGAAACAAACAAAAAACATCATTCACCCAACATCTCCACATATAATCCCTAACACGAGCAATGCTAAGCAGAATTGAGGAAGACAACAAAGGAGTAACTACCTTGGCGGAGCGCCCACTCTGGCCTAACCATTTATTGATACAAGACAATCCAAATACATGTCCACAAGGAAGACAACTACAAAACCAATTAAAACAACAAATGATCAAACAATACCGGAAAAAAGTGAGAGGAATAATGACAGAAGAGGATGGAAATTATGGTGTAGTATTCAACTTACCAGATATGATGGTCGCCTTCATTGGTCCAGGCTTCCATGCAAATAGAGCAAAAAAGACCGTCAATTTCAGTCCGGTTCCACTGACTCTCTTGCGAATTGTTCTCTTCATTTTCTCCAATCGAGCAACGCGCTTCCCCTCCTCCAGCTCCTTGCTCCTTCCCTATCTCTTCATCTTCTTCTTGTTGTTGTTCTTGTACGACATGACCGCCTGTCGAATGGTAATCCTCCGCAACCCAAGGAGACTGTAACCCCTCACGTAAATCCTCGTCGAAAGACTCCGTTTCGGAACCAAATCCAGATTCGGAACCGGAATCGGAGTCTGTCTCACCAAATATGAGAGCCTCAAAGTCGGGTTCTTCAACTTCCTCCATTGCCTACGATAATGACGAATCAATAAGAGTAACGCGCGACGGGGGTTTTAGTTTTTTCTTTCTCCTCTCCTGTATCCGTTGCAGGGGTTTCTCTCGAGAGGGAAAGCTGAGCGGGAGGGTGCTACGTGGGCATCCCTTTTCTCGCCACGTATCCGCGGTAGTGACATACCAACCGTTGGATTAAGAGTGCTAGCGATATAGTAGCCGTTTGGCGTTTCGGTTCTACTCGGGAAATAACTTTCCCGAGTAGAAGTCCTTTTCAAGGCAAGGCCAAATACTGGAGCATTTTGCTCCATTGGGCAACGAGAAGTCCAAAAAGGACTTCTCTCTCCTATTTTTTTTATTTTTTTATTTTTATTTTTATTTTTTTATTTTATATAATCAACAAAATAAATTAAAAACTATCACAATAAAATCTCTACCCAAGATAAATAATTCTAAATCCACTTTTCTTATTTTTATTAATTTTTTAAAAATAAGTTTTATACTCTTTATGCTCATTTTACATTCAAACCATACTTTTAAAAAACTGTTTTACCAAACACCTAAGTATCTAACTTTTCAATTTAACAGAAATCATTTTCCCACAAAATTTTCCCATAGAATTTTTCCAACTAGAACCGGAACACCAAACAGACCCATAGTAATTTTCATTTCTCAGGGAAACAACATGTCGTCTGAATTCTTGTGGAAAACAATATTGTCACTTCTGTCCCTCCATGTAAAAGGAGCCACAAGAACGAAAGGAGCGAGACAGCAGCCATTAGTGATCAGCCATGTCGCGTAGCATCTCGTACATAACTGGCTCTCAGCTTCTGTCTATCAAGCCCCGCCCAAATATTGCAATTGTTGATGTCAGGTAAGTAAAGATAGTCTTTGCTCCTTGTCACTATCCATTAATGGGATTTGCGGTTATGTTTCGTTTGTTGTTTTGATCTTTTGATTTTCTTGATGTTTTTGAAGGGACGATGAGAGGAGTTATGATGGGCACATTGCAGGATCGCTGCACTACGCGAGTGGAAATTTCAATGATAGGATTGCTCATCTTATTCAGGAAGTCAAAGGCAAAGATACCCTTGTATTCCATTGTGCTTTAAGCCAGGTTAATCCATCGCACTGAAAAGTTTCTTTAGCTGTAAAATCTTTATGGGTTTTTATTTTTGATCAATTTGGTTAGTGGTAGGGATCAGAATCATGTTGCTTTATGTTTTAGCTCGAAATGTTCGTGCAGATGAAGGTTTAGTTGGAGTTTGTGTTTATGTGACTTGCAGAGGGTAACACATGAATATTTTTCTAAGGTTTAGGATGGTATAGTATCATATCAGATAAGTAGGAGATATATGTGAGGGAATGATATCATTTCAGTTGAGTTTAGGACAAGTTAAAGGAAGTGTGATTATTGGATATGCTTAGCAAAAAACGTTTTATAGGGGAAAAAAGTTGTTTAGATGAGTGCTGTTAGCTTAACCAAGAAATTCAGTGGATTGCGTTGAAAAAGTACCTTAGTCGTAGATGAATGGGGATAGCATGAAATGCCAAAAAGTCCAAGATCACATCAGAGTTGAGGCTGTAAATTGCTTTCAATGAGGAATTGAAGGCATTTCATCGTAAGTATTGTTTTCTTACTGAATTTCGTAGAACGAACTACCGAAGGTTGGAAGAGGTTCTACCTCAAGAGATATACCCCCAAATGTCAAAGTAAAAAGGTTAATGTAATTGCAGTGAAGGGTTTAAGTCTAGAAACTTGTCCTCAATGTGGATTGTACTTGCCTGGGTTACTTCAGAGTTGCAGTGGGAGAGCAATCTATTTACGGTTGGCATGGGGAGGTGCATGATTGCCAGACTATTTGGCGGTGAAGGTTTTTTTCCTGCTGTATGTGACTTATGTAGTGTACCCCGTTCCCACATAGGATGAATTGATCTTTTCTGCTCTGGTCTAAGGACTGGTCTCATCTCTTTCATCTGCTCCTTATGGGTTTGTCCCATTTGTTTTGATGTTTTACTATTATTGGCCATTTATAAAGGAAAACTTTTATGTTTGTGAGGAAATTATCTGAAAGAGCGCATAATTAGTTTGAACTCAGACAGTTTTATGCTTGTAAAGCCAAGGATGCGATTTTGAATCATTATCCTTATTTAGAGCATCTAAAGGCTTCCTAAAACGAACCTTATTAGGTAGCTCTTAGCTAGTGAAGTAAGCTGAGCAGGAAAGAGATGATCTTTCAAAAAGTATGAACACCATGAATAATCATCAACATCTTGTCTGACATTGCCTTGAAAGAGATGTTGGGTGAAACTGTTAGCTTTCTAGTTTCTCTAATTTGTACTTATATAATTTTATGGTTTTCCAACCTAGCAGTTATTGCTTTATTATAGAATTGAGATTAGTGATGGATTTTTGTGGTGTTGTGCAGGTCCGTGGCCCATCCTGTGCTCGAAGACTTGCCAAATATATTGACGAGATGAAAGAAGAGTCGGGAATAAGTAAGATTTTAGTCTTGGAGCGTGGCTTCAATGGGTGGGAAGCTGCTGGTAAACCCGTTTGTCGCTGCAGTGATATTCCTTGTAAGGCTGCGAATGCTTAGTGATTCGAATATAAGCACATTGGTGTCGAGGAAGATGATATCGCCACCATCTCTATAAACTTCCGTGATAGATTGTATGCCCATTTGAACTAGATTCTTCCATTATATAAACACCTTGATCCTAATCCCCATAGCTTATATTGTGGTATAAAGGATGTTGGAGATCAAAACCTTGAAATCGTACTTCTCTTATAAATCTCTCGTCTATGAAGTTGCTTCCCTGTTTTGTCATTTATCTTGTCTTGTGATTTAGCTCGAAATGTACATCCAAATGAATGTTTTGTTGGGAATTTGCCTTTATGTGACTTTTACGGTTGAGCAGATCAAAATAGTATGAACTGGCAATCATGCCAAAAAGTCCAAGATTTTTTCCTTAAAAATTGAAAGTTGTTAATGTTCTATTATGTCCAAGATTTTTTTATAAAAAAATATTAACATATTATACATTTAATCTTTATTGAAGTGTAATATAGATTGAAAAATAAAACAAATCTTTTTTTTCATATTGGACGATATTTTATACTTTTAAATAATTGTATGAATTTTTAAAAAATCAATAAATATTATTATACCAATTTTATTTCTACGCCTGACATGCCAAACTTTCTTTAAAATATATATATAGAGAGAGAGAGAGAGAGTTTTGGGTTATAGATCTCTTTCGCAAGGTTCACACGACACCGTTTCTTGGCTCGCTTCCTCTACAAACTGAATTTATCAAATTCCTCGCAATTGTATCAGAAAAAGGAATCGGTCAATTCTAGAAAGCAGAACCCATCAAGTTCAACTCGCTAATCGCATCGCTCATCTGCATCAGCCTCATCATCGAAGATGGTAATCTATTTTTACCTGAATTTCTCGTTCTTATTCCTCACCGACTTTATGGTTTTCATAGTTTTGTTCTCGATTTCATGTGTTAGGTTTGCGTAATGTGCTTATTACCTCTCTTCCTCGTCCCAATCGTCAACTTATTACCCTTGCTATTCGATTACATCATGGTAACCTCCCAATTCTGTCCAATTCTTGTTTTCTAAAACCTTAATTTTGTCGAAAATTAATTGCCCGTGCTATGTTTCTTATGTTGATTGATTTGACAGGGGAAAGTTTATGCCTTGTTTGGATGGGAGTACAGAAAACCTGCGAGAGTGCCTCCAGCTTGCCCTTATAAACCTCCTGCAGACAACAAAGTAAGTTAGTTTTGATACAGTTTATGATTGGAGTGTGTCTGTTTGGTTTAGCATGATGATGAGCTGGTTGTATGATGATTTTATGTGGTTTATAAGATATGGGAACGCATAAGAATATGTTGTGTTTGGAGTAGTTTGTGCATATTGAACAAACACTGTTGGTTCTCCTGCGATTTCATGTTAGAAGAGAGAAAGTGAAGAAAGTAAATGCATCGAAACAATCTGTGAATATAGGTTTGAATGATATTGTAGTTATGCCGAAAATGGATTAGGTGAATGATCATCCACTTGTTAATTAATGACAAACATGAACATTAGATTGCATTCTTGGTAAGGTACGGAGAGAAAAGCATTTGTTCTCACGGTTGGGAACGGAGAAAAGATGTCTTGGAGGGCAGATTTTTTTGTAAAATTTCCATGTGTGAGGCTTGCAGTGGCTGACTGAAATGATCAAATTTGCTTCTTTGGTGCGCATGCTTTGTATGGCTTTTGTCCAATTCTTTGGGCCTACGAAAGGAAAGAGTTCAAAACCATGGGGTGCAAATTGTGTTGTGAGGTGACTGCACCACTGGCACGGCACCGTGGCCATGAACCTGTCAAGGAATTGGCATGTTTGCTATTTTAACATCTTAGTTTTCATGAATTTCTATTTCTTGGTTAGTTACTTTTTGAGGGGTCACATAATGCCTGTTTTATATGAAGTATACTTGTTTGGGTCTTTCGTGTTTCAACTTTCAATTCTTCCAATGGTAATGAAAGTTGGAAATCTTCTTGTTTTAGCAGGTGGGTGCTGAAGCCGAGTCAGGTGGGCATGCACCTGTAACCAAGTCTACAACGGTAGAAGATTCGAAGCAGGATTGAAGTTGACATTGTGTGGCTTCATAAACTGAGTCTTTTATTACGTAAAGAAACTCTTTTTCTTTCTCCCCCTGTCGCTGCACGTGTTTGCTTTTGTGTGATGCCAGAATTCTTGCTTGTATGAACAGAAGATAATTTGTGTCCGACCTTATGTAGCAATTGAAAAATAAGCTTTATTAGATGTCATAAAATTTAGTTCTCTTTGTACATTCTAGTTTGATCTTTTTGCTTTCATACATGTTAGTTATGGAATTAAAGCAAATCTTTTTTGAGTGGTTTAGAAACAAAAATTCATCATAATCGTCTCGGCTGAAAAGTTATGCAAAGTATCTAGAAGCACCCTCAAGTTTGATAATCCATTCATGTTCAGTATAGCCAGCAATCTTCAATATTTTAACTATTCGATATTTTGTTTCTAGGATGAAATTAGGACTTCAATCCAATAACTATTGGTTTCTGCTTTTTCAATTTTTGTGAATGCTAGACAGCAGATAAGGTTACTGTTCTCTTTTTTTAGGCTTAACTCGGAAAGTTCATTAGAGTTCCATACCGCAAAATATAGATTCTTTTTTTTATCTCTATCCCAGCGTAACCACATTAATCGTCCAAGTCACATTTGAGTTGGAATACCCAATTCCAATCTATCAATCAATTTGTCTCTTTTTTCTAACTTTGATCCAAATTCCAAAAACTAAAATAGAACCCATTTCAAAAAAACTCGATTTAAAAAACTGACCTTTGAGAACTTATCCTTGTGAACCTCTCCTTTCTTTTGAAAAGGACCAAAATCTTGGCCAAAAACAAGAACCAAAATCCCCATGATCACATGCAACATATATAGTCAAAATCGTGTACGAGTTTGACTCCTAAATTCGAGTTAACTAGAACCTAAATTCAAAATCTGATAAAATTGGGGTAAATCTCAATTTGACTCGATAATCGTTTGATTTTATCTAAACCGAGTTTATCAAACTGGGTTTTAAAAAAAAAAAAAAAAAAATCTAAACGACGTTCGTTGCATTTCTAAGCAACGTCGTTTTGCTCTAAGGGTTTCTTTATGCTCATCTAGTCATCTTCTTCGACATCTGTAAGCATGGATTTACTCAAGCAACACTGCAGCAGACACTCAGCCCTGCAACCCGTCCGCCACCACCGCCCGTCCGCGGACGGATTAAGATGTGATCGAGTCTCACGTCTCATCCTTTTACTCGCCGTCGGTTTGCTTTTTATTTCTGCTTTTAATATAAAGCAACTCAAGTGGCCCCCATCCACTACGAAGCTACAGCCCATACATCCCAACAATCATCACAAATTAATATCGAGGCAAATTAATATTATGGATGTGCTAATTTTAGGATTTTTTGTCATTTAGATGAGTCTTAATGTTTTTTTTTAACTAGAAATGAGTCCGAATTTTTTAATTTTAGCAAAAAAACTAGTCGCGCGGGTATATCATTTTTTCTAGTTTGTATTAATAAAAAAATTAAAATTAAAATATTATATAATAAAACTATATTATTAGTATAATATTATTAATCCTAATTTAATACAATTAGTACATACTTATACAATATAATTTTTAATATTATTAATTATAATAATAGTTAGAATTATTCATGTAATATAATAGAGAGTTAAATATTTTTTACAAAAAATTAGTGTATTGTTAATTTTTTTGGTATATGTTTATATAAGTATACAATATAATAAAAAATTTAGTGTATTGTTAATCTTTTTTATATTTGAACTATGTTTGATTCATGGATTATTGACTAGTATTATGTATTAAATGTTTATTTCTTATGTGTTGCATTTTAATTATACTATACATTTTAAAAAATATTTTTTTTAGAAAATAATTATATATATATATGTAAAATAATAATATAATAATAATTAAATAATCAAAATATGTAAACTCTTAGTATAATTTTACGTTTTCGATTTTACCTGCTCATTTCGAGTTTAACTACCTTGCATGCAATGCAACCATCCTAGAGCTAAATACGCTAGTTTTTTTATATGTATAAAAAGGACTTGAAAATAAAATTGAAGAGCCAAAAACTTATAAATACGAGCTCGAAATTTTTTTTCAAGTCGCAGATATAGAATAGTGCCTTTGGTTTGATCAGTATAATCCGATTGAAATTGAGAGATGGTGGGGAGACGATGTTCCATTTTTTCTCTTTTGCTGCACATTCAATCACAACTGCATATTCCATTTCTTGAACATTCTGATAATGTATTATAATGATTTGATATTTCTCACCTCGCTTAAAAGCAACTCACGCACACACTAGGTTGTAATTTTTATTTAACACAAAAACAATGTCTTGTTATATCCCACCTTACATGATCCATGTGAAGACATTACATTCAATTTATTAAAAAGAAAAATTCAATCGTACTTTTTGTCCCTCTATTTTGTTAGAAGTATTATATTGAACCCTTTATTCACATTTGTAACATAGGGGTCTTACTGATAATGCATATCTGATTTTCTTGATAGAGCCATGTTTTTGCTATTAATTCGGTTGGGAATTTGTCTGTTTAGTTTACATCAAGTATGATTATGTGTTTCTTATAATCTTTGGTTCAATGAAAAAGAGAACTGCAGAGAAAAATCAAGTATGACGATTGATCAGGAAGCAAGTTGGCCTGCCAGATCAATATTAATGGTTTCAATCGTCCCTTTGTCCAAACCTGACAGTTTTGTGGTAAGCTTGCGGTGGGGAGAGTGGTGAAACCTGGACGGACAGGAAAAAAACCGAGGAGGGCTTTTACCATTCAAGGGAAAAATGAGTTTGTTGAACAAGGATGAATCGTCAAAAACAACAGTTGGTTTCTCCCTTGACCAAGTGCTAACGTTTGCTGAGAGGAATCTTTTTAACATCTGGTCGTCCTTTACTAAGACCCAGCGTTTGTCAGAAGCATGGTGCGGTTGTCATGAAGACACCAAAAGAGTATGTCAGAAGGACTGTTGAGCTATACAGGATGCCTGAGCTCGTCTTCAATGAAAATGTATTGGCAGAAATACGGTAAGATAGCAATAATAAATATTTTTTCCAAAATAGAAATAAGAAGCGGAGGAATCAGAAACTCTAATGGAAATTCACTTATATACGATCAGTTTTTTCTGCGTTTAACCTAATTGATTAGTAAATTACCTGATTGAAAGGGTGACCAATCTAAAAATGTTCAGCAAGAAGAATGAAAAGGGTAGAATTAAGGTAAAGTAAAACCTTTTATTAAACTCTAAAAAATATATCTGATTTAGAGTTGGATTATGCAGAAATGTTGGTCCACAGATTTTCTTAATTTTTTACGGAATAGAGCCCATTTAATCTAGACTCTCTTTTCCATGGACTAGGCCCATTTTACTATTGGGTTCAACCATAATAAAAGCCGGCACAATACATTTAAAGATAGATATTTTTCTTGATGTCAAAACCTAGCTAGATATTTACGTAATGACTAATGAGTCATGGAATGTCTCAGTTATCGAAACTCTCTGGCCACAAACATAAGTACAAAACCAGACACACGCCAAACCAATCTTCTCATTTCCTAAGACGCGGACAAAGGAATCATCTTCACTTCCATTTATGTTATGTGCTTTATTGCTGCCTTTTTTCCATCCTTCCATCTAAACCACCATAAACAGCGGCAGCAACCATGTCTTCCTTATTAACTAACTCTATTTCTCGCTTCTCTGCTCAACCCATCTCCTTAAAACCCATTTCCTCCAAACCCCACAAGCTATCCTCGCCGCCGGTCTTCAAGGTCAGAGCAGATGGTGGGTCGGATTTAGGTAATTCAACCGCAACACTTAGTAGTTTTACTAGTTCTGATGATAAAATTCGTGAAATCTTGCGTAACCGTGATTACGATAAGAAGTTTGGTTTTGCTATCGATATTGATTCCTTTTCAATCCCAAAGGGTCTTTCCCATGACACAATCAGGTTGATCTCTTCCCTTAAGGAAGAACCCGATTGGATGCTCCAGTTTAGATTGAATGCTTTTGACAAGTTCTTGAAGATGAAAGAGCCTACTTGGTCTGATAATAGATACCGACCTATTAATTTTCAAGATCTTTGTTATTATTCTGCTCCTAAGAAGAAACCCACTTTGAATAGTCTGGATGAGGCTGATCCTGAGCTCCTTATGTACTTTGATAGACTTGGTGTGCCTTTGAATGAAAGGAATAGATTAGCTAACGTTGCTGTTGATGCTGTTCTTGATAGCGTGTCTATAGCTACCACGCATAGGGAGACTTTAGAGAAAGCTGGGGTTATTTTTTGTTCAATTTCTGAAGCAGTAAAGAAGTATCCAGATTTGGTTAGGCAGTATTTAGGCAGAGTTGTGCCTACGGAGGACAATTACTATGCTGCTTTGAATTCAGCCGTGTTCAGTGATGGGTCGTTTTGTTATATCCCGAAGGATACCAAGTGTCCCATGCAGATTTCCACGTACTTCAGGATTAACGCAATGGAAACAGGACAGTTTGAGAGGACTTTGATCGTTGCTGAAGATAGGAGTTTTGTGGAGTATTTGGAAGGGTGTACAGCACCTTCTTATGATACGAATCAGCTTCATGCTGCTGTGGTTGAATTATATTGTGCTGAGGGCGCTGAAATTAAGTATTCTACTGTGCAGAATTGGTATGCTGGCGATGAGGAAGGGAAGGGAGGAATATATAATTTTGTTACGAAAAGAGGACTTTGTGCTGGCAATAGGTCTAAGATATCTTGGACGCAGGTGGAGACAGGGTCTGCAATTACCTGGAAGTATCCAAGTGTTGTTTTGGAAGGAGATGATACTGTGGGAGAGTTCTATTCTGTTGCATTGACTAATAACTATCAGCAGGCAGATACGGGAACAAAAATGATACACAAGGGGAAGAACACAAGAAGTCGGATTATTTCAAAAGGAATTTCTGCTGGGAATTCGAGGAACTGCTATAGAGGGCTAGTTCAGGTTCTGTCAAAGGCAGATAATGCCCGAAACTCCTCACAATGCGACTCAATGCTTATTGGTGACACTGCAGCTGCCAATACCTATCCTTATATTCAGGTAAGTTTTATTTTCTATCCATGTCCTTGTTTTTGGTTATTTTTTATATTAACTACTTATCTTCTGTTCTTACTTTTTTACGCTGTCAGTATAGATTGGTATTACGCTTATTTCGTCTGATGGGTTCGAATGATATTAGACCTACTTGATACAAATATGCTTGGTGTGATGGCTTTACATGAGTATCTGTTATTGTCTTGCCTGCATGCTATTTTGTCTCTCCCTTGCATTAGCTGGCTCATATGATTTATACTCCTTATTGATGGCATGAACCAGTGAGAAGACCATTGTGGTGGTCAGTAAATCACTTCAGTGAATAGTAGGCCTGTTGTTTCACTAAATAAAAATGAATAGTAGGCTGAGCTGTAAGAAAATTTAGAAGGTTGTTTTCTTTATGGCCTGTTGTTTCATTTGAACCTTCAGGAAGACGCGCCTGTTTTGCCTTTTATCTTTTAAATGGTGGGAAGTTTTGTGAAAGAGACCTTAATATACAGTGAGCTTGTACATTATGGATAGAGGAAAAAAGGGACTTTTAACTGTCATGGTTGAGTAATTTGCTCTTGTATTTGATGGTGCTTAAATGATAGATAAATAAGTAAAATTCTGGTGGGATTCTATATTTAAGAAGTGTAAGTAGTCAGGAAACCTATATCCCTCACTAGTTGAAGGTTGGAATATCCTGTCACAGATCATTTCTCCAGTCTGCATAGGAATTCCACTCTTGGATACTGCTACTTCTGTATTTCCACAAGTACAAAAAATTGCAAATCGGAAGGGTCAGTGAGCCACTAATAGTACGGGATCCTGATTGTGAAGGTTTCTTCATTTTGTTCCCATCAGGGTTGTTACAGGTATTAGGCGCTTAGAGATTAATGAGAGTTGTAGTTTCCTGAGATGCTAGGGACTTGCCTGGATAAACTGAAGTGCTATTTTGTAATTGGAAATTGTGTATAATTCAGTAATTAAATAACAATTTGAGGATAACTGGTATCACAAATTTCCAAGTTTGATAAGACACTATCATAGTGCACTATTTCTCAATTGTAGTAAGCATAGGTCTAAGTATGTACAGGTAAGGGGGAAAGAACAATAAGGTAAGATGGTTTGATCTTTAACAAATAATTCGGTACTTACGTTATTCTCTCTGTTGTTGATCCTTGAGAGCTTGATGTATTCAATTTATGTTTGGTTGTTCAAGTTGTTATTCTCAAGTCACGGTGGTTCGATCACTTGATGTTCCTGCCTGATACCTTTACTGCTAGTCATAAAATAAAGCAATAAGGGTCCAATCATAATAGAACTGACGCTCATAAAGGACTAAAAAATAAAAACTCTTAAGGCGTGCAGGGCACGCATTTCTGGTACCTTGGAAAACTGCAAGGTACTTGCCTGGGCAGTGCCTAAGAAACGCTAGGTGAGGCAACATTGTCCATTAGCTGTTGCCTTCCTTGCCTGTCCTGGAGCACCTGGTGTCTGATGATGCTGGTTTCCATGTTCTGTCACCTCAAATGGCCAAGTCAGTTTATTGAAATTGCTATGCTACCTTAGGTTTAGGAATTAATGGAGAACAACTCTTCGATTACTAGATTCCTTTGCACGATGCTCATACTTTCAATTTTTCCATTTGCCATTTTGGTCGTCGACCTTTATCCATATCCCAATTCCCAACTAGGTCTTTATAGTAAAAGGTTAAGGTAGCTGAGGCTTTGATCCAAATGAATAGTTTCTTTGCTTTCTTGTCTATTCTAAGTGTCTTGTCATCCTTTATGCTAACTGATGTCTTGTTTATTGGGTTGATAGTTGTTTCATGCATGTGCACGTGGTGGTGGCTTGCTTTCTTGAAATAGGCAAAATGTTCAAACATAGCCATTGGAAAATAGGCCTTTTGTCTTCTAATCCAATATTAACAACTCCCCTCTGTTTGATCCTTCTGTGAGGACTGTTCGTAATTGAGTCCAGTTTTTTATTTATTTTCCATATAAGCTGGATAATTTTATAACTGATGCAGTAAAAAGACACTAGACCTTTAAGTTACTGATACATATGATCTAATAGATTCAAATAGAATAAGAGGCATACCTTTGCTAAATCAGTCTTCTCACACTACGATAACCTTGCCTGTTGTGACGGTCGTGGAAGGAGCTTAGTCAAACCAACCAACCAGTTCGCTCTCTGTTTTACTTGGCCAGGTAGTCAATTGGGAATAGATTGCTGAGCTGCTGGGAAAAAGAGTAAAAAAAAGAAGAATAATGCTTGGGATACTAACTATTTTACTAACAAAGTTGTACTTACTGATGAGTCAATATATAATTGGGGTTTATCCCTTCCTACTTAGGTTATATTATTATTTTTATTTAAATAAATAACTACCAAGTGAATGTGAAGATGGCACGTGTACTTTTAGTATAAAAATTAATAAAAGTGTTAGTATTTCTAGCACTACTCAAAGAATCCTCGGGATATAATGAAGGGAATTTTTCTTGCCATTTTCATTGTGGAGCAGCCAGCTGCAAAATATGCATCGCCTTTTCCCCCGCTCTTTTGCTCACAATATGTCTTGCTAGTGCACACAGAGAGGCATCCCTGGACATGCTAAAGTGTACAGTTTACCTTTGTGTATTGTGCGATTGAGTATGAAGGAGTCTCATAAACTGTTAGTTCCTGTTTGCTTTCTGTTTGTGCATTTCCTACTCTGCTCTCTTATAATTCTAAAAGGTATAAAACAGGGATAGAGTTCTACCAGAGGTTTAATTATTGTCTGCTTTCGTTCTAGCTTCTAGAGATGGGGCTGCAAGGCATTGCTGCTTGTAATGTCTTAGTATTTCATAACCAATTTATTCTTCTTTGGTCTTGTATGCATCTTCATTTCATATCTACATGTGCTTTTCCGGAGTTGTTGCCTCTTTCATACAATTGCATGAATGTCCACACTAGAAAACAAGAAAATTCTATTTCTTTCTGCATCATCATTACTAACTGGTTTGATTACTGTGGTTTATCAGGTGAAAAATCCCACAGCACGTGTTGAACATGAAGCTAGTACCTCTAAAATTAGTGAAGACCAGTTGTTTTACTTCCAACAAAGGGGTGTTGATTACGAAAAGGCTATGGCTGCCATGATTTCTGGGTTTTGCCGAGATGTCTTCAATGAGCTTCCAGATGAATTTGGTGCTGAGGTGAACCAGCTGATGAGCTTGAAGCTCGAGGGATCTGTGGGGTAGACCGCAAAGGAGCTATAATTAATACAGGAAAGTATCATCATTTCCATAAATGAGTTTGACAGGGTAAAAGCTTGTAATGGTCGTAATTGGAAATGTGCATTACCAAAGTAACTTGTGCGTAACCTTGTAACGATCATGCTTGGTGCAAGCTGTATCATAGTTTGAGCATGTAAAAAGAAAGATAATGATAACGATACGAGTTACGAGGATGAATTTACTTGCTTGCTTCTTGTATTGTACTAGAATTGACTCTCTGCTTCATGAGTTGATGTAAATAAACACTTTGATCATCTGTGGGTCTGGAAGACTGATAACTGTATGTTCAACACTCCAATCTGCGTGACAGATGAACTTTTGAGTTCTGAAATCAATTGTAGGAAAGTTTGAATTTTTCTAGGTACCTGCTTGGAGTATATGATGCGTGTATAGTTTGTTGAACTTGGAGGAAGAATGCACAAACTTGGAAATACATGTGTGACAAAAGAAGGTCCTGTCTTAGACTATACATGTGAAGCTCTAGATCTCCCACCTTGTAAGTTGCTCCTCTGGTCTTCTAACTGTTTTTTAATGATGTCGTCTTGTAGACTTGTAGTAACTCTAAATTTACACTATGTAAATACCCTTATGAACCGGGGTGGAAAATTTCATTCTTTGAAGGTTTGTTGCACATCTTATCCATTTTGGTGCTGTGCACTATTCGCTTGTATGCCCACAGCCACCGCCAACGGCAACTCCAGAACAGACGAGGGTATTTGAAGAGGTTACAGCGCCATCTGTATTGAAGAAGAGAACTTCCATAAAAGGCAAAAAAACATCTGGATGTGTCTCAAAGCCTAACAAACTAGTATATATTAATAATAATTATATTGCGAGTTTGTGGTGGGCTATTTATGGGCCTATTTATTGGGCTTTTCTTGGGCCTTTGCTTTTTCAGCTTCTCTCTCGGCTTTAAACCTGCTGGTCTGCAAAATTTTACCAAAACAAATCATGTCTCTATTTTTTTTCATGCAACGTTAAAGATTATTTTGTACGTAATTTGTAAAAGTGCATTTTAGTGGCTGTTGCTGTGTGCATAACTAATTAATTAACATTAGCAACTCAAAATTAAATGATAATTAAGAGCTCTAAATTTAAATATCGGATACGGTTTTGAAAAGAAAAAGATGATAAAATACTAATAATAAAAATTACCCAGCATTTCTCTAGCTTAGCTTTGTATTCTTCATCTGTACCTTCTAAATTACTCCCATGTTTCATAAATTTTTAATCAATCCCTGCATTTATAAGGATTGTTTCAAATAGCCAAATAAGGCTTATTTTGAATTGCAACCAAATTGTAAATTTTGTACTATTGTTTAGCTAAACGTGTGTAATGAACTAGGATTGATGAAGATAAGGAAATTTTGGTATGATGTTATTTTACTTCTATTAATAAAATGAATGCTACATAAAAAAAAAATCTAAAATTGACCATATACAAGTTGATTTCCATTAGGCTAATTTGTACCATTTTTCCGCTTCTTGTTTTGTTTTTGGAAAAAATATTTGTTGTCGCTGTCCATCGGATAAAAATTTCTGTCGAAAGAGAATTAAAAATTACTCCCTCCGGTCCGAAATGTATGACGTTTTAGCATTTTCTTTTATTGTTCCGGAATGTATCTTAAGACGGCCGGAACAGTCGTTATTTGAGACAATTTTGCTCCGAATTTTTTCTCGGAAGTACGTTAATGATTAACGTACGTTCGAAAAAAATACGGAATTTTTTGAGGTCAAATAGTGCGTCATCCGACTTCCTCGATATGCGTTCCCTACTGAACATTGGGATGTGAGGAAGTCATACATTTCGGACTAGAGGGAGTATATAGTTAGACGTGTTTTTTGTTTTTTTCAAAACCTTATGCTTAATTAATTTTTTATACTACTGAGGGCTTGTTTTTCCACGTCTTTTTTTGATTTGCTCTAACGGACCAATTGATTTAAATCGGTGTATGACGTTGGTATTAGTGTCTATGATTCATATATAGAATATAATAAAGGCAATCGGTTCTATCGTCCAATGATCTGCCGCCGCCTGTTGGCATCCAAGTAAGATGTCTCGGTGGAACGAGCATTTTGAAGTGGTAACTAGAAAGCAACCTTTTTGATCCACCAGTAAGAAACTAAGCTCGGTTCAATGTCTCAAATCTCCCAATCTACCTCAAAATGGACACTAATTTTAATTAATATTCAGAAAGCAACTATTTGCAATTTGTTATGAACAAATGTTGAAAGTTAATTCTCTCTCTAGGCATGCTTTTTCTCTTACATACATCTATAGTTATATTTAGAATAAAGAAAAACGATAAAAGTTTAATTTCTTTCGGGTGTTTGGTTAAGGGTCAAACCAACTCTTGTTCCTATCGATTCATTCGGTAGACTCATCTTTCCCTTGTAGGGCAACAATCCATGAATGGTGAAAGCCTTCCTCCGTTTATTTCCTACCCGTCCAGGTTTCATCGCTCTTCCCCATCGCAAGCTTAGCACAAAACTATCAGGTTTGGACAGAGGGACTCTTGGAACCATTAATACTGAATTACTAACAAAAACATGCATCTATCAAGAATTACCCAGAAAAAAAACCTAATCATACACTCTAGTCACACACTTTACATAGAAAAATCCCAATGGCAAAGCCGCCTGCTCTTTTTAAACTTTGTTTAGTCAAGAAATGGACTTAGAACTAGGTAGGCACGAGCATTCTCATTTTTAATTTTGATCAACTTGACAAAGGTTTTACTGTAAAAAAGTTAAGGTAGTGGAGATGTTGATGGATCGAAATGACCAAACTCGATTTTGCAGGATTCTTATCCAATATAACCAATAACAACATTATATTAGTTATCTCCACTTTCCTAAATATTCTTTTCCTTAGATTCTACTCCTTGTCATCCACCCAGAATCAAATTTAATTAATCCAAGTACTATCTACTGTAATTAACACCCATTATAATTTTTATTCCACTCCAAACTCCTATGGGTTATGACATGCCGCTCCTTACCTCATCCATACTGCAGTTTACCTCCACAAAGTTGGTAGATGTCATTATATTAAAGATATATAATATAATATTATATATTATATTTCAAAACTGTGGTTGGAAAATGTTTTTTTTTTAAAAAGGATTTGTAGAAATTACCTAATTGTCCAATGAAATGAGTTGAGGAGCAGATTCGTGAGAAGGCAGGCAGCAAATGAAAACGAAAGTTTGCTTGAAAACTCCGTTAAAGATAAGCACGTGTCAGAAGCCAATCGCAACCGCAAAATAAGACACCGAGATGGCGGCTGCCACGCACGACACGAGTTCCCCAATTTATCGCGATATGTATATATATCGAGGGAGGTGCGTGTATTTTCCATTTTCCAACTTCTCCGTAAATGGGGTTTTCCTAGATTGGATTGGACCGACAGTTTTTTTAATTTAAAGAAAGTCCAATAATGTTTGACCACGTAAGTGCCAGGTCATGTTGTCGAGGGCTTGTTTTTTCTTGACAAGGATGAGGGATTTCATTTTTTTAGTATTATTTTTGTTGAATCTCAAATTTTTTTTTGAGGTATTTCTTTTTATAGGTTTTATTGAGTCTCGTCTAAAATTTTAATTTAAGTTGAGAACTTCATATTCTTATTAAAATGTTATTTATTTAAAACTCCTAATCTCATAGGAGATTTCTTTGATTATCTCTTACTCTGCCTAACCTTAACTTGATATGTTGCCATTTTAAACAAGTTTTTTAATTGCAGATGTTTAGTTTAAGCATATAATTTATATGCAAAATCAATTCATTTTGGATAAACAATAAAAAAGAGGTAGAAGAGCAAAAATTTAATTCTTTACCATTTTTACAAATCAACCAATAACCAAATAAAATCACTCGTATCAACTACATGTATGTTACTGATCCCGAAATGAAAATATATAAGCGGGTCTCTGTCATTTAGTAAAAAAATAAAAATATATAAACAATTTATTTATTTCCCCATCAAGATCAAAATTATCTCCTCTCGAAACTTTCCAAAATCTTAACTTCTTCACGGAAAGTTTACATTTATAAAAAAAAAACAAAAAGATTTTAGTAAATTTAAAAATGAAAAAAAGTAAAATGGAGCAGGAAACATCAACGACATTAGCAGAGACAGAAGACAACAAGTGAAGCAGAAGCAAAGAAACCGCAGTGACCCTTTCCTTTCCTCTCTTTTCTCTCTGTGTCCACACACAACAACATCACATACTGTGCTCTTCCTCTCTGTACACCACCAACAACAAGAGGGACAGCTAGGGAAGAAAAGGGAGTCCAATAAGTTACACGTGTACATATTCCTACTTGCTTCTGTTCTGTTCTTTCTTTTGAAAAACCATAGAAATTTCTCTGCTTCAAAAACAGTAAGAAGAAGGAGGAGAGAAGAAGAAGAAGAAGAAGAAGAAGAAGAAGAAGAAGGAGACAGAGATGGGTATTTTGTATGATGATGTGGTAATCATAAATCAAGCAGAGAAGGAAGAAGACCCAAGTGTCATTACTGTCAACTGTCCTGATAAAACTGGCCTTGGCTGTGACTTATGTCGTATCTTGCTCTTCTTTGGTCTAAACATTGTCAGAGGAGGTACGCTAATGTATACTATCAACAAAGTTTCCATTTTTTTCTTGTTTCTGAAATTTTATTGCTTTATTGGTGGGTGCTAAGAAAGTTGGAAAAACAAGATTGAGGCTTTTTTGGGCTTTTTAAGCAATCGAGTGGTAAAGTATCAATCTTTCTGTAAATGGATAGCTGGGTGTTTCTCGTTTGTTAATTTTCGTTGTGGACTTGAAAATTTATAGTTCTGATTTTTGGATGTTTTGGTTTATTGTGTTTCGGTATGGTGAAGATGTGTCTACGGATGGGAAATGGTGTTACATAGTGTTCTGGGTGGTGGGGGATTCAACCACTAGGTGGAGTTTGTTGAAGAAAAGGCTGGTAGCGGTTTGCCCTTCTTGCTCCTTGGCTTCTTCAATTGCTTATTTCCGGTCAGAATTGCAGCCTCCAAAGCCTCCGGATGTGTTTCTCTTGGCATTATGCTGTTTTGACAGAAGAGGGCTTTTACATGGTAATTCTTTCTATTTTCATTCAATTGTGTTCTACTAGATGTACATCATGTCGTTGTTTTGTCGTTTGTTTTGAATATAATGCGGCTTTACTGCTTATATGTATGTATGCTGCTAGATTTGTGTCAGACTGAGTTCTGCTTTGTGGTTATATTACTTCTTCTTGATATTATTTGGAGAAAAAAAGGAAACTTTGAATCTAACCTCTATATAGCTACAACAGTTGTAGCTTTTTGTGAGATCTAAGTTCTCGATGAGCTCACTAATCATATGGGGTATGCACCATGTAGGAGTCGTGTATGTGTAGGAGTCATGTTCAGAGCAAACCCGTCGTTGAAAATGAAATTAAAGTTCTCTAATTCTCCTTTTCTCCTTTTAGTGTGGGATTCTCTTAATGGATGATTTAGATACTAGAATATTTCTTTTAGTTTTTCTTGTCATTGAGTCTTAGAGAATTTCTTTTGGCAGATGTGACTGGGGTGCTCTGTGAGCTTGAACTCACTATAAAAAAGGTGAAGGTATCCACAACGCCAGATGGGAGAGTGATGGATCTTTTCTTTGTTACAGACACCAGGTTTAGCACTCATTCCTCATTCCTGTCGCAGATTGTGCAAATATCATGCTGGTCGTTCAGTCACTAATGTTATTTTCATTATCTTGATGCTAATTGGGTTACAGTAAATATTACCCATCTAAATAGAAATGAAACCAAGTACAAAGCTTTAATTGTGTCATTTCTAAATGTTTCTTTTTACTTTTACCTCTTCTTTTACATGTAAAATAGTATCTGGTGCTGGGACCAGCTTATACTGCAGTAGTGGTATTCCACCTAAGAGTCACTATGTGATTCGTTTTCAGATCTTGTTATTATCTAAAAATCTTGTATGCAGTTCAGTCATTTCCACTTCTAAAATAATGCATTACTTGGGAGGGTTCAGCACTTAATTTTCCAAGTAATTGCTTCTCATGGGGTCCATTTTTTGGCGCCTTCTTCTGAATCTAATGTGCTAATCTACCGTCCGAAGAACAGAGTTGACAATGATATTTTTACTGTCTACTTAATTTTTACTTGCAGAAATTTGAAACTGTGATCGTGTCCTTATCCAAAACTGATACTCATTACTTGTTGATATCAGGGAGCTTCTGCATACAAGTAAGAGGCAGGAGGATACACGTGAGCATTTAAGAGCTGCTATAGGCAATGCCATGATAAGCTGTGACATAGAAATGGTCGGCCCTGAAATTGCCACATGTTCATCAGAATCTTCTTTCCTTCCCACTGCGATCACAGAAATACTCCCATTGGAAGTGCCTGACGGGCCCTCAAGTTTACTAACTTCCACTAGTGTTTCAGTCACAATGGACAACTCACTGAGTCCTGGTCACACACTTGTTCAAATAGTGTGCCAAGATCACAAGGGTCTTCTTTTCGATATAATGAGAACTCTAAAGGATTTTAATATACAGGTAGGTAAAGGCTTCCGCCTCTTTGCATACCTTCGTTATGATCTTGTAGGTTTCATATTTCCATAACTAGCAATTCTTCACTAAGGTGCATGTCTAAATCACTTTCCTACTGAATTGGACTTCTCTTCCTTTTCAGGAAAGGATTATGGTCATTCTAGTGTTTTCATTTAATAAGGTTACTTTGAGATGATAAACTAAAAGAAGCAATCTTAGACTGTGTAATTACTTTTGTAACCAGATTTCTTATGGGCGCTTCTTTATGAAAGAAAGAAGGACATGTGAGATTGACTTGTTTATCATGCAAACTGATGGGAAGAGGATAGTTGACCCTGGAAAGCAGAAAGCACTGTCGTCTCGTTTGGAGATGGAACTATTGCGTCCTCTCAGAGTAGCTGTTGTCAGCCGTGGTCCTGATACAGAGCTGCTAGTGGCAAATCCCGTGGAATTAAGTGGCAAGGGGCGACCTCTTGTCTTTTATGATATTACCTTTTCTCTCAAGAGGCTCAACACTTGCATTTTCTCGGTACTTATCTACGCACTTAATAAGCTTAACTAGCTTTTCCTTTGTTTTCAAACTTCCAATTTCCTGTGGTGTAACTTTTCGTTCTCTGTTTTTTGAACTGAGTTACTTTTGCAGCAATTTTGGCTTAGCAATACATTATCAGCAATTTTGGGAATGAACTTTGCTATTTTTTATTCACACAGTTTGTTCAGAAAAAAAACCATTAATTATCTGCAACATATTTTGTTTCATGCAATAATAATATGTTAATATATGCTAGTTGTGTTTCTAGGCTGAGGTTGGAAGACACATGATTGGAGATCGGGAGTTCGAAGTGTATAGAGTATTACTTGACGAAGGGGAAGGCTTGTCTGTTGACTCTGTTCCAAGAAGCAAGATCGAGGAAGAAGTTTGGAAGATGTTAATGGGTTGGGAACGATGAAAATTTTCTGATGTTGTTCACCCTCAAGAATTGAGATACATGGTTCGAGTTGCAGTGTAGTTCTCCCTATCATAAGATGTATGCAATGTAAATCATGGGTTACATTCCATATGAAGGCTGATGTCTAATCTGCAAGGCCCCATTGGGCTACTGCAGCATAAAGATGGGAATATTGCTGCAGGAGCTTAAAAGAGTGAAGCTGAGGTGCTCTCGGTCATTTCATTAGCATTTTTTCTCGCACCTGCAACCATTCTGGTAAATGGATCCTTGCTGGGCGTCGGTTGTCCAACCAACTAGTACGTAATCTTTACTCTAATACTTGTATATATATGATATATTGTAGAAAGTGAAGAGGGGTTGTGCAAGTCAAAGTTCTCAGTTGTACTTACTGTCAGAAATATGACCATATTAAGCTAACCATAGCATGTATATAAGTTGTCCCTTTGATGTTTCGTTTGATCACCGACCGTTCTGATACATTCTGTTGCTTCCATTATAGCTGAATGCTTGTGTTTTTCCTCCATAGCAAAGTTCCATCTATACTCACCATAGGAAATTGTAATGAAATCCTATGTTCTATCCATTTGGTTGGACTTTGGTTGTCTTTCTCCTTGATGAAACCCAGACAAAAAGCTTTAAATGTTGGTAGATTGCCAAGGATTTGGTTTTCTGGTGGATTTGGATTTCTTGGTTCTGGTTTGCACCTTATCAGAAAATGTTCTCTGCCAAGAGAATGACATTCACATAAAATAACAAGGACCATTTTTATTCCTTAAAAAAAATATCCAACATGTCTAAAGTTTGAAAATTGTCATTTTCCTAACTTGAAAATGTTCCCTTTTATAATACTTATCATGCTAGTGATCCTAGTCAATGCGAATTTTAGATAGAGCCAAGCCCCCGTCTAAATTTTTTTTATTTAAAATAGAGCAATTTAGGTTTTCTATTTAGGCGCGTCTAGTTTGATCCTCAACCTAATAGTACGGCTATATTTTATTTCGCTCATTTCTTCATTACTATAAGAAAGATTTCCTCATTTTTTGAAAAAGTAAAATTTCTACCAAAATGTGTAAAACTGTAAAGGTAAATGTGAGAAAATAATTTTTAATTTTCATTTAAGCAAAGATAACTAATAAGGAACAAGCAAGAAGGAAGCCTTAAAGTTTTTAGTTTACACAATGAATATTTGTTTTAGTATTTTACAGCCTAACAAATTTCATAGTACAAAGACAACCTTATTCTTCTCAAAGCTTCCAATATATTCCCAGTTTGTGCAAGATGCCTGAGACTACAGCCCAGAATGTGATTTGAGCAAATATCACATATAACAGTGTCCCCACCCTCGTTGAATGCCACACATTATTAAAAACATGTTTTTGGATCCAATATACCTGTAAAAACAAAAAAAGGAAAATCAGTTTTCTTTTTAAGATAGAAAAGTCAGGTTCTAGAAAAACCATTTGTAATGTAGTTTAATGGTTGTTTGTTAATAGTAAAATATCAACAGGAATTCATGGTTGAGTCCTACCTCTCTTTATAAAAAGATACGGAAAAAAGAGGAGAAAGTTAAATCATCCGTATGGATTTGCTTACAAGTGTGTTATTTTCAGACTTGTAATACCATCCATTGATGAATCCTTCAAAGATGCCCTGTGCTGCCATTACATAAACCAGCATTGCATTCATTCCTATCCATTCCAGAAATAAAAATGGTGTCCTCAGCCCCCAAACATCAATCTTTTTCCATCCAAATTTGAACACAAAAAGAAGAAAATTGTCAGAGATAAAATCTTGCAAAACCTTGGATTAAAAATCTCATAAATAACTGGACTTTATTTAATTGTTCTATTTTCTGTACCACTAGATAAAATGCAGAGAACAGAATTCCAGCTGCACCAGCTGTGAAACACACATAGCTGAAGCTGTAGAGTTGCTTGTTCAAAGGAATAGCTGCAGAAACATAAACATTGTCGAATTTCACATTAGTAGCAACATTTACGGGATTAGTCTCCTGCCCAGAAGGGACTAAGAGGGCACCCGATGAGACCCAAAAAAGTAACATTTGTAAAATTCTCACCATCTGTAAAATGAAGAATGATTGCAACAACAAGCAAGCCGAGCGCTATTGAGACCCATTGCTTCAGTCTGTCAGAATGATCCTGTGGATTTAAAAGAATGGACTTTTCAGTTTTAAAGTTGCATAGGTTGTCACTTATCTTTGGAAACAACAAGTAGAGCACATATATAACCTTGAAATGAAGCAGAACATGCCCGTAATGGATGCCTATGGTGCCAGAAAGGATAGCTGAGATTGTACTGAGAAAAAAAAGGTAACAAAAAACAACCAAAATCATATATTTTGGTCCATGAGACTCATTTTTCCTGCTGAAACATGAAGTTGGTCATCAGAATGTAAAGGTCAGCAAACCTCAACAAGCCTTCGGGTTCGAAAGGAGCATGACACCAAGTAGGAGCATCGGGACGAAGTTCACCTGAATCTGGGGAGCTAAAGGTACAAGCCTGCAAATTCCGAAGTCAAGTATGCTAGGATGAAGGCAGAACGAAGGAAAATGAAGTTAATCGTGGCGTAACTAATCACCTTTAAGCGGGTCCAAACGGGGTACACATAGAGATGATTAACTCCCCAGACCTGTCTATCCACATGACCGACTGCATTACATGCAGGTCCTAAGTGCCCTCTCATCCCACATTTTACCTGGATCATAGTTGCAATATTATCAATTACAGTAAAGTATAAGCATAGTTTGATTTCTTGCATTGAGCTATTGTGCAGTACCGTGTAGAGGTTTAGTTCATCACTGGTGTGGTCGACGAAACTCCAGTCCGGAACATAGAGCGAAAATGTTGTGATCATATAAATGAGGAAAGCGACAAACCCACCAACCCTAAAATTTGCAGACATATATTCATCCACTTCTGATATTAACATCAATCCTGTTTGGTGTAGAAACTAACCATTGCCATCGATACGCGGTGAAAATGGAAAAGTGGCCTGGATCAACTATGGTTTCTCTTTCCTTGATGGTTAAAGCCTCTATCAGGGCCACAACAAAATATACCAGTGCTATCCTCTGCTTAGACCACAAGAAGATGGTGACTATTAGCCAAGATCACTGCTGTTATGTGATCAAATCTCATTACAAAGTTAAGAGACGAAAACCTGAAGAATGCCACACCATCGAATGAACTTCATGTCAACTCCATAAGCAAGATCGTTTGGCGCATGCGAGTATCCTCCTGCAATTTATAAAGTTACACAACACTTGAGTCTCCTGTAATGTATTATGTCCAGCTTCTACAACCGGGAAACTGGGGCTCAGGCTCAGGGTATAGCTTCCCCTGTGGCTAAAATTTTGTATCCAAGAAACATTTCCTGACGACCGAAAAGCTAACGAGTTATCAAACGATACCTTGCAACAGAATTCCCCAAAACAGGAGCTTCAATGTCCTCAAGATTATCTTCTTAACAGCATCCCTTCTCTTGGGAATTCTCTGCCTCGTTGAAATCAAGAAATTCGTTAGCGCTGAAAAGAAAACCCAGAAAAATGGAAGAAGAGCAAACCTTACCTTGAAAGCTAGAGCAATTGCTACACCAACAATGAAGAGGAAAAAAGGCATCACAAAGTCAGCTAATGTGCAACCATTCCATGGAGAATGATCGATTCGCGAATACACTCCTCCAGCATCATCTACCAATATCATCAACTTTTTCAAGCAAACAAATGAACACATACATATCAGAATTCTACGACGCATTCGACACTTAAAATGACATAAAGATCACATTTTTCGAAACTGAATATAATAAACTCACTACTATAGTTAGGCCTCTAAATGCATCCAAAGTAGCAATCCTTTTACTCTTCTGCTTAGCCACCACCGGTGCCTGTACCTCTTCTGATCCTTTCTGCTCCCCCATCAATGGCTCACCGCTACCTCCATCTTGTTTTTCATTTCTGATTCCATCTTCACCATTCTCTTGCACCTTTTCCCTCACATTCTCATTCTTGTGCTCCTCTTTCACGTCCGGGGCATGACCAAGCCCTTCCTCTAACCTCTTAGGATCCTCCATTGATGTTGTTGTGTGGTATGGTTATGCTGTCAGCTGGTCCACTGATATAGTACTATTGTTCAATAAACAAGCAGCAAAATCATTAAAGAATCAAGAAGATTCTACTTCATTTGAAAAGAAAACACAAGAGTAGTTAGTCATATAGGAGCAAGAAAGGGACAAGATTGATATCCAAAATTTGCAATTGAAGCCGGCAAATTCTTGGACCAAAGTGTGACACGGACCAATCAAGGAGCTGCTAGCTAGCTGGGGGTTGATGGGAAAATAAGAAAGAATACAAGTTATGATTCCTTCATGTGTCTGAAGTAAGTGTCATAAAAGATCATCCTTGTATTCTTCTGAAATCAATTTGTACTTTTGTTTCTGCCAGAAAACTAAACTGATGGTTTTTATCAAAGTTAACAACTGTTGTAGATGGAGTGCCGGTTTTTGTACAATAATGGAAATAAATAAATGTTAGATAAATGTGGCAATGGCATATATACGGAGATGCATGTAGTACCAAGGAATCAGTCCAAATTGATTAATAGTACAAACAAATTTATCACTTTTTTACCAAAGTTTTTTTCTTCATAATTTACATATACTAAAGTTTTTATTAATCTAACGGGTAGATTTAATTGCGAAAAAAGTTAAATTAACAGTTCGGTACTGTTAATTTTTTTTAAAGAAATGTGAGTTGTTGATGATCAGTTTTGAAACATTGTTATACTTGTATAGTGTAGCTGTAGCCGGCTTATTATCATTGTATTATATTGGTTTTTGGTAAAACAGGAATTATTCATACTTTTCTTGGCCGTCTCATCGTTGACTACGGTCCATGGCACCATCCAGAGAAAAAGGAGGAGGAAAATTCAGGATGTTCTTTGGTGACGACATGCTGACGCTTTATATTTTACTTAATTTTAAATGAGGCCGTCTGATTTCTCAACTGCACGGTATGAATGAACCTCAAAGGCGGGTCGTTTTGATAAGGACGTACATGTGGGACGTCGTTTTGAAAAGGACGTCAAGGATGGGTTTTCAAATTTCAATAAGACTCGTCGTTTTGAAAAGGATGTGCTTTCAAATTTCAATAAGACAGCTTCGTTTGAAAAGGATATGGAAAGGTTACTTTCTTAAAACTTCATCGAAACACATCGTTTTAAAAAGGACGTATATGAGACGCGTCGTTTTTAAAAAGACGCGGGTAGATGATTTCCTTAACTTCAATGAGACGCGTCATTTTGTGACTGAGGGGCGTCCTTTTTAAAAAGACGCGACAAGGGTCGCGTATTTTTCAGTAAGACGCTTGTTTCCATTGGACGTGCACCTCTCCACTCTCTGTAGGATCAGGAACTCTGTGATTTCTTTGCCTTTTTGGCTCATCTACAGTTTTCTTTTCTGGGTTTTCATGGTTTTCGAAGATTGAAGGGAAGAATCTGTCAATGGCTGCTTACGTTTCCTACTTGCTTTTATTTTCCAATAATATTGGCACTCTTTGTCGTTTCTTCTTATGAAGGTAATAACTTTCTTTCTTCTTCCTCCGCTTAAACGTTTCTTTTTCTCTCATGAGCTGACTGATCTTCGCTGAATTCATGCGCTTCTTCTGTTGTGTAACTTTTTCTTGAATACTGTTCTGTGAACTAAATGATCATAATAAAACAGTTAGTTTTTGTCCTACCCAACTCATTTCTGCCTAATATCTCATTTTCCCTAGTTTTAGTTGAAGTTAATTTGAGAAATAAGGTGTTTTTTTGGCTGGGAATAAATATGGTTTGTTTTCTATAGTGGAGTCTCCACACAAAAAAAAGCAGCACTTGGTTTGGATTGTAATTAATTCATGGTATTGATATTAGCAGAGGTTGGTTTTAGCCTTTTAGGTCTTGTTGTAATCATGTAATCACTGAATTTGTCATTAGTTGTGCTGAATCTTGCAGGTTTAGGGTTCCATGTAAATTTGTTTCAAAACAAAGGAATTATCATGTCTTGTCATGATAGTGACTTTGCAGCAGAAACAAGTGTAATCTAACAAACATTTCGTTATTAGCATGACTTAATTACCCAAATCATTGGTGCAAAGTCCACTTGATGGACAAGTGGGTCTTTGTTTTGTGGTTGACTATAGCTAAGGATTACAAATTTCAGTGCTTTCCAAATATAGAGGCCAAACAAGTAAGTCCAAATCCTTAGGCATCAGATACAATCACATGTATTTGCTATTTAAGGTTGGCACCAAAAGGCTCATAATCATTCAAAACTAACCGCAGAGTCGAACACTTGACAAAACTTTATCTAGAGTTGAGAATGGCAATGGCCAAGCTCAGCTGGAGTGACATGAAGAGCTTCAGTTTGCATATTCTTGTCAGTAGGTGGTTCATGTTATTTGCTTCACTACTGATCATGTCTGTCAATGGCACTAGCTACATGTATGGTCTGTATTCGGGTGATATCAAATCGTCTTTAGGGTATGACCAAACTACTCTTAGTAATCTGAGTTTCTTCAAAGACTTGGGTGGAAATCTTGGGTTCTTGGCAGGTCTTGCTTATGAAGTGATGCCACCTTGGATTATTCTCTCCATTGGTGCAATCATGAACTTTTTTGCATATTTCCTGATATGGGTATCAGTCACTGGCCGCATAGCTAAGCCTAGTGTGTGGCAAATGTGTCTCTACATATGCCTTGCTACAAATGCAGCATCTTATCCGAATACTGGAGCTCTAGTCACTTGTGTCAAGAATTTCCCCGAAAGCCGAGGCAGTGTTATAGGCCTCTTGAAAGGGCTTATTGGGTTAAGCGGTGCCATTATTACACAGCTTTACCATGCTTTCTACGGGAATGATTCAGAGTCTCTTATCTTGCTAATTGCTTGGCTTCCAGCCATTGTTCCCTTGGCATTTCTTCGGACGATTCGCATCATGAAGATTGTTCGGAAACCGAAAGAGCTTAATGTTTTCTACAACTTCCTTTATATAGCACTTGGCCTTGCAGGGTTTATCATGGTGATCATTATAATACAGAACAAACTCAAGTTTGCTAGAGCTGAGTACATCAGAAGTGCTGCATTTGTTCTTGTTTTACTTCTCCTTCCACTTGCTATTGTCATAAGAGAAGAATTCATTCTCTGGAAAATCAGGGGAAAATCTAAAAACAATCCTTCTCAGTTGGAAGTTGTAGCGGAAGATCCACCAGTGGCAGAAGCCCTGCTGCAACCAGCCACAAAATGGGAGCCTCTTTCTTGCTTCAAGAACATTTTCCAGCAACCAGAAAGAGGTGAGGACTATACTATCCTGCAAGCAATTTTCAGCATTGACATGTTTATTCTCTTCATTTCAACAACCTGTGGTGTTGGCGGTGCATTAGCAGCCATCGACAATTTGGGTCAGATTGCAGACTCATTAGGGTACAAGAAGCAGAACATAGCCACTTTTATATCCCTTGTAAGCATATGGAATTTCCTTGGCAGAGTCTCTGCTGGTTTTGCCTCTGAAACACTCCTGAACAAGTACAAGTTCCCTCGTCCCCTGATGCTCACTTTCGTCATTCTTCTATCCTGCATTGGACATGTTTTAATCTCCTTTGGCGTGCCTAATTCTCTTTATTTTTCTTCCATCATCATCGGCTTCTGCCTTGGAGCACAGTTGCCTTTGGTGTCTACCATTGTATCTGAAATATTTGGCCTTAAACACTTCTCTACTTTGTACAGTGTTGGATCAGTGTCAAGTCCTGTAGGGTCTTATATTTTCAATGTGAAGGTGGCTGGTCGTTTGTACGATAAAGCAGCGTTGAAACAGATGGAAAGTTTAGGCCTGAAAAGAGAAGCAGGGAAAGAGTTGAAGTGCAGTGGAGTCCATTGTTTTAGAGAGGCTTTTCTTGTGATCACTGCAGCAGCATTTCTGGGGTTTCTTGTTTCAATCATTTTGGTGGTTAGGACCAAAAAGTTTTACAGAAGTGATATCTACAAAAAGTTCAGAGATGAAGCAGCTCAAGTCATCCCCTTGGAAGAAGCAGAGTCCAAAGATGTTGTGGCGACTGGTGCTAGCACTCGCACTCGAGACCTGAGTTAAAGATGAACGATTCTCGGCTCGACCGAATGTTCATCTTTATGTGTACCATGAAAATTATCAAAATTTGTTTCTTTCATTGTACATGACATACGTGTGTGGTATGGTATTTTTGCATATGAAACTCTGCTTAATGACATCTTGTTGTTCCGACAATCCTACTATTTTGTTGAGTTATTGTCGTTCTAGGACACAATCTCACCACTTACCAGGTACATCCGGAATAAATGCACTATCCCCACCAAATCAAGTACGTCACCAGAATTCTATTTAGCTGTCATGTTCATCAAAACATGAGAGGAGCTGAATCCAGTAATTTGTCCAAAATTTAGATAGGATCATGAATAGTCAATTAGGAAATGGTTGGTCTGGTAGAATGAAGCCATTTACTGCCGTTGCATCTCTGCAAGTTGGTATTGCAGTTCTGGATATTTTGTGCATGGCTGCACTAAATAAAGGCATGAGCAGTTATGTGCTGGTGGCCTATCGCCATGGATTTGCCACTCTTGTCATTGCTCCTTTTGCTGTATTTCTAGACAAGTAATAACAATTAATGACAATTTACATCGATCCTATGAAGTTTTTCATTTAGATTCCGACATTTATTTAATTTCTTGACAGGGGAGCGAGTCGACCGAAGATGACTACCTCAATCTTCATCATTTTGGTGCTCAGCTTACTTGAGTAATTTTTCTAACCTTATCAGGCCGAATATTTCTTCTAATAAATCTAATTCCTGAAATCGAGTGTCGATCGGTAAATTAAATGATCAATTGCAGGCCAGTGATTGACCAGAACTTGTATTTCTTGGGGATGAAGCAAACAACAGCAACATTTGCAGTTGCTATAGTCAATATTCTTCCAGCTATTACCTTCATTTTGGCTTGCATTATTAGGTAATTAACTGTCACGTATCATTATCGTGGTTGTTGCATCCGAGGAAAAGTGCTAATTGTGGTTTTTGTTGCGTAGGCTGGAGACAGTGAAGATTAGATCAGTCTATAGTCAGGCTAAGGTTGTTGGGACTATAGCAACAGTTGCAGGAGCTATGGTTATGACACTAATAAAAGGTCCAGTCATTGACTTGCCTTGGACAATAGGACAATCTGTCCATGATCATCAGCAAGAAACAAACGGTACGAGTTTCCATGACACGATTAAAGGAGCGGTGATGATCACAATTGGGTGCTTCTGTTGGGCAAGTTTCATGATCCTGCAAGTAAGCACTGTGACATTTTGAAGATTTAATGTACAAAACTCTGTTAACAAACTTAATTTATCTTAGGTTTGGTGTGTGTTTTAGGCAATCACACTGAAAACGTACCCGGCCGAGCTCTCTCTTACAGCTTGGATTTGCCTTCTTGGGGCAATTGAGAACACAATAGTTGCTTTGGTAATGGAGAGGAAGAATCTTTCTGTATGGTACATCAAATGGGACATCAGATTAATTGCAGCTATCTACAGTGTAAGAAGTCAAAAACCCAGAATAGGGTATTACATTAGTATCTTTGCCCTTATGGCAGGAGACTAATCCCGTTCGAACATGATCCAGCCCTATACGGTGGCCCTCATCATGTTATTACATTGGAACTTTTGCAGGGGATTGTGGGTTCAGGACTGGCCTATTACATCCAAGGAGTGGTAATGAAGGACAGGGGACCAGTTTTTGTGACAGCTTTAGTCCTCTGTGCATGGTTGTCGTTGCTGTCATGAGCACTGTCATTTTAGCAGAGCAGATGCTCTTGGGAAGGTAATTATATCTATCTGATGATGTCATTTTTGTCTCGTGCAAGAATTAAAAATGCACAAAAATGTCATAATTAACTGATGATTTTAAGAGTTTTTTAACAGGGTGATTGGTGCAATTATCATTGTTGCTGGACTGAATCTGGTTTTATGGGGCAAAAGCAAGGACTATAAATTTGAATTATCCCCATTCAGTAATGCTGAAGAGCAAAATGACAATGTGAACCAAACAAGCACCACTAGGTCAAATGCATGATTGACAAACAAGTCCTTGCAAGTAGATATAGGGTACAATTTAGTCACATTTTACTTGAAATTGGGGTGACTATTATTATAATAACAATTCCATTTTTATTAATTTAAAAAAAAAACTCGGTTTTTATTCTCTTTTTATATCTAACAAAGTTGTATAAAAAAAGAGAGTTTAATTCACATAATCACGGTATAGTGTAAGTATAAACTTAAACACTTAGAAAACATGAGTGATGTTGTGGTGGAATGGTAGGTCACATCTTATACCGTGTTCGTGTAAATAACATTTGAGCACCAAGCGGTGTGGAAATTGTGAGTTAACAATCCGTATAGCGTGGTACCTACAAAATAGCTTAAAAGAATAAAGATTATGATAAATCACCCTCTCTTTTTATTTTTATTCTCTATCTTTTCCCTCTCTATTTCTTTATCGACATCAGATAAATCCTCCCTTGGTATGGTCTTGTCATCTTTCCTGCATCATCATATAATTGAAACACATGGTTTTTGTTATCATTATGTAAACCCTCCCCACCTCTTTTCCTCTCCAATGTAATCACCTGCTATCCAATTTCCAATATGCTCTGCTAGTCGAGTCACAAATCCATAACCAAACTGATCACCTCTTAATCTCCACTATATAACCTAGAAAGAACCAAACTTTATAACATAACAAGAACTACCAAGATAAACCCAGAACCCAAAATCACAAAAAAGAAAGAAAATGGTAGAGGCTAGTGCCTATGGTGGATGGAGAGATGTGAAGAGATTTGGCATCCAAGTTCTTGGAGGAAGATGGTTCATGGTTTTTGCATCTGTCTTGATCATGTCTGTCTCTGGTGCCACTTACATGTTTGGTCTGTACTCTACTGACATCAAATCCTCCTTAGGTTATGACCAAACCACCTTAAACTTGCTCAGTTTCTTCAAGGACTTGGGTGCAAATGTTGGTGTCTTCTCAGGTCTAATCAATGAAATCACACCTCCTTGGGTTGTTCTTTCTTTAGGTGTTGTCATGAATTTCTTTGGGTATTTCATGATCTGGCTAGCAGTCACTGGCCATATCTCAAAACCCAAAATCTGGCAAATGTGTCTTTACATCTGTATTGGAGCAAATTCTCAAGCTTTTGCTAATACAGGAGCTTTAGTCACTTGTGTCAAGAATTTCCCAGAAAGTAGAGGATCTGTTATAGGTCTTTTGAAGGGTTTTGTTGGTCTGAGTGGTGCTATCATCACACAACTCTACCATGCTTTCTATGGTGACAACTCACAAGAACTTATTCTGCTCATTGCTTGGCTTCCTGCTGCTGTTTCCTTCATCTTTCTCCGCACGATTCGAATAGTTAAGGTCGTTCGCCAGGCGAATGAGCACAAGATGTTCTACAATTTCCTCTACATATCCCTCTGCCTCGCCGGATTCCTTATGGCTCTGATCATATCACAGAACAGCCTCAGGTTTAACAGAATCGAGTACATTGTGAGTGCTTTTGTTGTCCTGATCCTGCTCTTTCTCCCCGTCGCGCTATCGATTAAACAAGAATTCCTGCTCTGGAGCAAAAAGGAAGAAACTTTCACCAACCCTTCTCCGGTTACAATAGTGACTGATCAGAATCCACCAAACCCAGTACAGGATCATCAAAATTCCTGCTTTCAGAACATATTCAAGCCACCGAACAGAGGTGAAGACTACACCATTTTACAAGCACTTTTCAGCCTAGACATGCTCATCCTGTTCATCTCAACAACCTTTGGCGTAGGAGGAACCTTAACCGCCATCGACAACCTGGGCCAGATCGGGAATTCGCTCGGATACCCTCGCCGGAGCATCACCACATTCGTCTCCCTGGTCAGTATCTGGAACTACCTAGGCAGAGTAGTCTCAGGTTTCCTATCCGAAATCCTGTTAGCAAAATACAAAATCCCTCGCCCACTCCTGCTCACTCTAGTCCTATTCCTATCCTGTATCGGTCATCTCCTGATCGTGTTTCCAGTACCCAATTCACTCTACTTCACGTCGGTGATCATTGGATTCTGTTTCGGTGCTCAATGGCCGTTAATGTTCGCGATCATTTCTGAAATTTTCGGTCTCAAATACTACTCTACACTGTACAATTTCGGAGCTGTGGCTAGCCCGGTTGGGTCATACATCCTGAATGTGAAAGTGGCCGGCGCGTTATACGATAGGGAAGCAGAGAAGCAAATGAAGGCTTTAGGGATTAGAAGAGAGGAAGGGAAGGATTTGACTTGCACTGGTGTTGAGTGTTATAGATTGGCTTTCATAATTATCACCGGAGCAACATTGATTGGTTGTCTTGTGTCGTTTATTTTGGTGCTCAGGACAAGGAAATTCTACAAAAGTGATATTTACAAGAAATTTAGGGAAGAAGCTATGGCTGCTGAAAATCAAAATGCTATTGCTACTTCAACAGGAAATGGTGATGTTCAATTGAGGGAAATTAATTATGGTTCTGCTTCATCAGCGGTCACCGCCGGCGGTGACCCACATCAAAGTTCTGTTTAAGGTTAAGTTTTTTTTCTCTTTTTTTCCTTTCTTTTCTTTTCTTGATAAAAAAAACTGTGGTAAATACTAAATACGGTGGCTCATGAAGCATGCGGTGTGTCAAACGAGAAGAAGGGCTGGTTGGATCAATTGGGCTCAAACAAAAGAAATAGAATTTCCTAAAATATTAAACTCCGAGTCCAAACGTCTAGTATTACATTGTTATTTTTTCAATTAAAAATGAAAAATGTTTAAATTTTTAGGAACATGAAGAGTATTTTGTATTGCCAATAAATTGAAAAAAGTGACAATAAGGGATTTAGTTGTAGGTAAAACCATTAAAGAGTTTGATGTTACAATTGGGATTCATGTTAGCAACGGAAAAAGCTCTTTTACGACGACGTCTTATCACGTTTTTATTCTAATTTAAATAGGTTGGTTCAAAATGTTGAGGTTTTATTAGTTACTCCTACATTTTTTCTTCTTCTAATCTAAACACTCTAGTGTGTGGTTTAGTTTTCAAAAAATTACACATATATTAGGAAATATTTACGATTTGTGTAAATTTTTAACTAAAAAAAATTAATTTTTTGTAGTCTATATATCTTATGTTTTTCTTCTATAAAATTCGTAAATTTTTCTTAATACATGTTTAATTTTGTTAAGCTAAATTATAGGTGTTAAATTTAGGTGCATTATTTCCATCACTGCTCGGAAGATAGCTAATTAAATCTCCCAAACTTAAGGTAATTGATGGGTGGCCAATTCCGATCTGTTTTAGGCCAATTAGAGCCGTGGACGTGTCAGTGTTTGATGATTAGTCTTCTGTGACCACTGACCAGACTTGAAAGTTGAAACGAAGAAAATGATTTAAAATCCAATTAAATGCATTGAATTCCGACCTTTCTGTAAAAGTGTGACAAACCTGTCCTTCTCCCAGTTTTGTTTTTGAAGTGAGGACAAGGGAGATGAACTTTATTTGAGAAAACAAGAGATGGGAATCTTTTACAGACAGCAATTTATTTTGTTTTGGAGTTTCTAGATTTCATCACGATCTATCAATTGTCCTTGGAAAAAATATCATACCCTTAAATGGTCCCTCTCCATCTTTTCTTTACATTTTTGGTCCACCCCACCACTTCACCAAAGAGCAGGAGACATCGCATTAGTGGAAAGAAACGTTATGTGGTTCAATCCTACCAAATTGTCCTTTCACATTCTCAACAATTGGAATTTCGAACCACACACCTCTTAATTTAGGAAAAAAACATATCAAAATATAGAATTTTGATCGAGGATGAAATATTTTTGTTTCGTCTAAACACTTAATATGTCTTTCTTATCACGATGAAGAATTGGATGATACGATGCTGGCACATGTAATAAACAACGGAAAATTTAGTAATGAGAATGTAGAAAATTAAAAAATTTTAAAAAATAATATTGTTTTTTGGTCAGTTTAAGAAGAATTTATAGTTTGGGGGCAAAAAGGAACTTGCACGTAAACAATTGGGCTGCCTCTAATTAGGCAATCTCATTACAAACGTGGACAACCTATTACAGGCTTTGTAAATTGGGTCCAAAACTGGGCTGGTACAAAACCCATTCCTGTCTAGCTAGGCTCACTTTCCATTTGTACAGTTTAATTCAATTCCTCACGGTCTTCGGTTTTCCTCCTTTTTTTTCCCCCTTTTTTTTAAAAAAAAAAAAAAGGAAACGAGTTTAAATCTCTATTGGTATTTTGTCAATATCAAATAAAAAACTACATTAAGAAATGAGAGTTGTAAAATCAATGTTTATATAATTATTCTCTCTATTCATATATAGTTATTGTTAGTGACGTTTTTTTTCCTGTTGTCCAAATGTAATTTCCAATATAAAATACACTTTACTTTATTTTTCTACCCCAATTAAATATATGCATTAGTTTTTTTATAATTACATTTTATGATAATATATTATATCCGAATGAAAAGAGTATTTTTACCGTTCGAGGTAAAAATGTTTAAGCACTAGTTCAACGTAGCTGGAAAGTATCTAATCCAATAATTGATCGAGTCATTTATTTTTTATGAAGCACAGACACTAACACGAACACTACAATAGGAGAAAATAAAAAATTATAGGATACCAATACGACATATATTTAATTGGCGTAGGTTTAACGACGTATCGTTCTTAGCTCATTTTACTATGATTATGTAGGTTTAACCACATATGAAGTTGGTCTCATCTTATCTCTTTTCAATGAATAGAAACAATGCTTTGAAAGCCGTGGTCCAGTAATTTCCACCCAAATCATATCCTAGGACGGTAGCAGTTTTACTTGAAGAAGTTATATGTGTAGCGATCTGTCCAAAATGGACCATCTAGTTTTTCTACAGCTTGCTAACTTAGACAACTGCTAATTTTGATCATACAACAACTCAATTCTAAATTAATTATAATAACTCAAACTGGCTAACGAGGTCAGACTCTAAAAATAACGAGTCTCCCAACATCATTTATTTCATTAATCGTACTCAAATTTAAAATTTAAGTTAAAATCAGATGAATATATCATCATTCGATCACAACCGATAGAAAAAATAATAATTTAATAATGGATGGAAATAGTCTAGTGATGCCCACGTAATAGGACTTGGTGCTTGGTACTTATATCTTATGTTTGACAATATCATAGCGTACCGTCCTAGAACCCCATATTTATGAAACGGCGTCTCAGTCGTCACGGCAGCAAACTTGATCGTATGATTAAAAGAGAATCATAGTTTGGATGATTTTTAGACTCGAGGCCGTCATTGACTTTATGTCAACCCTTTTTCAAGTAAACCAAATTCATAAAATAAATAAATACATGACGTATTTTACAAGTTCTTTTTTTTTAGAAGCATATTGTTATTTTCAAAGAGTCTTTGTTGAGTGTAAATCCAACTTAAAAATATTTATTACTTGTAAACTAGTACTATAAGTTAGTATGTTATAATTTCTTTAAAAGGATTTATAGAATGTCAATTTTAATTTCCAGCCTTTCTAGGCATTTTTTCTACCGTTCTTGAGCAATAGGTCAACTCAATTCGAGAATTCGAGTATTATTTATATCTTACCGGTATGAAAAAACTAAAATTACGAAAAAGATGGAATAATTTCGGGGCAATTTTAAAACAAAATTAAGGCACCATTTTTCATCTCCCATCCTGGAAAATCAAAATTCTGATCAAATTACCATCTCATCGATGTTATTTACAACCAATTTAATTTAATTTATTTATTATATCCATCAATACATCATTTTGATTCTTAAAAATATATATAAAAAATAAGTACATCATTGTTTTGCTGGCCAATTCTTGCCTTACAAGCCACGTGTATAAGTTACACTAACAAACCATAAACCACCTATATCTCCCCTTCCTTGTCTATTTTTTTTCTTCCCTTTTCTCCAAAGTAATATAGAAAAAAAAAACTATTTTAAAATTTTAGGATCAAATGTTCAGTTTAGTCCTTATACCATAAAATTATTGCTAAACACTTTCCATTTCTATCCTTAAAAATAACAAAAAGATTCCTCGGAGGCTTGGACAGTTTAGTTGAGGGAAAAAAAGAAGATATTTAGACATGTTTTTAAGTTTTAGGGACCAAATAGTTTTCTATAAAACCGGGTCATTTTCTACTTTTATTATAAAAATCACAAGTCGAGTATTAGTTAGAGATTTATCGTCTTTTAAAATTTTATCCGACTCGAATCTTAAATAATAAAAGAATTCCACTCATGCAATTTTGATTTTTCCTTTCTATTAACAATTTGTTCGTTAATATCTGTTATTTTTTCCGCCTGTTTAAGTTTTTTTTCCTTATTTCCCATAATTATCTATCCGTCACTCTCCTCCTCCTCACTATCTTTCTCTCTCCATCTTTAAAATCGAAACTCTCTATTTTCTTCTCTTGCTATCTGGCTCCTTCTCCATCGGATTAATTAATCACCGCCGTCCATTTCACTGACCACCACCATCATTCCGGCATCATCAAACCCTTTCAATGCCTCCTCCTCCTCCTTTACCCAACCCTCTCATCCACCTCTCCGGTGATCCCCTACATCGCGATCCACCGTTCCCCTCGCCCCCAACCGTCTGATCCCAATCACCACCAAAAGCTACAAAAAAAAGTGATTAATCCGTAGGGTTAGGTTTCTGATAGCAAACAAAACTAGAAGCAAAAAAATGTTTCGGAAAATCATAAAAGGAGGCCACAAAACGAAGCCGGCCAAATCAGATTCGGATTTCGGGTATGGCCAACCCGGTAACCGCAACGCCGGGTCCGGTAACACTCTCAATGTGGTCGTCAATCACGCATCCCGACAATCCGCCATCCTTGGATCCGCCCCCGCCGTTGTGACTCCTCCGCCGATGCTCACGGTCGAACCCCTCCCCTTATTTCGGGACGTGCCGGTGTCAGAGCGTCAAAACCTTTTCCTGCGGAAGCTTCAGGTGTGTTGCTTCCAATTCGACTTCACGGATACGTTGAAATCTGTTCGGGAGAAGGAAATCAAAAGGCAAACGTTATTGGAGCTCGTGGATTTCATCCAATCTGGGTCGGGTAAAATGACTGAAATTTGTCAAGAAGAAATGATTAAGATGGTGTCTGTCAACATTTTCCGGTGCTTGCCCCCAGCATCCCACGAAAACACTGGCCAAGAAAGCGCGGATCCTGAGGAGGAAGACCCGTATTTAGAGCCAGCTTGGCCGCATTTGCAATTAGTTTATGAACTATTGTTGAGGTATGTGGTTTCATCTGACACGGATACTAAGGTTGCTAAGAGGTATATTGATCATTCATTCGTGTTGAAGTTGCTTGATTTGTTCGATTCAGAGGATCCCCGTGAGAGGGAGTATTTGAAAACAATATTGCATAGGATTTACGGGAAGTTTATGGTGCATAGGCCGTTTGTTAGGAAGGCGATTAATAACATATTTTATAGATTTATATACGAGACCGAGAGGCATAGTGGGGTTGGAGAGTTGTTGGAGATTTTAGGGAGTATTATTAATGGGTTTGCTTTGCCAATGAAGGAAGAACATAAGTTGTTTCTTGTACGCGCGCTTATTCCCTTGCACAAACCAAAGGGGATTGGGATTTATCATCAGCAGTTGTCATACTGCATCACCCAGTTTGTTGAGAAAGATTATAAGTTGGCTGATACAGTTATTCGCGGTTTGTTGAGGTATTGGCCACTTACTAATTGTCAGAAGGAAGTTCTGTTTCTTGGAGAACTTGAGGAAGTGTTGGAAGCTACACAATCTGCAGAGTTTCAGCGGTGTATGGTCCAACTTTTCAGACAGATTGCTCGCTGCCTCACAAGCTCACATTTCCAGGTTTGTAGATTGCTTCTAAGCGCTTGAATTCTTCGCTTTTATTTACATTTCCTGGATGCTTTGGAGTTTCAATATGTTTGGTAGCAAAAGTGCATTGGGATGCATTTGCAAATCTAGAAATGCTAATTATTGATTTCTAACTATCATTGTGATTCATCAGTACTTATATCGTCGTTCTATTTGTGGCTGCCCCTTTTCTTTTCTTTTTTTTGTTCACTCATGAATGTGCTTTCACCTGTTGAGTATTTAGTCTTGGTATTAGTATATGGTCATTGGTGATGCAAGCTGCATCTCATTATCTAGTTAATGCAGCTTCTAGTATTTGCTATATTAGTTACCACTGTTGCATGTTTTATTGTATTCTAAGATCATTCTGACTTTCTTGTTTGAAACAATCATCACGATCATGGCCTAACAGCCTTTTTTGCCCCTCTATCTTATGGTTATTAACAATTTGAACATGCACCTTCATCTGCAATCTGGGATTAGCAAGTCTAGTCTTTCCATAATTAATATCTGAATCCCATGCTAGTTGGCTTTTGTGGTGTAAAATATCATGTGCTTGGTTAGACTATGGAGCTGAAGAGGTCCTGCAATGCTTGTTAGGTGATTTTCACATGGAATGATTTAGCCATCAGAAACTTGTTCTTCCTTTGTCTTGGTATTCCTTTCAATTGGTCCATGTTTCATTGTGGTGCCACTAAGATAGTAGTAGGAACTTTTTTTTGAAAAAGTTAAATGGGAATTAGTGGGAATTCTGACAGAATGCCAAATGGATTATTTCCCTCCATTATTATAAAGAGAGAGTTTGTTGTTTTTGTACAAGAGTCGATTTATTTGTTGTAAAGTAAAGGGTAGGTCATCAAACTTAAAGAGAATTGAGAACTATGAAATATTAACCCAATAATTATGTGCCACTTTCATCTTTGTACCATTTCACTGGTCTAAACTATGACATAGTATCTTGGATATTTGTTTTTTTCTGTGATATTTCTGTGGTTTTTGGCATGTCTTGGATAAGAGCATTTGCTAGCATTTCGTCAGTGGGGTTAGTATGCTAGTCTTCATCCAATGGTTGAGGAGGTCTGCATTGTCTCCTTAAATACCAATGAACCTTGTAATGTTTTATTTGTTTCTTTTGTTTTTTGTTTCCTCTGGAGTTGTTTGGCAGTGGCTGCCTCTCAGCTGTTTGATTCTGACAGTGTCTTTGTGCTTTTGTCTTGTGTGTGTTTCTTGAATATTTTCTCTCAAGAAGAATAGAATCTGGTAATTTTGTGAATAACATTGTGGTAGCTAATTCTGTTAACCGTCCTGAGATCTTACTTCATTTACCACCAAACCTTGTGAACTCTTAGGTTGTCCTCTGGATGTGTCATGCTTCTCTTTTTTTCTTTTTCTTTTTCCTTTTATCTTGTGGCCCTTTTCACTGTTCAAGGCTACTTGAAATGTATCTTGGAATGCTATCCTTTAACTAGTATCTCATGTGATATTGCATGAAGATGCATGAATGTGGAGGTACCTGAGCTCTAGTTGTGGAATAGAGTTAAGATGTGGTGTGTATTTGCGCAGAGCTTCTAGCATTGTTGTGTATAGGTAAGGGATGGTGGTGTTTATACATATATGGTATCATTGAGCTAAAGTTCTTATATTTGCATGATGGTGAAGCTTGTGTTTTTCCATTTTATGATGGGAATCTTCATGATGCGGATGTGGATTGAACTTCCACTGCAGGATTTTTCTTTTATAAACCCTTTGTTTAGAGTTGTTGGAGGAAGCTGATACCATGTTTCTGCTTTGTCTTTGTGATCCCAGTGATGAAAAATACTATGTATATATTCTCACTGAAGATTTGACCTCGGCAACTTTGTCTTGTAGGTTGCAGAACGAGCCCTGTTTTTGTGGAATAACGAGCACATTGTGAGTTTAATAGCTCAGAACCGCAGTGTTATACTACCTATTATTTTTGAGGCACTGGAGAAGAACATACGGAGTCATTGGAACCAAGCAGTTCATGGGCTAACAGTCAATGTTCGGAAAATGTTCTTGGAGATGGACGCGGAGTTGTTTGAAGAGTGCCAGAAACGGTTCACAGAGAAAGAGTCTAAAGCCAGAGAGGTGGAAGAGCACCGGGAAATGACATGGAAGAGATTAGAAGATGCAGCTGGCGAGACAGGAGACTACATGATGTGATATCATCGTCACCGTTTAACTGATTTTTCAGGGTTGGACGATCCACCATTAAAAAATGGATGGATAAGAGATGATGGAAGCGCTCCACCCCATTTTGGTGCTATTCTTTTCATTTTTCTCCCCTTTCTTTTCCTTTTTGTTTTTTGAATCTCAATGCAATCATTTAAGATATGAGAGAAAAAAAGCAGCAAGAAATGTAATTTAAAATGTATTAGTACTTTGCTGCACCTGAAGAATGATTTGTGAGTTTTTTTTGTTTGTTTTTGATATTTTATTTCTCATGTTCCTCTTGTAACAGAGAAGTACTGAATCTCTTTTGTAGTACACAGCATAGCTGGATTAAATCTGAGATAATATTAGTTGTTCAAATTCAACCGATGGCTTCGCCAGTGTTTGATTTTGAAATTCTATTGTTGTACTCGTACGAATATTGTCGAACCTTGAAGTACAGCTTATTTTATTTTTCATGCTCTAGCTTATGGTGCAAAACTTGAGGTGCAAATTAAGAATGAATACTCCAGATCACTTAAGAGACCCGTCGTTTACATAAGTCCATGTATGCCGACACGTCGTTGGGATCTACAAAAGATAATGGAGCCAAAACGGCAGCGGCAAGCAACTCCATCCAAAAATCATCGGTAGTTACTTGCATACAAGTTTATCTCCAATCGTTTCAATCTTTCTCTAATCTCCATTCATTCATCTTACACATTTCAGATTTTCCCCTTTCACTTTCCAAAGACAAAGGCCCATTCACTATATCCTAATATCCGTCGTTTCGTCACATACACACTCATACATACCAGTTAGTAGTAATGATAACCAGACATCATCAATACTAAAAACCCTAGAGGAAGAAGAAAGATTAAACTTTTGTAATAGAACTAGAAACGGATATGTCGAAGAAAGGTGGAGCTAGAGCTGCGCTTCAAAAGGATGTGCCATGGAGGGTGACGTCATCCAAACCCATTCCCAAAATCCATCTTTCCCCTGTTCTTCGCGTTTCTCAAACACCCTTTTCCAGTTACGCCCTCTCCGTCATGAAGGTAAATCAGTAGTTTCAAAATATGATTTTTTTGTCTCTTTTTAGTTTTTTCAGCTTTCCTTTTGCTTTTTGACCGCTTTTGTTAATTGGGTATTCTCTGTTTTTGGTGGAGATGCAGCACCCGAACCCGATAGGAAGTGGGTTGGCAACTGGAGCAGTGGTGGAAGCTGCGGGTCCTGAGTGTACAGTGCCTGGTCAAATTACTCCACTTCGCTTACTTGGTGTTCAAGTCCGTTTCTTCCTTCCTTCCTTCCTCTTTTTAATTACCTGTAGCTCTCCTTTTAAAAGTCTTAAAATCCATTTAGTTTTGGATGATTGATTACCACCAAGCTTTTGGGAAGATATGCAAAGTGTTACGTTTTACTTGTTTGCATTTATGGTTTTCTGTTTCCGTATAACCAGGCTAGTGAAAACAGAACAGTCTTATCTTTTTTTCTTATTATGGTCGATGATGACTCTATGTACACTACTGCTGGAATATAGGATTGGTAAGGAAAGTAGCTACCATTGGAATAAAGGAGATTGATTATAGAACAAGTAGTTTATATCAGGGTGTGATGATCTATTCTAAAGTTGGTTTTTGGAGTCTGTTGTTGTTGTTTTTGTTGTTGTTGTTGTTCTAATGCTTAGAACTATTGTTGTTAACCACCATGCTTGCTTGTGTTTTTTCGGTTTGTATAGGTTTGGCCAGTTGAAGTAGATCTTAAGTTTATGGAACCAGTTGGACGAGAACTTAAGTTGCTTGGAAAGGTAAACTCTTCCTTTCATATGTTTATTGTTCAATGCATGTGTTTGTATAGTACTCAGTTTTGGGTGAAATGTTTTGGAGATGGAATTCACCAATAATCCCCTTTATGGAACATTAAAATTTTATGTGCTCAAGTTTGGTGTATCTACTGCTGTCAATTGATTTAGAGGATCTAATGTTCTGACCAACTCTTATTTTTTTGACTGTACTTGAATCGATAGCTGCTTTAGATACACACTATTTGGTCTGTCACCAAAATTTAGTGATGTAAGCATGGAGTTGAGCTGAAAATGAAAAGCCAGTTGAATTTCCCTATGTATAAGGTTCTAGTGATATCATTGCTACTCAATTGCTGAAGTTTGCTTAAGTTGTTACTACAAATTCTTATCTTATGAAACCTTCAACTGTTTTATCAAAAAGGAAGCCTTGAAAATTGGGGGCCCTCTTTATGGTTTTCAAACTTTCACAAGTTGTGTGGGTGATGATATTACGCGGCGTCTCAACAAACCAATCACCAAGACATGAGTGTTTTGTTTCCTGTTTTTGCAACCCACTCATAGTGAAAGTTATATGGAAGACATCTTTCCACGATATCCTAACATTTTCTATCACGCTTTGTCTCAACTAACTGATAAGTGCTTTGATGATGACTGGATGATTAGATGTGGTTGTCAGTAGCTAATATTTCTATTTTGTGGTTTTTTTGAAAGTTGTGGTTTTTTTGAAAGTTCAAAATAAATTGCAATTGTGATTGAGTGCACACGAAGGAAGTCATTGCTTGTCCTTGAAGCCGTATGGTAGAACGGGTCTGAACTGAAATAACAAATGATTGCCTCCAGCTTCAATATTTGATTTGCAGTTTATCTGCTTGTCATACAAAAATGAAAATCGATAAGCCATTCATTCCAGTTACTGAATTATTTGATCTGTATGGTTTGGTGCATGTTTATAATTTTCACTTCATCAAACAATTTTGTTGGAAAGTAAATCTCTAACATGCTACTATTTCCTCAATAGAAGCCTGCGAGACTATGTTTGTACTGGGATTTATGGGGTAAATTTTGTTCTTGTTGCAGTTCATGGATGATGCTGTCGAGCTCATGAACAAATCATTTATAGATCGATAGAGACTTCAGATTTTGGGTCATCACTGGCGGCTTCAATTTCGCAGAGGCTATGCAAAGAAAGATGATTGTAGATAGGAATTATGAGATCCTTCCTTACGTTTACCCTTTTGTTCTAATAATTATGAAACAACAACAATGATCTTTTCTTTTTTTGACCTGAAACAATAATGATGCTCATTTCGAAGGTCCAGAGATGGATCATTCAACTATTGAACACATTACTGGAGATGTTTTTTTTCCTCTTCTTTGGTTGATTTGAGTCTTGGAGTGATGTCTTGCAGAGCTTATTACATTCATTAACTTTTACAAATTTATAAGTTTCTTGCTAGAACAGTGTTACCAATTTCTGCCACGTGGATTATATATATTGTGGATCCATCTTGATGCCCTATGTTTTGTCTAAATGGAAAATTCCAAAATGGGAATAATGTCTGCCATAATAAGGTTAAAGAGTAGTTGGCATAGTGTACTTGTGCTGATGATGGTGGATCACTTTTCATCAACTTGCCTCTATTGCCCTTTAGATAGAGAAAGATCAAAACTTTGTGGTTCAAAAGTTGTCCTTAATTAGTGCTAACAGGAACTTAAGTTCGAATCTCACCTTAATCTATCAAAAAGCAGATATGGATAAATTTCAAATACGAGTTCCAGTTACCTTACTCGAGAAAAATGAATATAAATACAATCACACTAGGTAAATGTATTTTTCTTGAGAATATACTTGCTACTGCCCCCTTTTATAATATAGAGTGTGGGTGTTTGTTTTACTGGTACTTTATGTTATGAAAGGGGATTCAGAGAAAATTTTACCTATGCTCTCCCTTTTTATAATATAGAAATATAGAGTGCGAGTATTTGTTTTACTGGTACTTTATATTATGAAAGGGAAAGGTATGGTGCGGCGGCTAATGTAGATTTTACAAAAAGAATTATTAATCTTCACCGATTTAGAATTTAAACCACGTTTTTAACATCTAACCCATCATCATGCTACAGTTATTTTTGGAGGGAACAAATTTTGTATCAACAGTAATTAGGTGACTTCCACTGTGATGTGGTCATATTACATACTGAATAACAGTTGAACTATGCAACTAGTTCACACATTTTAATTGTTTCTTAATGGAAATAAAGAAAAGCTATAATAGCAGATCTAGATAGAAGATACGGATTTATGCAACCAGCCAAAACCCTATCTCAATCCTTAATTATTTTTCCTATATTCTTGTCTTCTTATGAAATAATGTGCATTAAACAAATACAGGCATTCCTTTAGTTCTTCTGACGTTTTTTTATGGAAGACAGACAAAAGCTATATCTACGAACTGCATCACTGCAAGAAGTTGTAGCAGAAGAGTTGGACAAGCTTGGAACGAAAAATGCCAAAAGTGGTAGATCATTTTTACCATAATTCTTTTCAATTGTAGTAGGATATCCTAATTTAATAATTTTTATGTTTTGTGTTTTTTGATCTCATGTCATCCAATGGTGGAGTACCCACAAACTAGTGCTGTCCACCAGTGATTTTTGCCCATGTAAGAATTTCTGGTCATTTTTTCCTTCTGTCCTATCCTCTCCTAACCTGTCCTGTCCTACTAATTATGTATATAAGAGAGCTGAGACCTCTTCTTCAAACAATCACAGCAACAATGGTTTACCAAGAGAGCATCCAAGAAACCAAATTGCGGAAACGGCCTTGGCTCGAGGAGGAAGATGAGAGATTGACGAATTTCGTAACCATGTTAGGGGAACGAAAATGGGATTCCATCGCCGGAGTATCTGGTAGGATTCCGTCCGCGGAAAAAAAATGATCAATTCTTGATTTGTGTATGGAAATTTTCTTGGTTCTAATCTTGATATTCATTCATCTTCAGGTCTGAACAGGAGTGGTAAGAGTTGCAGGCTGCGGTGGCTGAACTACCTTCGTCCTAATCTGAAACGTGGACATATAAGTTCTGAAGAAGAACAAATTATCATACGACTCCATGAGCTATGGGGTAACAAGTAATGCTCACACTCTTTTGTCAGAATGATTTCAAGTTTCATGGATAATGCCATTTCTTTTGCTAATGATATTCACCTGCAGATGGTCAAGGATTGCGCGAAGGTTGCCAGGAAGGACCGATAACGAGATCAAGAACTACTGGAGAACTCATTTAAGAAAGAGAATACAACCTCAAGAAGAAGGTGCTATAAAAAATCTCCATTTCTTTCTTTCTTTCTGATGTACTTGTGTTTCCCTTCACTATCTTTCCCACTTACCGAAACTTTTTTCTCTCTCGTCAGGAAATTTTCAGTGCAGAGTAAATGATGCAGAAGCAGATTTCTTGTTTCCAAAAGGTAATGCGGGATCTTGGAAATATGACAAGGAAGACTATGAGTTATCAAACTTGGGAAACTTGAACTCTCCATATGAGGCAAGGATTTCTGATTGGATGCCAGATGTGTCAGGACATGGAAGTGAAGTGAAAAATCATGAGGAGTACTGTAATGGATTGAACTCATGTTTCTGTTATGGGGCAAGTAATTCTGAAGGTAGTGACAATAGTACATTGCATTGTTCTGTTGGGTCTCTATGGGACATGAGCTACTTACATTGTTGACAACTAAAAATGCAAATGTTGAAAGAAAAATGTTGTAAATTTTGAAGTTCCATAAATTTACAATTTAAGTATTTTTTTTCCTCCCAAAACTGTGCAGTTTCTTCTTGGTGAACTTGCAAACTGAAAGATGCAAAGCCTTAACAACCATAGAAAGACTGAAAGAGGGAACTTCCCATAATGCAAAAAGTATGTGATGTGGCTCGGATCATGATCGTGCATTTATCATAGTGTTTTTGGCCCATCGAATAAGAATAAGTTACAAAATGTTACTAGTTTACAAGTAATAACGAATAATGTAACAAGAAAACGGATAATAAGTTACGAAATTAATATTCCAAAATAATAAACTATAGGTCACAATAAGATCCTTATGAACCATGTAGATCGAATCATCGTAATGGTTGGTCACTTCCGATGGCCGATAATATGAGGAGGTAATATTTGGAGGGAGTTTTTGAAATTTAAAATGATGGTAAATTTTTTTTCCCATTTTGGGATTTACATTCATGGAAACGTAGGTGGCTGCTAAATTTGTTCCAAAGATCTGTTGTAATGTATCCTATAATATCCTATAATCTCCGAGCCAAAGAGTGCATCACTATCACAGATAAATGCAGGAAAGATAATATTTTATATTTAGCAACTAAGGTTATATGAACTGAACAAAGCTCTTAGTTGATGTCACATACTTTAAAAGGAATGATTAATTGCACTCACATCTCCATTTTTAAATTACTTAGTAACACTAATTTGGTATCATAACCTACCAATGACTACATCACCTTCTCCAAATCCGTCAAGGAAATGGATATAAAGTTCACAACAACAACAACAACCCATAAGAGAAAATCTTTAGTCACGATCAAGTTGTATCATAAAAAAATAGAAATGATCGTAGGAGAACTTGATGGGAACTACATCATCAGCTCTGCAACCTGTTCTTGGATCATATTAATTACAATATCCACAATTTCCACAAATGGTATAATAATAGGTGAGATCAACTTTTGTTTTCCACTTTTGAAAACCAAATCCTCTTATTCGTTTTCATCAGCTTGATTTAGCACCGATCAAATTGAGATAGTTTTCTTCAAATAACCATATCCACACTACAATTAAAAAGATTAATGACATGAAATTAGTTTTTTCCCCTAACCAATGCAATAGGGTACTCTACCTAATAACCAATCTAACTATTCGATAAGTACTACTTTGAATGGTAAAAATTAAGCAAATATTTCCGATCGCTTAGTCACAGAGTTCTGATGGTACTTCGTCACCACCAGATAATTAAAAAAATATATACACAAGAAGTTGCTAAGAATTAATTGAAGAAAAAGAAGAAGCAAATTAATTGTACAGTTTGTCAAACAGAAGGAAATGGTCATGTCAATTTAAGATTGGAATTGTTATGGGAACATAAGAGATTTTATTGCTATGACAATATTGATGTGAGGGGTATGATAATGGGAGAAGATAGTAACAACAAGGCAGCCAGCACTGCAACCATAACCGGAAGAAGAACATAAGAAGACGGTGGCGCCAATGGAGCTCTGCTGCTGCCGGAAGCGTAGTCATCGAAGTTGTCATCTTCCGACCCAAATCCTAGTCCTCCGGTTCCACCGTTCGGTCCTGTGTCCCACTTCCCCAGGTTGTTGTCCCTGCAAATAAAAAATGTATGGTTTTGAATAAAATATTATGTCACCATTCTGTAAATTCGGACAATTCATCTAGACATAAGATTAATGTAAAAGTACAATATTATTATATTCATTGGCTATTTATAGTTTTAATATTCTTTTGGGTATCCTCTGCCTAATTTTCGTTTGAATATTATCGAGCACCGAAAGTGAATGTCTTTCCCAATATTCTAATTTACTTTGATTTTTTTTACTACATAGTTTAAATATCTATCACGGGACTCGATGTTTCAGTCAATTGAAGACTAAAATTTGAGTAAAATAGTGGCATTTACCATTCCTGAGGAAAGTGTTTGTAAAAATGCATCAAAAGGAAGACCCAATTCCAAAAACCGAAAAAAAGGAAAAAATGGTATGAAAAAAAAGAACAGTACCTGCCACCAACACCGAGGGCACCAGAATGCATAGTGAGTTGGTCAATTAGGACAACGGAATGTGGTTCTACGCTGTAAGCCTTTTCATACTTCACCTCTAATCCTTCCCCCGACGCCACAAAAAATGCTCCGTTCACCAATATGTCCCCTTCCGATCTCCAATTCCACCCTTTCCAGTCCCCTTCGCCCGTATCCACCCTTTTCGTCACCTGTTAACCACGTTACAAGACATCATCAGATACACCCGATATTCAATACTAATTCAAAATGGGTCCTAGTTTAACCACAAATAATGAAATTTAAAGAGAGAATTGGGACATTTTGTAACTTGGTAAAGGTAATTTCTTTTGTACGAAATGGAATGTATCATTATTTCTTTTATTATTATTATTAAAGGTAGTAATTTTATTTAACCCGGCCCACACCAGAAAAAAGACCTTAATTTTCGGTAATTTGAGCAAAGTATAGATAGGCCCAGCCCAATGAATTCAAAGTATAAATAACAAAAATCTTTTAAAGCATGAACTCTCTCTCTTAATTTCATACTCCGTCTAAGGCTCGAGACTAATCTTATTAGTACCGTTTAAATCAGCGAAAAATAATACTTTTAACGGATAATTGCTACGAAAATGGCTTAAGTTATGAAAGTGATATATCACTCGAAGCAACTAACTGTTACGTACCTCCTTGGCGTTGCGATCAGTGGGAGCAGTGTAACGATTTCCTTGGCTATTGATGGTTGGATTACCACTTCCACCGATGGCATACATTTCCCATCTAGTAAAATCATTGTTCACCACATGAATGTACCCTCTTCTACACCTGGGCATTCTTTGCACCAGCTCCGGCCCGAAATGGTTGAACGCTATCGTCACCTGCATGCCGGAATCCGGCAAGTAACTGTCGCTGTGGCCCAATAGCATAACTTCATTGTGGTGGGAGAAGTAGTTGTTTGATATTGTGATGCCGGTGGACCCCATCACTGCATCAATCAGCCCATCTTTGCAGTGTGATAGAGAGCAGTGATCAATCCATATGTCCTTGGACCCAAATATGGATATCCCATCACCGTCTGATTTTGTTCGGTATCCGAAATGGGTTGGGCTTGACCGCACATTAGTGTTGCCTGAAAAAGTTGAAAAAATGAGGGCTTGGTTAGTAAAAATTCAACAATTCAAGGGTGAAATTTTAAAATAAGGTAAAATTAGGGGAGTATTTCTAATTATGGATTAGAAAGGACCCACACTAAACAAAGTAATAAAGGAAAGTGAGATTCTAATCATATATCACTAGCCAATTGGTCAAAAAAGAAGAAAAACTGCATAAGAGAATTTTTTACTAAAAATTAGTTTGGTATGTTTTTGTTTCTGTTTCTAATTTTTTTTTTTTTTTTATGACTTTCAAAACACAAAATAGAAAATAAGAAACTATTTTTTCTGATTTTTTAAATTGTATTTTTATTTTCATAAATTATTCACTTAAAAAAATAAATAAAAAATAAAAAATTATTTAACATACAAATTTCATGTTTTTCTTTTAAAAAAACAGAAAACTAGAAACAAAAACGATAATAAACAAACCCTAAGTTTTTTTTTTTATAGATAAGACAGTTTTTACACGGAAGTGCTTGTGCTAATTTTATGATTAGAGATTTTTATTATCAACTAATCTATATTTAACTCAAAATAGTTCTTTAAGTATAGTTTTTCTTTATAAACAACTGCTTCAACTCGAAACTTTAACTCGGATATACTATATTTCTTGCTTTTTTACCTCCTCATAGATTCTCTTTAAAGCAAGACCAAGTTTCTTGTTTTTCTTAAAAAAAAGTTTAAAGTAAAACCTGTTTTTTATTATTTCACACTTTTTTATTAGAATGTCTAAAGGCTATCTAAAATTGAAAGAGAAATAAGTATAGATTTGTTTTTGAACAGAAAAGAGAAATATAGATAAAAGAAAAGGGTGAAAATAACTAGCCATAAAACAAGAAATTAAAATTTCTTGACAGAAACAATAATCTACCTGATGGAACACAGTGGTGAATATGAACACTGTGTATGATGACATTACTGATATACTGCAGAGTAATACATCCACCACCAGTAATATGCACATTAGCTCCTCGGCCATCAACAGTCTTGTAGCTGTTAAAGATGAGCTCTTGCTTCAATTTGATTAGCATATTCGTCGGGAAAACGATCCAGAGCGGCTCTTCTTGGATGACTGCGTACCGGAGCGTGCCGGGTTTGGGGTTGACAGGGTCATCGTCGGAGGAGTCAGTGACAATGTAGTACTCACCGTTCTTGCCTCCCACTGCATGCTGACCGAACCCAATCGCGCAATCGGCTAATCTCTGGCGGTCGTTGGGCCAATTTGGGTCACATTTCCAGCAATCATCAATAGGGTTTCCTGTAAAACAGGCTGATGAAGATTCGTCTTGTTGGAACAGCATTTGTCTTCTTGATATGGATGCATTTACTCTCCTGCATTGTGGTGGACAGGGGAGAAATTAATAATCTCGATTCTTGTAAAAGAAAAGACCCACCCCATGATAACCCATAAATGCTTTGTCCACACCACCAACATTTCAAGAAAAAGAAAAAGAAAAAGGAAAAGACTGTAACTTGCGAGAAACAGAACAGAACAGAACACAGAAGGACGATGGAATGCAGGGGATTCAAGAAAACAGGGGAAGTGGCTGTCTAACATTTTCTTGCCTGGAAAACATGGATGCAACTAGTTTTAGGCCTTTAAAATCCAAAATGGAGAAAAAGATTAAACTTTTCTAGAGTGGAAATAACAAAATAAACACATTCTTGAGAAATGTGGAGGGTGGAAGTAGCTAAATTAGCAGAGAAACGGCGGTTAGCTATCTTTAGTTTTCATCACTGAAAAACATGAATGCAACTAGTTTTAGGCCTTTTAAAGAACAACAGAGGAAGAAAATTAAACTTTTCTAGAGTAGAAATTACAAAAGAAAACATTTGTTTTGGGGAAAATGTGCGTAATTAGATTGCTGATATCCAGGAACAGAGGAAATGTTGGTACCTATGAACTTCTTGAGCAACTTCTTCAGGGTTGGGGTGAGGAATGGGAAAGGAATAGTTTAGCATTGCCCATCCAAGTGGTGCGGATGAAGTGAGGAGCAGGATTTGGGCAATGCAGAAAAGGGGAGGCATGGTTGCAGCAAGAGTTAGGGGAAGGGAATAGAGCAGGGTGGCTTTGCTCTGCTTTAAAGATGCTGAGAAACTGTTACTACTTTTTATATAGTTTTTTCAGATTCCACTGTTGTCCTCTCTCTGTAGTCTATACTCTTTCAAGCTAGTACCGTAAGACTAATTTCATTTGAGCATTATCCGATTTTAAAAATGTGGCTATTCTTGTATAATTTTACTTGAACTCAAAATATAGATACTCCCTCCGTTACTAAATAATTGTCGCGCACGCATACCAATATTGGCCGGATGACTCACTATTTGATCTCAAAAAAATTCGTACTTTTTGTGTGGAAGTACGTTAAATAGTGAGTCATCCGACCAATATTGGTATGCGTGCGCGACAATTATTCAGTAACGAAGGGAGTATAATACAGGGAACGAAAAGTTTTTTACACCTCGTAAACAATTAATGATAATACATTTTTTTTTAAGTTTTTAGGTTTGGTCCAATGCTTTTTTGGATAACTTTTTTCCCCCTGATATATTAAAATGAAAAAAAGAAGATAAACAACAGGAAAAAATTGTTATTACAGTTTTTTATTCATTGGTTCTTTGATTTAACAATGAAATTTTTTTATTTTTTTTTTGTCATTGGTTTATAATGATGAAAGCTGACATTTTTTGTTGTTTACTTTTGGGGTAGTGAGATTTTTGTCACCTGCATTGATTTGGTACTTGTATTCAATTTCGATTTTAAATGACCCTTATACTCGAATGATCGTTCTCATTTGACCCCTCATACTGACGTTATCCATCGTGAACCGTTAAGTTGTCGATGTAGCATGCCACGTCACATTCCACATATAGTTTTGCTGACGTGTCATGTCACGTTAGTAAAATTTGATCCTGATCCAATGAAAAATGGGTCTCGGCAAACTGGTATTTAAATGGACAAAACAATGTCGTTTCTCCTCATTCTCCAAATCTTCAAAATCGTTCATCGTCTTCCTTCTCCTCATTCTGTAAATGCATAAATCCTCCATTCTCTCCCAAATAAATCGTGATTTATGATTTCTGCATTCATAAATCGATATCTCCCAAATTCAATCCTCCATTCTCTATCAAATTAATTCAATCCATCTCTGCCAAATTAATTCAATCCTCAGCGAAATAGAAAAAAACAATACCTTTACCAAATTAAATCCCAAGCCATCTCTGCCAAATTAATTCAATCATCTCCTGCAAAATTAAATCCTCTGCCAACTTCAATTAAATCCAATCTCTGCCAAATTAATTCAGGCCTCTACAAAATTAATTCAATCACCTCTGCAAAATTAATTCAAACAGCTTCTGCCAAATTGAAAGAAAATCACCTCTACCAAATTAAAAAATCACCTGCCAATCCAACCATTCATCCTCAATTTTGGCTACTCTCTGCCTAATCGCCGGCCACGATCCATCGTCGTCGCTCCGCCACTGCCAACCATCCTCGTCGTAGACCATCTCACCCGATCTCCTCCGCACCACCTATCGCTGCCGATCTCCTCTGCCAAATTAAATCATAGCCATATCACTCCCTCTCTAAATCCATCCACCGATCCAGACCCATCCGTCAGCCATCTCACCCGATCTGCCATCACACCATCAACAAATCAATCTGTTATCACATCGCCTCCACACCCAATCCAAACCCAGCCAAGAGGAAAAAGAGAAGAAAGAAAAAACAGAAAAGAGCAGAAGAGAGAAATAGAAAAGAATAAGAAATAGAATTTGGCATAAATCATAAATCACAATTTATTGGCAGAGAATGGAGGATTTTTGCATTTACAGAATGAGGAGAAAGGAAGACAATGAATGACTTTGAAGATTTGGAGAATGAGGAGAAACGGCGTAGTTTTGGTCTATTTAAATACCCGTTCGTCCAGACCCATTTTTCGTTGGATCCAGATCAAATTTTACTGACGTGACATGACACGTCAGTAAAATTACATATGTGACGTAACATGTCACGTCGGCAACGGTTCACGATGTACCACGTCTGTATGAGGGGTCAAATGAGAACGATCATTCGAGTGTAAGTGTCATTTAAAATAAAAAATGAGCACAGGTGTCAAATCAATACACTAAGGTGTATACAGAAGCCAAAAATCTTATTAACCCTTTACTTTTATAGGCCAAAATGCATTAGTTAGTTTTAACTTTTGATTAAATTAACAGTGTAGTAAATCACTACTTTAAGTACAATTAGCCAAATATGTACAGTAAAATGGAGGAGAAAGCCAAAAACTGTTTTTGGAAGCATTTACGTCAGGAACTGTCATCAGAAATACTAGTAGTTAGAGCCTCAGAGGTGGAAGGCCTGAAAAGTCAAGATCCAGCATTGACAGTATAGAACCAAAATGTCTATTCAGAATTCCCTTATTTATTTTTAGGTCCTGGATCGAGCATGTGTGTTCGCAAGTTCGGTGATTCATCAATATTAAATTATGTTTACATTGAGCCGGTTCATTTACAAGTAAGCTAACGGTTAGAAGAAATTTAAATATTTGTGCTTGTGGCATGCACTGTCTTGATGCACTCACTTAACTGACAAACAAAACTACAAAACAATGGAAAAAGGTGACATAAATTGAGGAACATATTTGGATGGGATGGTGTGAAAAGATTCTTCCGGATGAAAGGGGCCGGCCGGGCGTGAAAGGAGCGGACCAGTTCTTCTTCGTCCTCTTCTTTTGATTGAAAACGAACATGGGCATGGACATGGCACCATGCAAAGAAATTACTAGTTTTTTTCTTTTTCTTTTAATTATTGAAAAGCTAAAATTATCCACTTCTTTTTCTTTTTATTTTATTTTAACACGAACTGTACAATTTGATTGTAATTACTGAACTCATCTATTTTCATAATCTTATAGGTGGAGATGTATAATTTAATCAATAAATGGGTATTTTGCGAATACTTTGTGACGAATTGGGGCTAAGTGAACAAAAGCCCAAGTATTTTACCAGCTAGTATTGCATTTAGAGTAGTAAACTGCAATTAAATGCATTTTGTACAAGAAAACACATGGTTTCTTTTCTTTTCACATTTCACACAATTTCGAGGGATCCGGCTCCTCTAATTTTCTCTTGAACATGATCAGTTATGTTAGAAGAATCTGAACCGTTCAATAAAATTGGACGGATGTAATTAAAATTTTAAGTCATTAATGAGTTGACCAGTCAATAAAATTCAGCAAGTGGTCAACTCTTTAATTATTTGAATTTTTAATCTCATCCGTCCAATTTTATTGAACGGTTCAAATTTTTCTAATATGACTGATCGAAGAAAAAATTAGAGTAGTTCAATCCAATTTCCAAATAAAAAAATGGATACAAATGATACAAGAGATTTGAAGAATCAAGAATAGTAGGGTAGTAGGCAAAGACTTTCTCCGATGAAGGCCACGAGACCCAATAGATTACTGAAGAAGTAGTAACTTTTTTACCCTTTAGCCCCCACCTGTTTGACCAATCTACTACGACTTTAGACTTGTCATGTTTGTGGGGTCCATTCACAGTATCTCCACCCGTATCTTTTCCCTACAGATACAAATGTCACGGTTCCGACCGAATACGGATTACCGTTTAAATTTAATTATATTATTAATTATTACTCCCTTTGTTATTTAATAACAGACGTTTTAGAATAGTAAAAAATTAAAAATAATAATTTTTTATCTTATTTTATTTCACATTGTTTTATTTTTTCTCCTAATTTTTACTCAAATTATTACACCATCATCAAATTGGGTTGGTGCAAAAATTTGCACAAAATATATACCTCGAAATCGATAAAATAACAAATATTATGAATAGTAAGAATTCGTAGAAAAGCAATAGTTATTAAAGGACAGAGGGGTATTACTTTATCTGAGATCAAATTTACTCCCTCCGTTTTTAATTAATTGACACTTTCCTACGGATTCTTTGTTCTCAATTAATTGTCATTTTGAATTTTCCAATTTTGCAATATTACGAAAGGGCCCTCTTCTTTTAACTCTATTTACAAACGTTGTTATTCATTTCTCTACTTCTGAAACAACCAAACTCCTACCAATTTCTTACCAAATTAAACCCGATCTTCTACCAATCTCTTACCAAATTAATTCAATCCAACCAAACCGCCAACCACCACACTCCTCCACATCCACACCCAAATCACCACTGCCAAAATACCATATCAACCGCTCCATTGCCAACCACCGCTGCCCAAACCCAAACTCATCCAACAAAACTGCCAGCCATCCTCCGTCACACACCCAAACCAAACCCATCAAACCCCAAATCACCACCACCCCACACCATCGACATCAACCACTAAACCATTCCACCTCAACACACCAAATCAATCACCCATCACCACCACCCAAAAGCCCATCATCACCTCTCAGAATCGTCCTCTGGCACCACAACAAAACAACCAAACCTCCACCTCATCACCGTCACACAACAAACAGAAAACCTAAAACTCGAATCACCAAACCGATCCTCCAATCACCGTCCCACCAAGCCCACAATAGAATCCCACAAATCCATCACCACCGCCACTGCTCGAAATTTGGGAATCAGTGGGAAAATGAAATTTTCCATTTTCAATTCAAATAATTTTGGTGAAATTTGGGCGGAGAATCGATACTAATTTCCCAAACCCAATACACGCTCTCGTTGTGAAGGATTGTGATGAAGAGAAGAGGGTGTCTTATTAGATTTAGAGAAAACTAAGGGTAAAATTGAAAAAAAATATATTAAAAAAGAAGGAACGAGGAAACGCTCTACTGTTCTAAAACGTCAAATAATTGAAAATAGAGGGAGTATAATTTTACGTTATAAAAATAATATTTTAATTGATCGATTGAACTACACCCTTTTCTGTATTTTAGTTACCATTTTAAATGAAATACGGAAATACACTTATTTTTTTCAACCCAACAAAATAAAATAAAAATAGAAAAAATAGGCCGCAATGAAGCGGTGCAAGGTCAAAGATTTCCAGCCTTTCCAGGTGTGTGGGCTTATCATATTTCCTCTCTCTTTGTTTTTTTCCTTTTTTGGTAGAACTTTTTTGGCAGTTGGGCCTCTATTTTCATCCATGACTATAATTATTTTTTCCTTCTGGTTAAAAATGAACAAAATTGCATTTCACACGAGAAAAGGAGTTCTCTTGCATTGTGAAGTGTCATTATTTTTACTATTAATTAAAAAAAATTGTTAAAAAAACAACAACACCCATAAGTTTGATGAATTGGAAATTAGCACGGGTAGAAACAGAGGGAGTAAATTTTACGTGATCCTGAGTGACTCTAAATTCTAAAGTGGATTTTAGTGAGGTAAGTGATTGAGTTCATTTTAACACCATATGTAATAATACAAACAAAACACCTTAAGGACAATTACGATATGTCATCACCAATGAAAGGGTCTCGATATATGTACTTCTCGGTACATGTCCTCAACAATAGCAAAGGCTATATATACCGGTTTTATCAAAACTCTACGAGGTAAGTATACTACTTGTATTAGGGAAACTATCGGGTCAAGAGACAGGTACCGAGTTATCATTATGTTTAATAAGAGTTTGCTTTTCTAATAATCATAATTCATAATCAAAGCAGGTAATTAAGAACTTATTCGCCAACTGGATCATCTCTAGCTAAGGCTTTATAAATTATAAGTTAAAAGTGTAAAAAATAAAAAAAGTGGACAGAGCAGAAGCAAAGGTGTGCTCAAAACACAAAGCAGGCATCATATATGGTCCGGAGCTGAACGTGGCAATAATTTTGTGGTATAATTAGTAATTACAGACCTACTACCTATACATTTTTTTTTCTTTTTTCTTTCATATCCTTTTCGAGTTTCATCTCATTCATTTTGGTTTTCAAAAGACGTTTTATACTTATCTATGCATACTTTTACTTTTTTTAATAATTATATTTGAATTCGAACCGGCTATTTATCAAAAATTATCTAAAATTAGTTATGTTTTTTTAATAACTGAAGTAGTAGTTGATAAAGCTTTCACCTAATTTAATAACCAACAATAGAATAAGAAATAAAGAAAAAAGGTATCGTGCACTCTACACAATAACTTTAATTTATCATAGGTTTAGCATGCACCTCGACAAGGGTAAAAAGACCAAAAGTAGTAGCACTAATATTTTAATGTTTCTTTCTTTTTTGGGTGCAGAAGCCAGAATCTTACAGTCCGCTTAGATAGCATTTGGTTCACGAAATGCTACTTTCCTCCTTGGAATCACTCTCCCGGGAGAATGATTGAGAAAAATGTCAATTTTTTGTGTTTGGTTGAGATTTAAGATTCTCGGAAAAGTAACATTATTGTGTTTGTTTTGTACTTAGGAATCCTCAAGGAAAGTAAAAAAAATTGACTATTTTATCATTTTTCTATATTTGTGTCTTTATTATCTTATTAGGTATTTTTTGTTATCTTGTTAGGTATCTAATTATTCTTTTATATATATATTGTGTTACACAGTTTTCTTCTAAACATGTTAGACTTTCTCTCTATTTAATTGTCTATCTTTCAATAATTAAAATATCAAATGAGTTTGTTTTATGACTATGGTTTTTTGCAGGTTAAAGAACGTGACAAATGACATAACCTTCGTATTAGAGTCCTTGAAAATTATAGCAAAATGTGACACATATTGTTCTAGCAATGAAAAAAATATAATTGCAACAATAGACAAGTGTAGGATAGGAATTTCTTGGATGATTTATTCCTGTTTCTAACCGTATTTTTTTCTATATATTATTATTTACATCATTACTATGTATTTTTTATGTGATTATTATAATTTTGACGTAATTATTCTAATTTTTATTTAATTAATATAATTTTTATGTATTTATTATAATTTTTATGTAATTAATTATAATTTTTGTGTAATTAATATAATTTGGCGATGGTTTAGAAAACAGAGAAGGAAGAAGATGCTTTATTAGGTTAATTTTTTATAATTAATTTTGGACAAATATGTCATTTAACAAAAAAAAATTACTTTCCCTGTAGGGGGAATCACTCTCCCCACCCCCTAGCCAAGGAATCACTTTCCCCCATTTTTAGGAAAGTCAGGGGAGAGTGATTCCTTATCGCAACCAAACGCAATAAAATTCAGAATCTCAGATTTTCGAGTTACTTTCCTCCCTAATTCCGCCAATCAAACGCTACCTTAAATTGCGGAATGGAAGCTTGATCTCTGATTGACCCACACGGACCAGAGACAGCAATTTTTAATCTTTTTAGTGAACAGAAATATTTCAAGTGACCCGATGGGCCCAACAAATATTTCTGCTTCTTAGGCCCAAAACAAATGTGAGACCGAACACGCTAGTCTTTCAAAATGCACTTTCCTTTGGGTCCATGGGCCCTGGCCCTCTTGTAGTAGTTTCTCTTTCAAAAGACACTCATGATATATAATTTTCAACACTCTTTTATCTTATTATGTTTAATGTTCATCATGAAAACAAGCTTACCACACTTGATAAAACATTATCATACAAATTTAGTAGAAAAAGAAAAACTCATTACTATGATTGACCTCAAATTATTGTTTACCCTAAACTATATGAAATTGATCGATCACAACTTTTTTAATTAATTTAAGGAGTGTCGGACGATCCATTTTGATTACTAGCATAACCCCCATAAGACGACCTTGGAATGTTGTGGTGGTTGTTTATATCCGGCTCACTATTGTTGCTTTTCAAATTCTCTTTGCTTGGTAGTATCCCATCCCGACTCGATGATGAACCGGCTTTCCGCGAGTTGCTTTCTTCTTCTTTTTCTTCCACCATCATCATTTTCCTATTCATGGCATGAGTCAAGTCGGCTATTGCTAGGATTACAAGTAGTAGAAGCAACAAAACCGGTATGATCTTCTTCATGGATCTAATTTATAATTTTCGTGGTTTGTTTGTTGAAAAAAACACTGTTTTTGTGCTGAGTTAGTGGGAGAAGAGAAGAAGAACTATTTATACAAAGGGGAATTGGTGGTAAAAGGGGAGAGTGTGGGTGGAAAGTCTAGAAAAAAATTTGACTATTTTTTCGATCTCGCGAGATATTTTGAACGTAAAATTTTAATTAAAGATAAATAATATTTTTTTATCACTTTATTAGGATTAATAAATTCTCAAATTTTATATCCCACTTAAATAAAAATTGAAAAATGAAAAAATAATTGTAGTAGTAGTACCGTTTCTCCTTTTGGTGGCGATATTTTTCTATGGATATATGGAAGGAAGGAACTGCTGATGGTGCACTACCACTCCGCACAACTCTAAATGGGAATGAAACACGTGCCCATAGAATTAGTGGGGAGGCCATGAAAAAGCATTATACCGAGGAGATAGTAATTAAGAAGATCTTTAGTGAATTTGATGATGATTGATGAGAAAGTTAATAAAATTAAATTTGAACATTATGAATGATGAGGGTGGACATGACGATGTCTATGCTTAAGCTATCTTTTTTTTATAAGTTAAATCTTATTTAATTCTAGCTGTATGGTAGGTGGCGGCGGTGTGGCTGGATCTGGATCCCTACCGTTTCCTTGCACAGGAAACGCTTCCACCTAATTATACGGCTGCGCCACCAAAATAGGATTTGTTCCGTGTTGAGTTTCTATTTGCATGTAATAGATTAAATGGTAAAAATTGTTTCTCACGTAATGAATAAAACATACTCCATCCGTTTACTTTTAATTGTCACTTTCTTACGTTTTTTTACTGTTTGGAGTACTTGTCATTTTATTTTTTTCGAAGCATATATTTTGTGCAAATGATAATTTTTTTTGTTGAATCAACCCAATTTGATGATGGTGTGGTAATTTGAGTGGAAATTAGAAGAAAAATGAAACAATGAGGAATAAAACAAGTCCATAAATCAACGGCTTATGTTTTTCTACTATTCCAAAAAATTATTTAAAAGTAAACGGAGGGACTATTTTATACCAATAAGTATGTTTTTCTTTTTTTTTGACATGTCACCGACACTAATTATCAGGTTCTTTCCGACCCCAATTAATTTGGATTCCTTTCACGAAAGCTCTTTACGGGTAATTATTCAATGATCCACTAAAAAATAAAATAAGTGATATCATTTGATATTTTTAAGTAGTTGTTTTTTCTAAGATTTGAGTACGAAACTTTAAGAGAAATCAACCGTTGGTAACAAGCGTGTTGTGTTACATAGCAACGATGGAGGAGACATAATTAGATTCTATAAACAGTTACACCATACACATAATTCACTCCTTTGAAGTGTAGGACAAGTTGACCAAATATATTGTTTGTATCTTTACTCGTTTTCATATTAATAATAATCTGTCCCCGTTGTGCTTAGGTACGTAGTCGGTAACCATAATCTTACCAGTTTATTATCCTTTTTAATCAGATTCTCCGCGTTCACAGCAAGATGTGTAAACTCCAAGAAACTTAATTGCCGGGAAAAAAAAACATCCAATTCTCTATCCAAAGTTATAAACTAAATGTTTCCAAAACAAAGAAGCTACCAAGCAAGACACTGTTTGTCTCCATATTTCTCATCTCAATTCTTAATATCTTACATCCACCAATTCATGTAAAATACAAACTCATCATCATAAATCTCCCTGCACAACAACAACAACAACAACAAGTCAACAACGATCTTTTGGTTTGGTTTTGGAAACATGAAGCAGAAAAGTACTTTAGTTTTTGCAGTCGTCCTTCTGATTTTCTCACATCGCACATCAATCTCAGCTCAAGAAGTTGGTAATTAATTAACACTTTCATTAGTTATGTGAATTGACAGGGGTCGAACGCGATTGTTCTATTGTTCGAAAGCAGCTGAGAGAACAACTCCGAAAGATTGAATTATTTAACTGTGTATATATGTGATCATGCAGAGGATGAGAGGGAGTTCGATTACATTGAAGGGAGCGAGAAGGGGCCGAGGCACTGGGGAGAGATAAAGAAAGATTGGGCGGATTGCAAATCCGGAAACTTGCAATCTCCGATTGACATGTCGGATCCGAGAGTGAAGTTAGTACTCAGGTCAATGCAGCTCAAAAGCAATTACAAGCCTAACAATGCTACAATCATGAACCGAGGTCATGACATTATGGTAATTAAGAAAATAATTACTTATGATTAACAAAAAGGACAATCTTTTATTGCATCTTTAATGTCCTAAATGAAGAAAAAAATCAATCTAATGATCATGTAGGTCAAATGGGAAGGGGAAAATGCAGGGTCAATTCAGATTAATGGGTCTGAATATTTTCTGCAGCAATGTCACTGGCACTCACCTTCTGAGCACACCATAAATGGCAGGAGGTATTATAAAAACTCGAGACGTAATCAATATCGTTGAACTAGAAGCTCATTAGTCATCAGTTTCCTTAAATTATAGTTGGTTTTCGCTAATTTTGTTTAGGTATGACATGGAACTACACATGGTGCATATAAGCTCAGACCCAAATGTGAAAAACAAGATTGCTGTTGTTGGAATCCTCTACAAGATTGGTCAACCTGATGATTTCCTCTCCAAGGTAATAAGAAATGACTAAATGGGTCATTGGTTTCTTTTCAATTCCCTAATTTCTTAGTATTACTCATGCTGTTCTTAATTAATTGAGATTTTGGGCTTAAATTTTGTGTCCTAATTAATTGAGGTTTTGCGTTCTTCAGTACCCCATTTTGTATTTTTTACTTTTTTTATCCCTACTTGTTTCTCTTTTTATACTCCCGTGTCAGAGTTTTGTGGGAGAAAATGAAATGAAAAGGAAGAAAGAGTACTTTTTAGCATTTTTTAATTTCGATACTAAAACTCAAAGCGTCAATTAACAGATGGAGTATTTGACGTTCTTTTGTTATTTTTGCTCTGTTTCCTCTGTTTTTTGTCTGCAGTTGCTAGGGGATATAATGTCAATGAGTGACAAAAAATTGGAAAGACAGAAAGGGATGATTGATCCTAATGAGATTAGTAATAAGATGGAGAGCAAGAAAAAGTACAGATACATGGGATCACTGACAACTCCTCCTTGCACTCAAGGTGTGATTTGGAACTTAAACAAGAAGGTAATTAAACTCAAAACCCAACAATTCAATTCTTGCTCTTCTTATTGGCTTAGTTAATTTATTTATAAATCAAATTGGATTCTTAAACTAATCCGATTTTGAAATGGAACCTAGATAAGTACTGTTTCAAGAGATCAAATTAAAGTACTTAGAGAGGCCGTTCATGATGTAAGTATCAGTATTTTATTTAAAAAATTGAAGTAAATTTTTATTTTACCAGGATACCATATAAGTAAGTAAAACTTATTGAGAAATTTTATGTGTGATTACAGTATGCAGCGAACAATTCAAGACCAACGCAATCACTGAATCGACGAGAGATCCATCTCTATGGCGCAAACCGCGCAGATGCTTCTAATAACAATTAGCAACTTGTATGATTGACTTTTTTTTTAGGTATTACAAAAATGACATTTTCTTTATCAAAACCATTAGTTTATCTTGTATAGTAGTAGGAATTTAGGGACAAATAATAGGCTCCATTCTTTCAATTTTTTGGGCTTTGCTCACAGAAATGAATTGGAGACTGAATTTCATTGTTTCAACTTTCAAACCTTAACAAGGAAACAGTCCTGACGAAAATCGTACTTAAGTGAAGGTATTGTCCAAATAAGAAGGCCCAACTATAATAAAACTGTACAGGAGTAATCGGTTGGCCTGGGCCTGGGCCAATGGGCTCAGGACAATGCCCATATTCCTTTTTGGACAATGGCCAGTAATGTCCTTATCAAAATAATTATAACCTCATTGCAGAACACGTGTCAAATTCTCAAAGCCAAAATTTGAAATGATGATTGCTGATTTTGTTTTGTCGAAAGTTGTCAAATGCCTTTTACTCGTGTACAAATTTCATAGGAGTAAGTTATACAATACAATCCATGTGTTATTATTCATCGTCGTTAACGAATTCTATTTTTTTAGTGCGGAATTTATTTTCAACGTGGTCGGAATGCTTGGGCAACCATTGTTGAAGTGTGGAGGAATTTAATTGACTATTAATTTCATATGTTTTTACCACCTAAATTTTGACAAATTGAATGGTAAAGCTATTTAAACTCTATCAATTTCACTCACTTGTGTAGATCTTTTTGGAGGCAGAAAGAATGGTTAACATATTAGCTTTGGAGCTTGTACCAGACAAACGAGCATTTTTTGTCACAGGCTTAGTCAAAACTGCCAAGCTAGAAACGTGCTGAGCATGGAGTCACGTAGTGGAGTTGCAGATTGGATCGATAGGTGGATGACAGACTGGAAGGATGAGCCGTGCGCATATCAGACTCAAGGATCCTGATGAGGATCTCTTTCTTTTGAACAAACAAACAATCAGATGTTTTTTTTAGTTTTGAATTTGAACAATTTGAATTTGTAAAAATTAGTTTTAATTTTGAAAGAGTTGGAGTCGAGATAGGACGGGGAGCGGGAACAACATGTTTTTATGCTCCAGAAGGACTCTTAGCAAGGCATCTCTCGACTCCATCTCCTCCCTTGTTCTGAAAAAAAAAACATATTTGCTCTGTAATTTTCCATTAAGAAATATACAGATTTAGTTTCCATTTTTTCATCAATTAATTTCTCATTTACAATAGATAATGGTGTCCAGTAGCTAAACTCATATTCTTGGTAAGGGCAGTTGAGCCAATTCTTATGCTTCGTGAAATCAAAACGCTATTCATAACCTCTCTATTTGTAATCTTCTCAATCTCTATTTTAACAAACCGGTTCTCATTAAATCCAAGACTTGATCACTCTTAGACTTTAGTGAAGAATTTGTAGTCAACCTTGAAGGGGACGAGTTGAAACCAGATTGGCTAAAGTAGACATCTAATCTCGCGAAGGTGAGACTTTAGTGAAGAATTTGTAGTCAACCTTGAAGGGGACGAGTTGAAACCAGATTGGCTAAAGTAGACATCTAATCTCGCGAAGGTTAGTGAGCATTGATAGATATAGTCCAGACCATATTGACAACCTAGGGCTCCAATTGGGGAGTAGCTTGGGCTAGACACTGTCTTTCTCTTTTCCATTGAAGAGGCGCAACCATTCAAGCCAACAATCAATTGGATAAATCGTTTAACCAACAAAGTGTCCACTGATTAGGATAATCAGGAGAGGGAGTACCCGCCAAGTGATTATTTGAGGAGGAAAGTAGGGTTGGAAAGAAGTACCTCCCAATCTATAGCAGTGTTATGAAAGAAGAGAGTAGTACCCTTGAATCAGTGATTGAATTATAAGAATAAGAGCTCCCAGAATTACCCTTACCAAGAGTTTCTCCCCTTTGAGTTTTACATCAAGCTATTTTAGCTTGGCCAAGCCAGTGACCAAGATTATTTTGACTGTTTAATTTCTATTCTTTTGTTTTAGTTGCAGAAACAATCAACCAATTTCAGTGATGAGGAAGTCAAACCAGAACTACAAATCCCTAGAGGTTTCTGTGGACGATCCTCCACCATCTACAAGTCCATTGTGGACAATGATAAGTTGTATTTTCTATCCATTTCTCATATTCTTCATTATAACTATTTTGAACACTAATACTATGCCAAAAATATATATAAAATTGTGCCAAGATTAACTAATACTATGCCCAAAAAATTTGCCAATAAATTAAATTAATACTAACTAATAGTGTTCGTTTGCGGGATAAAAAAACGTAAAAAATTAATATTTTTCTTTAATATTACTATATGTGGAATTGATTTTAATATAATATAAAGTGATGAGATTCGAACTTCTAATAATATGGTAAAATATATTAAATTATGGATCTCAATCAACATATTTATTTAGTTTTCAAAGCAGAGGGGGCTACAGGCCCCCAAACTTTTTGGTCCTTCCGTATTACTCTTTAAAATTTTATTCTTTTTTTAGTCTATTTTCGGCCCTAAATTTTTTAGTTCTTCTATAACAATCCTTAAAATTCGACTCCTTTCGGTGCAAAATAAACGACGTTTATTATTTGGGCACGCATTTTAAAAAGGCCGAATGACTTACTATTTGACCCCAAAAAATTTCGTACTTTTTTTCTAACGTACGTACTTTTTTTTTGAAATTTGCTTGTATTTAGAAACAGAGATCTTTCCTTATTAAAATAATTATAGCCTCGTTGCAGAAAGTCTTCCACAAATGCGTAATCAATTATGTAGTCTTCAAGCTGATAACCAAAGTTCTTGCGAATCGCCTGAAACAAATCCTGCCAAGTATAGTATCAGATAATCAAAGCGTTTTTGTTCCAGGCAGACTCATAACCGACAATGCTCTGATAGCCCAAGAGATCTTTCATGGGATGAATTCTAAACGCTCGGGTCCAGGATGGATGAGCGTCAAGCTAGATATGAGTAAGGCCTATGACAGAGTAGAGTGGAACTTCTTGGAAGCAATCATGACCCGCATGGGTTTCTCACCTAGATGGACATCTTTGGTGATGCGATGTGTCTCAACAGTCTCTTACGCCATCCTCCTAAATGGGGCCCCCGGACCTACGTTCTATCCAGATAGGGGCCTCCGGCAGGGGGATCCGTTGTCCCCTTATCTCTTTGTGTTGTGTGCTGAGGGCCTTTCAGCGATGATTCAGACTGCAGCCGCGACCAAGATGATATATGGATATAGGGTATGTCCAGGCAGCCCACAGGTCAGTCATTTGTTCTATGCGGATGACAGTCTCATTTTTGCGAAAGCGGAGGAAGGAGAGGCATCAGTCATTAGCTTCATTCTGAAGGACTACGAGAAAGCCTCTGGCCAGAAAGTAAATCTAGCAAAATCAGAAGTGTGCTTCAGCAAGAACGTAGGCCACGACGCTAGAATACGGGTAAAAGCAAGATTAGAAATGGTGGAAACGGAATCCCATGCCAAGTACTTGGGACTTCCAGTGTCTTTTGGCCGCGCTAAGAGAGGGATGTTCGCATCGATCCGAAATAGGATTTGCAAGAGACTGGGAGGGTGGAAAGAGAAAATTTTATCCTAGGCAGGGAGGGATGTTCTAATTAAATCAGTCATCCAGTCTATCCCGACGTATATGATGAGTTGTTTTGAGATCCCAATCTCCATCTGTGAGGACATAGAAAAGGCGACTAGAAGATTCTGATGGGGGGAAACTCGGAAGAACGTAAGATGCACTAGGTGTCTTGGGATAAGCTTTGTAGATCTAAGGAAGTGGGAGGAATGGGGTTTCGGAAAGTCAGAGAATTTAATCTTGCGCTTCTAGCCAAACAAGGGTGGCGACTGCATAAAAACCCAAACTCCCTGCTCTCTCAAATTTGGAAAGCGAGGTACTTCCCCCACTCAGATTTCCTAGAGGCTGGGATGGGCTCTCGCCCTAGTTATGTATGGCGTAGTACTCTGGCAGGAAGAACCATGCTACATAAAGGATGCTTCTGAAGGGTCGGGAACGGCGAACGAATACGGATTTGGAAAGTGTTGTGGCTTCCGACAAGTGCAAATGGGATGATCATAGCGCCGGTTACGGGGCCTCGACGAGGAGACAACAGTGGCTGAGCTTATTGACAGGGAGCGAAGGTACTAGAAGACTGACCTAGTGAAGCAACTATTTCTACCACAGGAAATATCAGTGATATTAAGCGTACCGCTTAGTCGGAATGAGGGGAATGATACTCTTGTATGGAGAGGAACCACAAATGGGAAGTATTCAGTCCGAATCGGATACCACTGCCTTATGACAGTAACGTCGCAAGAGTGCCCGGATACCAGCAGAAGTTGGTGGAAATTCTTGTGGGGGATTACTATCCCTCCAAAGTTTAAAAACTTCATGTGGAGACTGGGTAATGGTTCCCTTCCAACCAGAGTAAACCTAGTAAGGAGAGGTGTATCGGTGGACCCAGTGTGTTCCTGTTGCAATGAAGAGGTGGAATCGACCCCACATTTGTTGGTGTCTTGCCCGTTTGCAAGGGGAATGTGGAGAAAGTTTGCTTTCTGGGAGAGAGTTCCGGGGTTGCAAGGTGACAATTGGGTGGATTGGCTAGCAGGGCTAACGACATCATTGGATGTATCGGATATAGAGCAGCTCATCTCCATCCTCTGGTCCCTATGGGCATCGAGGAATAACAGGATTTTCTGTCAGTGCACTGAATCAACCCAAGAGGTTGTTATTAGAGGCGGGAAATTATTATCTGATTTCAAGGAGGCATGGTGTCCGCAACGTAGACTCGCTGCCCCGAATCCCCAACTTGTCGACCCGAAATGGCAGCTTCCGAATACGGGGGTGGTAAAGCTGAACACGGACTCAGCGATAGGGGCGACGGGAATTGGATTGGGCTTTATAGCTCGGGATGCTAGTAGTGAAACGGTGTTGTCAGGAGCAATTTACCTTCCGCATAGAACTGAGGTGCAAACAGCGGAGGCTCTGGCACTCAGAGACGCTATTACCCAGGCTCGCCAATGGGATGTGACAGAATTATTGTTGAGTCTGACTGCTTGCAGAACATCCTAGCCCTGACCAATGGTGATTTCCCTTTAAGCTATGCAGGATTAGTGCTGGAGGAGGTGGCACACATGGCTTCTACTTTCCACAGTTGCTCATTTGTGCCCGTAATCCGCGAATACCCCAGCGCATGAGTTAGGCCAATTGGCTTTGATTTCCGGTTTAGGAAATGTATGGATAGGGGAATGCCCCGAGGCGATCGCGCCTTTTGTACTTGCAGATTTAAATTAATCCAATTATATTTTCCCTTAAAAAAAAAATTATGTAGAGATCGATCATTGCTGATTTTGTTTTGTCGAATGTTGTCCAATGCCTTTTACTCGTGTACAAATTTCATAGGAGTATGTTATACAATACAATCCACGTGTTATTATTCGTCGTCGTTAACGAATTCTATTTTTTTCGTGCGGAATTTACTTTGAACGTGGTCGGAATGGAATTCGTACATTTTCATTTTCCCCATTTGACTAATAAAAAAAAACTCTATATATACCCCCATGACATTCATGGACCTCTCAAACACATCGCTTAAATATAAAAAATACTAATAATCATAATTCTTGCTTTGTTCTTAAAAAACCCCTCTTCATATATATATTCTGAAAGCATGAAGCTAATAAAAATGAGCTCAAACGTACTATTTTCTGTTGCTGTAATTTCACTACTTCTTTACTCACAAGCAGCACCAATCACAGCGCAAGAAATTGGTACCCTTTTAATTTTTGATCTCGATCATTTTTTGTTTAGAATTAATGTAAATACTGGTAGGGAACATTATGATTAATTTTGTTTGATTAATTTGTAGAGGAACACGAGAAGGAGTTTAATTACGTTGAAGGGAGCGAAAGAGGGCCAAGCAATTGGGGAAATCTAAGGGAGGATTGGGAAACTTGTAGCATTGGGAAATCGCAATCTCCGGTTGACATGTCGTATGAAAATGTGGTGGTGATCGACAGGCCAGGACATGTTTTCAACAATTACAAACCGGCAAATGCAACTATTGAGAAGCGAGGCCATGAAATTACTGTAAGCAAAATTCATACTATTAATTTATTTTGTGACATATCAAAATACCCGAAGTTAGAAACAGACTAAATTTAGTTCTAATTATAACATTACCCCTAAGATCCACGTTCATATCTTGTGTAGTTTCTGCGATAATATTCAGTTTATTGAAAAAATACATGTGTATTTTTGTTAAGGTGGCGTGGGATGAATATAAAGCGGGATCAATACTTATCCACGGCGTCAAATACTTTCTGCTTCAGTGCCATTGGCACTCACCTTCTGAACATACAATCAACGGCAGGAGGTATTCCATTCTTGTGACATTTTCTTTTTAATTAGGGAATAAGAGAAAGAAATTGGTAGAGTATCATATAAAACAACAAGAGAGAAATTATAAAATAAAATATAAACACTACTAATTATTCTTCATAGGTTTGACTTGGAGCTGCACGTGGTGCACCAAAGCCCAGCCGAAAACCGGATTGCAGTTTTTGGACTGCTCTACAACATCGGCCCATCTGATCCTTTGCTCTCCAGGGTATTTTACACTAATCATAAATATAAGCTGTTCCAAATTATAAGATTAGCAATTGATGAATCTTAATTATTTCCCTTCATTGTTATTTTTTTCAGCTGCTCCCTTCTATAAAGTCTTTGAATAACCAAACAAAAAAGATAGACATAGGGAGATTCGATCCCGACAAGATTGGCGTGAACACAAGAGAATTTTACAGATACAGAGGATCATTAACCACCCCTCCATGCACTGAAGGTGTTATTTGGAGTGTTAACAATGTGGTAATTAACTAATTAAGTACCTTATGTTGTCTCTAATTAAGTAATCAGATGAAGTTAACTATATTAATTTCTTAAATTCGAACTTTTGTGTTTGCAGATAAGGACTGTTTCACCAGACCAACTTCATGCCCTTAGGAAGGCCGTCCATTACGTAAGCAGTCAAGGAGTACTGTAGATTAGTTTCAAATTAAGAAAATATTGGTGATTAAACGATTTAATTTAATATTTTTCAGGGGCCAAATGCAAGGCCGTTGCAACCACTTAATGGGAGAAAGATCATACTCTTTGATCCGATGTCAGGCGATGCTTCCTACTAATTGGAATATCCAATTAAAATCTCTACTTTCCTGTAATAATTTCTTTAATTTCGTTATATGAAATAATGGGTAGGATTTTGAATCGATCCAAAAAAGAAATGAATAAAGGTGGTGTCTGATTTTCTGGAAAACAAAGTCGGTGGCTTGATTTTCTTAAGAACAAGAGGAAGGATGACGAGCGAAGGAAAGGGATTCTTAGAAAAAAGGGCAAGGACTTTTTGTGAACAAAATCAGGAACCAAGCAAGGATAGAAAGGTTTTTTAATAAAAAGGATCATAGATTCTGGAATATGGTGATTTGTAAGCTCGTTCAAAATAATAATAATAATAATAAATTAGCATGTCACGTGCAAGAGTTTATTTAACTTTTATTTACAAGCAAAAGAACACGTAATAAAAAGTAGGAAAAAGGGCAAAAGTAAAGTGTTAATCAACCTGTTAAATACTCTCTCCGTACTTTAATAAATGACGACGTTTTTTTATCTTTAAAAAATATTGTTTTCATCGTTTTTAATGTATTGAGGAATTAAAATTAGTTTTAGAAAGATACGGTTAATAAAATGATTGAGAACACAATTGACTAGAAATATATCAAAAATAATAATTAATCATTATTTTAATTATTATAAAAATAGATTATGAGTCATTTTTTGTATTTGTCTCTAGCGAGTTATATTTTTTTTGCTCTAGTTTTAATTTTGCCGTGGAACGAGGGTACACGAATTGGGCCTTGCATTATATGCACTATGCACCCTTTATCTTACGTAATATACAGCCAAAAATGATATATGCGGTACTTTAGCATACAAAAATAATATATATCTAAAAAAGGTAAGTACGTACTGCAACTAAATTTGACTACTAAACGAAATTTTATTTATTTTATAGTAATAAAAGGAAAAATTTAGGGCGCGTTTACTTCCGAGAATTTTCAGTTTGAAATTAGAGAATTTTCTTTTTCAGTTTAATAGAAAACTGGAAAACGTATTTACTTCGTACTAACTGAAAAAAAAATCTGATACGGAAAACTGAAAAATCTATTTACTTTGCACTCTTTTCCAAATTTTTCAAATCTGAAAACTGAAAAACGTGTTTACTTAGCACTATTTTTCAAAATTTTGAAAACTAAAAAATATTTTTGTTCCAATATTATTTTTTTATGAAAAATAATGTTACTCTTATTATAATTAAAAAGCTTACAATTATTATAATTAAAAAACTAATAAATATTTTCCTTGGGAAAAATTTACACTTATTATAATTAAAAAAACTAAAAAAAATCATCAACCTACTAATATTCCATTATATATAAATATACTAATTCATGTTGCTACATTAAAATAAAATACATATCACCACTTGACAATTTAATACGAAAAATAAGATAAACAATTTAAATAAATCGTCATATGAAACATACAAATATTTCATATCAAAATTAACTGCCAAAATGTGGGCTTGGGATGAAATCAAAAGTTACTATCCATTGCCTACATTGTGCGAAAATGAATCCTGAAACTAACAAGCAATTTAAATAACACGCATTCATTTAAAACAAAGATGGGCTTCGAATGAAATCAAGCCCATCACCTTTTTTTTCCCCTTTCCCGCGCAGCCCATCTCTTCTCAGGGGCAAAAAGATATTAATTTTTTTTCATTAAAGTGGAAAACTGAAAACCGAATTTTCTAATGAAAAATTGAGTTTTCCAATTTACTTTGCCAACGTTGGAAAACTAGAGAATACTTTTTTTTCGTTCTCCAAATTTCTTCATCGTTTTTCCAACCGAGAATTTTCGTTTTCAAACAGAAAACGAAAACTATACCAATAAACACGTTTTCTAAAAAATTCTCCAGTTTTATAAAAACTAAACACAGCCTTAGTTTGAAAATGTAATACTTTAAATGCTAATTTGTTCTAATTATAGTAAAACGTTAAACAAGTGAAGCAAATCTACCTAATTATTATAGAAAAAAACGTAAGTAATTAAAAGGTGATTAGTAAAATATATAAAAAAATACTATATATAAACATTTTAAAAAACTGTTTTTGGATTTGTGCCACGTTAACAGATTCTATATTATAACCCAATCAATATGGATCTCTCCAACACATTTCACTTTTTTCTAAAAATTTAGTGAAATTTTCCTTCTTTGAAGAACTCTTTTGGTTTGCGAAAGTATGAAGCTACTAATTAGCTCATACGTATTCTTCTCTTTTGCTACTCTAATTTCACTTCTTCTTTACTCACATGCACCATCCATCGCAGCTCAAGAAGTTGGTACGTATAACAAATTATATTTAGTAGAACTATATATTAATTAAACGTCGTCGTAAAAGGAGAAATGCACTTGGTTTTTATATATTAATTTGTTTAATTAATATTGTAGAGGATGAGTCGGAGTTCAATTACATTGAAGGGAGCGAGAGAGGACCAAGCAATTGGGGAAATCTAAGGGAAGATTGGAAAAAATGTAGCATTGGCGAAATGCAATCTCCGATTGATATTCGCTTTCAAGATGTGGAGGCGGTCAAGAGGCCGGGACTTGTGCTCAAACTTTACAAACCGGCAAGAGCAACTATTCAGAACCGAGGCCATTATGTTGCGATAATTAATTAAGCAACTTAAATTGTACCATAAATTATATAATTCGCTAACATTGTTGTATATTTTTCAAAAGGCTAACTCTTTATAGGTTAGCTTATTGGTGTGAGCCGGAAGTTTGTTTGTTGAAGTGTCCTAGAGTGATGTAGTTGGTGATTCTCTTTTATCACTGAATTGGTTGATTGTTTCTAAAACTAAAATAAAAAAATAACAATTAAATAGTAAAATAATCATGATCAAGCTGAAATTAGCTTGTATTTAGAAAGGGAGATCTATCCTTATTAAAATAAATATAACCTCATTGCAGAACACGTGTCAAATTCTCAAAGCCAAAATTGGATAAAAGTCTTCCACAAATGCGTAATCAATTATGTAGAGATCGATGGCATATGACCTCAAGAATTGCTGATTTTGATGGTAGCAATTTTGTTTTGTCGAACGTTGTCAAATGTGTTTCTAGCCGCCTTTTACTCGTGTACGGTAGGAAACGCAACCTTCATAGTATGTTTATACTACAATACAATCCACGTGTTATTATTCGTCGTCACGAATTCTATTTTTTTCGTGCGGAATTTATTTTGAACGTCGTCGGAATGGAATTCGTACATTTTCATTTTCCCCATTTGACTAATAAAATAAAACTCTATATATACCCCCATGACATTAATGGACCTCTCAAACACATCGCTTAAAAAAACCCTCTTCATATATATATTTTGAAAGCATGAAGCTAATAAAAATTAGCTCAAACGTACTATTTTCTGTTGCAGCAATTTCACTACTTCTTTACTCACAAGCAACACCAATCACAGCGCAAGAAATTGGTACGCAAAAATGAAATTAATTAAATGACGCGATCCCCTTTTAATTTTTGATCTCGATCATTTTTTATTTAGAATTAATGTAAATATTGGTAGGGAATATTATGGTTAATTCTGTTTGATTAATTTGTAGAGGAACACGAGGAGGAGTTTAATTACGTTGAAGGGAGCGAAAGAGGGCCAAGCAATTGGGGAAATCTAAGGGAGGATTGGGAAACTTGTAGCATTGGGAGATTGCAATCTCCGGTTGACATGTCACTTGAAAATGTGGCGGTGATCGACAGGCCAGGACATGTTTTCAACAATTACAAACCGGCAAATGCAACTATTGAGAATCGAGGCCATGATATTATTGTAAGCAAAATTCATACTATTAATTTATTTTTTTGTCAAAGAATTCATACTATGAGTTGTGACATATCAAAACGTTACCCCTAAAATCGACGTTCATATCTTGTTAAGGTGGTGTGGAATGACAATAAAGCGGGATTAATACTCATCAACGGCGTCAAATACTTTCTGCTTCAATGCCATTGGCACTCACCTTCTGAACATACAATCAACGGCAGGAGGTATTCCATTAATTTCTCTCTTAATTATTGTGACATTTTCTTTTTAATTAGGGAATAAGAGAAAGAAATTGGTAGAGTATCATGTAAAACAACAAGAGAGAAATTATAAAATAAAATATAAACACTACTAATTATTCTTCATAGGTTTGACTTGGAGCTGCACGTGGTGCACCAAAGCCCAGCCGAAAACCGGATTGCAGTTTTTGGACTGCTCTACAACATCGGCCCATCTGATCCTTTGCTCTCCAGGGTATTTTACACTAATCATAAATATAAGCTGTTCCAAATTATAAGATTAGCAATTGATGAATCTTAATTATTTCCCTTCATTGTTATTTTTTTCAGCTGCTCCCTTCTATAAAGTCTTTGAATGACCAAACAAAAAAGATAGACATAGGGAGATTCAACCCCGACAAGATTGGGGTGAACACAAGAGAATTTTACAGATACATAGGATCATTAACCACCCCTCCATGCACTGAAGGTGTTATTTGGAGTGTTAACAATGTGGTAATTAACTAATTAAGTACCTCATGTTGTCTGTAATTAAGTAATTAGATGAAGTTAACTATATTAATTTCTTAAATTCGAACTTTTGTGTTTGCAGATAAGGACTGTTTCACCAGACCAACTTCATGCCCTTAGGAAGGCCGTCCATTACGTAAGCAGTCAAGGAGTACTGTAGATTAGTTTCAAATTAAGAAAATATTGGTGATTAATCGATTTAATTTAATATTTTTCAGGAGTCAAATGCAAGGCCGTTGCAACCACTTGATGGGAGAAAGATCATACTCTTTGATCCGATGTCAGGCGATGCTTCCTACTAATTGGAATATCCAATTAAAATCTCTACTTTCCTGTAATAATTTCTTTAATTTTATATTTTCCAAGAAAGTATCTTATTTGCCCCTAACTTTTTATTTTATTGTATTTTGTAATAGCCTTTAGCCTTGCTTTGTTAGAAGATTAATTCATTCTTCGTTCGTTTTCTCAACTAAAATTAATCTAATTCGTTTCTATAAGGCACCTAAAGGGTGATGATTCTTTTAGCATAATTCTCTTTATTCTCAAGATTTGAATTTAAATTTTTTAGTTAAGGGTGGACAAAACTCTTATTCTTTGACCAAAACTAATATTACAGAAATAAAAATGAGTTTTTTTTTATAGACTCGATATTTTTGCATAGTTTAATTTATAGAACATACTATGGTGAAAACAATCGATAAGTTACAGACTTGATATTCAAATCAATTTATCATATTATAACTCGCGAGAAACATATCAAAAATAATAATTAATTATTGTAAAAATGGATTATGAGTCATTTTCGTGGATAGAGAGAATATTGGTGTATTTATGTCTCTAACGAGTTATATTTTTTAAAATATTGGACTTTAGTTTGTATGAGATTTTAAGATAATCAGTAAAGATGGTGGGTTAAATTTGTTTTAACACAAAGTAATGAATATTATTGACAATGTTACGAAAAAAGAAGAAGATTTTTTATATTTTTTTAAAAATAAATATAATTGTTCACCAAAAAAATACAAAAAACTGTATATAATATTCAAATTCCATGATAATTTTTTTTGCTCTAGTTTTAATTTTCCCGTGGAACGAGGGTCATTACCCGAATTGGGCCTTGCATTATATGCACCCAACCCAACCTCACGCTTTATCTTACGTAATATACAGACAAAAATGATATATGCAGTACTTCAGCATACAAAAATAATATATATCTAAAAAAGTTAAGTACCTACTGCAACTAAATTCGACTACTAAAAGAAATTTTATTTTATTTTATTTAATTTATAGTAATAAAAGGAAAAATTGAGTTTGAAAATGTAATGCTTTAAATGCTAATTTGTTCTAATTATAGTAAAACGTTAAACAAGTGAAGCAAATCTACCTAATTATTATAGAAAAAACGTAAGTAATTAAAAGGTGATTAGTAAAATATAAAACAAATTACTATATATAAACATTTAAAAACATTGTTTTTGGATTGTAAAATCCTACTTGCTTCTATATATAACCCAATCAATATGAATCTCTCCAACACATTTCACTTTTTTCTAAAAATTTAGTGAAATTTTCCTTCTTTGAAGAACTCTTTTGGTTTGTGAAAGTATGAAGCTACTAATTAGCTCATACGTATTCTTCTCTTTTGCTACTCTAATTTCACTTCTTCTTTACTCACATGCACCATCCATCGCAGCTCAAGAAGTTGGTACGTATAACAAATTATATTTAGTAGAACTATATATTAATTAAACGTCGTCGTAGAAGGAGAAATGCACTTGGTTTTTATATATTAATTTGTTTAATTAATACTGTAGAGGATGAGTCGGAGTTCAATTACATTGAAGGGAGCGAGAGAGGGCCAAGCAATTGGGGAAATCTAAGGGAAGATTAGAAAAATTGTAGCATTGGCGAAATGCAATCTCCGATTGATATTCGCTTTCAAGATGTGGCGGCGGTCAAGAGGCCGGGACTTGTGCTCAAACTTTACAAACCGGCAAGAGCAACTATTAAGAACCGAGGCCATGATGTTGCGGTAATTAATTAAGCAACTTAAACTGTACCATAAATTATATAATTCGCTAAAATTGTTGTATATTTTTCAAAAGACTAACTCTCTATAGGTTAGCTTATTGGTGTGAGCCGGAAGTTTGTTTGTTGAAGTGTCCTAGAATGATGTAGTTGGTGTTTCTCGTTTATGTTAGTTACGTTACGTGTCCCTGGTTTTATCCATCGTTTTTGTGCCAAGAAATAAAAAATACTCTCTTCGTCCCAATATAACTGTTCAATTTGACTTTTCACATATATTAAGAAAATGTGACGATTATATATTTTTAAATTATCATTTGAGTTGTTTTTAGCTTTTCCATGTAAAATTAGTGGAGGGTAATGCTGATATACTAAAAAGGAGAGTGTACAATCTCTTTGGAACAACCTACCAATATCTTCAATATATTTTTTATTGGGGAAAAAAGAAGTTAACTCTCAAACATTTTTATTGTGGATACAGGTAGAGTGGGAGGAGGTTGCGGGATTAATAATCATCAACAGCATCAAATACTACCTCAGGCAGTGCCATTGGCATTCACCATCCGAGCATACAATCAATGGCAAGAGGTACTCTATTTAGTTACTTTCTTTTTTAACACTAACTATTATAAATTCACAACACTCAAACATTAATTATAATCTTTTTTTGAGGAAATTAATTATAATATTTATGAGGAAAAAAATTGCAGATAAAAATTTCGCTCGTAGTTAATAAAATTAGCAAGAGATTCGGATTGATTCGTATCTCCGCCTATTAAAAAAAAACTTTCAACGGTTCTTCTTAGGTTTGACTTGGAATTGCACATGGTGCACCAAAGCCTAGCCCAAAACCGTATTGCAGTTTTTGGGCTCCTCTACAACATTGGCCGGCCTGATCCATTCCTCTCCAAGGTTAAGTTATCACAGAGTTTTAATTTTCTTCAATTATATCTTTATATTTTGAGTTTTAAATTTTTTCATAAACTAATTGTTGGTTTAATTTGATTTCCCTAATTTTCATTTTTCTGGAACATCATGTAATTTATTAATTTGCATTTCTTTTTTCAGCTGCTCCCTTATATAAGGTCTTTGAATGACGAAGCAAAAGAAAGAGACATAGGGAGACTTGATCCCAACATTATTGGAGTGGACACTATAAAATTTTACAGATACATGGGCTCTCTTACCACCCCTCCTTGCTCCCAAGGTGTTATTTGGAGTGTTAACAATGTGGTAATTACCTTCAGAATAAGGGCCGTTTCGTCACACCGTTTTTGTAAAGTGATTACTTAATTAAATTTGAATTTAATGGTTGCAGGTAAAAACTGTTTCGTTAGACCAACTTTATAGTCTTAGAGCGGTCGTCCATGATGTAAGCAAGCAAAGAGTATTATTATAGATTAATTTAATTTGGAGAACATAATTAAGCTAATTTGTTTTGTCAAAGAGTGAGGTATTAATTAAGACACGATTAGCTGCAGATTAACGTTTTTTTTTCAGGAATCAAATGCAAGGCCAGTACAACCTCTCAATGGAAGACAAATCATGCTCTTCAATCCATTGCTAGTGACAAAGAAGGATGGTCCTAGTAATTAGTAGTAATTGGGAATTAGCGTTATTAACATAAATTTATGGAAAAAGGGTAAAATATACCCCTACATTTGTATTATAGGTTAAGATAAGTTACTACATTTGTAATTGAGTCAAATAAATTACTGCATTTGTATCACATGTCAGGATAAGCCACTACATTTGTAATTGAGTCAAATAAGTCACTGCATTTGTCAATTTGATCTACATTAGCCACTCATCCCTAAAAATAGTTATACTTTGTTTGGATATATCATAAGAATATGCTTACATGGTATTCTTTTTTAAATGACATGACATAAAAACCATGACCAACACTCATTTTTACAATTGAAAAATAAAAAGTTGGATCTCAAAAATAAATAAAATTGAGTGCACAAAAATAGTGGTTTATTATTTTGATCTTACTCGATGTTTTATCGCTAAAAAAATGAATATTATTTTGATCTCGCTCTATTTTTTATTTTTGAATATTTTGATTCAACGTTTTATTTTTCTATTGCAAAAATGAATGTTGAGCATGATTTTTATGCCATGTCATTTAAAAAAAAAAATACTATGTAATCATAGTCTTATGATGTATCCAAACAAGGTATAAAGGATGAGTGGTTAATATAGATCAAATGGATAAATGCAGTGGCTTATTTGGCTCAATTACAAATGTAGTGGCTTATCTTGACATATGATACAAATATAGTGGCTTATCCTGACATGTGATACAAATGCAGTGGCTTATTTGACTTAATTACAAATATAGTGGCTTATCTTGACCTATGATACAAATACAGGGTGTATCTTACCCTTTTTCCTAAATTTATTTCTACTTACATTTAGTGTTTGATTTAGTTTAAATTTGTACAAAGGATTGGAGGGTGCGCCAGGCCCGAGCAGTAGTGCAATATCGTATGAACCGATGGCACACATGATCGCGTAACCTGTAGGCTTCCTCTCCGTTTTATAGGCCTCTGTCGCGGAGCAATAAACTTGTCTGGCCGATGTGGTATATTCTACTGTTATTGTTCTATCATCCGCCAACCCATCTTTGATGCAAAATGGCTGATTTTCGTGATAGAGTTTGTACATGAGTATGAACCAAAATTAGCAGATTTGCTGGAGATGAACTGATTGAAGTATGAATATGTCATTATTTTTATTTTTTTAAGCAGAAGAATATGTATGTAATTAGAATGGCCATGAATGGCATGGCAAAACCAACCAAGAAAACAACAGCCTGGAACAAAAACCAGCTGGTGCAGCCTCACACCAGGAAGCTAACAAAAACCCCTGACCAAAAAAAAGTAAAAACGAAACCGTATTACAGGACACTAGAGCAACCACTCTCTCAGAAAGTCAGAAGAATCACGAACCTATCTACCAGGCCGAAAAAACAAAATAAACCGGGATGGAAAAAAGAACAGAACCTGTCGAGCCACATTAAAGGCCACAGATCCAAGCAGAAGACTGCATCATATCAGTCACGCTGTAAGCGAAGGAGTGGTCTTTGCTCTTCAACCACCAATGCCATATAGAAAAAATCATCTGGATACAACCAAACTCCGTATACTCCCTTTGTCTAAATATCATGTCGTTTCGCTGCTTCCATATAGACCAAATGATCGCATAAAACAGAGTAATCCACATCTCTCTAACATGCTTGCTAACAGATGGTATTATACTCGTCCAAGACTGCCAAAGATCAGATAAATCCCGCGGCTGACACCACTTTACCCGCAGCCACCTCATGAAGTAATCCCACACTTCCCTAATAATCCCGCACCTAAAGAAAAGGTGAGTGACATCCTCCGAATCCCTTCTACATAATGGGCAGAAATTCTCAGTCGCAGGGAGCATGAGACGAATATGTCATTATTTCAACATTATGAATAAGAGCATTATGTCAAATGCAAGAACCAACCCTAAATTCATTAGTTTGGGTCCAAGAAATTAAACTTCTTGGTCTTCAAAATTAGTCAGATCATGACCATGTGTATTTAAGATATACCATCCCTACTCCTACCGTAGGATGGGGTTTGACGTGCTTGAAAAAATTGCAGTCATCTGAGCATTTCTTTCAAGAGCTAAAACGATGTGTTTTCGTACGTGTATGTGTATATCGAGCACCGACGGATTGTTGCGTATGGACACACATTAGTCTCAAATCGTAGACACTTGCGACGAGATCGATTACTAACATAAACCTTTTAGATTTTAGGTGCGGTGATACTGAGCCAGTGAGCCACTGCATGCTATATTTTTCTGGTTTTGAGAACAATATTGATCATGCACTCCTAAATTAGCTTGTTGTTTTCTTTAATTGTTCTTAATTAATTAAGGGTCGAACAAACTCTTTTTTTCTATTTTTCCTTACCAAATTGTATTTTTCTCATGATGGATTTTCTTTTTTACTAGAGGTGAGACTCGAACACAAAACTGACAAGTAGTTATTATAATTAATATTGACACAGAGGCGGAGCTGGGGGTGGGATAGACTCAAGCCCGCCGAACCCCGACCCAAATTTGTTTAATATATTTTTTATTTATTTATTTATTTATATTTATATTAAAAATTAATTAATTAGTAATGAAAGTTAAGAGATTCAAAATTTAAATCTACAAAAATAGTAAGAAAATATTTTTATATATTTTAACAAGTTATAATTTTACTAATAAAAAATATTACTATATTTAGTACATAAACTTATTTGGTACATTAATTAGAATTTTAGAAAAGTTAAAATTTCAATATTTAGATCAAATTAAAATTTTATTTTTTATTTTTTTTTGTAAAGCTATAAGGTGATCGTAGAGATATTTCATTCCTAAGAATCATATTGTTATAGTTGCTTTGTTATTTTTTTCATTTTAATATAAAAAATAATAATATACATGTATAATTATTAAATAATTCGTTAATTAGTTAAAGATTATTATATATATTATAATATTTCTTGAATATTTATATTAGCCCACCTAAAAAAAATTATAGCTTCGTCTCTGTTAATGCATCTTTTTTTTATTTGACATTTCACATTTAATATATACCCACTTTTTGTATATACTCCCACTTCAATGCTAACCGTACTAATTCACATAGTCTAAAACCGTACTTGCTCCAAATCCTATATATAACCCCATCAATGGATCTCTTCAATATATCACTTCTTTCAATTAGTAAAACTTTCCTTCTTTAAACTCTATGGATTCTGAAAGGATGAAGCTACTACTCTTCTCTTCTGTCGCTGTAATTTCACTTCTTCTTTGCTCGCATGCACCATCGGTCGCAGCTCAAGAAGTTGGTACGTATAAGAAATAGTAGTAAAAAGAGAAAAATATATATATATATAAAAAAAGTTTTTTCTTTGATTTATCATAAATTCTTTCATTTTGAGAATTGCTTGAACTTTCTTTGTTTCCTACCTCTTAATTAGTTACTAATATATTTTTTGTATTAATTAAACTAATTGTGTAATTAATTTATTGAATTACTTTTATTGTAGAGGACGAGTCGGGGTTCAATTACATTGATGGAGACCCCGAAGGGCCAAGCAATTGGGGACATTTAAAACCTGAATGGAAGAAATGTAGCACTGGAAAAATGCAATCTCCAATTGATATACCGCGTCATGTGGAGTTGATCAAGAACTCAAAACATGTGATCAAATTAGATTACAAACCGGCAAAAGCAACTATTAAGAATCGAGGCCATGATATTATGGTAATTAAGCAAGCCAAATAATACTATAATATAATTAACATTTTAACATATTGTTGTTGCTGCATTATAACTTAGCTAAAAAGATATCAGTCTTGACCTATAAGTACGTAGATCAACTCGTAAGGAGTTGTTTTATTTTAATTTTTAGGCTCGTGTTTGGAACAGTTAAGAGACTCAATATATATTCTCGTAAAAGAAAATAACAAAGAAGAAGAGATTAGAAGTTATATATATATATATATCTTTGATGTGGATTTACAAATACAGGTATCATGGGAAGATGATGATGCGGGATATGCAACTATCGATGGCGTCAAATACTACCTCAAGCAGTGTCATTGGCATACACCAGCCGAGCATAGAATTCATGGCCAAAAGTACTCTATTACTCTTACTTTCTTCTCTAATTAATTATTATTTTTAAACGATTAACGGAAGGATTAAATCGCCAAAAGATTAATTTAAAAAGAATCTTAGATTTTAATGAGTAGAAAGAAAAACAAGTACAAAATGTTTTCAACCATGAGTTTTCATATAGCACTAAATTTGGTGGTGTGGATGAATTTTTTTTAATAATAATTGGACGAAAATGCGTAGAGATATTCATATTATTATTAGTAGTTCGTAAGACCCTAATTAAGCGCTAATCAGTATTAAAATTTATTTATTTAACTTTAAATAATATAAATAGTTAATCGAATTATTATTTTTAAGTGAAACATAAACATTTAGTTTGACTTCTTTTTGGGTTGAATATTCTTACTTAGGTTTGACATGGAACTCCACCTGGTGCACGTAAGCCTAACCCACAAGATTGCAGTTATTGGACTCCTCTACAAGATTGGTCACCATGATCATTTCCTCGCCAAGGTATTTACATAGACTTTTACTTTCTAAAAAAGAATAGTTATAGTATCATTCAAGATTAAACCTATTACCTATCTCGTGAAAAGCATTACATTAATTAACTAGCTATACTACAATGGTATTTTAGTTGCACCACCAATTATATTATATATTAAGCATTTTTCAACAAAATAATAATTTTCTGTGCAATTTTTAAAATGATCAAAAGAAAGGAAAGTTCTTTCTTTTTTTATAAGAAAGTGTGATTTACTAATTTGCAATTACTATTATTTCCCAGTTGCTCCCAGATATTAAGTACTTGACTCATCATCACATAAAAGAGAAACACATTGGGACACTTGATCCGGAGAAGATTGAGGTGAAAGCTAAAAAATTCTACAAATACCTGGGCTCTTTAACCGTCCCTCCTTGCACTGAACATGTTACTTGGATTATTGAACATGAGGTAATTAGTTAACTAATTAAGCTAATAATCCCTTTCTTTAATTAATTAATTTAATACTATATTATACTGTATTTTCTCTAATTTAAGGAATTATATGAAATCATTATTTAAATTTTGAACCTCCTCGTTGCAGATAAGGACTGTTTCACATGAGCAACTTCATGATCTCAAAAAGGCCGTCCATGATGTAAGCAATCATAGAGTATTAATTATTTTAATTTTGAGATGATACCTTGATTGTTTATGGGAGGATTAATTAGTGATTAACGATTTAATTTGATTTTTTTCAGGAGCCCAATGCAAGGCCATTGCAACCACTCAATGGGAGAGACGTAAAACTCTTCGATAAGGAATTTGATGAACATGACCATGACCATGATGACCATGATGACAATGACCATGACGATGACCATGATGACAATGACCATGACGATGACCATGATCATGACCATGACCCTGATCATGATTGATGGTCACCAATGAGAATATCCCACATTCAAAACTTACTATACCTACGAATATAATATTATATATAGACGTGGATAGTCTATATGTTACAATAAGTTGCTTTTAATTTCTCGGTTATGAAAAATAATTATCCACTTTTCAATCCATGTAATAATACTGGTCATCAAACCATAGATGTATCTTTTTGTATTGAAAATAAACGAAGGTAAACAATTCTCGATTTTTTTCTTTTCTCTTTTCGATAATGAAGTTGAACGATTTATTAAATCCGCTCTACAGACGATGGACCTTTCTAAACTTTCCTTCTACCTAGATTCCAAGTTCCACTAGAATCATTCCATCTTCAATGACATACTATCTATAATTCAAGTTCCGCCGTTGTTCTAATTTTAATATCATGAGAGGTGCAATATATCAGTATTATGATCTCATTTTTATGAAAGTAAACTCTAGCAACAATCGTTGTCAAATGTTTGTAACTTGTGACTAATTAGTAATTACCTCGTTGTTTCTTCCATTTCATTTTTTTATGGTATACTACAGGAGTAGGTAGGAAATAGAATTCTAGAAATTTGAAACCAAGATCAATCTGTTGACCTCGACTGTCAACAAGTCTGAGATGCTGACCTAAATAGGATTGAAAACATTAATTGGTCTACTCCCCTCGATTTGTTTAAGATAAAATTTGCATCCGAAGTTTCGTGCATCTTTCTACCATAACATTTTTTAACATACTTTAGGAGAAGTAGGTAGGAAATACTGCGCATTGCATATTCTTCTGTCTTTCCTAAACCTACTACTATATATTAATCAACCTGACACGACAAACATACCCATCCTATACATTAATTATATTAAAAAACAATGATGAACTCATGCCAATTTTTAAAGCCAAAAGGGGAATAATCAGTCTCGACTTTATGCATTAGTACATGGGAGTAGTTGAAAAGAATCGGATTCATAAATTTTACTTTATGTTTTTTCCATTTAATTAGTAAATTAAATGATGTGTAATACCATTTTTTAGACCATAAAACATCTGGACTGCTATGTTTTAGACTATATATATATACCAATCTCCCCTTAGATTTCCCCATTTCATATCTATAGAACAGACTTTCCATATAGTCTAAAACATAGCCTGAGAATTCTAGTTGTTGCTAATTTCTTCTCTTAATTCCAAAAATAGCATTCCTTCCTTGAACTCTTAGGTTTCTGAAACTATGAAGTTGCCCATTAGCTCATTCGTATTATTTTCTGTTGTTGCAACCTCACTACTTGTTTACGGACAGGCAGCGATATCAATCATCAAAGATTATGAATTAGTTGGTACGTAATTAATGAATATATATATATATCAAATAATGAAAACCCATATCCCTTTTAGTTGATGTATCTCCATCATTTTTTTTTTTATGGTTAATTATAGAATTAATATTTAATTAATTATAATTGTAGCATAACTGGTTAGTACATGTTCTTTTTATGAGATATGTAGTGAGTTCAATTTCTGACGTTATAATGATAATTTTGTTCAATTTATAGAGGGACCTGAGGAGGAGTTCAATTATTTCGAAGGGGACAAGAGAGGGCCAAGCAATTGGGGAAATCTAAGGGAAGATTGGAAAACTTGTAAAACTGGAAAAAAACAATCTCCGATTGATATATCGTCTGAAGTGGTGGAGTTTATGAACAGCGCAGGACAAGTGATCAAACATTACAAACCGGCAAATGCAACTATTGAGAATGGAGCCCATGATATTGTGGTAATTAAGCAACTAATTAATTAATTAATTAATATATATACCTAATTATATAGTTTCTATTTATAGTATATGGATCTTAAACTTAATTAATTAATTTTTGGTATACATTTACATATAGGTATCGTGGCCTGGAAATAAAGCGGGATCACTAACTATCGACGGACGCAGGTATTTTCTCCAGCAGTGCCACTGGCATTCACCTTCCGAGCATACCATCAATGGCGAGAGGTATTTTTTTTCGAGATTATCCTTTTGCTTTCACCTTTCATGCATACCAGCTAATTATACTCTTTATTTCTATTAAGTAGTTTCCTAACGTCGCGTTAACTTTGAGTTATTTAAGAACAACCTCTTTCTATTCTCAACGTTTAAAACGAATTAATAATTTGATTTGATTGAATTCAATTAAACTAATAATCTATTCATTTTCGATTTATTATCTAATTCAATTCTAATAACAACCTCTTTCTCACTTTAGAAGTCAAAAGTTAAACATAGAATTTTTTCATTAATAGTTCTTCTTTAATTAGGTTTGACTTGGAGCTCCACGTGGTGCACAAAAACCCAACCAATAACCGGATTGCAGTTTTTTCCATCCTCTACAACGTTAACATTGGTCGGGCTGATGCTTTCCTCTCCAAGGTATACAATAATCAGTCAATGATGGGTTGACTCAGTCGTACGGGATATTTTGAAGCATGCATTTCGATTGATATGTCGTTCCATTCTAATAACTTATAACATTAAACATTTTTAATTATCTGTTGTTGTTCTCAGTTGCTACCATATATAAAGTCTTTGAAAGACCAGACAACAAACAGAGAAGAGATAATGCGACTTGATCCCAACCGGATTGGTGTGGATCCTAAGATTTTCTACCGATACAATGGCTCTCTAACCACACCTCGTTGCTCTGAAAATGTCATGTGGAGTATAAACACTGAGGTAATTTGTTAACTATAATTTAATTACCTAAGTTTTTTTTTTCCTTCTAATTTAATAGATATTAAACGCTGTAAAGTATACTCATTACTTCAAATTTGAACTTCTTGGTTCTAATTTCAGATAAGGTCTGTTTCAGTAAAACAATTTTATACTCTTAAAGCGGCCGTCCATTATGTAAGCAAACAATTTCAGAGTAGTTATATATTTCTTCCGTTTCGAAAAGAATGTTGTGATATTTTTTCAAGAAATGATGAATTAAGATAAGATTATAATTTTGTCATTTGACGATCTCTTTTTTTCCCCTTTTACAGAGGTCAAATGCAAGGCCATTGCAACCACTGAATCGGAGAGCGATCAAACTCTTCTATCCAGTGCCAAAGCAGGAATATGCATCCTACTAATTAATTAGAATATTAAAAAGGCTATTGCCACGAAATATATGTATTAGTAAATTGCTATATTTCTCCATCCTGGTATTAAGTGGTCATTGATAAATTGCTGTATTTCTCATTCATTTACGTACATTTTCTTATATTTTTAATTACTCCATCCGGATCTTTTTAGTTGCGACCACCTAAACATCATATTCATTTAAATTGCAAACCAACGACACCATCAATATCGACGATGACTACGGCTCCCTTTGGGAGCAAGGTTCTACTTGAGAAAGCTGGGTTTGAAAAAGTGTTGTGTGAAAAGTACTTTTAGAAAAATCAGTATGCTGTTTGGTAAATATTTGTTAAAAGTGCTGTGAGAAACCAGAAGTTGTTTATGGTGTTTGGTAAAAACTGCTTTTAAAACTATGGTTGGAATGTAAAATGACTATAAAGGGCACAATGCATTTTTATGGTTTAAAAATCTGAAACGACCAAAATGTCTCTAAATTTAATGCCGATTCAGTTGTTCGAACCAAATGTTCGATTAATACACACACAATTTAATTTGATAAATACAATATTTTAGTTAATTAATAAAAAAATCAAAAATTCGAGCAAACTGTTAATCGGATTATCAAATTGAAGACACCTAATTAATCTAAAGGATGAGTATGAATTATTAAACAACAGATAAACTAACAATTTAACCAAATTGATTAGCAATTGGATTTATGAAGAGTTTGGCTTAAAAATATCATCTTTTTATTTACCACTACTGTTTTGGTTTTATGGATTTTGCTTTTCCTTACCGGGCCTGAAATGCAGAATGTATATCATTGCTTCGATTAATAACTGATTACAACAGATTGGATTATTATCGTAATGACTCTTATAATACAAGATGAAACCCAGTTTTACCAATAACATTTGCCTGGACGTAAGAATTCAAGCGTTTGGTATGAAAACAAATCTAGAATTTAGTTTGGAATGGCTAATCTTGGGATGGCCTGGACGCAATTAGCTGAGCTCAATGATTGACCAGTTGTGTCATTGTCATTTGCACAGTCTGTGAAATCTTCGGAGGTATCACTTTCTTTATCCGAAACTAACTGTTCGGGTGGGAGTTTCACCTTCATCATATCCAAAGCTAATTGATCTCACAATAACAGATTCTAAGCTTGCTTCCACATCGTTGTGTTCAGCAAATGGACAAGAAGAAGAAATTCCCATTCAGGAGAGCAACCGGTTTCCGGCAGCCTATTTGCTATATATGGATTCCTGCTAACACAAAAGAAGACACCAAAATTAAAAACTACATTTAACAAACATCATACAATGAACATAAATAGGAAAGAACTAAGCCGGCTCTAGTTAACAAAGGCATATACGTTTGTCAGAATCCTAACAGATTTCCATGTAGGAAGAAACTACAGCATTCACTCAACTGAACCGAAAATGCCATTTTAACACCATTACTGAATATCTCCCTGTTATACAACTAAGTATGAGTTTTTCCCTACAGAGATCCTGCAATCACCAAACTCATGCTATGGCCAACTTTGGTCATTTCAATCAGATTTGTTAAATCAACACCATGACTACCAGATGTGAATGAAAATAACATTTTTGAAAGCACGTGAATATACCAAAACTACAACCTGGTCTAAGTTTATCCTTGTAAGAGCAATGAATCCAACTAAATTGATCTAAAATGTAATCCGAATCAACACAATTCTACTAAGGTAAAGCATTGAGCGATTTGTATGTATGAACACGGTTCCTAAGGGTCCTCGACGGCCAGAATCCTGACTTGTCATCACTTGTCAAGAATGCACGACTGACTTTCAGGTAAGTCCAAGAATTCATAACATCGACCCGGGTTAATGAAAGATTCGGGACAAAACATACAATTTTGACCCTAGCAAAGCATCACCGTTGGCCGAGGAAGCACAACAGAGAAACCGCTCGAGATCTAACACTAATAATCCATTCCACAAACAGACAAACACAGTAAAAGAACAGAGTCACCCAAATCAATGGCTAACACCAGCGGATCTGAGATGTCGGAGTTATATACCTTGTGATCTGACTCGGAGGCGCGACAATGAGAGGAGAAGAGGAGGGAAAGGAGGGACAAGAGAGACAAGGTTCGGAATCGGGTGGTGGAGGCGGAGGACATGGCGAGAGATCTGACGCTGGAGACTGGAACGATTGGGTCTCTCACTCTTTGACTCGTTTCTCTCCTCTACAAATGAAAATGATAAGGCTTCAAATGAAGAGGAGATGAGGTCGCAACGCAGAGGAGGTCGGAGAAGAGGAGAGGAGGCCGCAGAGGCGAGGAGGTCAGGTGTGGTGGTTTTGTTGGCAGAGAGAATGAGAGAATTTGTGTGGGTAAGGAAATGAGAGTGAGCGGAGAAAAAATTTGAACATTTTATACCTGATTTATTTGTAATTATTAAGGAAACCAAGGGATATTTTTGTCCAAAAATTATGAATCCAGCTTCCCGTGTTTTGTCCTTAAAGTACTTTCCACCCACTGCTCCCTCAGGTTCCTTTCTGATTTGGAGCAAACGAAGGCAAAATAAGTAGAGCTTTTAAAAAGCTCTGGTTGAAAAGGAGGGAGTCACCAAACACCAAACCTCCTTTTGAGTTTGGTCTAGAGCTTCTTGGAGTAGAACCTGTGTGCCAAAGGGGCACTACTTCATTGATCCAAACGGATTCCCTAACTTCGGATACCAGATTTTTTTTTTATAATAGGCTGGGATTATTATTAAAAAAGAAAGAAAAAGTCATGTAGAGCATGACAGTACAAAAAGAAACTGCTGATAGAGCAGCAGACCAGAAACATGGAGCTGCTGTCAAAACAGCAGAAGAACGCACACTACCTGCCCGCTACAAAAACAACGAAACTACCACGAAAGCAACAGATCAAACTAACCCTCCCGTATGCATAGTGCCCCAATCAAAAACCCAGGATGAAGATATCAACATCTGTGTAGCAGAGTAGGGGAACTGAGAATGACGATGACGGAGCCACTGCTGCCACGTAGAAAAAATGGAGTTAATTAACCGAAACTCGCAGAAGTGATTGTGATTGAAGATGACACTGTTCCGCTGATTCCAAATATTCCAAAGAATGGCATATGGCAAGGTTTTCCAAATTAAACGTCCTTGTGTCGTCAAGGGGCCCAGCATTTCACCCCAACAAGACCAGAGATCCGCGATAGAACGTGGCTCCACCCACAAGACACCAACCCACTTCAAAAAGAAGCTCCAAATTTTCCCTGTCACTGGACAATGAAGTAGAAGGTGGTCAGCAGTTTCCTCCGCTGCGGAGCAAAGGGGACACAAGCTCTCTTCCTCTTCAAGCATGCTACGCCTACGAAGAAACCCACGTGTGACAATTCTGTCTTGCATCGCCAACCACACCATATACTCCACACGATGAGGCACAAGCTTGTTGGTGTCCAGCTCAAATGAGAAAAGTGGGTGTGTGGACGTGAGGTGTGTGCGTGGAAATGGCCAACCAAAGTTGAAAGGCAAAAGGAAGAAGGAAAAGAAAAGGTTGTTCTTTTCTTAAAGGGTGGAGCATGGCCTTGCTTTTTGGTTGAGTGGAGAAGAGTGGGAGACAAATTGAAAATGAGCACCATGCCATGTTTTGTGGCACCATTCCTTGTCTCACGACAATCCTTTAGAAAAGCAAAAGATTGCTTTTTCTATCATCCATATATACCCATTGCATTGCTGCAATAGAGAGAGAGCCGAGAGCAAGAGAGAGGGAGGAGTAGCAAGCTTGCAAAGATGTAGCAAGTGCAGTGCACAAGAGATGGGTTGATCAGTTGCAACCGAGGCAACTGATCTGTGATTGAGAGGGATATTCTTGAATATCCGAGAGAGAAAAATAGAGAGTATTTTTTCTTGTTTGTGATTGAGAAAAAAATAAATCAGTGAGGTATTTATTTTTCTAGATTGTGTCTCCTCGATCTAGACGAGAGATTGAGTTGAGAGAGATTGTAAAAGGGATGTTGTTGAACATCCTAAGAGATTGTGAAAGGGATGTTGTTGAGCATCCTGATGTGATTGTAAGACTAATAATTTATTATTAGTGAAGATTGTTCGGAGTTGGTCCCGTGGTTTTTCCTCGTTGGAGGTTTTCCACGTAAATCCTCGGTGTTGTGTTGTTTGCTTGTTTGGTATTGTTTTGATTGTGTTCGATCCTGAGCGGGAAACGAGATTTTTCCCCAACAACTGGTAGCGGAGCTGATGGTTCGATGGGCATGTGGAGCTGAAGATCCGGTTGGGCCTATGAGATGGGCTTTGATTGGAATCGAATGTTTGATTGGGCATGCGGAGCTGAAGATCCGGTTGGGCCTATGAGATGGGCTTAGATCGGAATCGAATGTTCGATTGAGCATGCAGAGCTGAAGGTCCGGTTGGGCCTGTAAGATGGGCTTTGATCGGAACCGAAGGTTTGATGATCTTATGGAGTAGATCCGATGGATTAATGAGAAGTATATTGATGATGGCTCAGACCCAGTGCACGAGGTCTGGTGCAGTGGCGGTACACAACGAATCTCCAAACTGATGAGCTAAAACGGTGGGCCAATAGATTGAGCCCGAAGTATGATGGGTGAATTCCATACTTCGCGCAAGTTGATGGGCCAAATTGGTGGGCTTACTCAGTTTGATGGTGAATTTTAAAGTACGGTGAATCTCCGAGAGGAACTTGAAGTCGGTGGGTCCTGTTGAGGACCAAGTAGAGCTTCGTTCGAGAGGGAGATTGTCGGGCTCAGATGGTGGGCCTGGTGGTACTTTGTTCGAGGGGGAGATCGTTGAAGTGTAGATGTATGAAGATTGGTTACTGATTGGTTTGAACCGAGGTTAAAGAAAAAAAAAAAGGATTGGTGATGTTTCCCCCTGATTTGAGCTGGAGGGGGAGAATTGTTGGTGTCCAGCTCAAATGAGAAAAGTGGGTGTGTGGACGTGAGGTGTGTGCGTGGAAATGGCCAACCAAAGTTGAAAGGCAAAAGGAAGAAGGAAAAGAAAAGGTTGTTCTTTTCTTAAAGGGTGGAGCATGGCCTTGCTTTTTGGTTGAGTGGAGAAGAGTGGGAGACAAATTGAAAATGAGCACCATGCCATGTTTTGTGGCACCATTCCTTGTCTCACGACAATCCTTTAGAAAAGTAAAAGATTGATTTTTCTATCATCCATATATACCCATTGCATTGCTGCAATGGAGAGAGAGCCGAGAGCAAGAGAGAGGGAGGAGTAGCAAGCTTGCAAAGATGTAGACAAACCCTCGACTGTGTTCTTATAGCGAATGAAGTCACTAGTTTCCTGCAAAGATCAAAGCAACCGGGGTTTCTTTTTAAACTGGACTTTGAGAAGGCCTACAATTCGGTAGACTGGGGGTATTTGGATGACGTCATGACTCATATGGGTTTCAGCATGAAGTGGAGGGGGTGGATTCAACAATGCCTGAGTACTGCCAAAACTTCTGTTCTTATCAATGGGTCTCCGTCGGGGGAATTGAAGCTGGGGAGAGGGTTACGCTAGGGCTGTCCCATGTCTCATTTTTTGTTCAACATTGCTGCGGAGGGGGTAAACCAGTTGTTTAAGAGAGCACAACACTGTCAACTATTACCAGGAGTGGGCAATGAGGCGTTGGATTGGAGGATCACTCATCTCCAGTTCGCGGATGATACCCTCGTTTTCGTCCGTAATGACGAGAAGGAAATACAATGTGTTAAGGGTATTTTACGTTGGTTTGACGCATTTTCTGGTCTGAAGGTGAATTATCACAAGAGTACTTTGGTGGGTGTTAACGTGTTCAGAGCATCAGGAGAGGTGTTGGCTCATCGTGCGGGGTGTAGATATGAGATGTTGCCATTTCATTACTTGGGGTCTTATGTTGGCATGAATCCGAGGAAAATTTCTAGCTGGAATTGCCCTATCCAATCTATGAGAAGGAAACTAGCGAGCTGGAAAGGAGCGTTACTTTCGGTGGGAGGGAGGATTACCCTCATCAAATCCACTCTAGCGAGTATTCCGGTGTATAATATGTCGTTATTTCGGACGCCGAGAGCAGTATTCAATCATTGCGAGCGTATTATGCGTAGATTCTTGTGGAGTGGAGATGAAGACAAAAGAGGGCTTCCAAAAATCAAGTGGGAGGTTGTCAAAAGACCTATCGAATTGGGAGGATTGGGCATTGGGTGCTTGAAGACTAGAAACGAAGCTTTAATGTTGAAATGGGTGTGGAAATTAATCAATGGAGAAGACAAAATATGGGCTGAAATCATTACAAAAGAATATAATTTTCAGTCGATGGGAGACCTTTGGCGTGGAGATAGAGTGAATTACTCTAGAGGATGGGGTGACATTGTTTCGACCTGCAATCGGGGCGGGAATATCTTTGGATTTTGGGCTGCTAACTCTAGGTTGAAGCTTGGTAACGGTGCAGTGTCAAAATTCTGGTGGGTTCCTTGGGCAATCTGTGTCCCTCTTGCATGTAGGTTCCCCAGGTTGTATTCTCTTTCAGGAAATCAGCTGGGTGTGGTTGGGGATTATGGAACTTGGGAGGGAGACAGGTGGGTTTGGAAGTGGGAGTGGAGAAGGGGGTTGTTTGCGTGGGAAGTGGAGGAGCTGCAAGATTTGACGGACAAGTTGGTTTGGCCAAATCAGGAGCAAGAGAGGGACAAGCTGGTCTGGTGTTTAGACTCTTCTGGAAATTATACGGTGCAATCAATGTGCAAAGGGTTGGAAAAACAACGGTATGGTGATCGTAGAAATGACATTTTGGCATCCTGTTGGAGCAAGCTAGCTCCACACCGGGTAGAATTTATGGTTTGGCTGACTATGCAGGACAGGATCATTACGCGAGGTTTCCTTCGAAAACGTCACATGCTGGTTGCGGAAGAGAGCCAGTGTCCTTTATGCTTGGGTTCGGAAGAAGATGCAGATCACCTCTTTATTCACTGCCCAGTCGCAAGGAAAATATGGAGCTTCATTTCGAATTGGGCAGGGGTCTCCTGGGCAATTCCTGGAACAGTAGCTGCTCTTTGGCCTTGTTGGAGTGAGCTGCTGGGGACCTTATCTTCAATCAAGAGATCCATGTGGATGTCCCTGCCGTATGCCATCATTTGGACTATATGGAATCAACGGAATGGAGTAGTCTTCAACCATCGGAATTTTTGTGAGTACCGCACGATCAATACCATTTTTGCCACTTGGCAGCAGTGGCTCCGCAATCGTGATCCTCAGTTTCCTTATTCTACCTCGCAGATGCTGATATCATCGACTTGGTTTCACGTTTGGGGGGTAAATCAATTGGGGTGATCTGGGCTGTTATCCTCGAGGTTGTCGTATTGAGTTTTAGGGTCAGTCTGCGTGTGTTGTGGGTTGCGCCGTGCATTTGCACGGCTCCTGCTGCTTGGTCTGCTGTGTAGTTTCTGGACGTGTACATCATCATGTACTCCATGACTTATATTTATATGAATAAAATTCTAGCCTATTAAAAAAAAAACAAGTGCAGTGCATAAGAGATGGGTTGATCAGTTGCAACCGAGGCAACTGATCTGTGATTGAGAGGGATATTCTTGAATATCCGAGAGAGAAAAATAGAGAGTATTTTTTTCTTGTTTGTGATTGAGAAAAAAATAAATCAGTGAGGTATTTATTTTTCTAGATTGTGTCTCCTCGATCTAGACGAGAGATTGAGTTAAGAGAGATTGTAAAAGGGATGTTGTTGAACATCCTAAGAGATTGTGAAAGGGATGTTGTTGAGCATCCTGATGTGATTGTAAGACTAATAATTTATTATTAGTGAAGATTGTTCGGAGTTGGTCCCTTGGTTTTTCCTCGTTGGAGGTTTTCCACGGAAATCCTCGGTGTTGTGTTGTTTGCTTGTTTGGTATTGTTTTGATTGTGTTCGATCTTGGGCGGGAAACGAGATTTTTCCCAAACAACTGGTAGCGGAGCTGATGGTTCGATGGGCAAGCGGAGCTGAAGATCCGGTTGGGCCTATGAGATGGGCTTTGATCGGAATCGAATGTTCGATTGGGCATGCGGAGCTGAAGATCCGGTTGGGCCTATGAGATGGGCTTAGATCGGAATCGAATGTTCGATTGGGCATGCAGAGCTGAAGGTCCGGTTGGGCCTGTAAGATGGGCTTTGATCGGAACCGAAGGTTTGATGATCTTGTAGAGTAGATCCGATGGATTGATGAGAAGTATGTTGATGATGGCTCAGACCCAGTGCACGAGGTCTGGTGCAGTGGCGGTACACAACGAATCTCCAAACTGATGAGCTAAAACGGTGGGCCAATAGATTGAGCCCGAAGTATGATGGGTGAATTCCATACTTCGCGCAAGTTGATGGGCCAAATTGGTGGGCTTACTCAGTTTGATGGTGAATTTTAAAGTACGGTGAATCTCCGAGAAGAACTTGAAGTCGGTGGGTCCTGTTGAGGACCAAGTAGAGCTTCGTTCGAGAGGGAGATTGTCGGGCTCAGATGATGGGCCTGGTGGTACTTTGTTCGAGGGGGAGATCGTTGAAGTGTAGATGTATGAAGATTGGTTACTGATTGGTTTGAACCGAGGTTAAAGAAAAAAAAAAGGGATTGGTGATGTTTCCCCGTGATTTGAGCTGGAGGGGGAGAATTGTTGGTGTCCAGCTCAAATGAGAAAAGTGGGTGTGTGGACGTGAGGTGTGTGCGTGGAAATGGCCAACCAAAGTTGAAAGGCAAAAGGAAGAAGGAAAAGAAAAGGTTGTTCTTTTCTTAAAGGGTGGAGCATGGCCTTGCTTTTTGGTTGAGTGGAGAAGAGTGGGAGACAAATTGAAAAGGAACACCATGCCATGTTTTGTGGCACCATTCCTTGTCTCACGACAATCCTTTAGAAAAGCAAAAGATTGCTTTTTCTATCATCCATATATACCCATTGCATTGCTGCAATGGAGAGAGAGCCGAGAGCAAGAGAGATGGAAGAGAGCCGAGAGCAAGAGAGAGGGAGGAGTAGTGATAGCGTGTTTTTATGCATGATTTTCCCTCCATTTTCTCACTTATTTAGAGCTTGATTCTGCTAATTTATCCTTGATTTCATTACTATTGCAGATCTAGGCCTAAAAAGGGAATTTATGCTAAAACAAACGTTTTTGGTGCAATTTGAGCGAATTCGAGCTTCAAGACCAAAAGTCGAGGTCCCGAGTCCAAAGCAGCGTTCAAGGTCCCGAATCGGATTCCCAGTTCGGGACTCCCGAAGGGTAAAGGATGACGTTTCCACGTGTCACCCCACCTAACGCCCATGTGATCCCTCTGACACTGTTCTGACGCTCTGCACTGATTACCAAACACCTGCGGATTTCAGTCTCGAGCCCACTCCAGGCCTGCCAAAGCTGGAAAAACCAGACAGCTTTATGCTTTTCCAGCTTTGTGCTTTTGGGAACATAGATCCACTTCTTTAGGCTTTCAATGAATGCATTTTGTCCCTAGTTTTTGGGCTGTAGATATTTTGTGCTTGGAGCTCTACTATATAAAGGGCATCCATGAATAGTCTTAGTAGCTTTTTCTTTAATCTCTCCTAGTAATTAATTAATTAGCATAATTTAGAAGTAGCTTAGACTTCTCTCTAGTTTCTCTCTCTAGCCATTGTTAGCTTCTTCAACATTGCTACCGAGCTATAAACGGAATTTTAGTAACAAGTTTTCTTCCCTTACACTATTTAATTACTTGTTATGCTTTCTTTAATCGTTATTTGTTTATCTTTAAGTATGAGTAGCTAAATTCCTAGTTCTTGGCAAGGCTGATTCAAGGGTTGCAGGGGCAGATTCGAGGCCTTAATGTGCTTAATATATTCTTGATGCTATATTCAACTATTCATCGATTTAATTACATCTTTGCATGATTTAATTTGAGGCCTGATCAACTGAGAATTATCTTGTGTAAATGCTGCCATTTATGTGATGAATACGGAAGGAAAGTTACATGAGCAAGTAGGCATCTGTTTAGTCTTGACTGTGTCAAAGTGGTCTTGAATAGATAGGTTGGGTAGTTGATTAGAGCTGGGTCACGAGCCTGACAAACTGAGGGACTTTAGCTCTAGATCTGTCTTTTCTTAACTTCATGGGCAGTTTGAGTATGGCCCTCCCGCATTCATGCCTGGAGGGATGGCGGACTGTCAAGACTACCTCATATGTGGAAACGGGGGGTAGTTTCTCTTAAGAGAAAAGTAGGGGATATCCGAGGAATCTGGTCCCCATGTCATTTCTATGACATCTCGAATGGAATACCCTTGAGCTGATGACGATCTGGTCCCGAATGCAACCCAGAATGCCTTTGCCGAGAACCCTCTCTCCAACTGATTATTCGTGCTTATTTCACTCTTGTTCTATTTCACGCCTGCGTTGATACTTCTGCACCTGTTTCTGATTTGCTTTATTATTTCTAGAATTGTTCAACGATCCGTTTATTTTACCATTCGGGACCCCGAACGTGACATTCGGGACCCCGAATCTGCTTTCTTAGATAAACTTGTTAGCTCCCAAAATCTGCCTTGGCCAATCTGTTTGGCCAAGTAAAACCCCCCTGATTGTCACTTTTCATGCTCTTCTCCCCCGAATGCATTCAAGACCTTAGATCAGTTTCTCACAATCCCTGTGTTCGACCCTGACTGCCACTGTACACTTTATCTCTTGTGCACACACGTTCTCAGGCACTATAAATCTTTATTTGACTGACGATCAAGTAGCAAGCTTGCAAAGATGTAGCAAGTGCAGTGCACAAGAGATGGGTTGATTAGTTGCAACCGAGGCAACTGATCTGTGATTGAGAGGGATATTCTTAAATATCCGAGAGAGAAAAATAGAGAGTATTTTTTTCTTGTTTGTGATTGAGAAAAAAATAAATCAGTGAGGTATTTATTTTTCTAGATTGTGTCTCCTCGATCTAGACGAGAGATTGAGTTAAGAGAGATTGTAAAAGGGATGTTGTTGAACATCCTAAGAGATTGTGAAAGGGATGTTGTTGAGCATCCTGATGTGATTGTAAGACTAATAATTTATTATTAGTGAAGATTGTTCGGAGTTGGTCCCGTGGTTTTTCCTCGTTGGAGGTTTTCCACGTAAATCCTCGGTGTTGTGTTGTTTGCTTGTTTGGTATTGTTTTGATTGTGTTCGATCCTGGGCGGGAAACGAGATTTTTCCCCAACAAAGCTTACTCCAACAAGAGAGCAGGACTTCATTGCTTCTAGCGCCATATCGTTTAGTTTCTAATCCTCTACACATCGACCTTACCGAATATAGACCCGTGGGATCCAACGTCCACTCGAGATTATCCCGATCAAGCCCCTCTAATGGACTACCCAGCTGGGCCAATAAATCAATTAACTCCTCTTGTTCCCATTCAAATAGCTCTCGTCTCCAGCACCACTTCCAAACCCACACCGTCCCTTCCCAAGCCCCAAACTTATCCACCGTGCCCAGCTTATTCTCGGAAAGCGAATACAGCCGCGGGAATCTGTATGCAAGGGGAGCGTGCAAGACCCAAGGGTCCCACCAGAACTGAAAAACAGCCCCGTATCCAAGCTTCAGCCTAGTATTGGCAGTCCAGAACCCAAAGATATCCCCACCTCGGTTACAAACCGACACGATGTCTCCCCATACTCTAGAATATTTCACTCTATCACCCCGCCAAAGATCTCCAATCGACGTAAAATTATATTCTTTGCGAATGATGGCAGCCCAAAGCTTATTCTCTCCACGGAATAAATTCCAAACCCATTTGGGTGGTTTTCTCATAATTATTTTTTGGATTATCCTCTTTTTTTAAATTAGTATTTTGTATAATTTATGTCCATAATTCAGTTTTCATGTTTTTTTAGGTGTTAGATAGAAGTGTAATCTTCTTGTTTAATTTATAATTTTAGATTTAAATTTTATAACTTTTTTTCCCGAATAAAAAACATAATGTTTCATTATGGTTAAAAAAATTATACTTTATTTATACTTTAATTTACAAGTATAATTTTTTTAACTATAATGAGACATTATTTGGGAATAATATAGCATATAAGTATAATAAATTAATTAACCAGACAAAAAAGATCATGCAACAAGGATTTCTAAATGGCAAAAAGACATAAAACAATCCTGAATTTTAATATTTTGATTAATCGCAATCCTGATCTTTTACTTTGTTTAATTACAACCCTAAACTTTAATGTTTTGATTAAACGCAACCCTACCACGTGGAGTCTGACATGGCAGGTTGCAGACGTGGCGAGTTGACGTGGCGACGTTCTAGAGGCTGACGTGACACATAACGTCGGTTAACGATGTCACGTCAGATTTCTGTCACGGTAGGAGAGTGATTAAACAATATTGGCGACGACCAGGGTTGTAATTAAATAAAATAAAAAATTATGATTGCGATTAATTAAAATTTTAAAGTTCATGATTGATTTATAATTTTTATCCGATAAAGATTAAAAGGAACCAGAAAATAGGAAAGAAGAGAGAAATGGGGAAAATATGAAGCAGTCAATTTTGAACCAGATGTTTCTGTTCTGTGTTCTCTATCTCCCAACTAATTAACTAATGCAATCTTTTCACAACTTTCTACAGATTGAAACTGAGGGATGACGATTGAGGAGGCGACACGAAAGCGTGCCCACCGCCCAGCTCATTGAAGTAAATGATTCGAGAGATTGATGGCCCAGATATGAAAAGCCTAACAACATTTGTGGAAAACTGGCCCAGTTATAGGAAAATCTCATTTCAATTCTTTACTTTTCTTTGGAAGGCCCAACAGATCAATCAGAAGGACCTTTGAATGACACTACCACGTTTTAGTCATATTTGATAATAAGATATATATCAAAGGATTTTAAAATGATTATCAAAGGTAAGATTGACAACTTTTCAAAAGATTATCAAAGAATAACCAGCAATTATCAATAAAATCACAAATTTTAAAAAGTTGAATTCAGTAGCTCATTTTTCAGAGAATTTTTTGTGCTTATCTGAGTTGATAAAATAAAAGCGTATAGAAAAAGGAAAAGGAAAGTTTTCAACATCAAAACGTCAATTTACAATAAAGGGTGACGGCTTAATATATCGATTAATAACCCTACAAAAAAATTAAATATAAGTACTAAATACGTCCATTGAGCTATGTTTGGTATACAAGGGCCGGAATTAGGATGCAGTCCAAGGAGTGTTATGGGCCCATCTGCATATGTTAAATACTACCGCCCCATGTGAAACAACACATAGCAGCAAGTCCCCGTCCGATCCTTGGTGTATCAAACTTTCTGTAGCACTAATGTCGCATGCAGACATCTATCTATTTGGAAAATTGGAACAGTCTATACTCCAATACCAATCTGGGTCTATCTTTTTGTGGGTCATCAAATCCACTTTCACGACTCTCCTCCATACGGCGATTACGACATACTGCACTGTACTGTTTTGTAAATAAAGGTGCTAGGATCAGGTGGGTAATTGCTGTGAAACAAAACAATGTGGTAATTCTGTGAAATGAGCTCAAACTTGTGTTAAAATGAATAGCATCACGTTTTGAGTACTAATTCATACAAACTCATTGTTTCCAACAAAATATTCAAATATTCAATTTCAATTCTAATAACTATATAAGCAATTAACGAAACAATTTTGTAGAAAAGGAAAAGTAAAAGATATGGGAAGATTTGACGTAACGATGGACAATGTTTTTTCAAAGAAATGAGGAAGAAGTTAATGCACAAGGTCCCATACTCCTCCCATGTCCATGAGCATAAAAGCAGAGAGGGCTGTAGGTTGTAGCCACTAGCCATAGAAATGAGAAGAAATTATATAAGTAGGCCATTCAATTGGCAAGCATAACAGAGCAGATGGGTCCATCGTCTCCCGACTCAACTCAAGCTGGTCCAAATAAAACATCACATGCTCTTCTGCTCACTGCCATTATTATTTTTGAACATTGAAACTTTGAAAGAGAATACACATCAATCTGTCTTTTTTACGTACGACATTCAATTATTGTCCTCAAATTTGATCATGTCAAAAAAGAGAGAAAATTACTACTACTAGCTAAAGTTGTTGTCCCATATGTGATATCTATATTATTTATTTCCAAATTATAAAAAAAAGTTTAATCATTACGAAAATTAATGAATCTTCTACCGACTGCTAGAAGCCTAAAACCAAAACAAACATGCAGCGGCGCATATGATAGATACACCGGCCAACCAAACCAACCACTCTTGTGGGTGAGGTTCATTGCAATGTCTAGCCTAAGAAAAATGGAGAAAAAACGATAAGGCAACTTAAAACAGTGTCTAGAGAAACTATTAATGAAAGTTTTGGATCTCATCTTCTACTATTCCCAAATTAAATTAAAATGTCCTTTTTATCTTCTTTGTTTTTATAGCTACCACCTACCATTTCCTGTCATTGTTGATTTAGATGAAAATGAAAAGAAAGAAGAAAAAAAAAGTAAAACTCATCCCATCAAGCTAAAAGACATGGAAATAAAAAGAAGAAAAAGACATTAGACTAGAAAGTTCGAAAAGCAATGAATCATACAACTGGAGCAGCAGAATACACAAGCGCAAGACGTTGACGAAATGATAACGACGATGATGCTGAAGATCAACGGTCACGAATAAACCCACAGCAAATAAGATACCTCAAGAAACAAATACATACAGCAACAGAAAATAAAATAAGAAAAGGAAAAGCCGTCGCCACTTGAAGAAATTCAAATCAAACCACTACTAAAAAAAATTCATGCTTAGTAGTCGGTGGAAGGCAACGGCTCGTGGTCGTGGGTGTTGTTGCCGATGAAGACGAACTCGTAGATGAGCCCAGCAAGCCCACCTCCGAGGAGAGGCCCAGCCCAGTAGATCCAGTGGTTTTCCCAGCTCCAGCTGACGACAGCAGGTCCGAATGCCACAGCTGGGTTCATGGATGCTCCACTGAATGCTCCACCCGCCAAGATGTTAGCACCCACGATGAAACCGATCGCAATTGGTGCAATAGTTCCCAAACTACCCTTCTTGGGATCAACGGCTGTGGCGTAAACAGTGTACACCAATCCAAAGGTCATCACAATCTCAAAAACGAACCCTTCAATTGCTCCAACTCCAGCGGATAATCCAAAAGCAGGAACGGTCTGATCAAAATAAATAAAAAATCAGTCAACCACTTAATTCTTAATGGGCCTAGATGGACCAAAGCCCAGAAATGAAATGATCATGGAAACTTAGAATTTTACGCACCAAGTTGCCGGTGACGAATTTGAGTAGGAGGCAGGCGACAACGGAGCCGGCAAGCTGGGCGATCCAGTAGACGAGGCCGCGGAAGAGGGAGATGTTACCGCCGACGAAGGCGCCGAAGGTGACGGCGGGGTTAACGTGGCCGCCGGAGATGTTGGCGCCGACGGCGACGGCAACGAAGAGGCCAAAAGCATGGGCGATGGAGGCGGAGATTAGGCCGGCGGGGGTGTTTGGGCCGTCGGCGGTGAGCTTGTTGAAGGCGATGCCTGAGCCTGAGCCGGCGAATACGAAGATCAAGGTGGAGATGAACTCGGCCAATGCAGCTCTCAAGGCATCAGGGTGATATGCCTCTTGGGGCTGGCCCAATGCGATGTTTCTGATAGGCATGTTTTGATCGGGCGGCGAAGGTTTGTTTTGCAGTGTTTTTGCACTGAGGTGGAGGAAGAGGAAGAAGCAGGAGTAGTAGTGGTCCGGTCTTGTGGTGCGTACTTATATTGAGAGTGCAGTCCTCGTCAACCTGCTGTAGCCGGTTTCCGGTGGAGAATTAATATTTTTGAAATGTGATTGGTGGATAAGGTGGAATAGAAGTGGGAAATTAATATTAGGTTTATTACTTTATTTTGGTTATATGGAATTTGTTTAGGCATACTCCTTTTTTTTTCTTTGGAAAAAAAAAAACGTATGACAGGCTGTACCAATGCCGTCAGTCAAATTTTATCCATATATTTTGAGATTTTTGTAGTATAACTTTAATAGTGTAAAACTATTTTTAATTTCTACAGTATTTTCCATTCACGGGATTTTATCACCAAACTTTTTCTTAGTAAGATTTTTGATAGTATCGATAAGATCAGAGTACCAAAGACTTATTCTTGTTTCTCTCTAACTAATTCAAAACAACCGGTTCAAAAGTAAATCCGAAAAAAAAGATTTGTGATATTATTTTTTCTTATACGAATCTTTATTTCCAATGGTCATTAACATGCTTTCTTTTATTTTTATCATAGAATTAATTACTAACATGAGAAAGCGAGGCACTGGGACAATTGAGGCTGGATTATTGACACGTGGAGGTGCTCTGCTGGAGACACGTAACGTGAGGCTGAGTTCTCTTGTCTCATCCGTTTGGTCTCTGGAAAGATCGAATCCATAAAGAAGTTTTTGACGCGCATATAAGGGAGTTTATTCATATGTTTCTTGTAAAAATGGTCATTTATTAAAAAAATAAAATAAAATAAATGGTCATAACTCATAAGTGGATAAGCACAGCTGCTCCATGTTTGTGCATGTCACCGAATATAAATTTTACATCTTCGGATATTTGCAAGCACAGCTGCTCCATGTTTGTGATGGTCAGAATAGATGATTGGTAAAGAGGACGCACTACTTTCCCATTGAAAAATCTAAATTTTCTCCGCAACATATGTGGGAAAGCACACCACCGCCCATCTCCTTTTGCAAGTACGGGCTCACTCTCGCTGTATAAGATGTTTTTTAGTTTCTTTTTCTTTTTCGTGGTAGATCGTTTGTTAATTCGATAACTATATTATACTCTCCCGGTTTAAATTAAACGTCGTTTTAATTTTAGGTACGTATATTAAAAAGACCGGATGACTCACTGTTTGAGACAATTTTGCCTCTTACTTTTTCTCGAACGTAGTTTTGTACCGCTCGTACGTTCAAGAAAAAATACGGGGCAAAATTATCTAAAATAGTGAGTCATCCGACCTTTTTAATATGTGTGCCCAAAGTCAAAGTGACATTTAATTTGGGCCAAAGGGAGTATCAATTAATGTAGATTCGAGTTGGGTAGGATTTTGAAAGATAGCAAAACTCTTCCTTATAAGTTTTAACACAATTACATACATACTCAAGGTTTGAATGTGAAACTTTTAATTAAGTTAGGACAACTCTACGTGAATTGATATACGTATTTATATAGATGTAATAAAATATTTTGATGAATTTTTATAAATATAGTTGGATTTTAAAGAAATTGGGCGTTTTAAAATTGTTGGCTATATCCTCCATACTCAAACTCTTAAATTTGAATTAATTAATAAGGGAACGGGTCATGAAAATGAATGCAAAGCTATATTTGTTAAGGATAGGAATAACTTTAGGATTGGGTTTTTCTTATTTATATATACGCATTTGAAGTTCTAAGTAATGATCCATCTCCACGTCAAATGAGGATATGCTAAAGAGTAAACATCCTTTTCTTTCCATAAATTATTATTTTCCCTCCTTTATCGGAAAAATATAAAAAAGAGAAACGGGTCGGGTCGGGTCCCAATAATTGCCGTTTAGGTGAAAAATCGAAGAACTTTTATCATGAAAGAGTCGGCAAAATAAAATAGTAAGTTCGTAGTAACTTTTTAGCCTCTTTTTCGTTGAGAAAATAATATAAAAATATTATTTTGGGGCTCTTTTTGTAGTATAAAATTATAGAGAGGCGGTGATGCATACGTTTTCTTACAGAAATTTTGTGGTTCTTGTGCGATTGGCGACCGGAGCTGATTAAACTAATCTGTCAATAATTGTCATAATTGTTATTGGGTTAGCTGAGCCTGATGTCAACAATTAATTTGTAATCATCGGATAACCACTACAGAAATTATCTATATTAAGAGTGTCTTTTTCTGATTTAGGTATGAAGAGAATATATTCTTTGGAGTTCATTTAGAGAGTATTTTTTTTATAGTTTCCTGTTTGATAGGATGAGAAATTTTCTTGCTAATTTAACTATTTTTTTTTAATAAGATAAGCTTTCGAAAACAAGCGCGAACATTATTAATCTTTAAATATATTAATGTGTCGACTTTAAAAATATATGCAGTGCAGATCTAAAAATCGTAATATGATTTTAAGATGAAATCATTCAAAAAACTGTCTTTTTAACTTAATTTATTTAGTTTGGGCTTGGTTGTGAAATATATCGCTATAGGATCCTCTTCACAGCACATAATTAGGTCGGTTCCATATAAAATGAAGGATTATGTAGAAGCTACCAAAGATTAATTAATCAATCTGTCTAAGGACAACATTATGATAAAATCAAGCCTAAAGATTTGGTTCCACTAAGAGACCATGAACTTATTTTTATTATTAATTTCAAATTCAACATAGGGAGTAATTAGGATTAATTAGAGTTAAATATCAAAAGCATTTTTATATTTTGCTTACTCTAATTACACACTAAATGAAAAAGATGAAATGAGAGTTTTTTTTTTCGGTAAAAAAAAGACTGAAATTTAAAATTAATACTCCTTTTATATTATAAAAAATACCATTAAACTAAAATTTACTCTTATTTAGTACTCCCTCCATTTTAGAATTAAACGTCGTTTACTATTTGGACACGCATATTTAAAAAACTGAATGATTCACTATTTGATCCACTAAATAGTAAACAACGTTTAATAATAAAAAAAAAGAGTATTTAAGTTTCTGATTTAAGTCTATCTACACGATACCATTTAATTTAACCAAAAAAATGTGGGAGCAAAAACTCCGAATTTCGGCCCTTTTTTCCCTATCGATCTCTAAAAATCGCACATTTTTAAACGATGTTTTTGTCGGAAAGAATTCATGATAACGGGCCATCATTCTGCACGTTGGAAAAATCAAAATCAAAATCAAAATGACTAATGAGGTCATTTACTGAAAAAGGAAAATGGGATTGGACCGTCCAATGTCCTATCAAGGCCCACAAGTTAAAGAGGCAGGTAATCCATCCAGAAACTTGTAGAAGCTAGAAAATCAATCTGTGGATTTGCGATTGCCTGGTTGGTGTGCTCCCATACTTTTGAAAATTTTCCTCGCCTTTTTTCTTTTTGACATATTTATAGAGTAATTTTTAATAGTGCTTTTATTTATTTATTTTTAAATAAAATTAAGTTATGTATTGTTACATTATTTAGTAATTAAAAATGTTAGTACTGTCAGAAAGTTATCATTTTTGGTACTCCCTTCATTCACAAATAATTACTCCCTCCGTAAATAATTACATGACTTCCTCGCATCCCAATATTCAGTAGGGAACGCATATCGAGGAGGCCGGATGAGGTACTATTTGACCCCAAAAAAATCCGAAATTTTTTGTGAACGTAGGTTAATCCTTAACGTACTTCCCAGAAAAAATTAGGGGTAAAATTGTCTCAAATAGTGAGTCTACCGGCCGTTTTAAGATACGTGCCGAAACAGTAAAAGCAAATGCTAAAACGTCATCTAATTATTTACGGAGGGAGTATCATTTTTCTACTGAAAATTACTGTACATTTTACTTAACTTTTTAGTATTTACTTTACTGAAAGTTACTGTTTCAGAAAGACAATTAAAAGTGTCGAGAGGGAGTATTATTCATTTGTTTCTCAACATTCTAGAAATTTAATTTCTTAGGAATTAATATTAACCAGTAAGTACATGTTTTTTTTACGAGTTAGATTAATAGTTCAATCAGTGATACTATATTAAATAAATCTTTTAATTTCTTTTATAAAAAGAAGAATAATATATTATTATAATGCCAATCATTGAATAAATAAATAAACCTAAGTATTGGATAAAAGGAATGGACCACATCCCCCCCCCCCCCCCCCCCCCACATTAAAGAGGTTACTATAAATGTACTGTAGTTCCCGAATAGTATAATTTTATATTTCTAACAACCTCCTCTATTAGTATCTATAAAATTACTAGTAACCTTTTAATACTACTGCCAAAAATCATTTTGGTAGATAAAATATATGGATAGGAAACTTTGATCTGCAATAAAATAAATGCCTTCTTAGTAAGCAAGATGTAAAATGATCCAGGAGTTTGTTTCTTTGAACACAACAAGATTGAGATTTCATTAATTATCATAAAATCCGGTGGAAAGGTTTCATAATGTTGTAGTTGAACAACATATGCGAAGATATGTAGTTTGCACACCATAAAGATACATATAGAGCACCAAAATAATACTTCCTCTAGTCCGAAATGTATGACTTTCTCGCATCTCAATATTCAATAGGGAACGCATATCAAGGAGGCTGGATGAGGCACTATTTAACCCCAAAAAATTCCGTACTTTTTTTCGAACGTACGTTAATCCTTAACGTACTTCCGAGAAAAAATTCGGGACAAAATTGTTTCAAATAGTGACTGTTCCGGCCGTCTTAAGATACGCTCCGGAACAGTAAAAACAAATGCTAAAACGTCATACATTTCGGATCGGAGAGAGTACAAATGGTAGCTCTAACAACAATTTCTTGAAAGTTATATAACAACTAACATAACGGGAATTGATAACTGTCGTGGTATCACGCTATATAACGATTGATGTCGTTGAGGCTACAATTGTGTTACAAAACTTTAAAATCTCTCTCTAATTTGTATTATTTCAACATTTTTAAAACAAACATGTATCCTAATACATTTATAAATAAATGTTAAAACATACATGATATACTTCGGTAAAATGGGTTATTTAAATCATAGTTCTAATTTTACATGCATATTCTGAATATTTATGTAGGTATATGGATGTGGCGGTAAATCTAAACTAAGAGAAACACAATTTATATGTATTGATTGTGGTTGTATGATACGAGCTTTAATTCACTTTATTCTTAATTGAAATTTTGAATTTAAATATCGAGAATCAATATAAATATTAAATATTAGAAGTTTTTTTTTTTTGTCGAAATAAGAATAATTTTTCGTCGGAAGGGTCTGGTCAATATTTAACACTATGCCTACAACATTGTAGGAGTACGTGGAAGATAGGGTTATGTAGTGGCAGGTGGGCACTGAGCACAGGCTGACAGGTTGGAGTAAGAATTAACAAACCAGTTGGTGACAGCTGTAATCTGCTCAAAGACAAGACTGTGGTAGTAAGTAAGACAGACCGTAAGAGACAGGAGGCGAGAGTGGTAACTGGTAAGGGACCCAGCACGTGACATGGTAGGGTCCACTTCTCCCTTGCATTTCATTAAATGATAGCATGATTGTCGTCTTCTGAATTTGGATTTCTCGCTCTCCAGACGAATTTGGAAGCCGTCCATCTTTCTCCGACGTTTGCCCAGTGACGACACCGTTATGATTATTATGTCGTCGTCGTAATTAATGTACAATTGATAGAAAAATAACTATCTATACCAAATTGTACCAGGCCCACCAACAAATGACCCAGTAACTAACGGGCTTGAGTAGAAGCCCAAGATGGGTCTGGATCCGTGTTGTAAATAAGGTTTTTTATTCATCTCTCCTTCTCTAACACCTGCTGCTTCGCTTCGCTTCCAGTTCAGTATTCATCTCTCTCCTTCTCTAACACCTTAAGGCGAGACACCAAAAATCTTGTTGCACCCTTTGCAATGAAATGTCACCGATTCTTTTGCTCCCTTTGAACTTCCCTCGCTTTCCGGCCATTTCTAATTTCTGGTTAAGAAAAGAGAGAAAAATCCCGCCTCTTAACAACTACTAACGGGAAAATATATTATATGGTGTTTTCTCTCCTTTCTTAACTAGGAATTAAAAATGGCCGGTTCTAAAGAAAGCGAGGGAAGTTCAAAGGGAGCAAAAGAATCGGTGGCATTTCATTGCAAAGGGTGAAACAAGATTTTTGATAGTGAAAGATCATTGGAACGATTGTACTTCCAAAACCGGTGCAGGAGGCGTCATTAACTACACCGATGGTCGAGTCGTGAACGTGGTGAGTTTACCTCCTCTTGATTTGTTGAAAGAGAGAGAAGATCGAGTTTATTGTATCTGAAATTTTAGCGCTCTCAATTAATTTCTTTTTGCTTAATTACTGTCAGAAGATCGAGTTGAATTTGAGAAATTTAACAAGTGAAGCCTGAGCCTACTAAATCACATCCCATCATCTGGGCTAAATTCATTTTGGCAACCTCTTATTCTATGTTGACTTTGTTCTTAAATTTAAATTCTAATCTCTCTTTTTTGCATTTCCAGGCAGCATGAGGCAGCAGGTTGTGCTAGATTAAATAAAAGATGCGAGAGAGTTTTAATTAGTGGATTATGTGATGGATTTATAATATCTATTAATATGATGGATTTGTAATATGTGTTCATATGATGGATTTATAATTATGTATTAGCATGATGGATTTATAATTATGTATTTATTTGATGGATTTATATGGTATGCCAGTTTCCTTTTCTTTTTAGTTTTTTCACCAAACCAATCGGGATTCCCTTGTTATAAAAAATCAGCATTCATCTATGAATAAGTATTATAAAAATAAAATTGTGATATCTGAATCCTGCTACATTTGCTAGCTTTGAAAAATTATAATTTCAATTAAAATGAGAAAAAAGCAAAACTACAGTCTGCACCATTAAAATGACAAGTCAAAGAATTACCGTAAAAGTGGACATAGATTTGTACTTATACAGATCGCAAAAGAGAAAAAGAATTGATGTTCCAAGGAGAGTTAATAATTGATTCGGTGGTTCACTTCACCGCATCACGGGGAGACGAATCCCACGTCATGTAATTGAATGCTGAGGCAGAAGCCGCATAACCGAGAATCAGAAATTTACTCATTTTTCATTCCTCCAGTATTCTCTATTAATTCGTTCGTGTTCTGTCTAGTTTGTAAAGAGCTCCGGTTCTCTAATATAATTTTCTTAATTTTTAAAATTTAAACTCGAGACATTAAGTTAAAAAATAGACAATTTATATCTAGGGGTGTCAAATTTTAAAGAAAAAATCGAAACAATCCGAATACATACGATTCTGTTCGGTTCTTTTTTTTTTCCAAAAAGAAACAACTGTAGAACCGTTTCCATACGTATATAAAAATACACGTTTCCATTTTTACTTTAAACTTAAGCTATAACTTATTTATTCAAAATTTCAAGAACACGTTCATGGTTGAATTAATGGAGCCCATTTTCCCTTTGTTGGTATATATATTTTTTTAATAAATGTTGAAAAAATTAAAAATTATAACCAAGAACCCCCGAACTGGACCATAAAAAATGAACCGAACTAAACTAAACTACTTGAAAATGCTTTAATTTGGTTCGGTTTATAGACTTCTAGAACCATTATATTCCGGTTTGTTTCGAGTTTCTACCTCAAATTAAATCTTTATGCCTACAAACTAAAAGTCTTCTCTAAAAAATTCTAAAAGTTTATACTATTGTGAGTGGATCCGAATTCTCATTTTCAGAGTCCAGCCCACTTTTTTGGGAGTTGGGTCAAGACTTAGGATTTAAAAGCTCAGCCCAGATGGATTATATATATATATAGATAATTAACTTATTTATTAAATATTTTGTGGAGGGTTACGGGTATGTGTTGCCAAATTAAAAGAGACTCGTGTGTGCAAAGGAAGTATCTTATTAAACTAATATATTTAGAGTTTTATTCATAACAATGAGTTGGATGGTTTAAGCACCATTAATATTATTAAAATGAACATGACAAATTAATTAAAGCAACACAATGTCATAACAGAAAATACGATATGAATGAAAATTGTTACTTATAATATTCCGAGTATTTAAAGAATCAATAATCATACTCCCTCCGGCTTTTATTAAACGACTTTTACTATTTGGGTACGCATATTAAGGAGGCCGGATAACTCACTATTTGAGACAATTTTGCCCCGAATTTTTTCTCGAACGTACGTTAAGGATTAACGTACGTTCAAAAAAAAGTACGAAATTTTTGGGGTCAAATAGTGAGTCATTCGGCTTCCTCGATATGTGTGCCCAAATAATAAAAGTCGTTTAATAAAATACGGAGGAGTACAACACTAACCCTTCAAAAACCAACAATACTCGTATTTTTTACCACTAATTTTAACAAAAGGTAGAGAAGAGTGAGTGAGAATACTTCGACGGTCCAAATCCCAGGAATATATATTATTGTCTCCGTACGCTAGATAATAGATGGAGTTTCTCCTAAGTCCATTTTCCGGTGTTGAACGACACATGACGCCTCGCGCGTTAAGATCCAGAAGAATAACATAAGAACCCAGACTTGTCACCTTTATCCACTCCCTGTCACACGAGTTTATCTTGTAAATCACAAAATCTGCCACGTCATCATCGACTCGCCGGCCCAGAATTATTTTCCGAACAGCGTACATGTTACCACCAAACTCCAAAACGTAAGATCGGGCTACCGAGGCTTGAGGGGATATTGGTAATAACGTCCTCACCTTACTATCCTCGTCATCGAAGTAAATCAACTGCGTGACGCGCAACGACGTCGTTCCTTCAAATTCAATACTCACCAAGACACCTCGAGGCGAGACACCATATATTTTCCCCTCACTGGTTGTTAAGAGGCGGGTTATTGCGATTTGTTTACCCGTACATGATCTGATGAATTCTTGTTCCAAGTATTTCTTATCGCCAGGTTGACAGAATCTGAATTTAGAATGCGAGTCTACAAATAAAACGTGACAGTTACCGGCGGATCGATCCGTGGTCGGCGGCGACGAGAGAGCACAAGCTGTAGGGATGAAATCCGAATTGGGGAGCTCTATTTTCTCCATGGATGTTAAATTGACGAGGAAGGAGCCTTTGTCTTTGGAATATACCACAATCCATCCAAACCCATAAGTAGCTATTTGTTTATCACCACTCATCTGGGGCACTGTCCGGATGTTTGTCTCATACTCATGCTGCGATAAGTTATAAAAGGTTTGCTGTTTCTTGCCTTCTCCATGCAAAACAAGGAGCATAGGCTCATCACCAATATCTGCACCTTTGTTTCTCATCTGATCCAAAAAAAAAACATTGAATTTATCAGATATTTTGTAACAAATTAACAAGATTAGTGTTTGTCACAAATTAAGGTGTTCGAGATTCAAAATCTATTAGTATACATTAATTCATTATTTCCGTTCGCGCGCCATCGTTTATTATTTTTATAAAATAGCGACAAAAACATACTGGTTGACGCCAGAACAAGTTGAACAACAACATATATAACTGATGCTATAAATTAGTGCGATAAGGAATAGAGCCAGGTTTGAAAGAAATAGATTTCATTAAAACGTACTAAAAAGAAAACATGAACTAAACTAACCTTGGGTGTCCCGGTGTGTTGTTTTTGAGTTAGCAACCCTGCCAAGCCAAGGGAGGGCTTCGTATTTTATATATACAGCGAAGACCTAGTACGACACAAATTAGGACTGATCAGTCGTCCCTTTTTGGTAATTAATGGTCGGTTGTGGCCTGTGGGCCAAAACCACATGGCCCATTCTTTCAGTTTCTTTTCTTTTCTTTTCTTTTTGGAGAAATTTGAGAATATTAATTAATGCTGCACAACATTTTGTTTTCGTTTAAAAACACACTTATCATATATTAATTGCAAATGTGTATTACCTTTTTACAAGTTTTAATAGTATTTACAAAGATGAACATCTAATACGAGAGAAAATTTTAATTATTTGAGTATACCAAACATAGGTTTGAGTGATCATTATCGAAATACCCAATAATTAATACTTAAATTTATACTAATTAATATTTTTTATTTTTTTTTTAATAATTCAACCGCTTACGTGTAAATGAAAAAAGAAGAAGGAATGTGTTCATCACGGATTGACAAATGGAACATTTTTGCGAATTCGCTTTTATTTATTTTAAAAATTGAAAGTGTAATAATTATAAATTGAAGGTGGGGCTTTTCTTAAAAAATAGAGAGGCCCGAGTATCGATATTACGGCGGGTCCAAAATTCTAATGGGCCAGCAGAGCATATCAAAATTTCCTAAATGGACCAGCAGATTAGATAATAAGAAATTGTATTTTGCAGCTTCTCATGAGGTTTTCATTTTTAGGGTTAAGAGTGTCTTTTATTTTATTTTTGGAAGTGGGATTACTGATATTTTGGCAACGACATATATCACCAATCAGCCAAAACAGATGGATCAAATGCATAAATTGAACCAAAAATGTCTAGTAATTGCGAAGAAAATACTAATTATAATTTTGACTCTTCTACCAATTAAAATCAGGGTCGCATGGAGTCCAATTGGGTTCAATCCAGGCACTGTGTTGTGGTTGCTCCAAATGATTAGGGCCAGCAGAAGAGAAGCATACATCAAAGAAAGAACGATACTTGTTCGTACTAAGAGAGTAGACAATCCCATTAACACCATGGAAGAATGGCAAGAAAATCTTGTTCTCCATCCCTCTCGCCGTAACTTGCTTCTCCAAGAACGAGCCGCCCGAACTAACGAACAAGGCTTTGTTTCCCAAGCCGTCGAGTTTTTCCCACTCATATTCGGAATCATTCCATCTCAAAACATTGATCTTCTTTTTATTCGGCGGCACAAAAACGGCGAGCAGCTCCTCATCATCACCACCACCACGACCACCACCTTTAACCAGAAAACCTTTGGCTTGCAATTTCCTGATTTTTGGTGAAAGTGTTTGACCATGAACTATCCTATGAATGCAATCGTTGTCATCCTCTATTTCAAACACGGCCATGTTCCCGTTCTTAGTCAACCAATAATATTGCCCCTTGTACCACAAGGGACTTGAATTCTTTGATGGCAAGAAGCCCGTCCCCGGATCCGCTACTCGCCTTAAAAATCTCCACTGTTTACCTCTTTCAAGGACAACGATACCAGACCTCAAGCTCCGTCCGAACACAGTGCAATCGGGCGAAGTTGGCGGCGATGAGAAAGACATGGCCGTAAATTTCATTCCTTTCTCCAACTCGGGTAGCAAAATCTCTTGTTTCGTAAAAGGGTTGAAGAAGAAGTGACTAGAATCGTCACCAGACACGAGCAACCACCCATAGTCCGAAAATCGGACATACGCCCTGATAATACATAAAATTATCAGAAAGGCAAAACGGACATTGTACCTTCACAAAGTACCGTTGACCGGTCAAAACGGCACATGACCGGTTTGACCAAGTCAACGATATAAAACGGCATCGTGATCGATTGACCAGGTCAACGGGAATAAGTGACTAAAGGACAAGTCCAGCCCGTTATCACCAAAACGGCACAGAGCCGATTCATCAATAAAGGCAAAGACAACGACACTCGGCCGATTCACTACAAACGGCTCCTTGCCGATTCGCCACAAACGGCATAAACTCCAAACAAAGGTACACTGTATACCTTTTCCTGTTAAATCAGTGGTCACAGCCACGCATGGGAGACAGCATGTCCTACTCCCACTCAACTCTGATAAAGTCCTTGGACAGGAGGAATATTTATTCTCCCAAAGGCACTGTATCTACTTTTCTATTATTTATTCCTACTTTCTAACCACTTTGTGGAAAAAAGGGGAAAGGTGTCAGTAGATCTAACCACTTTAACCCCAAAAAAGGGGAAGGTGGTCAGATCATCTAACCACTCCAACCCACTATAAGGGATGGAGGGAAGCCACACAAGAGAGGATGGATTCACTCTTACACACAGATACGTAGAACATTCTAAAAATAAGACCAAACACTGACTTTGGCATCGGAGTTTCTACGCCGGAGACCACCTCCGGCGCTGTGCAGGTCGCTCATGGCGTTCAAGGACTTCCGACCACCTCACGCCAAGATGCCATCCGACGGAAAAACCCTCACATCCTTCTTTGGATTATCAAATGGTGCTTTCATTGAGAGCTTTTGAATTTTAAGTGAGTCGCCTTGAAGTTCAAAGCTCTTCTTCTTCTACTTTCCTGGGGTTTCATTTCCAGAAAAATGGCATCCAACACGAACTTTCAATCAAACCAATCCACTGGTGGTGCTGCTGGTCAGCATGAAACTCCACCAACGCAAGCTTCATTCTCCCGTGTGGAATTAAATGCTGCCGCTCGTCGGTTCAGTTTTCCAGAAATTCCAGAAATATCATTTCCGGGCACTCCTCAGCCGGGTCAACCTGCAACGGAAGTTATTGCACCAGCAATCATGCTCGAGTTTGCTGCCCTACACCGAAGGATGGATGTGATGATGCAGACGTTTATAGGGAGGATTCCTCCACCAGTTAACCAGCCAGCTGTTCCTCAACAGATCCATGATCAACCAGTGGTGACTCCATCTCTATTCCAGCCAGTCAGATCTGTGCACCAGCACACCAGTCAACCATCTCAAGGAAGATCCCAGGGAAGAAGAGGTCGAGAGAGATCAATGGATCGATTTCAATCCGAAAGAAATCAAGGGAGAGCTGATTGGAATGCTTCCAGAGGCTCTGTCTCCCGACCAAATCGGGAAGAGCAAGATGATGATCCAAAGAATCCGTTGACCTTTCGGATTCGGAGACATCAAGTGAGCAGGAATGTTAAGCTACCATCCGATCACTACCATGGGACAGCAGATCCTACGGTTCATGTGAGTCTGGTAAAGAAACATGTTAAGTTTTTTACTAGAAATGATGATGCTTTATGCCAAATATTTGTGATAACCCTTAAAGGGATAGCCAACGTTTGGTTTGAGAAGTTACCAGCCGGATCTGTTGACTGTTTTGAGCATCTAGAAAAGGCATTCAGAAGCCAATTCAGCTCATACATTCCGATGGAAAAATCTTCAGCCGTTCTGTTTGACATGACGCGAAAGTCAGGGGAGTCGTTGGCTGCATATGTGGCAAGATTCAACAAGGAACTGGCCGTTCTTCCTGAGGTGGCTCCTGTCTTGGCTGCCGAAGCTTTAAAAAGAAATTGTAAATATCGGGAGTTGGAAAATGCTTTGATTGCAAGCACTCCTAAAACCTTAGATCTTTTGCGGATTGAGGTGGAAAAATATTCCAGAATGGAAGAAGCAGACTACCGAAGGAGGAAACGGGAGGAACCCGATCTCCAGAGTGAAGAAAAGAAGCAAACGGCATGAAGCCGATATGCAGATTGGTCAGCCGATTTTACCTTTAATGTCGTTGTCCAGATCAGAGGAGGAAACGACAATATTCTCAAAACGACCTAGTGCCGAATGACCTCAAACGGTTCAGTCAAAACGGCATCAAGCCGAATCGTCAAAACAGAGATAAGTCCAATTTGTTTTATCTTGTTAAAATTTCTGGAATATTATGTATAACATGAATTATCAAATATTTCCAAGCAATGAAAAATATATATTTGCAAGCGTTGTTTCTCATATGATTGCAGATCTTGAGAAAACAAAAATTAAATCAACCGTGGACGTAAGTCATTTTAGGCTGAACCACGTCACCAAAATCCAAGAATTGCCAACGATACATATATTGCAAACGATACATATATTGCAAACGATACATATATTGCAAACGATACATATATTGCAAACGATACATATATTGCCAACGATACATATATCGCCACCAAGGCATATATCGTTATTGAGGCATATATCGCTATTGATGCAGGTATCGCTATTGATGCATATATCGCTATTGATGCATATATCGTCATCAAGGCATATATATATTGTCATCGCATAAAGACCATGTTGGTCATGCTGATCAGACAGGCTGCAAAATTATAAAGACCGTTCCAAAACGGCAGAGCTAAAAGGTCCTTTTCAAACGGCAAATATTTTTCAAAACGGCTCAATGCCAAATCAACAAAGAGGCCAAGTCAAAACGGTTGCAAACCTCAAAACGGCCATAACAGAACGGCAAGCAGCCGATTCTGCCAAACAAAAAGAGATAAGTTCAATTTCAATTGTTCTATCTTTGTTTATTTTTTCTGGAGTATGATATATATATAACAGAAATCATTAAACATTAGCAATTACTAAAAATTGCAAAATTATATATATTCCGAATGCTAATTGCTCATTACAAAATGTGCCAAATCGGCATTAATCAAAATAAAGCCTAGTGTTTATGCTAACGGCCCAGAGCCAGAAGCGGCCTTAGGATCAAAAGGAACTTCATCATCTTCGTCTGCCTCTGAATCGGAGAAAGGCTCATATTCCTTAGCTTCGGCAAGCCTTTCTCCAGCTGCAACGAATCGGGAGAGGTTATCCGGGTGGAAATTCTTCTCACCGTAATAAGAAACGAAGCTTTCCAGCATGATGTTCTTCATCTTCTCTCTCCATCAACCGATCTTCTCGGGAACTTTCAGCAGCTCTGCTTCCTTAACGGCAATGTCATCCCTTGCCACTTGCAAATCGGATCGGGCCGCATTAAGTTCCTCAGTCAGCCTGGCAACAGAATCTGCAAGAGAAGCTTTCTCTCCCGAGAGCACTGCAACGGAATCGGACAGAGCAGTCTTCTCCTCAAGCAGCTCACCGTTTCTCCTTTGCTCATCCTTGACCATGGCAGAGAGGCCATCATTTTCTTTTAAGCTGTCAGCCAGTCTGCTTCGAGCATCCATAACAGCTTTCTTGTCAGTCTCATGAGAGGCCTTCAAAGTCTCATTCTCTTTCCGAAGGGAAGCGACTTTAGCGGTTGATTGCCGAAGTGCCTCTCTGCCCTCTTCCAGCTTTGACTCAACGGCCTCAGCTGCATAACGGGTAGCACACAAGCCGCTGTAGAAAACGCTTTGCAGGTTGGCGAAGTGAGAGCTAAGCTCCAAACGGCGGTAGTGTTCTCTGTCGGTTTGATTGGCAAGTATTTCGCCCATCAGGTGACCGGTCCGATAGTCATTGCAAGCCGGCATTTTTAAGCCAAGGGAACGGCCGCAGGTCTCTCCAAGGTTATTCAAACTGGTGACGTGAGTAACCTCCCCCGTCAGGGCCTTTGCTGGAAAGATAGCCTTTGAAATCGGAAGGGGGAGGAACTGCATGATCATCCGAAATAAACGGATCATTGGGCATACGAGGACCGGCAATCCAGTGCAGGTTAATCGGCATCGGCGATGAAGGACCTGGCTGAACTGGATTAGCACTCTCGGAGGCGACCGATGTGTTAACAAAAATGGGAGGCGTTAAAGGCGTCTCCAAAGGTGGAACAGAAGCCCCTGAACCATCACCACAAGCAGAGAACGGAATGTCTGGAGCAGGCATCGAAACGGGTTCAGCATCGACATTCCTGGGTTCTTCATCGGCAGATGCCCGTTGTGCCTCATAGGCAGCCCGTTTTGCTTTTTCCTTCCTTCTCCTTCTGAGGATCCTTTTGGCAGCCTTCATAACTTGAGGATCAGGATCTGGCAGATCGAGGGTCCCAACCGTCTTCCTGACCCGTCGCCGTTTGATGATAAGAGGGGGATCTTCTTCTTCTTCTTCTTCAAAGGAAAAGTTCACTGTTGTGTCTTGCCTTGCACATTGCTCACTCTCCTCAACAACGGTTTCATGGGCAACCGGTTCTTCTTCAATCGGCTCACCAACCGAAGGACCTTCGTCCTCAGATCGGTCTTCAGCCGATTCATCATCAGCCCGCATTCTGTCTTCAACAGGAGCTTTGCCTTTTGTAGAAATCAGCCGAATTGAAGAAACGGAAGCGGCAACCTTCTTAGCTTTCTTAGCTTTCCCTGCAAAACGGAACTTGTGTTAGAAATACAACAAAGACAAAACGGAATATGGCTAGAGTTGAAAAAACTCACCAAGAACACAATCGGACAATGGCACGCCGATTGCCAGGAACTTTGTGTGAAACGGCGTGTCAACCGACAGCAACAGGTCAACTTGGGATTGAAGAGGCGCACCAAGGTTCTCCGGTTTGAGCCAGTGTTTCTCATTCATCTCCCGATTGAACCCAGAAGGCCATTCGGCCGAAGAAGATGTCGTAACCAAAAAGAAACGCTCTTTCCAGTCTTTGACAGAAGAGTCGTATCTTTGGAAAATATCATTGAAATGAGAATCCCGTCGGGGTCGAATCATCATCAGACTTCCACGATTTGTCAGATTAAAGAAATACTTAAACAGGGCCAGTGAAGGTGATTCAATCCCATTCAATTCACAGACCTTCAAAAAAGCATAAATTCCAGCCCAGGAATTTGGAGTAATCTGGGCTGGGCTCAACAGATGTTGGGTTAACATCTGCTTGATCATCGAATCCAGGGGAAGCCTAAAACCGAAGGCAAACATTCTAGAATACAAAACCCTAGTATTATCATCAAAACAACTGTTCAACCTAACATCGGGAGAAGCAACAGTGGCAGTATATTCATCAGTCAGCTCAATTTCTAAAGCCTCAATCTCAGCTAGCAACTTATCTTCACTATCTAATTTGGTGGGAGTTTTATCAATGATCTCATCAGTAACTAGAGGGCGTTTGGGTGCCATTTCCTAAGTCTCAAACGATAAATCAGAGAGGAAAAGGAATGGGTAAATACCTAAAAATGCAGAGATCTTGAAGAACAGAACCCAGAATTGCAGGAGAAAGTTGCAGAAACGAGAGAGAAAATGAGAGAATTCTTTGAGGGAGAAGAAAGTGAAAGCGGCGTTGGAAGAGAAAATGAATTAGGTTTCCTAAAGAAACCTCTTGAGAAAGAGAAAAACTCTTCAACTGACATTATCCGACCAACCAGACTATGACAAGTGGCGGACCCATTTCTGAACAAACGGACACATGTCACAAAAGCTGCAGAGCATTAAATGGGTAAACGGCGCATGCATTTCTGACGACTTTTAAATTTCAAAATTCAAACTTTGTCAGAGAACGAAGAGACGTCTCTCCTAAAAAGCTCAACCAGCAATGATCATTTTATTGGGAAGAAACAATGTCAGCAGGTATGCATTTAAATGCATTAATCCTTATATTGCTATTTATTATTTATTTGCAGGATTGAGAGAAAAAACTCAATAATTGCATCAAGCTAAAGAACAAAACGGCAGCATGCCGATTATCAAGCACCAAGCCAGAAACGGCAAGCCCTTGGTGAACACTCGGGCTCGTTTGTTGTTGGGCCTCTGATAATACATAAAATTATCAGAAGGGCAAAACGGACATTGTACCTTCACAAAGTACCGTTGACCGGTCAAAACGGCACATGACCGGTTTGACCAAGTCAACGATATAAAACGGCATCGTGATCGATTGACCAGGTCAACGGGAATAAGTGACTAAAGGACAAGTCCAGCCCGTTATCACCAAAACGGCACAGAGCCGATTCATCAATAAAGGCAAAGACAACGACACTCGGCCGATTCACTACAAACGGCTCCTTGCCGATTCGCCACAAACGGCATAAACTCCAAACAAAGGTACACTGTATACCTTTTCCTGTTAAATCAGTGGTCACAGCCACGCATGGGAGACAACATGTCCTACTCCCACTCAACTCTGATAAAGTCCTTGGACAGGAGGAATATTTATTCTCCCAAAGGCACTGTATCTACTTTTCTATTATTTATTCCTACTTTCTAACCACTTTGTGGAAAAAAGGGGAAAGGTGTCAGTAGATCTAACCACTTTAACCCCAAAAAAGGGGAAGGTGGTCAGATCATCTAACCACTCCAACCCACTATAAGGGATGGAGGGAAGCCACACAAGAGAGGATGGATTCACTCTTACACACAGATACGTAGAACATTCTAAAAATAAGACCAAACACTGACTTTGGCATCGGAGTTTCTACGCCGGAGACCACCTCCGGCGCTGTGCAGGTCGCTCATGGCGTTCAAGGACTTCCGACCACCTCACGCCAAGATGCCATCCGACGGAAAAACCCTCACATCCTTCTTTGGATTATCACGCCCCCAAGAGTTGGGGAATGTACGCGGTGTAAATCTGGTTATGTAAGGGATCAAAGAACTTGCATCGACTGCCACTTTCTTGAAACATCAAGATTGGAGAATGCGGCCGATTCTCCCTAGTAATCGATTGCACCAAATGGTCAAAAGTTGGGGCCGGAGGAAGGAGTAGGCGAGTCGGAGTTGAAATTGATTGCCAAGATTTACAAACACCGTGAAAGGTTACAAAATCTCCGGCGTATAAGTGTGACAATACAACCGATGCAATCTCTACCGGGAGCTGACCCAGTAACGAACCTTTTTCTTGCTCCAAATCTTGCTTCTCTTCCTCCATCTTTTGATCAGATAGAAACAATCAAAACGATTGATCTTGCTTCTTGCACCGAATAACTACAAATTCAATAAAAAAATATAGCATCCATTAGAAAATCTAATTTTTTAAAATTCATCCGATAAATTTTCCATACTTTGGTATGGTATGCACTCTGCCAATAAGTTAAGGCATGCCAAATTAAAAATAATAATTACTAAACGAGATAAATTCAACAAACATACCAAATTACTATATTTTTCCCTAAAATCATACACATACTTATAAGAAAAGAAAACAACAAATCCCAGGAAAGGAATGAAATAGATTTCGTAAAACCAAATTTTCCTTACGAAAAAATTATTTAATAGTAAAAGAAAAGATGAAGCAAACTAACCTGGTTGTGTACTCGCAAGCAACCACTTTAACGGAGGGTTACACATATATAGCAAGAAAACCTGTCCTCGCGTGATTAGGATTTAAATAGACACAATTTAGGACTGATCAGTCGGCTAATGAATAATTAATTGTAGCATGTTTTAGACCAAGTCCCTCTATAGTCTGTTGTGCGCCAAAATCGCGTGGCCCATTTATTTTACTGGGCTGAGCTCTTGGGTTTCTTATGGGCCGGGTTTGAGTGTGATGTCTGTGTATTTTTTAGTATATATATATATATACCCGAAAAGAATGTATATAAGTTCATTCTCTTTCAATGTGTGAGGAGCTAGCTTGATTTGATTATTGATTAATGGAGGTGGACGGCAATACTATCGTGATAGTATGTCGCTATTAATTAATAAATAAATAGATTAGTACATTTTATTTGATTTTTGGTTAAAATATATAGTACATCAATTTCTTATACGTGTTGCTAATTTGATGGGGTTAACCAACCTAATGATTGGTAAAAGCATATTAATTGGAGGATATAACCGGCGTGATTTTTGGGTCGTGGTCTGTTCGTCCTGGACCAACGAAGAAGAAGAAGAAGAAGTCAGTCCACAAAGATGTAAATGCGAAGTTAACTGCATTATGTGTTCTCATTAAACACTAGACTAATGCATTTTTCTCCTATTTTTTCTAAAGTTCAAGTGTCTTTTTGGTAATTATTTTGTTTCGTTGAATCTAGATTTGAATCTTAAAGTTAGATTAATCGTGAATAAGATAACCGAGGAAAAAGAAAGAAAAAGGAGAGAGCAGCGCAAATTGTGTGGTTCCAGGCTTGCAAACCAATCCTCCAGTAAGGAATCGTTTACAGAAAGTAATGTATAATGAATAATGCGGGTTTGCTTCAAACCCAACCGAATCTCACTCCTTTCCTCGCCTCCTCCTTCTTCCATTCCATTCCTTCCTTTTCAACCCAAATACATCTGTATTTTACTATTTTCTATCTATTTCCCTTTTCTTTTTCTTTTTTTAATTTTTTTCTATAAATATCACATTATAACTTCCAAATATTGAAAAAACGCAAGTCTGGCCCAGCAAACAAGCAAACCAAATTTCAGGGTAACTGTTCACCTCTCACTCCCCTACTTAAAAATAAGAAACCTCCCCTGCCTCTTCCTTCACACCTTCTTCTCCCCTACTAAACATTCTCTTCATTTTCATGGGAAATCAAGAACTCATCATGGGTTCTAACGAAATCACGCAATTCATCAAAGGAAAGCGGACAAAGCGACAACAACGACCCATGTCTCCTCCTCCTCCTCCTCCTCTGCCTTTAGGGCTTGTTATGTCTTCTACAACTTCTTTATCTTCATCGCCTAGTTGCAGCTCCGTCGAATTCGCAGAGGAAGAAGATATGGCCAATTGTCTGATTCTTTTGGCTCAAGGCAACAACAACAACAAGAACCAAATTCCATCCGAGCAAGAAACGAGAGCAACAAACACAAGTAAGGTATACGTTTACAAATGCAAAACGTGTAACCGATGCTTCCCTTCGTTTCAAGCGCTTGGTGGGCACAGAGCGAGTCACAAGAAACCCAAGATTGCAGAAGATAATCAAGACAAGAAAGCAATTTGTACGGCAACAAATCAAGAACATCAACATCAAGATCAAGATCGATTTCAAGAAATGAACACAACCCTTTCGTTGCAAATCGCGACCAGGGTGAATTTGTGCGGAAACAACATGATCAAATCCAACAAGATTCATGAATGTTCAATTTGTGGTGCGGAATTCTCATCCGGGCAAGCGTTAGGTGGTCACATGAGGAGGCACAGGGCAATTGTTAGCAATTCAACAAGTGCAAATTTGAAGAGAAGTAGTCCTGATCATGATCAGTCTCAAGAATATTCCACCAAGAAATCAAGAAATAGTTTGCAATTGGATCTTAATCTCCCCGCACCGCAAGAAGATGATCTTCATCAAGATGCCAAATTAATCCGTTTCACATCGCCAAAAGAACAAGTCCTGGTGTTCACGGCCACACCTAATTTGATTGATTGCCATTACTAATTACTTATCTTAGTGCTCATACAAGAAATTTAGTGTTTAATCTTTCAGTTTATTTCTGAATTTGATGTGAATTATTTCACTTAATAATTTCTACTAATGTAATTCTTGCTATTTGTTCATTGTTTAATCATTCTTTATTTAATCAATAATATTGGTTTTTTTTCCCTACTATTGAGATTATGACAAACAGCACAAAAAAACAGTCTTTAGCTCCATCTCTCTGTCTGTTTCACTATTACGACAAACAGCAAAAACGGATGGTTACAAGCAACAAGCAAAGCAATGCTACTAAAAAACTTCCCATATCCACCAACTAGCTTAGCTTAGCTTAGCTGCACTACTCATTTACTCAAGTATGTTATACGACACGCACTCCTTTATTCGTATCTCATTTACTTATCCCTTCCGTTTTAATATCTCTAGCAACTCACATCACTACTAAGAATAAGAAATGTTATGCTCGCTAGTTTATCATCAAGTTAATCCAATTAGGGTAATTGAGTATACAATTTTCTACTTCCTTCCTATCGGTTATCATATTCGATTCACTAATAAGAATAATATTCGTACCGAGATTACCATGATAGAGATCAACAAGTTATAATATGTAGTCCTATACGTACACGTATCATTAACAAGAAGAGAATTAATATCGATCAATTTTATTTAGTACAATCTCTTGTTTATCATTTTTTTCACGTGTGATTACATTTTGGGCATGTACATACATAGTTAGAGATGGGAATTCTAAATTTGGTGGGGTGGGGGGATGGGTTGATCACACTTTTGGTACTTTTGTTGCCTAATCATACACCAAACTTTGCAACAACTATGACAATAGCTTATACTATATTAAAAAAATTTGGTGTCAAGTGTGAGATCCATGTGTCTAAAGGCAGCACCAAGTCGATGAAGTTGATGAATTTAGTGTTTATCATTACTAACTTTAGATTGTGGACCTATATAGTATCAGAAATGTGAGATTTGTAATACTACCTGAAATTCCAAAGTGTTTTAAAAGCACTTTAACTTTAGTTATATAAAAGAATTGTGATAAAAATAATAAATTTTTTATACTAATAAGTGACAATGCATAATTGAGATTTATTCATAATTAATTAGGATTTTATTTGAATAAATAATCATTTTTTTTGGTAAAAAATAAATAACTATCACATATATACAATTAAGTAAAAAATATAATAGAAGTATAAATACCTCTAACATCACTTTGTTTAAAGAAAACTTTCCAGTTGAGTTTAATTTTTAATTTAAGTTATTAATCTTAGAATAATGTTGAAAATATTAATTTTATACATCATAATTTTTACTAACTAACATGACAATACCTAAGGATTTACCCCATTTGTTAGGATTTACTCATTATTTTCACTCAAAAATAATTAACCGAAATTTCAGATACCAAAATAATGAATTTTTTTAGTTGAAAATAGTAGGAAGATGAAAAAAGTATTAAAAATTAACAAATTTAATAAGAAATTGTAAATAAAATTCAAACTAATTATTTTCTTTTCTTTATGTCCTACTATTTTTGTTTCATTTTTTACCAAATTAATTTTATAATTTTTTGCTATTTTATTTAAATTTTTTAATTATTATAAATATTAAAATTTCATTTTTTAAGAAATTATAGGTTGATTCTCCAAGTTTTTAAACTATAGAAATAGCTGCCACCGCACTTTGTGTAACACAATCACACACATCACAAGTTGATATGAAGCCAATGATGATGCACTATAAGTTAATTAAAGTGACCCTAAAAATGTTAGTGTTTGCTATTATATGTGTTTTTATGCATTTCGAGATTAATTATTTCAATACTCTTTACTGCCTCATTTATCATTTAATTTGATTAATCCCTCGCCTAAATATATGCTAATGAGTTTCATAATTTTAAACAATTAATAATAAACCAAAAGTAAAAATTTGGTTGAATTTATATATGAATTATGGAGTGGCCGGGCTAATTTTTTTATTAAATTCTCTGGATGGCTACGTTTTTAGTGGTATTTGAGTATTGATATACATATAAATAAATTATATAATTTTTTCGTACGTGTAAAAATATGAGTGATACACATTAATTTATCTAAAAATCTCATCACTTAATATATACCACTAAGTCTGTAAGATTTGTTAATATCAAGGTGTGTTATTATGTAAAAATAAAAATAACCTATTTTAAATTTCTTAATTTATTTGGGCACATTTTAGTTTTTTTTGTTTAATTTGGAATATTTTTATTAGACTAAATAATTTAAATTATGGGCCCATATGTATATAAAAAATATTTGGGATACAAACTATTTTATACCAACGGGAAATTGTCACCCCAAAATATGCCACTACTTGTACGTATTTTTAAAGTCTATTAGTATATTATATGTATTCTTAAATCTACTAAATAATACTATATAGAAAAAACAAAACCATGTAGCTTGCTGTATTCTTTCTCTTAAGAAAATTAAAAGCTATGCATGTATATCGACTGTTTTTTAGATTCAATCATTCAAGAAATTAATTAACGCGTATTTTGACTCTACATAATGCTTATTATTACTATCCTAATTAATAATGCTTAATTCTTTATTGCGGACCGTGCACACAAAAGCATCGCGTGAAATGTCGTTGGCCGTCACGCAACGACATGTCGCCCTCGTGTAAAAGTACACCAACTGTACCTTGTATGTACAAACCCGCCGATAAACCACATGCCACCGTTTTTTTCTTTCCAGCTTCTTCTTCTTCTCGAGGTGTAGCGCAGACACCAAAATCGGCACAAAACCGAGACGAAAAACGATCAGCAAAAGAAGCAAACAATGGCCATACACAGAGATGGTTTGATGGAGGAAGACGTTAACGAACAGGACAACGGTCTTTTCGACGAAGCTGGGATTCCTGACCTCGACTCCGACACTCCTCCTCACCTACGGGAACTCGCTCTCGCCGCTCAGGTCGGTGACGTTGACGCCCTGCGTCAAGCTTTGGGTAGGTCACTACCCATCTTCTTGCTCTTTTACCTTCCTTTATTGTAGTTTTGTTGTAAGCTGAACCCATTTTTCATGTCATTTTAGTTCGCTTGATTAAAGCTATGTCCTTGAGAAATAATTTGTTTTTCGGTGAACTTCAATTGGGTTTCTATTCTTCAATTATTGTTTCTAATTACGTATCTTTTCTTGACTGGTGTTGATGGACTCCATCAGACATCAGGCTTTGTGCTACTGTTTCTAACTAGACATATTTGTCTGGATTTGTGATTCTGGGGTATATAGATGCATCACCTTGTGATGTAGTAAAGACTGAAGTAATTTTTCACTATACATCCCAAAAAGATGCATTTTCAATAATCTTCTCCATCATACTTGAATAGAAAGAAAAAGCTGTGTAGTTGGGGCAATTTGAGGATTTAGGACAATTAGCAGCCGAATGTGGGTTCAAATTCTTGTAGCAGCCAATAAAACATATATCTAATGGAGATAGAAGGTCGTGCGCGTGTGTGCTTACTAGAGCTTTGTATTCATCTGTTTTTAGCTGCCACTTGAGGGTTTCTCCTTTAGCTATAAGTAGCAGCCCTTGCCGCTGATGCTTTCCTTTCTGTATAGATAACTTGAATGGAAGCATTGATGAACCCTTGGAAGATGGGGACACTGCTCTGCATCTGGTCTGCCTTTATGGATATTTTCCCAGTGCCCAGGTTAGTTGCTAAGTGTTGATCTATTTTATGGTTCTTGTTATCGTCGATTCACAAGCGTACAATGTAATATACGAAGTGTGAAATCTTCTTAATGTAGCTACTGATTGAAAGGGGAGCAGACTTGGAGGCTAAGGATGAAGATGGGGCTATTCCTCTTCATGATGCATGTGCTAGTGGTGAGCAAGCTCTAACTACCTCAACTATGGTCAATAATGTTTCCCATAAAACAAAGATTTTCATTTTTCTTATTCTTTGTCCTCCCATGTTGGCAAGCACAGGATTCACTGAGATAGCTCAACTACTGTTGAACAGTGCTAACAGTGCTGAGCGTGTGAAAAGGATGCTAGAAACAGTAGATGCTGAGGGTGATACTGTAAGTACCAATAAGCAAACTGAATTAGTTTTGGAATTTGCGGGAACTTGCTTACGTTTGACTGATATATTAATCAATTATCTTTAAACAAAGGGGAAACAGGAAAAAAATACAGCTTTCTGAATATTATTTATTAATGATACTGGGATACAGGAACCGTATTAAAATTGCTTCTTTTGGTCCTTGGGGGTTCTTGTTTCGAGTGGTCATTTCTAAATTTGTCTTTAGCTATAGTGTAGAAACGTGTAAAGGTTGGCATTAGTGTGTTTTGATATTTGATCCCTTTTTCTCGCTCAAATTCTTTTTCCAGCCCCTTCACCATGCTGCAAGAGGTGAGCACCCAGAAGTTATAAGATTGTTGCTGGCTTCTGGTGCTTCTGCTACAGCCACAAACTTGTATGGAAAGGTTAGTCGTTCGTTCTGGTGCTTTTGGAAATTTATACCTGTCTGCTTGCTTTGTGATCCTAATTCGTTATTTCGGTCCTTGGCAGACCCCAGGCGACCTACCTGAACAGGGCACCGAAGCTAGGAGGATTTTGGAGTCTGCAGCTAATGCCGTTCCATGCCAATGAACCCTTGGCCTAGGGTAGTTTATCTGTCCCCTTTTCACTGTACCCAAAACCTCAATAGTTCCTTTCCCGTTTTCTTTTTGGTTAAAACATCAACACATAATCGGTTTTTGTAAGAGGAATATTGCCTGTGGCAGATATTTTAGATACACAGTTATGAATATCTGGTTTTAATCCTCATGGGGAAGGAACACTTGGTTACATTGGTATTTGAAAGCGTCCTAAACGTTATACGAACGAGTTACGAATGTTTGTTATCAACCTCAATAGGGGAATTCTTGGACTCTTGTCTTAACCATCCAAGATGCATAGGGAAGAATCAGATGATGCTCACTTGTTTAGTAGAGTATTATTGCATTAGTTTTCAATGCCAAAGCTGTTGACTTGAGAGCCAAGACAAGGATAACTTGAGATCGATAGGTGTATATATATATATATATGTGGATAATTTTGAATGAAAAGCTTAAAGACTACGCGACAATCTTGTTCACAAATTTTCCGCCAGCTCGATAATAGTAGTTTAATTATTAGTAAGACTGTTTCAGGAAAAAATGATAAACTATCACCAAAACTCTCGCCAGTTTTAATAATGGTGTTGAAAAACTTCATCTTGCCATGCTTGCTAGTATTACAATTTCCGTTGACTTTATTGAATAAGACACTTGCCTGCCGGACGACCTCAAAAGCTGCTAATAAAAGGCATACCCAGAAGCTACTATCCAGTATCCAGAATGGCAGCAGCTCCATCCAGAGCTCGCGCCGACTATGATCATCTCATCAAGCTCCTTCTTATAGGGGATAAGGACAAGTCTTTAAATATCACTACAACTCTCTTAGCTAATCAGAATCCTGAGCTGTGATTAGCCATGGGGATGTTGTTGGTCTATGATTTTACAGACGAATCGTCTTTCAACAGTATGTACTTTGCTTTCTTCTCTGTCATATCGAATTGACTATTAATATTATTAGCTTATGTTACTGGAATTTGCAATTCCTGATGCTCATTCATCTACTGTACTGTAGACATCAGGAGCTGGATTGCGAACGTTAAGCAGCATGCATCTGGTGACACTAACAAAATATTGGTGGGTAACCAAGCTGATATGGAAGAGAGCAAACGGGTAATGCAAGAAACTCGCCAAGAAACATCGTTTCAAGTCTGTACATTTTCCAATACCATACTGATCTCTAGTGTTTGTAACATTTATGAAGGTTGTCCCAACCGCAAGGGGCGTTAGCTGATGAATACAGGATCAAGTTTTTCGAAACTGTAAGTGCAACATTTGAATCACCAGGTTGGCATGCTTTCTATCCTCTCAAATGAATTCGAATGATCTAAAACAGTGTAATGAAAATGAAAACCGTCCTGTAGCTTATCGTTGATGCATGCATGTGTGTTCTTTCTCGCAGGTTATCAAATTTAAGTATATTCTGACATTGTTGAAATTTTATCAGAATACAATGACAGATTACAATGTAGAGCAAGTTTTCTTTTCTATAGCTAAAGATATAATGCAAAGACTTGCTGAGACTGACTCAAGAACAGTGGTATGCTTCACTAATCTCATGGAACGCAGCTCGAAATCATAATGGAAACTATACAACTTACCTTTTTTTTTTTGGTTAATACAATTTATCTTTTTCGTTCTGAAGTTTTTATGCTAACATACTCATCACTTCCGGCTTCTTTCTTGGAGTTCAGGCTAAAACTATCAATATCAGTAAACCAGATCCTGCTCATGCTCATGGCTCAGTTGCAGAGAAATCAGAACGCTGCAGCTCAATGCCTTCCGAATGGCAAGATTGTTACATAATCCAGCCAAATGTGTGGGGAGTCTCGAATACACGATCAAGTTTCCAAATCCACACGGCAAATTGTTAGCATCTTCTCCTATTCTTATGGTTTTCTGGGCTCTAGATGTTTTAATTTTAAGTTCCCTCAGACAGGGAATGAGGAGAAAGAAAGGTAGAAACCTCCTTGTAAGATTTGAATCCTGAATGCATCATGCTGTAGCTCTATTGTGTGCTTTTATGTTAGTAGAGACCTGGTTTTTTGCAGTTTAGTAAAATAATTCTTTCTTCCATCCTGTACATATGTTGCCATTGAAATGCAAACAAAACTCGCGTAAACTGAATCAATAGAATTACACTTTCTTCCTGTGAAATGGGCGAATGTTGGCCAACGAAAACAAGCGCAGACAATTTACACAAGCTAACACATGTTATTTGAGTGCCACCATTTCCAGAAGGGAAGGCACTCGGCGAGAACAGTAGCAATAGAAAAACACAAGAAAAAGAAAAAAACAAACAAGGAAAGCAACTATCCTATACATGATATTTTCTTGATTTTGTTAAGGGAAGAACTCATTGTACATGCAATCAGCAACGCTATTCACTGCCTTTTTATTGATATGTAAGTCAAGCTCTCACATAAAGGCCTCCTTATCGCAGCTCATAAACCGCAACAGCCACCACTAGGAGGGGATTGGTTTTCTGGTTTCTGTTTTAAAATGTTGTTTCTCTTCACTGCACTTGATCCTTCTTCCAAAAGACTAGGAATCTCCATTATCTATAAGACAACATGAATTTTCAGAGCTAAGAACAGCAGAGGAGCCACCTATTTTAGCGATTTTTCTATTGGCTAAGTTTTTCAAGCATTTGCCAACTCGAGAAAATCAAGCATTAGACAAAGATATCCCATGTTAATTTTCCTCTTAAACAAACTTATACTTCTGTTTCTAGCAATATTTCTATCATTCTGAGATGTTACAATGGCATGTACGATAAGTTAACCAGGAGAGTATAATGTGTCTCGAGGAGTACCTTCAGTGCGAGCTCTTCAAAGCATTGCTCAACGTTCTCTCTAGTTATAGCACTACATTCAAGAAACAAACAACCATGTTCTTTCGCAAGAGCCAACCCTTCTTCTCTACTAACAGCCTTTTCGGAATCCTGAAATCATGCAGAGACAGCACACTAAGTAGGATTATAAATGTAGTATTATGAGAATGACCATCATGTTTCTCCGAAACTTCTCAAGCAATGCATGACAAATAGGATTGCATAGAACTTAATGGTTTCTAAGAATTTTGGCCAAGACATCAATTCCAGCAGGCATAAAAGAATGAAAGAAGAATTTCACATTGCAAAATTCAGAAGTAAAGGCAGTAAGGAATCCAAGACTGACTACAAGCACCAAGAGAATGCTGCAGTGAGGTAAGAGGTAAGATTTATTTTCAAAATCACTTCTATTTGATTGAAGTTAAACCTCCATATGATTTTTAGTATTATGTTTTATTTGTCAGCAAAAATCAAAAACTTACTCTGTCAACTTTATTCCCGACCAGCATCTTAACGCAGTCCTGATTTGTACAATAGAGATCAACTTCTTTAGCCCACACATCGGACAAGTTTGTAAAGGTTTCTCTTCGTGTCACGTCATAAACTGTAACAGAGCAAAAATATTTTCATAGTGTGGCCATTATATATTCTGGTTGGCACACTCAAGGGTACAGCAAGTCCTACGTTTATGATTGACAGAATGAATGAGTGAAGATATAGAAAACCATGCACTACTCCTCATCAGAGCGACATGAAAGATAACAATGCCAAGGTAAGAACCCTTTTCATCTAGAAAAATCTATAAAGCAGTTCTGCAGGACATTGGTAAGTTGCCTAAGAACACAAAATGGAATGCAAGGATAAAGCAATCACTCAGGTTTAATAGACCTTAGATAAAAATTTGACCAAACTAACAAAATGGGGTGTTGCAGAAATCCGTCTGAAATCATAGCTATGTTCTAGGAGTACTATATGCTTGTTGTGCTCATACAACAAAATGGAGGATAAAATATGACAATTATTGTAAGTTCGCAAATAGTGCAAATCTCATGAATGCATAACTTTGGTATCATACCGAGAATAATCCCTTGAGCATTTCTATAATAAGAGCTTGTTAAAGTTCTGAATCTTTCCTGTCCAGCTGCAAGAAATATAACAAAAATAAATCATAACCTTGTGATGAAAAGGAGCAATTTATCCAAACAAGAAAAGCAACTTGGTATTTCTCATTGACAAAAGCTACCACTTGGAAGTGGATTCAAAGCTAAACAAAAGGGTGAGACAACTTTTATGTTACTCCACTGTTGCATCGATTCAAAGTTACACATTCTTAAAAACTAGCAAAAAACTGAACAATGAGGTAAGAATGCAGAAAAACAAGCTCCACATCCTCAGTTAGATGAATTTAAAAACTAAAAAGATAGGCAGCTGTGATTGGATTGCAATTTGCATACCAGTATCCCAAATTGTCAGCTTCAATCTCTTCCCATCTACTGTTAGCTGTTTGATCTTGAAGTCCACACCTTTGACACAAAACCAAACACAGACTATATCATCTCATTGTAATAACAATCATCTCAGTAAAACCCAAGCATTCACTATACTTTTTCCCCCCACTATAGTTAAGCACCAATTGATTCAAATTATTCAGAAATGACAAGAAGCTAATACAGCTGAAACTATGAAAATCATAATAACTTGATAAAGTTTCAATCTTTATAGAGATCCAAGAAAATGGGAAATGGGTTCAATCAGTTTACCAATTGTAGGAGCAAGATCCTCAACAGAACTGGAAATGAAGCTGACAAGAAGACTGCTTTTACCAACCCCAGAATCGCCAATCAACAAGATCTTGAATGAGAGATCATACCCACCTCCACTGCTTTGTCCTGAAGATGATCCCATATTACTATTCCCAAAAAACAAACACAACCCACCTCTTTTTTTCTCCCCTTTTTATGCTTCTTTAAACTACACCAATCACTAAATCTCTAATCTTTGTTGTCTCTATTGATGACCAGGACTTGTAATGACCCTTGCCTCTCTCTCTCTCTCTCTCTCTCTCTCTCTCTCTCTCTCTCTCTCTCTCTCTCTCTCTGTTGAAACAAAAGTACAGTGAAAAAGAAAGAAACTTGGGTGTATTTGTATCTGAGAAACAAAAAGGAGAAAAAATTAAGAATTCAAAAGCAGAAAAAAGGTAAATGGCATCAATGGTGTTTGTTTGCTGTTGTTTTTGTTGTTGTGGTTCCTTTTCGAGAGCTAAAGAAAACGGCTATAACTGGAGGAGAGAAACAAAGGCACCTGATTCCAACGTTATATTCCTTGCTTAGATTTTTTTTGTTACTTCTTCTTACACAAACAAAAGATGCGATGCCGTTTTTACGGAACTCCGAACTCCCCTCGTTGTGTCTAAACCAGGGGCCCACTTAGGTATTTAGTATGGCTCCCCACGCGGGGGTTTCGATGCGCGTGGATGCACCCTCCGACCGTGGGTTGAGGTGGCATTGTCGTTGGAGATTAGGAGGGGCGTTACAGTCAGTGGGGATATTAATGGGCTGCACTACAAGAACTAGAAGAGTGAAGAAAGGGTCCATGTCTTTAGCTTTTGGTGAAATTGCAAATCATTGGCCAGCCAAGCAGCCAATATATTTTTTTCTTCTATTTATTTTATTTTTGTTGCTAAGCTAGTGTATTTTGGGTTCTACAATATTTTTGCTTATCCTTGGAGCTAAAACCTAAATGTAGCAAAATTCGAATTAGGGTTGGCGAGAATGGCAACAATGACAACGAAATGTGCTAATTAAGTAATTATATTAAGCTTTACTATCACTGCACAATTTTTTTAGCAATTAATTAACGAGAAGAAAGAGAATAAAACAACATCATAAATTTGCAAGTAGTAAACTGGCAATCATAGAGTACTACTTGGAGTAATTCTGGAACTCGAAAAATTATAGACCTATATTTTAGGCACGCATACTAAAAAGGTCGGATGACTCGCTATATGACCTAAAAGAAAATTGTACTTTTTTTTGAACATACGTTAATCCTTAAAGTACGTTCGAGAAAAATTATGGACAAAATTGTCTCAAATAATGAGTCATCCAACTTTTTTAATATGCGTGTTTAAACTCAAAACGATAGTTATTTGTGACCGGAGAGAGTACAAGTGAGTGTCGGTAGATTTTGGTACACGGATATACGTTGACACTTGACTATGATTTGATTTCATTTGCAAATTGACAGAATTGTGGACCATATATGGCACGTGAGTTAGAAAGAATTCATACTTGTTTGCACGTTCAATATTTTAGTGAGAGCAGGTAATAATGTCCCATTCTCTTAAAAGCTTACGACCAATCAATCAACCCATTGCCTGTAAAATTACTTTACTTTTGTGATTTTTTTTTTGCAGATGCAATCATATAAATTGCTCGGTTGTTCTGTTTTTTTTAATATAAATTTAATAGACAAAATTGTTTCTGTCAGGAAAAAATAATAACTCAATCTCGAATTGATATGTAATTTTATGTTCGGTACTTTTTTCTTTATGTTTAACTCTTATAAAGCTTAAATAATAAGACACCATTGAGCAACAATATTAAATACAACAAATGAATGAAAGCATTAGATACCATCACACAAGATCTTGGATTTTGTGCTGATTTTTTGTTTAATTTCAGTAAAATAAAGATCACTAGAAAAGAAAAAGAAAAACCAGCTGTTACTGAACTCATGTACACACATCTTAAGGAAAGTCCAACATCACTCTTGAAAAAAGCCCAAACCCAATTTCTTGGCCCATATCCACTGATTAAAATCTCACAAAAACCTCTACCACTCTGTCTTCGACTCTTCGTCTCTCATTCACCAAAACGAACTTCGATAAACCGGCACAGACAGCAGAGCGGAGCTCACTCGAAACAGAACGATGGATAGAGAGTGGGGTTCGAAGCCAGGCAGCGGAGGCGCCGCCTCCGCCCAGAATGAGGCCATCGACCGCCGTGAGCGTCTGCGCCGCCTTGCGTTAGAAACCATAGATCTCGCCAAAGATCCCTATTTCATGCGCAACCATCTCGGCAGTTACGAGTGCAAGCTCTGTCTAACTCTACACAACAATGAAGGCAACTACTTAGCCCACACTCAAGGCAAACGCCACCAGACCAATTTAGCCAAAAGAGCGGCGCGTGAAGCCAAGGATTCTCCGGCGTTGCCCCAACCTAATAAACGCAAAGTCAATATCCGCAAAACAGGTAAAGGAAATTTGTATAGAATTGCGTTTTGTTCACTCTTGTTGAAGAAAATTGCGTTATTGATGATTGATTTGCAATGTTTGTGCAGTGAAGATTGGTCGGCCTGGTTATCGTGTGACCAAGCAGTTTGATTCTGAAACGAAGCAGAGGTCTTTACTCTTTCAGGTATGCTTATGCTCATGCTTTGTGTTTTGGCTTGTTTATTTGTTTTCCGTATGGTTGTTAAATTTGTGTTGTGTTATGGATTGTATAGATCGAATATCCCGAAATTGAAGATAATGCGAAGCCGAGGCATAGGTTTATGTCATCTTATGAACAGGTATGTTCTCTTCTAGGTTCTTACTTTTTGCTTAATTTAGGTGAGACATTGTGTTTAGAACTAATTAATGGGTTTATGTGGTTGTGGATGCAGCAAAAATACCCTCATGATAAGAGATACCAGTATCTTTTGTTTGCTGCAGAACCTTATGAGATCATTTCTTTCAAGGTAAAATTGGTGAAGCTTTCATGAGTGTTTTGTATTGCTTCTTATTTTACTGGATTCTGCTTCTTCTTTTAAGTTTAGATGCGGAATGCTTCTCTTTCTGTTTCAGGTTCCTAGCACGGAGATTGACAAATCCACGAACAAGTTCTTCTCGCATTGGGATCCAGATTCCAAGATGTTCACAGTACGTTTTCTGATACATTCTCTGCGTATTCCTACCATGTTTTTTCCAGGGGTTACTGTTTGCTTGTCTGATATTGTGTGATTCAAGTGTTAACTAGGCTTGATGTTATGTGATTCAAGTGTTAACTTGGGTGTTTTAGGCTCAAGTTCGAACCCCCTTTTTAGGCTCAACCTCCAACCCCCTTGTTGGGAGTCAGGATGCATGGCAATCTCTATCAGTTGTTTATTTTACCTGTGATCTGTTTGTGAGTCTGTATGCTGGCGGTTAAGCTTTCCTTTTACCACCACGACCAAGTTTGGCTGCAATTGAAATCCATTTTGGACCACCGCTGTGCTGGTGTCTGATTTCTGTGGTTTATGTGAAAGCTCCTGACATTTTGCTTCTTGTTTGAGAGTTTCCATCTATTACATTCTATAGTTATATAACATGGATTTTTTATGTGCAGTTGCAACTATATTTCAAACCAAAGCCGCCAGAAGGAAGCAAACCTCCATCAGTCCCCACGGCCAATGGCACAGCTCCCCAAGCTCCACCACCCCCTCCTCCAACACAAGGACTAGCTCCAGGTGTGAGACCCCCACCGCCACCTGGATCATTACCCCCTCCTCCACCAATGGGGAATGCTCCTAGGCCCATGCCTCCAGGTGGAGCTCCACCTCCCCCACCACCACCCCCCGGAGGTGGTGGTCCTATGGCGAACTTCACTCCTGGCAGACCACCATCATTGCCTCCTCCTCCCCAAGGTTTTCCTGGCCAACATGTGCGTCCACCGCCACCACCTCCCAACATGGGATAGTAGCTCCCCGATTTGTATGTGTTTGTAGATTCACTTTTGTCAGGGAACTGTGTTGAAACATGAATGTACGGATTTTGTTTGAATATGAATGCATTCACCATGGGGTCAACAATGAGTTAACCTGTTTGTTTGCGTTAAGCTTAGCCAGAATTTCTCTTTTTGGGAAGGAAAATTGCGATGAGCATCTTGAGGTGTTTTTTTTTCTACCAAGAAATGTTAGAAAATTGACTATTTATGCGAAGTGATGCTTCCCACTTTCTACAAAGTAGGAAGCCAAGGTGTTCGGAATTTCTTAATAGTTACAAATACTTGTAAATAGTCAACTTATCATAGTGTCTTTTTTCTCTAATTGCACCGGAATAAAAATAATAGTAAATAAATTTAAGGTAAAAACTAATTTTAAAGAACGTGGTGCGTCCTAAGTGAAAAATAGACAGCACTGCTTTCATTGTTTACAATAAAGTTGTACAAAAATTTCCATCCAGCCAATCATGACAGTGGAGAGGAATTTCATAAGCATCAGAATCCAGAAAATAGCCTTTTATATAAATGTATAAACATTGACAACAAGAACCAATAGACCTAGACAAAAAACGTTTCTACAATGCAACAGCATTACCAGGGAACACCTTCTGTATGAACTCTAGGAATCGCCTGGAGTAGAATGTCGGATCGACTGCAGAGATAGACAAGGAATCGAACTGTAGAGATTTGTAAGCGTGCTCGATCCTTTTGCTCATGTTGTACTCTTGCAATATATCAATTATGCCAACGTAAAGAACAACATCGTACGCTTCTTGAAAGGTCTGCTTTTCCTCTTTCCCTGATATCTGTTCTGCCCTTGCTGGCATGTTTACGCCTAACTGGATTTGGAGCCTGTTTACGGAGTTTAAAGATGAACCGACAAACAAATTACAACAGAGTCAACTACTTTCCTCGGAATGCAGCTATATAACATTTCTTACTACTTAACATGTTAGGTTGGCTAAATAGAGATGCCAAGTATAGAGATCACAAATGGAAGGATAGGGTGGGACTGACATCATGTATAGATATATCATCATACCACATACCTTGCTGTACCCGGAAGCAGGAGATCCACTTCCTCATAGCCAACAGATGATGCCCTCAATCTGCTACCTCTAACGTGAGGACCCACAACAGTGTTATCATCACCGGTTCCGCGAGGGACCAACACGAGACCTTGAGGATAGTGTTCATCCTCAATAGTATCTGACAGTGAAATGTCATCAACAAATTCCAATCAGATACCGTCAGAAAAACAATGTGCAAGCTTGAAAGAGGTGAGACTGGTTGGATCACTGCCCACAATAGATTTGATGGATGCTAATGCTATGCATGAATTCCCACTCCAGTATCATGAATGAGACAAAACTACGTAAATGATAAATCAAATCAGAAAAACATAGACAGTGATAATTTAGTGCTCCTACCAAAACTCTCACTGACAACTTCCCAATACCTACCACATTAGCACATTTAACCCGAGGCACAAAATACTATGATTCCAGTATCCAAGTCATATAACTGCTGAGTTTACAGGAAAAATATCGATCTCCAATTTCCTTTGTTATTTAGTATAGCAATAGCATCCAATTCTTCTGTAGAAGATGAATAAAAACAAAAACGAAGATAAAAACTTGAATTCTATAGCTTTTATTGCCTTTTTATTTCCTACCGTTTCTGTTATGTGCACCAAGCTTTTATCTTTAAGCTTTTAACAACATAAAGTACTTGAAAATTAAATTAAGTAGTAGGTTGAAGTGAACTCCTAGCCGGACATCATATATTAAACAATATTCTCTACCTTCCTCATCCAAAACTCCCAACCCTTCTGCTGCTATATTCTGATGGTAGGACATTCGAGAGCGTAGGTGTTGTGGAGCTCGGTAATGTACACCTAGTAAAAGGCTGTAATCCATTATGTGCTGTGCTTCTAAAAATTTGCTGTCAATCTCAATCTGCCTGCATAAAGATGTATATAAAAAAGCAACTCCATAAAGGAGCCAAAGATCCACTCGTGACAAATATGACGACCCATTGGCATACAAATATCGTCTAAAGTTTAAGAGACCAGCAAGGTAGGCTCTGTAAAAGATCCATGTAATAGTAACACAAGACTTTTACACATAATCCAGAATTTCCACAAAAACACGACCACCAATTGTAGAAATAAACACCAAGAATAATGCTATTCCATGCACATGAATCTATCTATATCTACTGAGTAAACTTGTTGATTTGTTCTATCAGAAAAGTGAAAAGAGATCAGACAAAGTAGGGTTTCCCACCTAGAGACTGTTGATATAGACTCCCCATATGTGAACAAAATAACATATTAGCTAAGGAAGTACACTTACTGCAGTAGAGATTCCCGCCAAGATGGTTCCAAATAGAAGCAGTAGTTTAGATCCAAATCTTTCAGAGTCGTGTTCTCATCAATTTCTATTTTGTCTGCAGATCGCCCCAGTGATGAACCTTTCAAATCAAACCTTCGGTGGATCCTCAACTCCGTGCAGAACATATTTCCCATCACTACAAAGCGAAACTGCAATTCAGAAGATAGGCCACAGATCTTAGCCTTTGCAAGCACCACGATGTGAAAAGACATGTTTCTGGAACCAATTATAGGTAGCTTATTGAAGTACGCAAAGAACTGGCTATGCCAACATTACATGCTCAGAAGGTTACCACACTGATTACCTTTTGACCACTTGAAGGTTTGATCCTGTGAAGACCGAAAAATTTGGTTATGAGAGTGTTTTCGTATGTTCTCACATGGTGATGATAGTCTGGAAGCATTTTCAGAAGTACCTAAAAATCAGAGCTCTGATAAGTAGAAATTAACATATATTGGATCTTTTTGAGAATAGGAGCAGGCAGCAGAGCAAATGTAAGATGGTTATCTTTGTTAAAATATCGCTATAATACTTTACTAGAAAGCATCACAAAAATCCATACTGTGAGTAGTGTGTTTAATACCAAAGGGGGTGCAGCGGAGTTGGTTTAGAACTCACGCTGGCACTCTAAGGTCTAGTGTTCAAGTCTTGGAGTAAGCAGCTGCTTTAAAATCCCTAAGGTACCACTTAGGCCGGCCTGCGGGCACTAACTCAGTGGGTGTGGATTAGTCTGGCCCGAAAAGGGATCCGGGACACCATATTATATCAAAAGAAACTCACACGATAAAATTGTATTTGTTCTATCATTGGAGAATGCAAGCCATTTAGTCAATCAGGGTTATGGGGCTCCAGGCATTCACACCCTGTGGAGGTGGAAATTCAAAGACGATAAAAGGGTAGAGATTGAACCTAGGATTTGCTACACATCATTCCTACCATTCACTCTGGAAAAACAAAAGGTGGAGACCAGCCTTTTCTATACCCACTGAGAAATACTACAGAAAAGAAGGGAAAGAAAAGTCCCTCCCATGAGGCAAGTAATAATAGTTTTCCAGAGAAAAGGAGAAGTTCATAAGAGATGGCAAACCTGTACTTCAGATTTTCGGAGTGTCTTAATCATAAATCGATCATCTTGAGACAGAAAAAAGATGCTACCACTCTTTCCAGGAGAAGAAAGTTCCCTAAGGGCATCATTTCCACAAATGGACATCATGTAGTCAGCAGCATCAATCTTGAACATCTCCCTTAAATTCCTAGAATGAGCATTGAAAAGGGGACTTGTCAACATGGAAATAAAAGGACAACCAATTTGAACTTTTGCTGTGCACTATTAAGTAGTAATGATTGAAATGTGGATAGAGGAAAAAATGGAAAGAAAGAATTGCAGTTACCTAAATAGGAGAAATTAGCTTATTTACATATAAGCGCAGCTACCAAATTAAAGTTTCAGCAGGGCTAAATAGACTAAGGGGTGACATGGATGCCAAGCAAATTCATCAAGCAGAATAATGGCCTTCCTCAACTCTCCTAGCAGTAACAAATTGAAGGCCAGGCAAGTACCTGAAAACCATTGGGCAGTAGTCTTTCCACTTAAAGTCATCTGATTGATGAGGTGGCGTTAACTGGGAACCCACTTTGGGGAAATGCATCCAAAAGCTTGCCCTTGGACCAAAATCTGCAGTGCGAACTTCACGCCTTTGCACAGGCGTAATCTTACCAACGGTATACCTGACCATTTTGTAATCGCGAGTTCAGTCTTTGCAAAAAAAAATCATTGTGCATGTGAGATGAAATTCAACGCAACATTGGAAAAAAAATCCAGCTATATGCAAATGTGGACTTTCTTTTCAGTTATTTATGATAGCAGGTCCTGCTCTCTGTGTCAAACTAGTAAAATATTTGAGTGGATGGACAATGTTAGTGAGCACACATCAAACCTGAAAACCTGATAGCACTGTCAAGGAGCATTGTTGCATCTTTCTTCAGGCTAAGGTCATTCACTCCCTCAAATAACAGTGACAGTGAGAAGTGTGCCAACACAAAGGTATGTTAAATATTAACTATGTGGTAGAAAGGGAGAGAAGTTAGCTCACAACAGTTGCAGGGTGATTGGAAGAGAAATGGATAAAGATTATGGCAGCAACTTCATCAGAAAAGAAAGTAATGTGCTTTCAGAAGCCAAGAAAAGAAACACAGAAAATTGGAACATTATGGGTGTGAGAGTAGAATGAGTCAGGAATTGGCTGTACCTGATTCCAAGCTGCAAACTAAGCATTAAATCGTAACTCCTGTGCCCTTTAATGATCATTTCACCAGGCCTTTTAGCTTCTTTTGCGAGTTTCCTTTGTCTGCGTTTTGCACTTTTGGACAATGACGAAAAATGATTGTCCAACACAAGTTCACTTATTAGAACACCTTGCATATATTCCCGTTCCAAGATTGGCGGTGTGTTTATTTCGGTCGCCTTTGGTATGCCATCTAAGGATTCAGATAAGTCTAATGACGAATCGTGTCCCATCACCTTCTCAATAGATACTTCAAGACTCCAGCGCCTCTCGAGGGCAACATTTTTGTGGCGAGACTGCTCCAAAGTTAACAGATTACCCTTGGATAGTTTAGCAGACGCATTGCGGAGAGATCCGTGATTTCCACTGACCTTCATATCTGCCATGTCCACTGACGATGCATGATGAATATGCGCAATGTTCTGCTTTCTCAAATCCGGCAATAGCCCCCTTTTTCTTAGAGCATTTAGATACCGCTCTTGCATGGCTGGAAACCTGCTACCTCTCGGATAGAAAGACCCCTTCCCATCCTTTAAACCACATGTCCAAGTTCCAACATAGAAACTGCCATCACTCCATGTATATATTCCAAACCCATGCATCACATTATTTAACCAGCTTCCCTCAAATGAGTCCCCCTTTATCCATGTGAGAGTCCCTTTCCCAGTCATTTTCCCACCTTTAATATTCCCAATGTAAACATTCCCATTGGCCCAAGTATACTTACCAGGTCCTTCAGGTGTTCCTTGGATCCAAGAGCCTTCAGAGAAATCTCCACTAGGATAAACTTGATATCCCAACCCATGTTTGAGATTGAACCGCCATCTTCCCTTATAGGTCAAATTATTGGAACCAATATAGGTTCCCGTGCCATGTATATACCCATCTGAAAACTCACCCTCATAAGCAGCTCCAGAAGGCCATTGAATTTTTCCGTGTCCATGCCTTATCCCTAGTCGCCACTCGCCATCATACACACAACCATCTAACCAAACATACTTCCCATTACCCTCGGGGACATTGCCGAGCAATGACCCGGAATATGATTCCCCATTCGAAAGAAGCATATCCCCAACTCTAAACGCAGCAGCGTCTGAAGAATCATGGCCAGCTTCACCACTGAATGATAAGGAGAAAAGGTCTCTGTCTGTAATGCAATCAACTGATTTTGTTCTGTCCACATTAGTCCGTGCTCGTTCCAAACTCCCATCACCAATGGCCACTGCGCCAGACATGCATAAAGGATCACGATGAATCCTCACAACTCTTCAACCAACCTCAAGTTCCTCCCACGCTATGCAACATCTTTAGCCCCATAAAAAGATCTTATAATAAGATTGCAACAATACCCTCATATCTTTTAGTCATTTAACCTATACACATAACAAAACCTGGATATAAATCACTAATAAACACAGAAAAAACCCCCTTCATATCAGATTCAGAAAACATATAGAAGTTATTAAAAAAACCCAGTTCGAGTGTCAAAAGGATTAGATAAAAAGTCCCTCCATAAAAGGAGAAGAATTAATAAACAAGCAAAAGTCAAATTATCACTAAAAAGACCAAAACTTGCCTTTCGAACTGTCCATTAAAGTTTAAAAGCTGCATTCTTTTAATCCATGTGAGCATGAAAGCTAATCCTTTATACACAAACTTTACACTACAGCTTTTAAAATGAAAATGGAAGTATTCATGTCGAAGTAAGCAAATACAGAGATACAATACATAACAGCACAGCAGAAATATGGTGGAGCCACAAGTTTGTACCTTTTAGGAGTTTGTGATGAAGAAGATGGTTGAAATCACAGACTCTTTATTGACTTGGGTATTTATTTTTTTCTGTGATTGTGCGCGTCTTTAGATTTTGTAAAAAGAAGAAGAGAGGAAATGCCCGATCTTTTGGATGTTGACGATTATGGTCCAAATCCCGAGTTAATGTAGAGAACGAGAAAGAAAGAAAAGAAAATGGTTACCCCACTATAAAAATCAACTGGTTTGCTTCTTATATTGTGCTGTGTGGTAAAAGACGATTATGACCTCAGGTCCAGTTTGATTTTTTTATTACTTTCAGACTTTTTGACAGTTTAGTAGTATTTGGAAGAGGAAAAGAAAAGGTCTCCTAAAGTAAAAAATGTTATATTAATTGACGAAGTAAAAATAGTACTCCCTCCGATTTTCTTTAAACAAATTTTTCGATATATGTACCCAAATAGTAAGAGTCATTTAAAGTAAACCGGAGGGAGTATTTATAAAGAAAAATGACAGCTTCCAAAAATAAATTTACTATTTTTCTAAACTACTGTATTAATTTTCTACCATGAAGGCTCCGGCTCCCTTACAATATGATTTTCCTCAAATAAGCATTTAGGTAATAAATAATAAACAATATATTGACTTAAATATGAAAAGAACCAATTTAATCGCGTAAGTTTAACATAACATAATTCGCTGAACATGTAGCTCATTAATTATTCGTTAATGACAAAGTATTAGTAGAAATTCGAGTTCGAATCTTATCCTTACCTATAAAAAAACATAATAACACATTTTTTTTTCACGAATCTCTTTTAATTAAAAGTATTACTCTAAAAAAAATACTCCATATTTCATAAAATAAGTTGTTTTTGTTTTTGTTAAAAGACAAAAAATACCACTATTAATATTAAATTACAATATTGTTGTTGATGTACTCCCTCCATGTTTTATTAATTGACGTATGTACTGTAGATACGCATATCAAGGAGGCCGGATGACGCACTATTTGACTTAAAAAAATTTCGTATTTTTTTTCTAACGTACGTCCGAGAAAAAATTCGGAATTTTTTAGGTCAAATAGTGCGTCATCCGGCTTTCTCGATATGCGTATCTACAGTACGAGCGTCAATTAATAAAACATGGAGGGAATATTAATTACTCCCTCCGGAATTTTTTACTTGTCTCTTTGCTACAGTAACAAAAAGTAGCTTAAAGACCAAAAAGTCAAGTAATCGCTACGGTAACAAAAACAACAAAAAATCAAATAAAAAATTCCAAATAACCGTTAATTAAATAAATGTTACGATAAACGACAGAGAGAGTTTTGTGATTTGACCTGATTGTAACAGGCAGAAATTTTATACCAAATCTTAAACGTATTTTATTTATTTTTTTAGGTGACGCGGATATGACGTACTCAATTATTAATTACTTTTATTTATTTTTAATAATGCAAGAATTTTCAGCAACTTAATTTATAGTGCAAAAGTGGCGTAGAGCTCAAAAGTACCAAGCTACCTACCTGTTCCAGCTTTTCAAAATGTTCTCTTCTTTTTCAAAGTGTTTAATTGAAATTATTTATGGTTTAGGATTGGTTTTTTTTTGTTGTTTAATTAGTTATGATCGAATAATAAAATTTAGTACTCTTATTTATGAATTTGAGTATGAAAATTTGAGAAAATCTTATAAAAATATCTACCTATTCATTTTTAAATCCGTCAATACTCGATTGAGTGAAAATTATTCATATTTAGAGAAGATATACCTGAGACATCGGAAGCTGAAAAAATAAAAAGGAATGATGCCTTATTTAGGTGATACAAGCTTGATTAACTAATGATTAGGGAGTTTATATTAGTACGAAGCATGTCATTCCTAATTTACCAATCTTGATTAGCTAATGATTAGGGCCAATTGCTTCTATATACTTCCTCCGTCCATTTATATTGAACGCGAGGGAGCCGGGTGTTGCTATTAAGGCAGCTGACTGTGTCAGCTGCCATCTGTTTTTGTCTGTGGGCTCCACAGACAAAACTGAATTTTTTTTTTTTAAAAAAGAAAGTTGTACTGTTCGCCTAGCCCAGCTCATGGAATTAAATTGAAATTTCAATTAATTCCTGTGCACCCGCCCAAGACAGTGGCGGCAAAATCCAAAATTTGTCCAAAATACAAACGTGCTTTTCCTTCCCTCCTTAACAATAAATTCATGCAGTGCTCTTATTTGTCTTCATAATAAATTAAATCAACCAAACAACATCTTCTTTTATTTTACCATTTAATCGTTGGAGTCCTCAAGTTTTGATAATGATTCTCATTCCAGCGATTGTCAAGGGCTGGAGGAGATCGCAGAAAATGAGACTGTATTTTTCTCACCCCAAAACGCACTAATTACAGACCATGATCAACTTCAAACAAATGTTGACTCCCTGGACCATGATCAACTTCATACAAGGAAAAATAGGAAAAAAAATGATTAAAAATTGTTGGATTAAAGTAATAAAGCTGTGACAGTTTGCGTAAAGTAAAGGGGTAGCAGCAGTGTTGTCACACCTCCTAAATGTATGAGCCTTCACAGTTGGAGTAAAGAAGGAGGAGAGGTAGTGTTGTCACTGCTCCTACATGCATGAGTAGTGACAGTTTGAGTGAAGTGATGAGATGCAGAAGAGTTGTCAACTCTCCTAAATGCATGAGAAGAAGGGTTGGCCAAGTGCTATATAAGAAGGTGTCCCTCACAAACATTGAAGCACACTTAAACAAGGAAACCAAGCATAAACGTCACTCAACCAATGAATGGTGAAGAAACCACTTACCTTCTGAATATTTCAGGGGCACTAGAAGCTCAACTCAATGAACACAACATTGATTTCGATAGCAAAGTACTACAACTAGAGCAACAGATGAGAAGGATGAAGGCTGTGTACCGTAGGTTGAAGAAGATCCGCGATTTGAATAGGTTTGAAGGAGATGAACCTCCAAGTCATGCAGAAATCATCCTGCGCACCAGCGACGCTCTTCTTTCTTTGGCCAAAATGATATCCATGCTGGAGGCAGAGAGGGAAGGTATCAACATTTGCATCAACGCAGTTGAAAAAACAACTAGGTATGCCAACAAGTTTACCAACAAAATTACAGGAATCCCAAAAATAAACTAAATGCAGATATGTAGTGGATCCTAGGTGTTCTGTCCTTTCGGATCCAATAACTATCCTATGTGTTATATTTCCTACTTCAATAAACTTGTGTGGTTCTATTTTCCTACTGCAGTAACTCATGTGTTATGTTTTCCTACTTATGTAGATAAGCTATGCCTCATCAAACCAATCACATAACATAACATAAACCCAAATTGTGTGCACTTAATCAAGAGATATAGATTCCTTATGTTACAATTGGAAAGATTATATACACATGAGGCATTATTTAGAGTATTTATTTTAGATAGGTCTTAGATTAGAACCTGAAAAACTTTGTGCATGGCTTCGATTTGCTTCCTATACCTGAAAAGGACTCCATTTCTGTTGCAACAAATTAATTAATTCCTCTCAGTTACCATTTGATTAATTTATCAACCTTTGAATTCTAACAAAATCTTTGAACACTACTGATGAAATGGCTATTCTGGAAGCTTAAGCCAAAAAAAAAGTGATTAAACTTGGAATTCACACATAACATGGTCATACGGAAGGCAAGAACAAATAATGAAACTCAGAAACCAACTAATTCTAGATGTATAATCTCACTAAATAGAAATGCTATAGGTATTGCAGGATATTAAACATACTCAAAACTCAAAATATTCATAAACAATAAAGAATTCACAAGCACTGGAAAGTAAATCCATGTACCTTCCCAATTTTAGTCCCCTCAATTTCAACAGCTTCTTCCTCGATGACGTCGACGACAACTTACCCATCACGAACAAAAACCAGTGAAATGCCAGAATAATGACAATCACAAGAATCAAAAAACAGAATACGCTGGAGATTAAAATCGAGAGAACTTACCAGATATTACTCCAAATCAAACCCTAAGTTCTAATCGCAAAAACCATCTCATTCCTACAAATCAAACCCTAAGTTCTAATCGCAAATTCTTCCCTTCCTTGTAAACGATCCTTCTCTCTCTTTTCAGCCGAAATTGACACCAAAAAGCCCTAATTTTTGACAGACCGTGCTTTTCGTCAAGCCTCAATTAATTATTTCAACTCAGCTTTTTTTTTCTTGACAATTTGGAGAAGAGGATGAGAACGATTGAGGAGAGAAGGAGAAGATGGAGACTGTCTGCGATTGTCTGAAACCCTGAACATATGTCCCCAAGCGTCATTCAACTTTTCCAATTTTACTCATGCTGGACAGCTTGCTCAAGATTACTCCCTCTGTCTTTATGTATTAGACGTTTTAGGGCAAAATTGGTGTCCAAATAGCAATAGACGCCTTTGGCATCTGTGTAAACTTAAGGGCTGGTTTTGACAAAAAACCCCTCAACCGACGCGTCGTTCAACGCTTGAGCAAGCTGTCCAGCATGAGTAAAATTGGAAAAGTTGAATGACGCTTGGGGACATATGTCAAAGAAAATGTTATTTGATACCAAGCATCTTATTCGTAAGTCAAAGAAAATAAATAAATCAAAACTCAATGTTCGTACCGTACGAATATGTTTTAATAGTATATATTGATTATATATTTATAGCATGATGTGCATATATTGATTCAGTTTCGAGTCTTATCTTTATTTTTTTTACAAGCTGCGATTTAAGAAAGAAAGAAAACTGACCATAAATAATGTGTTAAAAAATATTGTGAAAATAGGAAAAATAGTTTGATAAAGATGATATTTTGGTTAGGTTTAGGTTAGATATTTTGGTAGAAGATGATCTTTTTCAAAAGAAAAAGTATATATCTAGAAAATGTGCAATATATTAATACGTGCAAGTTCAAAAGAGTATTATATAATTTTGGGGAAGTTAGGTGCGCCTTACACATATTCGAAAAGCACCCAACCTGAAGCGATAGTATGCCGAAATGTGTTGCTCACCCTACACTAACCACAGTGTGCGGTGTGCAACCCAAATTGATAGTGACTTCCCCAAATCTATATGCAAATACCTTAACTTTAAGGGTAAATTCACTTCCATTCATATAATTTCATAAATGTTGCAACTTTTTTTACGATTAAAAAATAAAAATAAAATGGAGAAGAAATGTAATAAATACGGACCGTATTGTCACATTTTTTTTCCGAATTTTATAATTTATATATATATTTTATAATTGTAACGTTTAGGAATTATAGTTTATAATTATAGATTTTAAAACTATACGAACTAAAGTCAATGTTATTTTGGTAAACTTTATAGTTTGTTTTTTAAAATTTTAAAATAAGGTTTTGTTTTTGGACGTTAATCGTTAGGCATATGTTAAAGTTGTGAATCAGAATCAAATTCCTAAGAAGATAAGGAAAAGGAAAGGAATGCACTAATACATAATGCGCTTTTGTTCTCTCGTTTTAGTACAGTGACAAAAGAAACACATTCTTCTTCACGAACAGCATTGGGCAGTTATATATACACATAACACATGTGTGGCTCAACTTCACCTAATGATTTTGACAATACTACCTTTCCCAGATTTGTTTTTAAACCAAGCTACTATCATATGGTGTGGTCCAACATCTAAGAAAATACCAACTCATATTTTATATATTACATCGTATGTGATTAGTGGTAAGGCAACAAGACCAGCATATATAATCCACAAAAACGTTACTTAAATAAATCTAAATATTATCGTAACTATCTGAGTATATTATATATAGGATTGCGCGGACTATGCTGATGTTGTCATGGGAAGTACCCAACATGAGACAATCCATGAAGGCTTTCAGCTTTCTCGTGTATTTTCCTTAATATTGCATTTTGAAAAATTATTTGTTGTTTGTTTATGTCACGTCACGATTCTTCGTATTAATTCTTTGCCATGGGAGTAATATATGTCGGTATTTGAATTTAAAATCTAATCATTTTGCATGGCTCAATTGGTAAGTATAAACCATTTTTATAAAATAAGTCAAGAATTCGAAACTAGTGAAGAATGATTTTTTTAAACGGTACCCAAAAAAACCCTTCACTAATTAACTTAGTATTATAATCAACCAACAATTGTGATTGTTTTTGGTCCTTTAATTATTAATACATAAATATACGCAGATATTTATCTGGTGATAAGTGCAAATTTACCAAAAACAGGTCGGCAATCCCTTGTCTCAACCCGGTGGCAACCGACCGAATATGCCCACCGCCATTTATTATTTTATTTTCGTTTTGTTTTTACACGTAGATTATTATTATTATTTATTTAATTTTGTTATCATATTATATTGTCCCAGCCGCCACGTTCACACGTGGTGGAAATAGCCCGCTCGTGTTGATTGATAGCCGTTCAACTTCTTTCAATTCTGCCGCCCAAAAACAAGGAACCCCTATTGATATTTTATTATTAGTAAATAATTCAATCTGTATTATTTAGCCCGAAAGCCGGTGGGTGGTAGATATTAGAGAATTTCTTAAAACGTATAGAGTTTACGTGATTACTTATAGCTAGATTATAACTTATAACTTAAATTTCTCTTAAATAGTTTTTTTTAGACATGGCAAGAGAGTTGATATATACATTGTCATACAATAATACGATACATTAATCCAACATAATAATCCATAATAATCCAATAAAGAAATAATAATTCATAAGAAAATACAATTTAATAAAAAAAATAGCAACTTCGGCTTGCAATTTAACATCCCTATTAATTTTTGATGAAAAATAAAATCTTTTCCAATTTAGTCATGGACTGCAGAAGCTACATGGTAAAAAAAAATCATTTAACATAAATATAATAAAAAAGAGAAATATTTATTAATAAGATAACTTGAATTTATTTACGATCATTATTTGTCAATATCATGATAATAATCTAGACATGCGGTCCTAAACCATCAAAAAAGTACCTTGTTGTGGAGTGTGGTTTCTAACCGGATGTGCAGAAAAATTAGAACAATGAGAAAATCAACTGGATACAATTGGTGTCGAGGAACAAGATAATTTTCCTACCACCTGAAATTGGGAGCACCTTGATCCAATCACTTAGTTCTTGTCTTGAGCAACGAACCGGGTTGTAGTGAAGGAGAAAAACGATTCTATGGTTGATGAAGATTGAAAGAGGAGGAAAAAAGAACAGTACGGTGACTAGGGCTGGGCGAAAAAATCAAAAACTCGAACTGATTCCCCGAACCAGACCGAACCGGAATGGTTTGGTTTGGGTTTTAGTTGAAAAAAAGTGGAACCAGAACCGAACCGAACCGTTTATAAATAAATGGTTCGGTTTTGGTTCTATATATCGGTTTACCCAGTTACCCGAAATATTTTACAATAATATATATTATTATTTTATAATATATGTAATGTGTTATCATTTTGTTTCCAGAAGGACTAGAACACACCTCTTCAGTCTTCATAAAGCTCATTCCTAAGACAAATTGGATCTACTAACTAGCAATTGCCTTCCCTACTCCAAGACAAACTCGATGATGCTCATTCCCAAAACAAATTGGGTCTACTAACTTATGTTTTGGCACTTTATGTATTTTTAAGTGACATGCCAAACTTACCCAAAACAACCCAGAACCGAACCGGAACCAAATGATTCTGGTGCGGTTTGGTTCTAACTTTAAAAATACAATTACCCAGAACCGAACCGAACCGGTTCTAAAATTTAGTTCTGGTTCTGGTTTTATCTAAATTTGAACCGAACCGTACCATGCCCAGCCCTAACGGTGACTGTTAGAGAGAATGAAAGGGTGGGTGGTTTTGTTGTTGACTGTCTCCCTCCTAGACTAGTGTCCAGTCACTTAATTAATTATACATTAAAATATATTGTATATATCGCGGGTATTTAGTGCGAGTATTGAAACGGGTAAGCATTATCTATAGCCACATCCATATCTTCACTTTGCGGGTGCAGATATATCCATACTTACAAAATATTCATAATGTATGAGTAATATCCACCCACAATTACATGTATTGGACGGATATCCATATTCGCGAGCGAAATTGTCATCCTACTTTTTCCTTTCATTTATGAGTGTATGACCTATCCATAAAAGAAAATGGGCCGGCCACTCAATTCATGGGTACGACCTATACACACCACACGTACCATGATTAATGTTTACCATTATAGTAACATGGGATCGATGCATCACTTGCAGCAAATCATTATTTTTGAGATATATACAACACTTTTATAAGCAAATGCTATACGGTTTTTCAAGTCCCAAATGATCATGCACATTCTTTTTGTTTTTTTAGAGATAAAGGTAAAATTTAAATTTAAATCTTTCTAACTATTTATATAATATTATTGGGTACGCGCATCTTCAACCTAACATTTATTTAATTATGGTTTTATTATTACGTATTCTCCGATATTTATGGTGCATTTTAAAATTATTCATTTATCGTAACACGAACAACTACTCTAGTTAGGTCTAAACAGCACTAGTCAGTAGTCACCCACCAAGAAAAAGAGAGAAGTATACAAATTAATGTGTGAGTTTATAAATATAAATTGAGGCTTAAAAGGATTGGTTTGAGCCGATATTTGTTGCTTGAAGGGAATAAATAACTTTATTCTTCATCATGGCTCAGCTGAAAAGTGTCGTATCTATCCATCTTCAGTTTATTAATAAAATCAAACCAAACAAAACCAACTACGAATGACAAGATAGACGACATGAAGTCCACATGTTTTATTCATTGGGCCAAAGATGGGAAAACAATACTTGGGCTTTTAATTACTCCCTCTAGGGTTTATTAGATGACGTCTTAGCATTTGCTTTTATTATTTATTTTACTTATATTTTTAGTGTTAAATCTACTAAATATTGAGATGCGAGAAAATCATCTAATAAACCCCGAAGGGAGTATATTATAATTATAACTTCAAACGGAGAGAAATAATCATCTTAAAAAATTGATCTCATGATATGACAAAAGGTCTACAAGATATCACCTTAAAACATTAATAACTAAAAGATATCACGATATGATAGAAGATCTTGATTTTAAGATATTAAACTTATGGTTAATTTTTGTTAGCATATGTATGTAATTTGATCTCAATTTAAAAAATAATAAATTACGGAAATAATGAGATTAAATGACTAATAAAGTTTAAGTACAAGATAAATAAACTTGATTAATGAATACACTCGTTATATATTATTTTAATCATTTTTAATTTTATTTGTTAATTAATTAAAATGAATATAAGGTTTTTTTTATAGAAATGTTAAGGTTGCAACTTTTAGGAAATTATAAACTTTATATTACAAACTTTTAAAGTGTGGGAGGTAAAATGAAACGTTTTGTAAACTATAAGGTTTTTCATCCGACACCCCCAAAAGAACAATTATAGATTTTTTTCTTTTTTTCATGTAGGGTCTGTTTGGAATAACTTTCTAGCAGATTCTATTTTCTCCAAAATTTAATCTAAGAGTCAAAACACAGTTTCTGACAGAAGTATCAAATTTGAAGATTCTACTAAGAGTAATTTTAACCATTAAATCAACCGTACAGAAAACAAAATCTATTTGAAAAACCATCTCAAATATAACCCGTAGCAGTTTACCTAACAAAAGACTGCAAATTTTAAACTTTTGAATATCTACTAATTACTTTCACTTATAAAATATCAAATTTAATATACATTAACTTTAAATAATGCTATACAAATAAATAAATTTTATAAATTTCGAATAATATTACAGGGAAACTACACCGCTCACTACCTAAGTTTCTTTTCCATTTCTTTTTACTATCATCACGACTCGATGAAATGAATCCCTCCGGCAAACCAGTAAATAAATTATTACCTGATTTTTTTTCTTAAAAATAAACGAGTGATACTCGCGCGCAAGCGCTAGCTGACACATGTTTTCTTTTAAAAATGAAGTAAAACTCATAAACCCTAAAAAATAAACCAGTAAAAGAACTCATAAACCCTTAAAACCTCAAAGAAAGAGGAAGCTGCAAAATTGAACAACACAGCATCACCGAAGCATCAGCAGCAGCAATGGTGAAGGCGTACCTAAGGTACGAGCAGGCGGCTTCCTTTGGAGTGATTGCGTCAGTGGAATCTAACATCACCTACGACACTTCAGGCAAGCATGTACTAGCTCCGGCGCTCGAGAAACTCGGTGTTTGGCATGTCCGTCAAGGCATCTGCACCAAAACCCTCGTACCTATCACTTCCTCTCTCGCTGGCCGGTCTTTAGCCGTCACTTCTATCGCCGCCTCTCCCACTTCATCCTCCCTGGTAACTGCAACAGCAACACCTGATTTGGGTATATTTGTAAAATTTGTCTTTGAGAACTTTGTGTTTGATAACTTTTTTTTTTCGAATTTATAAATGCAGGCGGCCTGTGGGTATGCCGATGGGAGTATTAGAATTTGGGACACCGAGAAAGGAACTTGTGAGACTACATTGAATGGACACAAAGGGGCGGTAACGGTTCTACGCTATAACAAGACTGGTTCTTTGCTTGCTTCTGGAAGTAAAGATAATGATCTTATAGTATGGGATGTTGTAGGGGAAACTGGCCTTTTTCGACTTCGTGGCCATCGAGACCAGGTAGGCTTGTTCTTAAAGCTCATAGATTGTGCTTACTTTTTGTAATTCTTTTGTTGTAAATTGTAATCATAGCTGTGATTACATTGCAGGTCACCGACCTTGTTTTATTGGAGTCTAGTAAAAGACTTATTAGTTCGTCAAAAGACAAGTTTTTGAGAGTATGGGATCTTGAGACTCAGCATTGCATGCAAATAATTAGTGGTCATCATAGTGAGATTTGGTCTGTGGATGCTGATCCAGAGGAAAGGTATTTAGTCACTGGTTCTGCAGATCCAGAACTTAGGTTTTACATGATTAAACATGAGTCAGGGAGGGCTAGTGAAAATGGAAGTGCAAATGCAATCAATGAAGATTTGCCTGTTGAAAATAAATGGGAAGTTTTGAAGTATTTTGGTGAAATTCAAAGGCAAAGCAAGGATCGAGTTGCAACCGTGAGATTCAATAAGTCAGGGAATTTACTGGCTTGTCATGTGGCAGGGAGAACTGTGGACATATTCCGTGTACTGGATGAGGCGGAAGCTAAGCGTAAAGCAAAACGTAGGCTTCACAGGAAGAAAGAGAAGAAATCTGCAAAACTGACTACCGAGGCAACTGTAGATGAAGTTGCTCAACTTAAACCTGAAGATGGAAGCGTGCCTGTGGTTACAGTTCCTGATGCTTTTAAGCTGCTTCAAACCATCCGAGCTAGCAAAAAGATCTGTTCCATCTCTTTCTCTCCAATTATATCCAAGAACACATTGGCTACAATAGCTTTGTCTTTGAATAATAATTTATTGGAGTTTTATTCTGTTGAAAGTGGTACTGCCACTAGAACACTTGGGATTGAACTCCAGGGTCACCGTTCTGACGTGAGAAGTGTTACTCTCAGTACAGACAATACTCTTTTGATGTCAACTAGTCATAATGCAGTGAAGTTTTGGAATCCAAGTACTGGTTCTTGCCTTCGAACCATTGATTCTGGGTATGGATTATGTGGTTTAATTGTTCCAAATAATAATTATGCGCTTGTTGGAACTAAAGATGGAAAGCTGGAGGTAATTGATATTGGGAGTGGCACTTGCATTGAAGTTGTGGAAGCTCATGGTGGTTCCTTGGGGTCAATTGTTGCTATTCCCAATCAGAATGGATTTATCACGGGCAGTGCTGATCATGATGTTAAGTTTTGGGAGTATCAAATCAAACAGAAAGCTGGACAAGTAATGTCTATCATACCTGCTTTTCACATTTATTTTATATCATCCTGTTAACCCATTTTCTGTTTGAATATCCTTTTTGCATTAGTTGACAGGGTTATGGCTTTCATATATGATATACTAGTGTGATAATACTTTTTTTGTGTCTTTCACAGAGCTCCAAGAGCCTCATGGTGAAAAATGTAAGGAGTATGAAGGTGGATGATGATGTGGTAGTGGTTGCAGTCAGCCCAGATGCCAAATATGTTGCGGTTGCATTATTGGATTGCACTGTGAAGGTCAAACTAAATTCTCTAAATGTCATTCATTTTTCATATTTAGCCCATTATTTTGGTTTGATAGGTTTCTTTTTTTAGCTGATGAGGTGCCATATAATCTTCTTTGTTCTCTAAATTTTCTGAGACCGACTGGTCGGTGAAGTGATGTCTGTTGTCTTTGGAGATGTTTTGGTGGAAACTTATTATTAAGACTTTTGATGAATCTTTTAGTGGAGATGCCTGCTGTCCAATTGTATTTTACGACTTAAGCTTGCTACTAAGGGTTTGCTAATTTCAGATTTACTTGGTCAAGTTATATTGTGCTGAGAAAAGGCTATTGGGATTTCATTTCTTAATGCAGTCCCTATTATATAAACTTTTATTATTCTGACACAGTCACAACAATGGGCATCCAGGTTTTCTTTATGGATTCACTCAAGTTTTTCCTTACACTATATGGTCATAAGCTGCCTGTGCTGTGTATGGATGTGTCGTCGGATGGAGATTTGCTGGTTACTGGTTCTGCAGACAAAAATTTGAAAATTTGGGGATTGGATTTCGGTGACTGCCATAAATCCCTTTTTGCTCATGCTGATAGGTGCGCATAGTTGTATACCAAATATGCATAGTTTATTCTTTTGATTTTGGTTGTGTGCATGAATTCTTCATTCTAATGGGCTTTTTGTTGTACTAGTGTTATGGCGGTGAAATTTGTGCACAATACGCATTACATGTTCAGCGTGGGGAAAGATCAGCTAGTGAAATATTGGGATGCTGATAAGTTCGAGTTGCTTTTAACTCTTGAGGGACACCATGCAGATATCTGGTGTCTTGCAGTCAGTAACCGTGGTGATTTCATTGTCACAGGGTCCCATGATCGATCTATACGTCGATGGGATCGTACTGATGAGCCATTCTTCATCGAGGTATTTTCTTGTTTGCCCATGCACTTGGTTGGCAATTTGTTTCTCATAAACGTATTTTCCTGCTGATGGACTTTAGTATGTTTGACTTGTTTGCAATTAACATGTATACGTAAATATGTTTTACAGGAAGAGAAAGAAAAAAGGTTGGAAAAAATGTTCGAAGCCGACCTTGACAATGCATTCGAAAGCAGGCATACTCCTAACGAGGAATTCCCTGAGGAGGGAGCAGTGGCCTTAGCAGGGAAGAAAACCAAAGAAACCCTTACAGCAACAGACTTAATCCTTGATGCTTTAGATGCAGCTGAGGTAGAATTAAAGCGTCTTGCTGAACATGAGGTATATCGTCTGGCTATGTGATTCAAACGTTCTCTAAAATAAATATATAAACTGAAACATATTATTTTTGTTTTCCCCACAGTTCATTCGTTACACTTTGTTGTGGTTGTCACTACATCAATGCCATTAATTTCGTTATCTTTTGTATCTGCAACTAAAAGAAAATTTTAAACTGTGAAAAGGTAAAGAAGTATAAGGTTCTCACTTTTTTAACTCAAGAAATTCAACCTTTAGTCCAAAAAAATGAGCATATTATCGTGACTTACAAGTTCCTGGTTTGTTGAAAATCTTCCTTTTCTGAGGGCTACAAGTAGCGACATCTTTATCTTTCTTTTTAGTTTTATTTGCTTGTATATTCATTCCTGAGCGACCCTTTTCCGAGCATCAACATGTGTTCTTTTCCAAATGCCACAATTTTGATCTTTTATCATGCTGGATGTTTGCTCAAATTGTATTTTATTTTGCCACTTCATTGGTGCAAGCTGAATGAGTAGAGCTTTTGACAGAATTGTATTAAGACCATAAATATGCTTCTTATTGAACTTTACATGCTTACTTTCAGGAGCAGAAAACCCGGGGGAAAGTTGCTGAATTTCAACCAAACACTATCATGTTGGGACTCTCTGCATCTGACTATGTTCTCCAAACTATAGCAAATGTTCGTGCCAATGATCTTGAGCAGACGTTACTGGTAGGTAATCACTGTGTCATATCAGGAGGGTGAATGTGTGGTATTATGGTACTAGTCAAAATTGTGGATGAACAAAGTACTACAAGTGTCTACCATTTTATGTTCAAGAGTCTCTGTTTTTCAAATTCCCTGGACAAGCAAGCACTCTCTTTATTGTTAAGTCAAAATCATGCTTTGCAATGTTTCCTGTTTCAAATCATGCTCGTAAGAGTTATTCTCAGCCATTCTGTTTTGAAGTTAAAGACTTGATTCTCCACATGAATTCATTCTGATCTACTACACATGATCAAGCAGTTTAATATGTAGCACCCACATGATCATTGATTCTGCCACCACCTCATTTTATGTCAATTATCAGTCACTTGGAGGTACAAATCTCTCAAGTCATGTATTGTAGACTATCTATCTATGAAAAATATACAAAAGAAAAGATGAAAAGGAAAAATGAAAGTGTTGTACTTTCTTTTTCTTCATATTTTGCCCTGCCTTTTGTTTTCTTTCCTTCAAAAGTTAGAATGGTGTTTTCAACTATTCATAGAAGTTTAACTTGATCACTTCCTGATTCTAGTTGATTTTATGGTGTGCTTAGGTTTGTAAGGGCTTCTCAGATTTTCTTGTTCAAATGCTTTTACTTTTTACTTGGAAATCTAAGGACAAATGTACTTTTTTGCAGGCCTTACCATTCTCAGATGCATTGAAGCTTCTGTCCTACTTGAAGGAATGGACCTCAATTCCTGACAAGGTTGGCATTATAGATTTAAGTAGCACTAAAACCAGAGGGTTATGTATATTCCTTGTGCTGCTTGCATTTAATTTAACATGTGGCAAACTGAAATTTGCTTGCATGAAAAATGGCTGACATCCTATGTTTTCTTAAAACTAATTAATTTTTGAATTCCAGGTGGAGCTTGTTTGCAGGGTCGCTACAGTGCTATTACAGACGCATCATCATCAGTTGGTCACCACTCCAGCTGCAAGATCTGTGTTAACTGTTCTGAAGGATGTTCTTTATGCAAGAGTCAAGGTAGTTTATATGGTTCAGTTTTATCATCTACTTAGCTGTCCTGTTAACCTCAATCTTACAAAACAATGAAACAAGCGTCAACTGTCCTGCTTTGAACAATGTAAAAGACAACCTCTTATTAATGAGTTATTCAATGGGGTAGTGTTTATGGCAGGGTCTTTTCCTTTAATTTTCGTCGATTATTTTCTGACACTTTTGAACTCTGTATTAACATTTTCACATATGACCTTGCACCAGGACCGCAAAGATACTCTTGGTTTCAATCTTGCAGCAATGGATCATCTCAAGGTATTATTATTACTACTTTATACTTAGATTACCAAATGACTTGAACCATTGTAACTTTCTATACTATAGAGTTGGTAATTGGCTTGTGAATGTGGATATGAATCAGCTTCTGGACGTTATGATCAGCGAACAAATCTTTTTACCTTCTATCTTCTTATCTTGATTTTTTTGGTTCAATATATCAGCAATTGATGGCTTCAAGATCAGATGCACTCTTTCGTGATGCAAAAATGAAGTTGCTAGAAATCCGTTCGCAGCAGTCAAAACGGTTGGAGGCGAGGGAAGATACCAAAGAAGAAAGGCGGAAAAAGAAGAAACAGAAGAAATCGGACGCACATCTTTGAGTAGATTCTGGGTGAAAGCTAGCTAAGAAATAGAAGAGTTAGATGCTTCTGTAGATAGTCAATGCTCGAGTAGCATAAGAAAACTCAGAAAACAGAAGCTTTATTTGTCAGGATTTGAGCACAAACTGAAAAGAAATTCATTGCTAGTGAGATGGATGCTTCATTTTTGTAACGATAACGAAAGTTTTGGCAGCTGTTATATAATGAGCTACGCATTCATTCAAAATGTAATATGTAAGATACAAGGAAACGCCTGTGAACGCAGCTGAACTTAAAGATGAATGAAGAAACATTGTGAAGAACACCACACCAGAAAATAAGTTATTAATCATTATTACATAGTCATTAGTTGTTTATGTAGTAATGTTATCATCAGCTATCACTGTAAAAACTGTTGCTTGCTAGAAGGCTAGACAGGACGCCTGAAACATCTTCTCTTTCGGTTATCGCAGCAGCTCTGGATCTCATCAGAACTACGCAAACTGCATTTATATTGTCAGCAACATCTGTATAAGTTTCTCGTAGTTTTCGTCAGCTTGTTCTGTGCTCTACTTGAAGTTCTTCCCCTCGAAAGTCTGGCCGAATTGCCAGCTCTTGGGAGTAACATGCCATGAAGTTGATTTTCTCTTGTCGCTGGTTTGAACCCGGAAAGTGAGCGACTCTCCTTGTAAGATAGCAGAAGTTTTCCAAGTCGAGCCCCAGTCACGTTCCATTTGTGTCCATTTCAACTTGTCATCACCCTTCACTAGTACACTCGTAACATCTCCGGCTCCTCCAACATTCCAAACTATCACCTGATAGAACCAAGGATTCCCATTGATCGTAAACCGAATCCCTCCTTGCTTAACGCATGGAACCCTGCACCAAAATTCAACCATTTTAGATTCAGAGCAACCATGTTTTCATTTCGTTTTCTTGACGTTAATGGGTAGTGGTTTACCTGCGAAATTGAACGGGGACTATCCCAGCCACATACTCTGCGAGGTTGTTGAAGACAGGCTTGGCGATATCGAAATGCTCGCGTGGCTCGTTGCACCAGCCTCCGTTGTCGTTCGGTAGAGATGGGTTTGGTGGGCACAAGTCTGTTGCCGTGACGATGAGAGATGGTTGCCCTGGCTTGCACCACTTTGGGTCACCTGTACATTTGATTTCATAGCAAGCGCCACAATTCGCTCCATTGTTGAACAAAACTTTGCTCACCGCCGCGGTGTTATAGCCATATCCTTGGCCTGCTACATCCTTGTAGTTACACGCACCCCCTGCACCGAATCAGTCCAACAAAACTCGTCATGAAGAAGTGTAGCAACTAAATTCGGTGTCGAGTGAGACTAGAAAGTAACTAAATCCTTTCCAATTTATGAATGAAAGCCGCAAATGTGCAGACCATAAATTTCAATCCAGATGTAAGGCGACGATGCGTAAAATATTTGTCGCCTTAGATACGTTTTTTATTTTAGTGATTACAACAAAGAATCGGCAAAGCATACCAAATGTTCCTGAGCCGCCTTCATAAAAGGTAGCATGAGATTGTTTCCACGGTCCGGGCTTGAACTTTTGTCGGTGAGTTTTTCCGCGACCAGGTTGGTGAAGATGTCGCCCGATGGCATGATGAGCAGAAATCTTTCCTCCAGATTGCGCTGTTTCTGCATGGCAATAGTCGACCGGAAATGCAATTCCTAGAAACAATATAGCTGCGAAAATGCTCAAAGGCGACGGCATTCTGTGCAATAATCGATTAAATTGTGCTTTTCTCTTCTCGAATCCAAATCTTAAAATCTTTCAGCTATATTTCATGGAATATATACAAATGCAACTAGATACATTGTCATTTTTAGTAAATTCAGATTTGAAAGGATGTAAGGGATTCATTCCGGTAAGAAGGGCTAGCAATTCGCTCTTTACCCTTGAATCCTAACAACAAAAGATTATAATCAGTCACTGTTCTGGTCTAGTCTTCTAGATTCTCTTTTGCTTGTTGGGTCAAATTTTAAATTACAATCCTAAATCTCTCTTAATTTTTGTTTACCAGTTTTTGTCAGCAATAAGTACAAAAATTATATAATTTTTAATCTTTATTTTTCTAATTTTGAAAGTTTCATTTTTTTTTTATACAAATAGAGTTTCATATTTTCACACTAATTATTTAAACTTACCATGATGTTCAAATCTATAACATGGAATAAAAATAGATCCGTATACATAATTTTTCAAATGTACTACCAATATTTCAATTTTATTAATTAAATAACGGATTTTTTTCTCAATTGGATAATTTCAACCATCTAACTATAAGCCTCATTGATTTTTGTTAAAATTGTCGTGCATGTCACGCGTGGATGTTAAGTTCATCCAATTTAGGAGCGAAATGAACTAAAACTAGTCACCATTTTAGATACTATTGATAAATAAACTAAAAAAAATCAATAAAAATATAGAATAAATGTTAATTCTACTTCCTTTCTCGTCGAATTTGAATGAACGTTAATGTCAACGCGTTGCGTATTTTTAATGGAAATTAATTGGATTTATAGACTGCTGAAATTGTAGGAAAGTTTAATAATCCAATTAACAAAATTAAAACATAGATGTGTTAGAAAATTATTCAATGTATTATCTAAATAATAGATTGCAAATTAATATACATTAATATACACCAAGATACATAATTAATAATGTATTAGATCAAATAATATGCACAAGAAACAGCAAATATATTTGATAAATAGACAATTTAATCAACAAAGATAAGGATAGAAATAGCCTGATTTGATTGAAGCACGCCACGAGGCGCTACCCTCAAAGAAGAAACGCTCCTCCTGCACGGGGTAATATGATAGCGGTCTTCTTCGAAGATACGTCAATCGTTGAAACTTTTGGATGCAGCCAAAAGCTTCCCGAACCGACGAACACCCTTATGCTCACAACAATTTCTCCAAACTATACCATACACTTATTGTAGGAAAGTTTAATAATCCAATTAACAAAATTAAAACATAGATGGACCTTTGAAAAATTAGGCATACTTTGATGACCCTAAAGTCTTTTGCCCATTTATTTTTCTTGAACTATAATAGAAAATGACACAACTTTATTTCTTTTATTCTCAACTATTATTGCTGGTCATAATTCTCCAGTCGAAATAACATTCCAGGATGAACTAAATACAATAATGCTCGGGAGAAAAGCCGACCTAGTAACGGTGTATCAATTGCTTGTATGCGTCCTTATTCTTTGAGTAGTAATCAATCTCCGCCTGCAACAAAGAATAGAGCCAAGTATTATTATATCAGGAAAATTCTAATGCCAGGAAGTTATTCAAAGACCTAGACTATGAAAACAATACTAATGTTTCTGTTAATGGGTCAGTTCAAGATTTCAAAATGTGCATTTCGATCATATATACCTTGCGAACAGCTTTAATTGCGACCAAAAGCTTTTCTCCGATTAGATCCTCAAAGACATCATCTTTCTCAAGAGCTTCTATTGATTCGTTAAGCGATTGAGGCAGCCTTTGAAGGTTTGCAACCGTGGAAGGATTTGCATCTGTTTCATTTATTTATTTTCAACAGAGAAATTTAAGACATTAAGCTACCATATAGTTTTCGGACCAGAACAAGGAAAATTAGAAAAAAGAACATCTATTCATGAAATCAAAGGTAAGGAAACTACGCCTATGCAAATATAGTAATATAAGTAAAAGATCAGCTGCTTACCAACAGGTTCGGGCAGATGAAGATGCTTCCTGAGGCCATCGATGCCAGCAGCGATAATAGCAGCCAAACCAAGATATGGATTTGCACACGCATCAAAAGATTTTATTTCAAAGTTGCTCACAACACCATCTGCGATCCCAGGTGGGCATGCAGTTCTTAACGCAGCTTCCCTGTTTTCTTTTCCCCAGCATTGGAATGCTCCAGACCATACATTTGGTTGTATTCGATCATAGCTGTATATAGCAGAAACCGGATAGGCACGTAAATAAAGACAATTGGTAAAAGGAGAGTGACTCAGGATTCACACAATATCAAGTAGTAGCCTAAGCCTACTTAGGTTAGAGACTAACACACTGGTTGCTTCTACAACAGGAAACCCAAAAGTGACCAATACGTAGTGATGCGAAAACAAAATGACCGCGAGAAATACAAAGAAACAACACTGCGTAGGGAAGATAAGCACCTGTTTGGAAGCGGGGCTGTGAAGGCCAAAATTGCAGGGATATGATGCAAAACACCCGCCATAAATTCCTCCCCTATTGTCGACATTCCATATCGGGACGGTCCACCAGATGCCATGAAGACGTTTTCTCCATTTTTGCACAAACTGATATGCACATGCGACCCTGAACCCAAGTCATCCGCTGAAAGCCTAGGGTAGAACCAAACCGCAATAATTATGAATTGAAGAGTTAAAATTTAGGTGCAACCAATGCTTCACAATTTAACATGACGATGTTAGCTAGTATGCTATTGTGGACTAGCATTTTACAAGACATGATTTAGCGAGATCAATATGATGAGAAAGCAATATCCTGTAATTGGATGCATGCTGCCACAATGAGCCTCTGGATTGAGGAAGAATCTCCATTTTAAATCAGTACTAGCATTTTGTTACTTTTTCTCTCACTATAATTCAAAAAACTTAAAACAAGTTTTGACCTTCAAGCCATCAGACGGCAATGAAGAAAACCAATATCTAACATAGTAAGATATATATAAAAAAAACTTACTTTGGAATAAAAGTGGCGATTAATCCATGTTTCCTTGCAATAGCCCTGATAACTTCACGGACAAAAATCAAGTTGTCAGCAGCGTCTGAACATATTGTGTACCCCATGGCCATTTCAAACTGTCCATTCCCGGCTTCTTTATGCATCTGTCAAAACCATGCATTTGTGTGAGAGGGAAAGAGAGCCAGAAAAACAAAGTGGTACAAACCAGGCCGAAGTAAGAAAACAAGAAAGCAAACTAAATTTTACAGTGAAGTTCTCTACCAATTTCAATGATCTTACCTTATTGAATTTTTCATTTCTTTCTTTTTCTTTTTTAAAAAATTCCTTTCGGGGACTAAACATACTGTTTCTGATTGTAGAAGAATGACCAGTAAACTATTTTTTTCAAGCTCGCAATTGTACCTGTTCCACTGTAATATTTAAGGAATGCAGTGTGGTAGCAATCTCGCGTAGTATAGGAGAAATAGCATCAAATCCTGAGGAAGAGCAGTAAGGTGATGACTCAATCGGCACCCATTCTTCTTTCCCTTCCCTGTAAAAAATTGAAGTCTTATACTTTCTGCAGAATGCCACAGCCCATAATATATGATGACCAGAACAATGGCACTTACCTTGTAACACTCTTTAAAAGTACAAACTCATTCTCAAATCCAGCATTCATTACCTGAGGGTATAGCATGACAACATCAGACATCTAGCGGTAAAAAGACATTATAATTTGTTGCATTACTAAACTACACTTATAACCGAACTATTATGATTAGTTATAAACTAGAGCTGTTAATGGTCACCCTAAAAAACTTATAATGAATTCAAAATATCTGACTGGTAATGTTTGATACACTCTTAATTTTACTTGGCTCTCATTACAATTAGTCATTCTAATCCTTTTTTAAGTAGGAGAAAAATGTTGATAAAAAGTTATGCAGAATCAAATGCACACAAAAAAGAAGCAAGTTGTACTCATCCCATCAATTAACCACGCTCTCTGATTAATGAAAGCTTTGAACTCATTTCTTAATAAATTCACATGCTACAAGACACAAATGTAAAGTGGATTGTAAAATGCTAGTCAAATGCAGAAACATAAGTTGATCTCAAGGTTATTGAGCTATGAATATAAGCCATACCAAGTCAAATTCATCCTTTAAAGCTCTTGAAACCCTTCTTAAAGCCTCTCTCGGACAATAATCCCATGGTTCGCCAGGTTGAAGATACATGTCAGCCAAGACCATGTCCTCCTCTTCCCTCCTACAATGCAAGAAACAGTAACGTAAGTTAACTCACCAAACATCTGTAGCAGATACCAAAGCAGTTGATATTACCATGGAATTCTCCTTTTCGTCGACATATCAGGCATCAATCTTATCTCGCCTGTTCCTGATAGTCTTGACCCATCAGCAGGACTATCAACAGCTGACCTCATTCCCATACTCGCACAAGTCAGACCAATGCCATTCTTCTTGACAACATCAGTGAAACGCCTTGATGGAACAGCCTGCAAAAATGTGAAACTTATCATTGTAAATGAAAAGCAAAAGAAAACAAGCTAAGCGAACACAGGCTACTAACAAGAGTAGAATCAATATTTCAGGAACCAAAAAAGAAACTATAACCTTTTTTTCCTTCGAAAGGATTTGTTTATGGCATCATGAGATCAGATTAACTAAGACGAGAGCAAAGAACAAGAGAAAAAAACGTACGCGACATCTGTGTTGTCCGGATGTGTCAACCCAGATAATGCGAACAAGTGAAACACCTTTTTCAGGTGCAAAGTTATCAGTCTTAACAGAGTTGACAGAGAGGCTATGCTTTGAACTCAAAGCATTCACAGGTACATTAATCTTGTAAAGATTGATTGCATTTCGAGTGAAGATGTCATACGCTGCTTCGATAGCCTCAGATGGAGACAGATCCTCATCAATGCATGCATCACGTAGAACAGTAAACAAACATTCACGAGCTTTCTTAGCACCTGTGAAAAATAAGCAGTAATTTCAAATGTTGTCAGAAAAAAGTTGTTATAACATTACCAGACCTCATTAACGATCCATCGTAGGAACTAGTTTATTCATAAAAGATGAATACATTCTGGCGCTAAGATGGTTTCATCATATTTATCGATGCGCAAAGCGTGTACAGGAAAACAAAAATGTGCAAACAACTCAAATTGTCAAAAAGTAACAGACATACCTAAGTAATATGTCTCAGGAAAGGCATAGCCATCAGTGCTGAACATAACCTGCAAGTTCAATGATGTTCAACATCAATTATCACTAATAGTCTAATACAAAAAAAACAAACCAAAAGTGCCACCAGAATACGCAAATTACATTCGGATTTTCAAAGAATTATGCACAATCACAACTAAGTACAATAATCTTATTCCAATAACTTCACCTTCTTTATTGGAGCCATCTCTAAGAGTTCTTTCACTGCAGATATCATCCCATGGCCACTAAGTTTTGGAACAGCCAACCCAAAGTCAAGATATACCTGAAAGAATAGCAATGGATTATTTTCAACCAATAATTACACGTGTAAAGTCAAACAATTCAATGAGGTCAATGGGTTCACCTGGGAGTACACACTGGCTAGATATGACGCCTCCTTGGAAAAGGGGTATGATGCATGTAGAAGAACAAAACGACACTTTGAAAATCTCTCATCCTCAAGAATCATCCGAAGATGAAGAGGATTGGACATCCGCAAATCCAAATCTTTGTCTCCAAACCTAAACATATTGGGACAAGAAAATCCAAGTATCCAAATTATGTCCTGTTTTTTCCCATCATCTTTCACAGTATAATGGATGCCAAAACTTTCTCTTACCCTGTGTGTATTTGGATTGGCAAGTCAAAGCTCACAGCAACTTCTAAACTACGAGTGAAAATAAAGTCGATAAAGCTTTTATTTGTTATACGAACTGGCTTTTGACCTGAAAAGAGAATTAAATTATTACATTCCCCATAATAAACAGAACAGAAAAAAAATCACCAATCCACATTGTACTCACCACTTAAGGCTTCAGTCAAACCTTCCTCAGCATCCTTTTTTGAGACATTTGGATTGATTTCTAGACCACTGCGGTACGCCGCAATGCTTTTCAGACCAACTATCTTACCGGCAACTGTAATGCAATATAAGGAACTAACAAAAACAAGGTCGCTCTTCTTAATGATGTGAAAGAAATAAAAAGAGAGGAAAAGTAAACAAATAACTGAAAGGATATGATTTCAAGTTCTCCACGAAGGTTTCAGTAAACTTGTCTAATGTCCAGGTTGATCCATCCGGCGCCTCCTGTAAAGCGAAAAAAAAGGGGGGGAAAAAGGGGGCAATTTACTACCTAAATTTCAAAATGATAAAGATAACAACTTTATATTAGAGCACATTTTGCAATGCAGCAATATGCGAGTCAAGCTTAAAGTGCCATATGATTGCAATTGAAGACTGAGAAATCAGAAAAATACTTACTTGGTCAAGAATGTCCTGTGCTAGGCGTTCAATTCTCAGTATTCGACCAACAAATGGAACAAAATTCTTGTGCCACTCAATCTCATGCCTCTTGTCCAACTTCAATCCATCATCAATGAGTACAGCAGAGATTCCTGCAGCTTTAAAGCATGTTGACGTAATTGATTCTAATCCTAAGTTTCTGCGACGCTCTTCAACTGCTTCCAAGGAATTCTCCGAGCCATATAATTCAGCAATTTCCCTCAGATTCCTCTGTCATAAAAGAAGAAAGATGCACATAATGTTACAATAAACTAAAATGTTCAAACTCACAGCACAAATTAAATAAGACACATGCAACATCTTTTATTGACAAGTTCTTGTCTTTTTAGCTCAATGATCAATCACCTCATAAGAGCTTAAATTCCAACCATAAAGTTGTATTGTATGATCTCAAATAAAAGTTCCATTATTTTTCGAAATGGAAAAATAAAAACCCACAATGTTTCAGCCTGAAAAACTGATAAATTAAACTGGGTGATGCTATAAACCAAGTTCCAGTAGGCAGTACAACTTGAATCTTTGACCCCACCTATAATAAAACCATAACCACAACCAAAAGGCAGTACAAACACAAAAAGAAATACCATGACTAACACACAGCATAATAAATTGAGTATCATAAATCATAACACAACTAACACACAGCATAATAAATTCACTAACTTACACCCAACAAACAACAGTACCGATAATCACCACCAACTCAAAAAGAACACACAACTTTATCAACAAAACATATATCTATCAACTTCATTTCATGACAACCCAGCATTAAATGTTATGTCAAACTCAAACCCAGAATCAGAAAAATCCGACATGAATGTAGTATAAAAGGATTATACCTTGAAGGAAAGGGAATGGGCAGAGTAAGACAAGGCCTGGCCAGTTGCTTCAGTGAAACCATTGATGAAAGGGAAGGAAGAATCCAGTGCGCAAATGTTATGAGCATGGCCATCCACCAACTCCACTTCCTCTATTACTTTCCTCAACTCTGCAAATCCCTCCATTTGATTCTGCGTTCTTTTCTCTTTTTTGGTTTTTTTCTGGATCTTCCGTTCTCTTAGGCGAGTCTTTAACTCTTTATGCTCCTGCTCTATTTCTTTATAGATTAGGTGAGGTGCTGCTTTGACTATTGAAAGAAAAATTGCTGTTGGCCTTTTGGAATTTTGTGGCCTTTTGCTTGCCGCTCGTCTCGTCTGAACTCTGAATTCTGAAATAAGTCGTTAGTTACTCATTAGTCATTACCACTCCGCTGGTATTCCGCTTATAAAAAAAAAAGCTCATTACTACTCCTTATCCTTTTCTGTTTCCATTTTCAATATAAACAATAATTTCTCTTCAAAATTCACCAAATTATTTCTTTATTTGTCAAATATAATTATTCACGTCACTATAATGTTGAAGAAAAAACCATCTCCCTAATTATTTTTTCGTACCACTCTAATATAAAATTAATCTCCTTCGAGAATAATCCCTAAAGAGAGCTCTCACGTAATTAAATACATTATTCTTACTATTTTGCTGTTTGATGTAAAATTAAGCACAGATTATTGTATAATAGGATTACACTTCAAAAAGAAGAAGAAGGATTACACTGCGTAACTCAGTTTTTATTTGTGGAGTTCAATGCTTGGTCTGTGTTACTATGTATATATACACAGTTCTCGCATATTGCAAAATTGCAATGCTGGGCATTCTTCTCACAAACAATATTTTATTTCCAATAAAATAACAAAAAAAAAAATCAAATATTGAGATTTTGTTCCAACAATGAGACTTTGATTCCAAAAAAAGGTATCCACCAGATTTCATTTTTGCTATAAATAACCATGCCCACTGCTTTCACAAAATGCAGAGTCGCAATAGGCAACACACACCAGCAAAAAGATTGTCACTAATGGCTCGTCAAGCAATCTTTGTCTTTTCCTCGATCATCTTTCTTTCCTCCGGTAGATGATTAGTATATACCCTTTTTTTTCCTTTTTCTTATAATTAATTATATTTTTGACAAAGTAATTTAAGATTTATAACAACAATATGCTTTTTCACCTAATAATTAACATTTTTCTTTATCATACACAGAAATTTACGCAGCTACGTTTACATTCATAAATAATTGCCCATTTACGGTCTGGCCAGGAACTCTAACCGGTAGTGGTGGTGCTCAATTATCCTCGACCGGTTTCGAGTTAGCCACAAAAGCAACCTTCACCCTCGACGTACCGGCCCCATGGTCAGGTCGATTTTGGGCCCGAACTGGTTGCGCAACCGATGCTTCAGGAAAATTCACTTGTGCCACGGCAGATTGTGCGTCCCGGTCGGTTGAATGCAAGGGTGCCGGTGCCATCCCACCAGCGTCGCTTGTCGAATTCACCCTCGCGGCCGGTGGTGGACAAGATTTTTATGATGTTAGCCTTGTCGACGGGTACAATCTACCCGTTTTGGTTACCCCACAGGGTGGTTCGGGCGGGTGCTCGAGCACTAGCTGCCCAAATGATGTGAACAAGGTTTGCCCTTCTGAGCTGGCGGTAATGGGCCCCGGTGGGGCCGTCATTGCTTGTAAGAGTGCCTGTTTGGCATTAAATCAGCCTCAATATTGCTGTACCGGAGCTTATGCTACGCCGGAAACTTGTCCGCCGACGCAATATTCCAAGATCTTTAAAGGGCAGTGTCCTCAAGCTTATAGTTATGCTTATGATGACAAGAGTAGCACCTTTACCTGTAGCGGTGCTAATTACGCCGTCACATTTTGCCCATGAACCAAAGAATAGATTACTTTCTAAGAGAAAAATGTACCCCATGGCAATATTGTATTGTTAATTTATGAAGGGAAAAGATGTCTTTTACCCGAAAAAATTTGGGTAGATCATGATCTACCTACATCATGGTTTAGGATGATGACACGTGCCCCAAATAGTGCTAGAATACCACTATTTTTGACACTTTTGGACACGTGTCATCATCCTACCTCATGATCTAGCCAAATTTTACTCGTCTCTTACCTGATAATTTATTAATTACGAAATAAAAACTATGCACCAAATTTACTTATGGTGCTTTTTTCTTTTTTCCTGAATAATTGCAAAATGTTAACTTTACGCGATAAAGTGCATTCTTGTAAAAAAAAATCTTGTTAGTAATGAATTATGTATTAGTTTACTTGTTGGTTATTATTGTTACCTCATTTGTCATTAGCCGAGGAAAAAACTTGAGTAAATCATGTTCTACCTACATCATGATGTAGGATGATGACACGTGCCTTAAATAGTGCTAGAATACCACTATTCTTGACACTTTTGGACACGTGTCATCATCCTACATCATGATGTAGGTAGATCATGACTAGTCGATGATGAGTTTAAGGGAACTTCTTGCTATTCTCATTCGTGAGAAAGTAACATTTTAACAAGTAAACCAATAATTTAAATGAATATATTTGGGTTAGGTCTAAGAGCTACAATGAGTTCAAAATTTTCCTTAAGTTTATTCTTGACTAGTTAGTTTATTAATGAAAAAACTGAAATGAGGAAAAGATGTTGTGAGAGTTTTTCTTTCAGAGTGCCAAAAAAATCTATAAAAATTAAAGTTGTCAAATTCGATTCAACTCGACCAATTTGACCAATCACTAAATTAGTTTGTGCAACTCTTATTCTTATTTTCTGGTTTGTCAGATCTGAATTGCTAATAAATAATTATAGACGAGTTAATTACAGAGATCAAACCCTTAGTACCACACAAAGATTAAAGAAAAAGAAAAGTTCTGATTGGTTTTGCCCCATCACAACTACCTCCCGGATTTGGCCAAAATTGCGCGTAGAAGTTTTAGCCTTGGACGAACCAGAAAAGAAAAAAAAAGAACTAGAAAGTTAGAAACAGAAGATTAATTAGCAAGTATGTTTTCTTTTACAACGCAGATCCTTCCACCACTTTTTTTTCTCCTTTCTAGATTCAATTCATTAAGCAGAAGATTAGATGAAGAGTGATGTGGCAAAGTGACCGGACAGCAATGAAGTTGATCATTTTCCTAATGTGGGTTTCCTTGAAGTATGTTCTATGATTTGCTAATAAGTACTAGATGATCACCACGAAGGTCAAAAAACATAACACTGATTTTTTGTTTGTTTGTTTAATTGGAACAAAAATATTAAAATCAATGAAGCTTGTAGTTATAATTCAGCGATACTTTATATAAATTCAGTAACCGGAATTAAAATTTTAATTCAACATTCTTAGTGTTTAATCTATTACTAGGTCACTTAACAATTGAAAGTGAGTCATTTGGTCCCAAAATACTTGAAAGAGAGCCACAATTGTTTTGGTTTTAATTTTAAAAAAAAAAGGTTTTTAACAATAGATCGACTTTTCTCGAAATCAAACCCATAGCTTTGATCAGAAATACTCTCAGTAAAGCATATCCATGGCTACCAAATATTTTCTCATCCTTGTGGCTCTCTTCACATTCATCACAGGTTCATTACACAAAACAATTTCCCCTTTTTTTCTTTTTTTAATATTTTTTCGACGGCTAAATTGTTAATAAATTATTTTCCGTATAATATCAAATTCAAAAGTGACATTTTTCTTTGAGAATACTTGCGACCAACCCTTATGGCTTGGTTCTTGGCCGGCAGACGGTGACCAATCCCCATTACTTGGCCCCGGTGTTCTAGAAATCTTCTACATGTCCGACCCATGGAAAGGTGGCATTTGGGCTCGAACCAAATGCACCACAGACTCCTCCGGCTACGTTTCTTGCGAAACCGGTGACTGTCAGACCGGAACCATAGACTGTCAAGGCCCACTACCCAATTTCCCAACTATGAGATTGATTAAACGTTCAATTTGAATTAAATTATTTCAATCAGACAAATTATGTTGAGGGAAAAATGTAAAAATTAAGAAAATTATACAGGCTAAATGGCAAATTCTAAACAAGTTAAATGATGGGGTTTCCCCCTAATTAAAGTTAAAAGGTTGGGTTGGTAGAAAACACTTCCTTCGCGATAAACGGAAGGATGTAGGACGACGAGTCGTCTATACATTCATAGTATACCGATTTGATAGCAAGTGTGTAGCCGCAGGCAATGGACCAAGTAACATCTAATTAAGGTCCCTAACAAAACATGCACAGCTATAAAGTTAGAAATAGATTTTTTTTATCAGAGTTAGAAATAGAATCATTAGACCAAAATAAATAAATAAATAAAGTTAGAATCACCACTTGTGTAGATTGAAATTGATATTTATGTAGTTTGAAATTCGATTTGGTATTCTTTGACAGCAATTTCTTTTAAAGCCTAATGATACTTGGATTGAATGAGATTAATTTTCTGTTTATAACAAGCGATTAGGAGAGAATTTTTTTTCCGTATTAGTCCTTAAAGTTCCATTTTTTTTCGTATTAGTCCTTAAAGTTCCATTTTTTTTATTAATCCTTCAATTTTGTTTTTAGTTGTATATATAACAGTCTTTAAAATTATACTATTTTTTAATCTATTCTTCATATTAGCTTCCTCAAAATTTTAGGTTATTTCATAAAAGTCCTTAGAGTTTTTTTTTCTATTTCTTTTTCTTTTTAAACCCAAAAAAATTTATCTCATTTCGCTCCGAAATATTTTATCTCTGCACGCGACTGTAGACTTAAAAGATGAGAATTAAAAGTGTGATATAAATGTGGCGAGAGATCATTAGACAGAATCGAAATCGATAATTTTTCTAATGTGGGTTTTCGTGAAGTATGGTTTGTGTTTTTTTAAAGATTTGGATAACCTTATCATGATGGTCAAAAGGTGAGAGATATAGTTTCTTTTTCTGATTTTTTTTTTATAAAATACTATCTTCTTTTTATATATGTAAAAAAAATCATAAATTCATTAAATTAAGATTTGAGAAGTGGGTAAAGATTCAAATTGGGCAGTCCCCAGATTTTAATTCAGATTTGATAAGTGTTTTTATTAAAGATCAACACCAGAAAATTCTAGTAAAAAGGAGAGTGGTGTGCACTAAGAAAATCTAGTCTAGAAAAATCAAGAGAAAACCTAGACTAGAAAAATCTAGATAAAACCTACACTAGAATTATCTAGATAAAAGAAAGAAAGAAAAAGATGAAGGAAAATTTCCTTGGTCGGCAAGGAAGAAGAGTGTAGAAAGTAGTAAAGAAATAAAGAAATAATAAAATAATAATAATAAATAAAGGAAAGGCGGTGCAGTGGTGCCTATAAATAGGCATGCATGCAATGCAATGCAATTGGTGTGCAGAAAAGCAAGAGTGAAGAAACAAAGAAAAAAAAAAGAGAGGAGTGTGCGTGAGAAAGGGTGAGGAGAAATTGAGGAGAAATTGAATTTCTCAATTGAGGAGATATTGAGTGAGTGAGGGTGTGTGTGAGAGAAAAATAAGGGTGAGTGTTGTATGCCTATCCAAAGGCAATAAATATTTTAGCTCATCTGTATTTTTACTACTTCCATTTAAATTAGAAGTTAAGCTTTTGTAGCTGGTATCTCCACTTGATTGATTATTAGCTTTGTTAATTCGCACCACCTTTGTTTCAACAATCTGGTAGCGGAGCTTGGTTGGTTATCGGACCATGGGTGACCTTCAAGTTGTTGGTGGAATTAAAAAGCTCAATAATCAAAACTACACTTCTTGGTCTACTTGCATGATGTCTTACATGCAAGGACAAGATTTGTGGGAGATAGTAAATGGAAGTGAAGTCACACCACCAGAAGCGGAGGATACAAGCGGTTCTCTTCGGAAATGGAAGATCAAAGCGGGCAAAGCAATGTTCGCTTTGAAGACAACAGTAGATGAAGAGGTGCTGGAGTATATCCGCGATGCCAAAACTCCCAAAGAAGCTTGGGATACGTTCGCCAAGCGATTCTCCAAGAAGAATGACACAAGACTCCAACTTTTAGAAAGTGAGTTATATTGTCAATAATGCAACATGACTTGACAATTGCTCAGTACTTTCATAAAGTGAAGTCGTTGTGCCGAGAAATTTCTGAGTTAGATCCAGAAGCTTCAATCGGAGAAACCAGGATGAAAAGAATAATCATCCATGGTTTGAGGCCCGAGTATAGAGGGTTCGTCGCTGCAGTACAAGGATGGCCGACCCAACCATCACTTGTTGAGTTCGAGAATTTGCTAGCTAGTCAAGAAGCATTAGCTAACCAGATTGGTGGAGTTTCGCTAAAAGGTGAAGAGGAAGCGCTCTACACCAACAAGAATGGGCGAAATTTCAGGCAGCGGACAGTTGGTGGATCTAAAAGAAATGCTGATAAGACGACGAGCAATCATGGTGAAGGAAGCACTCGCGTAGGGGGAGCTCATGGCAAAAGTAAGAGGTTCGAAGGGAAGTGCTACAACTGCGGAAAGATGGGACATAAAGCAAGCTCCTGTTGGTCAAAGAAAAAGACCACGGAGAGTAACGCCGCTACTTCTAAATATGAAGAAGAGTGGGATATTGAGGCAGACTTTGTTGCAGAAGAGGAGGAAAATGCTTCTACAGCAATAACATCCAATCGAATTGATTACAAGAATGATTGGATTATTGATTCGGGTTGCTCAAATCACATGACAGGTGATAAAGAGAAGCTGCAAAACCTGTCAAAGTACAAGGGAAATCACGTGGTGGTAACGGCGAACGACTCGAGGTTACCGATAGCTCACATCGGTAAAACAAAAGTCTCCTCTAAAGATGATGCTATTACGATGCCTCTTGAAGATGTCTACCATGTCCCAAGAATTAAGAAAAATCTTCTTTCTGTTACACAATTAACATCTTCCGACAATTATGTGTTGTTCGGTCCACGTGATGTGAAGATATATCGGGAGCTTAAAATTATGGAAGAACCAGTGATGAAGGGAAGAACACGTGATGTCGGCGGAGATCGCATATGTAGACAAGACAAGGAAAAATGAGACTGCAGATTTATGGCACATGCGGCTTAGTCATGTTAGCTATTCCAAGCTAGACATGATGATGAAGAAGTCAATGCTGAGAGGACTTCCTCAACTAGAAGTTAGAACTGACACGATATGTGCAGGGTGTCAGTACGGAAAAGCGCATCAGTTGCCATATGAAGAGTCTAAATTCAAGGCGAAGGAACCATTAGAGTTAATTCACTCTGATGTGTTTGGACCAGTCAAACAAACATCCATCAGCGGGATGAAGTAGATGGTAACCTTCATTGATGACTTCTCCAGATATGTCTGGGTCTATTTTCTGAAGGAAAAATCTGAAACTCTTTCAAAGTTCAAAGAGTTCAAAGATGCGGCTGAAGCTGAAGTTGGCAAATCTGTTATTTGCCTACGCACAGATAATGGTGGAGAATATACTTCACACGAGTTCTCCGATTTTCTACGGAAATGTCGGATACGTCATCAGTTCACATGTGCAAATACTCCACAGCAAAATGGTGTAGCAGAAAGGAAGAATAGGCACATGGCGGAAATATGTCGAAGTATGCTCCATGCAAAGAATGTTCCAGGAAGGTTCTGGGTAGAAGCAATGAAGACTGCAACCTTCGTGATCAATAGGCTTCCTCAACAAAGGCTAAGCTTTGTTTCACCCTTCGAAAAATTGTGGAGCATGAAACCTTCAGTCGGCCATTTTCGAGTTTTTGGATGTGTATGCTACGTATTTGTACCTGATCATTTATGCAGCAAGATGGACAAGAAAGCTGTTAGATGTATCTTTGTAGGATACGACAGTCAAAAGAAAGGATGGAGATGTTGCGATCCTACAAATGGAAAGTGCTACACGTCCAGAAATGTGATATTCGATGAAGCGTCTTCGTGGTGGTCCTCAAACAAGACGACATTGCCAGACTCAGATGTCTTCAAAGATAAATTGGAATCTTTTCAGCTCCAATTCAGTCCAGAAGAAACTCAGGATACAGAGAGTGGTGAAGATGCTGAAAAGGAGCAACTCAAAGCCCTTGGCAAACTGGTGTACATCAACGACCAAGTGAAGATGAGGTTGAAGAACCAGTTTCACTCAGGAGGTCTACCAGGGTTAGAAAACCAAACCCCAAGTATGCCAATGCCGCCTTGGTAGAAGAAGATGCAAGAAAACCAGAGACATTTGAGGAAGCATTCCAGAAGCTGGAATGGACAAAAGCAATGGAAGAAGAAATTGCTGCACTAGAGCAAAATCAGACTTGGGAGCTTGTGCCAAAACCGAAAGATGTTAAACCTATTTCCTGCAAATGGGTTTACAAGATAAAGCGTCGCCCAGATGGATCAATTGAGAGGCACAAGGCTCGTCTAGTAGCTCGTGGATTTTCTCAGCAGTATGGATTGGACTATGATGAGACGTTTAGTCCAGTAGCGAAGCTTACAACTGTGCGAGTTTTACTTGCGCTCGCAGCTAGTAAGGATTGGAAGTTGTGGCAGATGGACGTGAAGAATGCATTTCTTCATGGAGAATTGGATCGGGAGATCTACATGAATCAGCCGATGGGTTTTCAGAGTCAAGATCATCCCGAATTTGTCTGTAAGCTTCGGAAGGCGTTCTACGGCTTAAAGCAAGCACCAAGAGCTTGGTATGGGAAGATTGCTGAATTTCTTACTCATACTGGTTATTCAGTAACACCTGCAGATTCCAGTCTATTTGTCAAAGCTAATGGAGGAAAGCTAGCTATTGTGCTAGTATATGTGGATGATTTGATCATTACAGGAGATTGGGAAGATGAGATTCTCCAAACGAAGGAGAATTTATCTGTTCGCTTTCAGATGAAAGAACTCGGTCAACTCAAGCACTTCCTTGGGTTAGAGGTTGATCGTACTCCTGAAGGAATATTCCTCCATCAGCAAAAGTACTCCAACGATCTGTTAAAAAAGTTTGGAATGCTTAACTGCAAGCCAGTTTCGACACCAATGGAGCCAAACGCAAAGATGTGCGCCAATGAAGGAAAATTTTTGGAAGATGCAACGATGTATCGACAATTGGTGGGTAGTCTAATCTACTTAACCTTAACAAGACCTGATATTTCTTATGCAGTTGGTGTGATGAGTCGATACATGCAAAATCCGAAGAGGCCTCATCTTGAAGCGGTTCGGCGAATTTTGAGATATGTGAAAAATACACTTGGCTATGGTATTATGTACAAGAAAGGTGGAGATGGCAAACTAGTTGGCTACTGCGATGCTGACTATGCAGGTGATCATGATACCCGACGCTCAACTACAGGGTATGTTTTTATGCTTGGATCTGGAGCAGTTTCTTGGTGTAGCAAAAGACAACTAACAGTATCTTTGTCAACAACAGAAGTCGAGTACAGAGCAGCAGCAATGGCAGCCCAAGAGAGCACTTGGTTGAAGCAACTACTGGAAAACCTGCATCAAGAAATAGAATATACCATTCCTCTGTATTGTGATAATTTGTCAGCAATACGTCTGGCGGAGAATCCAGTTTTTCATGCAAGAACTAAGCACGTGGAAGTGCACTATCATTTTATCAGGGAAAAGGTCTTGCAAGAAGAAATTGGATTGGAGCATGTTAAGACAGAGGATCAAGCTGCGGATTTATTTACGAAAAGTCTGAGTAACAGCAAGTTTGAAAAGTTCTGTCATCAGATCGGTATGGTGAAAAAATCGAAAGCTGGTGTTGAGGGGGAGTATTAAAGATCAACACCAGAAAATTCTAGTAAAAAGGAGAGTGGTGTGCACTAAGAAAATCTAGTCTAGAAAAATCAAGAGAAAACCTAGACTAGAAAAATCTAGATAAAACCTACACTAGAATTATCTAGATAAAAGAAAGAAAGAAAAAGATGAAGGAAAATTTCGTTGGTCGGCAAGGAAGAAGAGTGTAGAAAGTAGTAAAGAAATAAAGAAATAATAAAATAATAATAATAAATAAAGGAAAGGCGGTGCAGTGGTTAGGGGTGTAAGAAACCGGACCGAACCGAAAACCAAACCGGAACCGGAACGAACCGTCCCAAACCGCCCCAAACCGTAGCATTCTGGTTCGGGGCGGTTCTATTTTACTAGAACCGAAAATTTCCGGTTCGGTTTCGGGTCTGTCAAATATAAAACCCGAAACCGCACCGTAGAACCGTTTGAACCGGAAATGTTTATATATATAAATATATATATATATATATATATGTGTGTATTAGATATCAATGTTTAGTTCTGTGTCTCCGTGGTTAAAATTTTTATTGTTTTCCCTAAGGGAAGGGGTTCGAATCCCCTTTCCCCTCAAAATCCTTTTTTCTATTTTTTTTACATTCATTTCCTTTCCAAATTGAAATCGACGAAATCATCAATCACTTGACCTAGCTTCTCTTCTTCTTCGTCTCTCCGCCGTTCGTCACCCCTCTCAACAAATCAACAAATCCTTTCTTCACAAATCGACGACAACAAATCAACAAATCAACAAATCATTTGACAAATCCTTTCTTCACCCCTCTCACTCTCAATCGCCGCTGTCGTCTCATCCCTCTCAGTCTCAAATCCGCTCTCGGACCCTCGCTGTCTTCATCCCTCTGTCTCGGCCGTCGTCTCGCCTCCGTCGTCACCTCGCCTCGCCTTCGTCGTCACGATGAACACCAACAGTGAATCCATCAATGTAAGCCACATAAATCATAATATTGTTTTTATTTTTTGTTTCGCATTTCTTAGATTCTCACCCTGTAATTGGTTTCTACTTTTGCTTTCCCCTGTGCATGATTAATGTGGTGATAGTTGTCCTGGTAATGTTAAATTGAAGTTTGAAGACCGGGTAGAGTTGAAAACTCAATAGAATGATGTTGAAGTTGGTTTAGTCAATCTGATGATCCACAGTCTAGTATAAGTTAGTGATACAGTTGCTAGATGGATCTTTTAGGTCAGCCATGCGATTTATCTGCATCTAGTGGTGTTATCCGTGCATTTGAAGTTGAACTTTTGATTTACTAGTCAAGTTGAAATGATAATTGGTTTGAATTGTTAGTCTTCTGATTATTAGTGGTGGATGTTTTGCTCAACTAACCATGTTTTATTTCCCGCGTGTATCTATGGGAAATGGAAACTGAAGGCTACAAAGGTTTTTTTCAAACTGGGAATTTCCTATAAATAATCCGAACCATTTTTATAATACAAAAGTTTGTCCATATTTTTCTTATCCCAATTAGTAGATGATTAAAATTATTTCATATTTACAATACAATTGTTTTCCCAAAAGTTTGTATTTACCTGATTCTTTTTGGCTAATGCATCATATTTCTGTTTTTTCAATTGTTTATGTCTTTATTTGGCTGACTTCATAAAATATTTTGGTTGTGTTTGATGTGTTGTTTCTCTGATTTTTTTTGTATAGATGATGGAGTTGGGGTCTCCTATGATGATGGAGTTGGGGTCTCCTATGATTGGAAGTGGAAGTGCACAACTACAGCCTGAGACTTCATCTACACAACAGGAGATACCAACTGTGGGGGCAGACGAAGTGCAAGGCAGTCAAGAGCCACAAGATGAAGAAACCGAGCCAAAGAAAGTATGCCATTAAGGCTTAGGATGGTACCTATTGCATGGTCTACTTTTTTACCTTGCTGTTATAGAACCTATTTGGTTTCAAGTTTTGTCATCAGGTATCTTTCTATGTTTTGTGTACTGGAGTTGCACTTTGATTTAATATTATGTTTGGAAGTTACGTGTTGGGGCATCTAACTCAAACTAAAAACTGAAAAAAATTGAAAAAAAAAACTGAAAAAAAATTGAAAAAAAAAACTGAAAAAAAATTGAAAAAACCGAACCGAACTGAACCGGAAATTCCGGTTTGGTTCGGTTCTGGCATATCAGAACCGGAATTTTCCGGTTTGGATCCGGTTCTGGCATACCAGAACCGGAAATTTCCGGTTTGGTTCGGTTCCAGCCCTAGAACCGGCCCAAACCGGCCCACTTACACCCCTAGCAGTGGTGCCTATAAATAGGCATGCATGCAATGCAATTGGTGTGCAGAAAAGCAAGAGTGAAGAAACAAAGAAAAGAAAAAGAGAGGAGTGTGCGTGAGAAAGGGTGAGGAGAAATTGAGGAGAAATTTAATTTCTCAATTGAGGAGATATTGAGTGAGTGAGGGTGTGTGTGAGAGAAAAATAAGGGTGAGTGTTGTATGCCTATCCAAAGGTAATAAATATTTTAGCTCATCTGTATTTTTACTACTTCCATTTAAATTAGAAGTTAAGCTTTTGTAGCTGGTATCTCCACTTGATTGATTATTAGCTTTGTTAATTCGCACCACCTTTGTTTCAACAGTTTTATTGTGTCATTTAATGTTGAGGGTGAGTCATTGACTCATTTGGGCCAAATCCGATAAATCATTAACAATATTTGGAAATTAATTACGTAATTAAAAATCGCCCGTTTCAAAAAAAAAATTAGTAACTGGAAATCGTTTTTGATTTTCTTCTTCTTTTTCTATCAATTTTTTTTAACAAAGTGACAAAACTTTCCTAAATCATTCCTTTGTTTAATAGTATATAAACCTACTCACCAAACAGGCACTAACAATACCAAGAACAAAAGAAATCCATGGCTACCAAATTTTCTCTCATCCTTATTCCGGCTCTCTTGACACTCCTCTCAGGTTCGTTGCGAAGAACAATTTCCTCTTTTTTTTGTCATTAATTAGAATGCGACTAGAAAATCCAAATCAAGCTCTTACATTTTTCATATTGCAGGAAGTACCACTAAATAACAATTTCGTTTACCTTTCTATATCTTTTTTAGTGCCAAATTGTTGGTATAATTTGATTTTTTTTGGTCTTTGCAGGTGTACAATCACAGCAAGATGTGACTTTTTACTTTGACAACCAATGTACGAAAACTCTATGGCTCTCGGCTAGCCCATCAGACGGTGACCTAAACCCGGGAATAGCCCCGGGAGCCCTAGAAATATTCCCCATGTCCGACCCGTGGAAAGGTAGCTTATGGGTTCGAACCAATTGCGTCACAGATGCATCAGGTTTTACTTCCTGCGATACAGGAGATTGTGGGAGTGGAACCATGGTATGTCAAGGTCCACAACCCAAATTTCCTGTCACTCTCCTCAACTTCGACGTCAACCAAAATGTCGTCTCCTACGAAGTGAGCTTGATCCATGGCCACAACGACGTTGGCGTAAGGATCGCACCCGATGGAGGCACATTGGTCGGAGGCGGGTCCGGTTCGTGTCCGATGGTGGACTGTGTGGGAGATATTAGCGTCATTTGCCCCCCACCTTTGGTTGCCAGGAACAAAGCTGGGGACTATGTTGGATGCAATAGTGCTTGTGATGCAACGAAATTTTGCAGCTCTAATCAGTATACAAAATTGTTCAAGGGAAAGTGCAGTTTAGCTCGCACTTTTGTCGGCGATAGTAGTCCTCCACTTTATAATTGTAAAGGGGCTAATAGTTACAATGTAACATTTTGTCCCGTATGATAAAAAAACTTGTCAACGAATCAAGCTATTATAATATATATTCGGACTAAGGTAGCCAACGAACCTTTTATTTTAATTTCTCTCTTCGGAACATGGGAATTAATTAAGTTTAGAAACTGATCCAACAAAACGTTCGATTCTTGAAGCTAATTGAACTTCTCTTTTTGGCAGCAGGACGACTGTATTATCATGATGTTAAAAGAAATTTACTTATGGTGCTTTTTTTCTTTTTCCTGAATTGCAAAATGTTAATTTTACGCGATAAATTACAGATTCTTGTCAAAAAAAAAAAAATTGTTAGTAATGAATTAGGTATTAGTTTCCTTGTTGGTTATTATTGTTACCTCATTTGTCATTAGCCGACTAGTCAATGATGAGTTTAAGGAAAATTCTTGCTATTCCTATTCGTGAGAAAGTAACATTTTAACAAGTAAACTAATAATTTAAATGAATATATTTGGGTTAGGTCTAAGAGCGACAACGATGAGTTCAAAATTTTCCTTAAGTTTATTCTTGACTAGTTAGTTTACTAATGAAAAAAATGACAAATGAGGAAAAGATATTGCGAGAGTTTTCCTTTCAGACTGCAAAAAAAAATCTATAAAAATTAAAGCTGTCAAATTCGATTCAACTCGACCGATCACTAAATTAGTTTATGTAGCCCTTATTCTTATTTTTCGGTTTATCAGGTCTAAATTGCTAATAAATAATAATAGACGAGTTAATTACAAAGATCAAACCCTTAGTACCACACAAAGATTAAAGAAAAAGAAAAGTTCTGATTGGTTTTGCCCCATCACAACTACCTCCCGGATTTGGGCCAAAATTGCGCGTAGAAGTTTTAGCCTTGGACGAACCAGAAAAGAAAAGAAAAGAACTAGAAACAGAAGATTAATTAGCAAGTATGTTTTCTTTTACAACGCAGATCCTTCCACCACTTTTTTTCTTCTTTCTAGATTCAATTCATTAAGCAGAAGATTAGATGAAGAGTGATGTGGCAAAGTGACCGGACAGCAGTGAAGTTGATCATTTTCCTAACGTGGGTTTCCGTGAAGTATGTTCTATGATTTGCTAAGGACTAGATGATCACCACGAAGGTCAAAAACATAACACTGATTTTTTTTGTTTCTTTGTTTAATTGGAACAAAAATATTAAAATCAATGAAGTTTACAAGTCTCTTGGTCGTCACTTCACTTACTTGCCCCCAAGTTTACAAGTCTCGTTGCACCTGAAATGTGAAAACTACGAAAATATAAATTGCGAGAACCTAAATTATAGAAACGTAAATTGCGGAAGGGGAAATTGTAAAATCGTAAAGGACAACTTCCCTGAAAAATGAGCTTGGACATTTTTCAACGCCTTCCTTCGGTCGTCACTTCATCCGCTTGCCCCCAAGTTTACAAGTCTCGTTGCACCTGTAATGAAGAGACAGTTAAATAGTAAATTCATAGGGAAAAAAGTGTCCCAAGATGTTGAATTTAACGAAAGCAGAAATATTGAAAAGAACACGTTGGTTGCCTCCCACGAAGCGCCCTTGTTTAAAGTCGTAGGCTCGATTATGTGTACGGCTTCCCTTCATACCTTCGTCTTGTAAGTAGGAAAGAAAAGAAACTAATCAGTAGTGCCTAAATTCAGAATAAATTGAAAATTAAATTTTTAGACGAAAGTGGGGGTGTGAACCGCCACAATATTTATGAGAAGTGGGTTTTTTTTTTACGAGAGGAAAAAAAAATTGTTGCGTTAGCGAAAAAATACAACGTGAGGAAAATACAAGTATAAAGTAAAATCGTAACATATAAACATGGCATCGGTAAAATAAATGCACGAACATGATGCATATGCTGGTGTGACTCCAACTATTTCTAACTGGCTGAAAAGTTTCCCGGATGTTACCCTAAAAGGGGTCCCCCATAAATGGATACGAGAGCGTTGACCGAATCATGACAAGGATTCTGGGCGCTCAATCCATTTAGTGGTTCAACATCCGAGTTAGGGTTCATGAAAGCATACTGGGACACAAGTCCCCATGGCTTCACTAATACCTTCCTAATCCTATTGGGTATTATGGCCGGCGATAAGCATTATGCATGAGATGCATATGAACAATTTATTAAAGCCAATAGTATATAACAATCACGAAAACAATTTATTTAAAGCAAGTAAATAATAAAAAAGCAAACACCATAAAACCGGCTTGGACCCTACTAGTCCCTAGTGAAGTCGCCAAACTGTCGCACCCCCTTTTTCGTTGAAAACGAGTAAAGGTTCGGGACGGGCCATAATGCGAGACAAGCGTTGGACTTGTCTTAACATCATGCAAAAATGAAGTCGCCACCCTAATTTTCTAAGGTTTAGGGAACCTAATCGTCATGGCATAAAAATAAATAAACTAAGGCAAAATGGTCTAAACCAAAGAACAACGGTTCGAGGTCATGATTATGGACTTGGTAAGGTGTTAGACACCCAAGTCACATCCTAAAAAGGTTACCGGTATGCGAAGTGTTTTGAAAATATTTTAAACGTGTAATTTGGGCCCTTAAAGACGACGTTACATCTTAGCATTTGGGACATTGTTACTTCCGTTTGGGACCGAGGGATGGGGTTACCATTTTTTTCTCGATGCTAGAGCGGACGTTCCCCCCTTATCATTGGGCCATGCATGATTAACTATTTACTAAGTGATCTATCATGGCAAAACTAGCATTGTACGTTTTATGAATGCATATAGATTTTGTAAGGGTTTGAAGCCACCATACACATATATCAGTACAACAATTAATTTCATGGTATTTAAACACAAGTGATTTAAACACGTTGAGCATGTGGGTTGATTTTAATTTTAACAATTTTATACGTCATGCGTACGAATGGGGTGGTTCTAACGCATGCTAAGTGGTCATGCATACGATATGATCGAGGTTTTAACACTTCTAATAAACATCCATTCAAAGCATAAAAATAAATAAAATGGTTTAAGATAAACTTACCCGATTTGACGAACCCCGATCGATCCATCCCTTCAAAACCGAAGTTAACGACGATTGATCATAAAATAGGTATAAACAAACATACATGATTTTTAACTAATTATCTAATTAATTATTACCAACCACAATTAAAATAATTACTTAACTAATTATTACAAACCACAATTAAAATAATTACTTAAATAATTATTACAAACCACAATTAAAATAATTACTTAAATAATTATTACAGCGATCTATTGACGAAAATAAATCAACGGGCCTTGACAACCGGGCCCACAGCTGGGCCCTCTGCTGGGCCCAAGGCAGACCAGCCCAGTCCACATGGTGGGCCAAGCTGGCCTCTTTTTTTCCTTCCCGCATGGGCTTGCTCAACAGCCCACTCTCTCCATTTCTTCTTCTCGCCTGGGCTTGCGCAAGGCGCAGCCCAGTTTCTTCTTCTCTTTCCCGCATGGGCCAGAGGCCAAGCGAGGCCCATCTCTTCTCCCTCGCTTCACAAGGCCATCGTCCCTCCTTTCTCCCGCTGGGCCAGACGCGGCCCAGCTTCCTTTCCTTCTTTTGGGCCAGCAGCAGCGCCTGCAGCCCCTCTCTTCCTTTCCCGCTTGGGCTTGGCTTGGCCAAGCCCCTGACCACATTTAAATTGCAGCCAGCCCAACCTTTTCCCTCCTGTTCATCATCTTCTTCCTCCAGCCTGCACAACGAAACAGCAAAACCAAAATTAAACCACCATCAACAATTAATTAAATCAACAGTAGCAAACCAAATAAAACAAAGCAACAAATAAATAAAGAGCCCGAATTTAATTAAATTGAGACAACAATTAATTAAATTGAAGCATGGCAGTGAGTTAATTGAAATTTGCAATTAATTAAATAAATTGAGCAAAGTAGAGAGAGCATGAATAAAAGGGGAGGGGGGACTAGAGCCGGATTGGTCCCCCTTTCTTGTTGCTTGGGGGTCTGTATTTATAGAAGAAGTGGAGGTTCGAGCAGCTTATTATGATTTAGGGTGTAAGGTATCCCTTACATGTATGGATGAGAGGAGCAGAGTTATGCACTATGATAGCGATGAGACAGATGACAAGGGAAATTTCAACATGATTGTGAACAAGTACATGATGAACGGGAAACAACTTAAGGAGAAATTGTGCAAAGTAAGGCTCGTCTCGTCACCGGACCAAACTTGTAACATTCTCACCAACTTTGCTGGTGGAAAATCTGGGGTTAACTTAGATAGACCAACATCAATATATCATGACATTATTAAGTACATACTTAAGCCACTTTTTTTTACGTCTCCAATGTGCGATCAACCAGATACCCGTGATGATGAACCTACTTATGATGACGGCTTTGAAGGCAACAACTACTAATTTTTCTTATATTTTTTTGAATTTTATGGGTATTTTCTCTAATCATTCTAGTTAGAGCAATACAATGTTTCAAAGAGAAATGATTCTCCAAAATATTTAGTTGTTTTCATTATATATGTTGTTAATTTATGGAAACGATTATGTTGCTCATTTTTAGTAAACGAGAGGTTAAGGCCGTGTTTACCTAAAAACTGGATTTTTTTTTTCGAAAACGTATTTACTTCGTGTTATTTTCATTTCGAAAACGAAAATGAAAATTTTCAGAATGAAAACTCATGTGTAAGTTTTGAAAACACCAAAAACTTGTTTCAAAATTTTACAAAGGAAATTACAAATGGAGAACTGCAAAATTAAATGAAACTTTCGTAATACCAACTCTACCCTTACTCATCTCTGCCTCTTCGCGTCGATGCTTTCTGTCACTCCCATCAAGCCCTCGTCCTCAACCCTAAATTCCATTCTCTTCTTCGGCATCAACCTCTCATCCTCAGTCCAGCGCTGCGGACACAGAAGACCGAACCTGCTCTCGACTCTCCTCCCTGTTCGGCGGCGATTGAAAACACAAACGGCTGGCAATGGCAGGGATGGTACCTCCTCCTGGTACGGGTTTGTTAGGCGAAGCCTCAGCACCAGCTGCAGCAAAGAACATCGATGAAGCACCCAAGAAAGTAGATTACATGAATCTCCCTTGTCCTATCCCCTATGAAGAACTCCACCGGGAAGCTCTTAGTTAGTCCTTCATCTCTCTTTCCCTCATATTGTCCACATGTCTCTTGTCCTATCCGTATGAGATTTACTTCCAATTTTCAATTAAAATATACTTGTGAAACCCTAGGATAGTTTTGTTGAATTAGGGTTTCTTTATTTTCGTTATTTGAATTAATGATTTAAGGAAAAAGGTGGTGCGTTGCGACTTATTTCAAAACTTAAAAGCATTAAAGCTCTGCCTATAGCTGATGCATTCTCTTGGATTGAAGTAGAATTCTGTTCTTTTGTATTGTTGCATTGAGAGAAACCAAACCAGATGTTCTGTTTAGTTTGTTGCTTCTATGAAAATAAACTCTCTCTTGGTTCCTCGTCCATGAATTGTGAATAAGATTATGTACATAGTAAAATATGGTCAAAATTTTGGCCCTAATTGCATCATTGTTTGTTTTGTCCAATGTATGCCCTGGATTGCTGTATTTTGAATGTTGTGTAATTTTGATTAACACATTGTGAGATCGTAAAAGCTCAATTATAGCAGCAGCTGCTATTGCAGTATTGAAATGCCTATGCTCCATGGGTAGCAGAAGCTCAGGGTGTAAACGTCTTGCCTTTTGAAAATGTTGAATTCTTTTTTCTAATTTCCCTGAGATGACTCGCAGTGTCCTTAAAGCCTGAGCTTTTTGAGGGGTTGCGCTTTGATTTCACCAAAGGACTCAATCAGAAATTTTCCCTCAGTCACAGGTGGCTTTGCTTCCTCTTGTTTACTTCATTCTTTCTAGACTGTCATGCTTCTTTTTCTTTTTCTTTTTCTTTTTCTCAAACATTTTTCTTACATGTTAACTATTTAATCAGTGTGATGATGGGACCTATGGAAATTCCTTCTCAATCTTCTGAAACCATTAAAATCCCTACTGCTCATTATGAGTTTGGGGCCAATTTTCTCGACCCAAAGGTAGGTAGTCGCTCATGTTTAATTCCTATCTGCAATTGGCTGCTCTGGGTAATCATATCTTCATAATTGTCAACCAAACAAGCAAGAGGACTGATCAGGTTTTGCTAGGTGATGCTTGTTGGGAGAGTGATGACTGATGGGAGGCTAAGCGCTAGAGTGAAGTTTGATTTGACCGAGGATCTTACTTTGAAAACTACTGCTCAGGTAAAGTTATGTTTGTTTTATTTATTTTTAGCCATCTTTACCTCCACTCATCTGCCATTTCTCTTTTCTCTTGAGTGGGAAAGTTTATGACTGGCCCTGTAAGTCAACTTTCTTATATTTCATTCTTTTCTGTGCAGCTTACAAGTGAGCGTCATATGTCTCATGTTATGTTAAACTTTGATTATAAGGTAAGGACCCCCTGTTATCTTTACAATCTCAGATTCTCTTTCTGTTTTATCAACTCTGGATCTGCTAAAGCTAAAGTGAGTGTGAAGTCATTTCTGTAGCCACTCTTTTTTTTTCTCATGAAAAGGCCCCCGCATTATAAAAATGATATTATCTTCGCAGATTCTATTTCTGTTTTTTTTATCCCTGGATCTAATGATATTGAAAGTGTGAAGTTATTTTGTTGCCGTACGATTTTTTTCCTAAATAAAAATCCCCCGTATTATAGAAATATATGATCTTCAGTGCTTATTTGGTCTATACCTCTTTTAACTGCATCTTGTTCATTATGAACAGAAGGCTATTACAGACCATTTGCTTGACATTGAAGCTAATGTTGTGTTTGTTTCTGATTTAATGTTTCACAAGTTTTTAGTTTCAACATTTCCATCATACTTGCCTGTGTGTTGATGCAGGTACCCGTTATGGTGCCAGTTTGAGGAAGCAGATAAAGAAGATGGAGGTTTCTCAGCACAGCAAATACTTCTGTGAATTCTGCGGCAAGGTGAGTTGCTTTTGCAATATACATATGTACTCCAATTGTGGTTATGCATGTATGCAAATAAATATGTTGCTGGAAAGTGCATGTTCTAAGCTTTGAACAACATTGCAGTTTGCTGTGAAGAGGAAGGCCGTGGGGATCTGGGGCTGCAAGTACTGCGGTAAAGTCAAAGCAGGAGGTGCCTACACTTTGAAGTAAGAATTTCATGCTGTTCAAGTTTTGTCTTTTTAAAAAAAAAACGTTTGATCATCTCCATTCTTGAAACTAACTTGTTCCTGTTTTGTTGTTTTACAGCACTGCTGCTGCTGTTACAGTGAGGAGCACAATTAGGAGGTTGAGGGAGCAAACTGAAGCGTAATTTAGGATTTTTATTGTTGTCTTAGAATGAGAGTGCTCTTAAAGATTTTGGCCCTTTTCCTCATCTTCAAAGAACTAATGTTGTTTGCTGTTTAGTTTGAATCTATCCTATCTAAAGCTGTAGACTTCTAAATTTTATCCATTATTATGTCACTTTTGGAATCAATTTTTTTACAAAAATCTAATCTGTAGTTCTGGGGCTAACGCACAAATGAAATGTGGGGCATATTGCTGTGTTAGCTTCGATTCCCTGATGAAAAAGTGAATAATACTACTGTCCAATATTCATGTGCCTGTTCTTGAATGGAGATGGTGTTATCAATCCTGAGGCTGTTATGGAATCTGCAATCTCTGGTGAAGAGTATCAAAAGCTGGCTGTGCTGGACTGATCAAATAAATCCTCCTGTTTTTTTTGAATTCTTCCTTTGTTGTTTTTGTACGAGAAGATATCAAATTTTACGGTATAAGGCCAAAATGCAGTACTTTCTGTGGATTTAATTGGCACTGTGAACTAATTAATTTTTTTTTTAGTTCATCAGTGTAAAAAGTTCACTTAAAACATAAGGAATATGAATTACGAGTCAAGTGGAGTACGTTTGCTATGTAATTTTTTAATCAATTACTATATTAGTAGATTGTTTTTATTTTCATGTAGGAATATGAATTATAATATTTAAATGCAATATTAGAAGATTGATGTTATATTTAATAAGTTTTCCCTTTTTAAAATGTCTATTTTTATTTTAAGTTTCTAAATTAATAAAACTTTTTTCCATATTTATTTCATATTGAATATATTAAAATAAACAATTAGAATTATTAAAATAATTTTCAAATGATTTCTTCTTTTCATTACAAATATTTTCGGTTTTTCACAAAAAATGAAAACGCGCGAAGTAAACACCTTTTTCAGTTTTCAGATCAGGAAATTCTTACATTCAGTGTGAAGTAAACGCGTTCTCTAGTTTTTCTGATCAGGAAACATGCGCGAAGTAAACGCGTTTTTCAGTTTTCAGAATGAAAATAAATAGCAAATTTTCAAATTTTCAAATTCTCAAAAACAGCAAATTGAAAATTGAAAATTCTCTCAGGTAAACGCACCCTAAGCCTGAGTATGGGATGAAGGATTAGGAGGGGAAGGAAAGAAAGGGAAAGGAAATTTTTAAACTTTTCCTTGTATGGGAAAAAATTGCTCAAGGAAATCAAAGGGAAAGGAAAGGAATATGGAGTAAATAAATTATAAAAACTTCCCCCTAACCCACAAAAAAATTCCTCCCAAAAGTGGGAGGAAAAGGAGGGAAATTAAAAACTGAGCTTAAATTAGAAAAGAAAGTTATGAGCTTGGGTTTGGGTCATGTGATTAAAGAGAATTTCTTTTCTTTTTCCCTGTGTATAAAAAATACAGCCATACAAGGGAATTTTTCTACAAGTTCCCTTCCTCTCCTTTCTTTTCCTTTCCCTAGTTAAACTTTCCCTCTTTTCCTTCGTGCACTTTAGTTCCCATACTAAGCATAACATTTGCAAATATAATATTGTAACCGTGACTATCAATATCATAATTTTGGGGGGTTGACTATATTAAAGAATTACAGTATTTACTTTGATTAGAGGGAAAATGAGTGGAAGGAAAATGGAGGAAGGGATTACATTTTGCCTTGTTTAGTGAGGAGGGAAAAAATGGGGTAGGAACTAGCCGCTCTTTCTCTGCTTCACAAAATGGAAATGGAAATTGAAAAGCGGAGGACGAAAACCCTAGGCTACGTTTACTTCGGAGAATTTTTAATTTGAAAATTTGCTGTTTTTTGAAAAATAGAGAATTTTCATTTCAAACAGAAAACTGGAAAACGTGTTTACTTCGCACAATTTTTCTGATCAGAAAAACTGGAAAACGTGTTTACTTCACACTGTTTTATTTTCCTGATCTATGTGTTTATTTTGCACTAATTTCTAATTTTTTGAAAAATAAAAACTAATTTGGTTCCAACAACTTTATTTTTTTAATGAAAAAAATCATGTTATTATTTTCTTTTATTTGCAAAGAAAGAAAAATAATGTACTTTAGTTGCATCCGTTGGCAGCTTAGTTACATTTACAATATCCACCATATATATATACCACTGGCAACATGATCGAATCGACCAAATTTATATATGCTAACACCTCCCACATACCTTGCTTTTGAAACACTTCTTAACCTTTCAAGAGGAATGCAGGGCTCAATCATACCATTTTCATAATCCAAAGTTTATACTTCTTTATATACAGATAAACAAGAGCCGGAGCGATCAAATTTGCATCGGAGAGGCGCTTGCAGAGCTTAAGATACTAATCGACATTTCCCCATAGTTGGATGCCTTTTCTGAGTCCCTGCAACACCGCAACCCTGTCTAAATAATCAGGAGACAGACCCAAATCAAGCATCTTAGTTAGTGCATCAGCAGCCTCATCATAATATCCTCCTTTAATGTAACCTCTCAACAACCACGAAAATGACTTTTTCTTCCGCTGAGAGCTTGTAACCTCTATTCTAGTAAATAACCGAGCTATGGCAGTCACCTCCTTTTGGGAAGCGCATATGGCCAAGACAATGTCATAGAGGTCCCCATCAGCCTCTTTACCAGCTAGCTTCATTTCCCACAACTGTCTTTCAGCATCCAGTCCACGGCCAGCACAAATATGCATGGCAAGAAGCCGTTCATGAACCACACCATGAAGCTTTCGCAAACTCGTTTAGCTCTTTGACTACTGCTGTCATTGCAATGAGGTAGGAGTAAACCTCTGGCTTCAGCCCAGACTCTCTAAAATTGATCACCAACTTGACAGCACCCTTGTAATTTCCATCAACCTGACCAGACAGGTTACACAGTTATTCGCAAAAGAAATTCCTTGATTTCAGATCATGCATGTCGAAAGGAGACAGCAATAAAAAGATCAATACAATATGGAATAATTTTGTATTCAAATGCATAGAAGGAACACAACTGGAAATACACTATGCAGTATGCATTCACCAGCTTCATATGCTTAGTGGTTTGATTATCAATTCTATAAATAGAGACTATATTACCATAAATTATCATTGGCAATACAATTTTAAAAAATATAACACAATGGAGCATCCAATTCAAAATGGTGCCCCTATACAAAGGGGAAAAAAATACTTCCAAGCACTCTCACTTCATTAAGCATAAATCTCATTTTGTTGCAGAAACCTAAGGACATTGAATGAGAAAAAAAACATGCGCATACTCCAAAAACTATTTACTGCCAGCAAAACGAGCTATCGGCACCAGCATTAGGAGAGTATGAGTAAAATTCAAACAAATTAATGGTAATAGGATTGGAATTGAATAAGAGATTAAGAGGGTGATCGATATATAATGATTTGGCGTAGAAATTGAATTAAATGGAATGATTGGATTTTGGAAGAGATTAAATTGGTTTTAGCACGGGTTTATTGGTAGTGATGATTTGAAAAATGAGGATTGGAATTTAATTGAAAGGATTTAGGTGTGGGTTGGATTTAAAATTTGGACTGGGCTCTGGGGAGGAGCATAGGGAGAGAGAGAACTATGAAGTTTTTTTTTTTTTTTAAGTGAGAGAGCTGTACATTCATTTAATACATATATATTTAACTATATTATTAATATATATATATATATATATATATATATATATATAATAAAGAAAAATCAAAAAGTTTGGGGTGACAGTGGCTCCCTGTGGTCCCTTAAAGGATCCGTCCCTATTCGAGCTTGTGGTTGTTTGGCCGTGCGTGGGTGTTGGCGAGTGAAAGGCGGTGCTACAGTGCGACGAGGGCGGCTCTCCTTGATCATGTGGCTGAGTGGTGAGTAAGTTTTGAAAATAATATCAAGGAAATGATGATGATTCAAGTCGGCAAGGGCAGCTGGAGGAAAGGTGAATGAACATGCATTTAATTGTGCATTAAGACTACCAGCAGCAGGGTGTCAATTGGGTATCAATTGGGTATCAATTGTTATTTTGTGGTTGCAGCAGGGTGTTAAAGGGTGAGTAGGATGAGTCCGGTATCAAAATTTGATACCGGACTACACTGACAGTGGAAACCCCACTGTCAGACCTTTTTAAAAAAATAAAAAATAACAAGACAGCCAATGGCAGCGCGCCACGCGTGCGCTGCAGGTTGTAAAGACAGCCCGCAGCGCACACGTGGCGCGCTGCCATTGGCTGCCTTGTTATTTTTTTCCCCTCAATTTTTAAAAGAGTTTTTTTATAATAAATACTGAAAATAATTTTATAAAAAATATACCATTATTTTTAATTTTTTGAGATCTATAAATTGAGATTAGGTTTGTATTATTTGGACACTAAAAAAAATCAGAGTTTTTTAGTCTTTTTTTTCATTTTCTTCTTTTTTAAATGCTTTTTTTCATAATAATTAGTCCAAATAATTTTTAAAAATATACCATTATTTTTAATTTTTTGAGATCTATAAATTGAGACTAGGTTTGTATTATTTGGACAAAAAAAAAATCAGAGTTTTTTAGTCTTTTTTTCATTTTCTTCTTTTTTAAATGCTTTTTTTCATAATAATTACTCAAAATAATTTTAAAAAATATACCATTATTTTTATTTTGTGTTTCTCATTTTTACCAGTTTATTTTGTGTGTTTCTCAAATTTACCAGTTTATTTTCTGTGTATTTTCCTGTTCGTTTGCAATAATCTATATATGTTTGATTTACTGAGTGATAAATAATATCGTGTGTTACTTTTACAAAATATTATATTATTTATTGTATTAAAAAAGTATAGATTTTTTGAAATGTAAAAAGAGATTATGAACTTTAATTAATTTATATTAAAAAATATTATTTATTATTTATTATATTATAAAAAGTAATTATTATAGTAATTATAAATTTAATAAGAAAAAGAAATGAAAAATATGGTGGGGTATATGATTAAATGATGTGGAAGGGAGAGAAAATATTTAACACCCTGTTGTGAGAAGTGGGTGTTAAAAGTTTTTTGGTTGGGTGTTAAAGCTGATGTGGCAGTGAGAGAAAACATTTAACACCCAAATTTAACACCCGCTGTTGTGGATGGTCTAATGAATTAATTCCCACACGAATGGGATATTTTGACTCGAATTGTGGTGTGAGAAAATTCTCTTAATGCAAAAATCGAGGGGAACAAGAGGTGTGGAAAAATAAGACACGATAACTAGTATACAGTGAATAAATAAAAAGTTTGTTTTAACGCATTTATTTTCTCGTTTAAAAATGTCAAACGTTCGGACGCAAAATAAATGTCTTTACGACAAAAATTGAACCAAACCAAACTCGATGGCGTGAAAGAGAAAAATCATACGTAATTATCAATTAAAGAAATTACCCGTCCGACCCAAGGTCCCGGGAAACTTACTCGGGACCGATAGAAGTTCGCGACAGTCGAAAGTACGAAAAAAATGAGAAGGCACGAAATGACACGCAATATTAAACAAACTAGCCTAGGACCAAAAATTGGCAGAAATTTGACCTAGACGAGCTATTAAATGTGGTAAACGCTAAATATGCAAAATTGTGAAAAATCCAAAATCGGGTAGCAACACTGGACATTCTTCTCACAATTTTATTTCCAATAAAATAACAAAAAATCTCAAATGTTGAGATTTGGTTCCAAACAATGAGACTTTGATTCCAAAAAAAGGTATCCACCAGATTTCATTTTTGCTATAAATAACCATGCCCACTGCTTTCACAAAATGCAGAGTCGCAATAGACAACACACACCAGCAAAAAGATTGTCACTAATGGCTCGTCAAGCAATCTTTGTCTTTTCCTCGATCATCTTTCTTTCCTCCGGTAGATGATTAGTATATACCTTTTTTTTTCCTTTTTCTTATAATTAATTATATTTTTGACAAAGTAATTTAAGATTTATAACAACAATATGCTTTTTCACCTAATAATTAACATTTTTCTTTTCATACACAGAAATTTACGCAGCTACGTTTACATTTACAAATAATTGCCCATTCACGATCTGGCCAGGAACTCTAACCGGTGGTGGTGGTGCTCAATTATCCTCGACCGGTTTCGAGTTAGCCACAAAAGCAACATTCACCCTCGACGTACCGGCCCCATGGTCGGGTCGATTCTGGGCCAGAACCGGTTGCGCAACCGATGCTTCAGGAAAATTCACTTGTGCCACGGCAGATTGTGCATCCGGGTCGGTTGAATGCAAGGGTGCCGGTGCCATCCCACCAGCGTCGCTTGTCGAATTCACCCTCGCGGCCGGTGGTGGACAAGATTTTTACGATGGTAGCCTTGTCGACGGGTACAATCTACCCGTTTTGGTTACCCCACAGGGTGGTTCGGGCGGGTGCTCGAGCACTAGCTGCCCAAATGATGTGAACAAGGTTTGCCCTTCTGAGCTGGCGGTAATGGGCCCCGGTGGGGCCGTCATTGCTTGTAAGAGTGCCTGTTTGGCATTAAATCAGCCTCAGTATTGCTGTACCGGAGCTTATGCTACGCCGGAAACTTGTCCGCCGACGCAATATTCCAAGATCTTTAAAGGGCAGTGTCCTCAAGCTTATAGTTATGCTTATGATGACAAGAGTAGCACCTTTAGCTGTAGCGGTGCTAATTACGCCGTCACATTTTGCCCATGAACCAAAGAATAGATTACTTTCTAAGAGAAAAATGTACCGCATGGCAATATTGTATTGTTAATTTGTGAAGGGAAAAGATGTCTCTTACCTGATAATTTATTAATTACGAAATAAAAACTATGCACCAAATTTACTTATGGTGCTTTTTTTTCTTTTTTCTGAATTGCAAAAGGTTAACTTTACGCGATAAATTGCAGATTCTTGTTAAAAAAAAAACTTGTTAGTAATGAATTATGTATTAGTTTCCTTGTTGGTTATTATTGTTACCTCATTTGTCATTAGTCGACTAGTCGATGATGAGTTTAAGGGAAATTCTTACTATTCCCATTCATGAGAAAGTAACATTTTAATAAGTAAACCAATAATTTGAATGAATATATTTGGGTTAGGTCTAAGAGCTACAACAATGAGTTCAAAATTTTCCTTAAGTTTATTCTTGACTAGTTAGTTTACTAATGAAAAAACTGACAAATGAGGAAAAGATGTTGCTTGAGTTTTCCTTTGAGAGTGACAAAAAAATTTAAAAAAATTAAGGTTGTCAAATTCGATTCAACTCGATCGATTCGATAGATACTAAATTAATTTGTGCAGCCTTTATTCTTATTTTCCGGTTTGTCAGGTCTGAATTGCTAATAAATAATAATAGACGAGTTAATTACAAAGATCAAACCCTTAGTACCACACAAAGATTAAAGAAAAAGAAAAGTTCTGATTGGTTTTGCCCCATCACAACTACCTCCCGGATTTGGGCCAAAATTGCGCGTAGAAGTTTTAGCCTTGGACGAACCAGAAAAGAAAAGAAAAGAACTAGAAACAGAAGATTAATTAGCAAGTATGTTTTCTTTTACAACGCAGATCCTTCCACCACTTTTTTTCTTCTTTCTAGATTCAATTCATTAAGCAGAAGATTAGATGAAGAGTGATGTGGCAAAGTGACCGGACAGCAGTGAAGTTGATCATTTTGCTAATGTGGGTATCCGTGAAGTATGTTCTATGATTTGCTAAGGACTAGATGATCACCACGAAGGTCAAAAACATAACACTGATTTTTTTTGTTTCTTTGTTTAATTGGAACAAAAATATTAAAATCAATGAAGTTTGTAGTTATAGTTCAGCGGTACTTTATAAATTGAAATTTACTTTTATAAATTGAAATTTAAATATTTAAAATAATGTTTTATATTATTTTTATTCTAGTTCTCCAAATATTGTAATTTACTTTTATAAATTGAAATTTAAATATTTAAAATAATGTTTTATATTATTTTTATTCTAGTTCTTCAAATATCGTAAATAATTATGTGGTTATTTAAAAACAACCACTAATGATTTTTTTTAAAAAAAACCAAACTCAATAAAAAAATAAGTTTAACATTTAATGAAAAATTATGATTTAATTAAATGTACAAACTATTTTTTTTCATGTTTATGTATGATAAAAAATGACATAATTAGCTAAGGAAAAATAATTCCTTATCATTACAAATTTTACAAAATCAAACTTAAGTAATTTAATATTTGTGTATATATACTTTTTAAGAAAAATACATTATAAAAAGGTTTTCATAGTTTTTTTTTATTTTTTATTAAAAAATATTTTATTGAGGCAAGATAATTTCTTATTTATTTTACATATTTTTTATAATTATTTATTTTTTAACTAAAAATAACTATCATTTTTCACTTTATTTTTTTATTTTTTCTCTCATATTTTTTTCTTTCTAGTTCTTAGTTTAATAATGGCAATGCATGAAATAGAAAATAACAACAACAATAATAATTAAAAAAATAGTCTAAAAATAATTGTGATTATAATTTAATAAAAGGGATAACTTTGTCAATATACTTGTCCTTTATTTTTTTTTTCTTTTCGTAATAATATTATATTTTGTTATCTTTTGAAAGAAAAAAATATACTTTCTTAAATTTTTGGATTAGAATAATAATAGTAGTAATACTTAAGTCATGAAACTTTTATTATTATTATAAATACATAAACTATTCCAATTTTAAAATATTTTTTATTAGATTAAAATAATAATAACGTTAGAATATTTATGTATCTCATCTAATCCATAACTTTTAGCTTTTTTTCCTATCACTTATGGCTTAGAACATGATTTCTTATTTAATTTTCTTATTTATATCAACTTCATCAACATTTCATCACTCGCATTAAGAATCCATGAGTGAGATCTTCTATGTACTTTTATATGTGATTTTTTATCATACATAAACATGAAGAAAAATAGTTTGTATATTTAATTACAAATTTTACGAAATCAAACTTAAGTAATTTAATATTTGTGTATATATACTTTTTAAGAATAATACATTATAAAATTGTTTTCATAGTTTTTTTTATTTTTTATTAAAAAATTATTTATTAAGCCAATATAATTTCTTATTTATTTTACATATTTTGTATAGTTTTTTAATTTTTAACTAAAAATAATTATCATTTTTTCTTTATTTTTTTATTTTTTTCTCTCATATCTCATTCTTTATAGTTCTTATTTTAATAATGGCAATGCATGAAATAAAAAATAATAACAACAATAATAATTTAAAAAATAGTCTAAAAATAATTGTGATTATAATTTAATAAAAAAGGATAACTTTGTTAATATACTTGTCCTTTATTTTTTCTTCTTTTCGTACTAATATCATATTTTTTTATCTTTTGAAAGAAAAAAATATAATTTCTTAAATTTTTGGATTAGAATAATAATAGTAGTAATAGTTAAGTTATGAAACTTTTATTATTATTATAAATAAATAAAATATTCCAATTTTAAAATATTTTTTATTAGATAAATATGATAAAAACGTTAGAATATTTATATATCTCATCTAATCCATAACTTTTAGCTTTTTTCCCCTATAACTTATGGCTTAGAACATGATTTCTTGTTTAATTTTCTTATTTATATCAATTTCATCAACATTTCATCACTCCCATTAAGAATCCATGAGTGACATCTTCTATGTACTTTTATAGCAGTCTATTACGTTATACAAATTTACCCTCATCCATTTGTTATTAATTGAAAAAATAATTTAAATTTAAGGTTTTAAGGACTTTAAGTTTACGATAAATATTTATTTAATTATTTTAGGTATAATGATAACTTGTAAATTAGTAACTAACTATTAATCAATTTATTTTATTATTTTTTTAATATATGACTCATGCATATTGAGTTGCACGTTTTTTTCCAGAGAGGTGGGATTCAGAGTTGTGTCATCTAATTTTAATTATCAATTTAAAGATTCAAAAGGTTACTCATTGTAACAATATCTCATTTCAAAGTTAATTTAACGTTAACTTTCTAACAACTTTAAGTTTACAATAAATATTTATTTAATATATTTTATGTACCTATCATATACTATGTTGATGATGTAGATCATGTATTCAACCCATAATATTATAATGATAACTAAAAATATAACCAATTTTTTAAAAAATATATCTTATCACTTTACCTAGCACAGATTTTAAGGTAAACAACATAATTTTTTATGGTTTAAAAATTCTTTTACTTCGGGCACTATAGTTTTAAGATTTACATTAAAAATCCTATAATATCCTAAAATATTTTAATATAAACATTATAAGTGGTTAAAAAAATATAAAAAATGGTAAAAAGTTGAAAAAAACTTATAAATATTGGAGAAAAATGTATAACCATAAATATTTGATGATTATATTATAAAATATTAATTTTTAGTATTTTTTTTTAAATATCTAACCTCATCCCTTTATATTATTAAAACTCATTAACAAACAGTTGTCACTGAATTAATTTTAGGAAAAGTTATAAATTTTCTTTTTATTTTTCACTTTTATGATTTTCTTAACTTTAAAAGTAATTTTTTCTGAAAAAATTAACCATGTACTGCCTTGAAATTATAGTTAAATAATAAAAATAAAATAAATATTATTAACCCATATTTCTTTCATAAAAATAAAATTAATGTAAATCATTTTGAGAATATATGGCTAATATTGTCAATACTTATAAATAAACTTCTCAATTATTCTCATAAACAATTACTTCTTTTTACCATATAATTTATGTTAGAAAAATTATAAATATTACAATTTATTTTTCACTTTTATTTAGTTTATGTTTATTCAACTCTCTTAAACTCAATCTCTTTACTAAATTTAATAATAAAATAAAATAAAAAATATTAACTTGAATAAAGAATATTATTCTTAAAATAATATAATAATAATTAAAATAATTTACTTTTAAAAAATATATTATTATACATATGTTATATTTAACTAATAATTTAAATTTAAAAATAGATTAACTTATATTTTACTCATTGTGACTATTTTTTAATTCCATACTTTTAAAGATATTTCTCACATTGTAGCTCCACGAGTACATTACATAGATTGATTTCTTACAATCTCTTTGAATATTAAATTTTTTCTTCCTATGAAATTATTCTTATGAAATTTTACTTTTATATATTTTTAAAATTTATCATTGTTTGTGATATTGACATGGGTGAAAAAAACAATGATAAATTTTAAAAATATATAAAAGTAAAAATTCATAAGAATAATTTAATAGGAAGATAGTTTCAGTATTTTACATATTTTAGTTCTTAAAAAAATTATCTTTCTCTTTTGTATTTTAGAATTTAAATTATTAAGTTATTTAAATAATTTTTTTGTTAATTATAATTTAATATTATGATGCGAATATTTTATTAAAAAAAATCACCTTCTTTTATTTTTCATACTATCAAAAAAATATTTAATATAAATTTAAATTCTAAAGAATTGATTTAATATACATTAATTATTCATAATTTTAATATTAATTCACTTTTAAAAAATATATAGTTTATACAAATATAATTTATTTTTGCTAACTTTCTTAACTCACAATACAAAGTATATTTTTCTATGATAAATCATTTACTAATTTCAAGCTCTTACCAAAAGTTATGAATATTATAATTTTTTATTAATTAAGTAAATTGTCATTTAATAATAGAAATAAAATTTCATTACTTAATTGAAAAATTAATTTATAAATTTGTTCACTTTCTAATTTACTATTATTAGTGTTATTTAAAATATTATTACAAGGTAACCCATGTGATTTTCTAAGAGACAAACGAATGTACCGATTTTCTTTCTACTTTTGCCATGTAGGAAATAAATAGATATATATATATATATATTTTTTTTTTTTAAAGTTTTTTTTAAAGACTAACGAATGTTGTTTATCTTAAAATTGAAAACATTATCTAGTTTTTATCTAAAAATATATATTAAAATCTCAAGAAATATATTTACGTAACCATTAAAAATATACTCAAAATATTTATTTTGTAACATTTTATTTTTTATTATATAATATCAATAAAAAATATTAACTTTATTGATTAAAAAATTAAATATATTTTTAGATAAACTATATAAAGAAACCCTAAAGTTTGCAAAATCTCCCACTTTGTACCCAATAGTTTTGAAATTTGCAACGTAAGCCTACAAAATTGCAATGGAAATTATTTTATCAATCACTAATTATTTTAATTTTTAAAAAATATACTGATAAATTTGTTAAGGGTGATGTTGATTCGAACCAATTAAAAATATAGAGAATTTACTATGACATTTATGATACAAATTCAGAATATTTTATTACAAATTACATTAATTCCTCTCTATTCTTCCTCCATTTTTTCGCATAAATAAGATCTCATATTTTCTTAGAATTTTAGTCTCCTACTCTAACATAGTCATTCATGTCATAAAATAAACTAAAGTTTTTTTTCTTGTCAATAACGTGAGTTTAAATTATTCTAAAATAAATTTAATTTAATTAATATATTTTTAATAAATGACATTATTTATTATGTATTATCCTTTTATTTTTAAGAAAAAATAAATACATGTCAAAATAATTTAATACCACATTATAAACATGCAAATGAACTTCAAATTATTTTTTATAACTATAACTTATTTTTTCCATCTAAGTAAATATAGTTGTTGATTTGAGGTAATTAAAAATACATGAACTTATTTGATATTAGTTGGAAATGTATAGGTAAGTGCAAAATATTAATTATTGATCGTTGCTTCTTCCAAATTCTCGCAAATAAGAACTTAGATATCTATGTATAACATTTAGAGTCGTAAGCAACAAAATAACTTAAATTTCTATTTAATTTTTATTTCTGTTTATGAGATCCTTACTACCTGTCTTTAAAAAAAACTAACATACCATTGAAACATTATATAAAATAATCACGACATAAAATTGTTAAGTTTATATTCCCAATTTTGAATCAATTGAGTATCATATATATAAATTTCTCTAGAAAATTCTATATGTTTTGAATAGGGGGAAAAATCTTAAAATCAATCCGGATATGCAAAATTAATAAATAAAAATTAACCGAACATGTATTCCCTCAAGGAATTGTACATTCTTTATTTTTAAAAAATAAATTGAATAAAATATTGTATATGACTTAATTATTCTAGGTTTTCAGGTGGCCGATGAAAGTGAAATGGATGAGGTTGAAGAAGTTGCTTACCTTGCAAAGAGGTGTGTAAATGCTAGTGCGGAAAACAGGCCAAGTATGAATCAGGTGTCCGAGGAGCTAGCTAGGCTGATGAGACCAATCCATGAGAAATCCTTCGGACAGGAAAAAAGTGAAGAGACTCGGCGGCTTCTGGGTGATCAGTCACCCCCAAACTCTTTCTCAACGAATAATGTTGCGGCTTCGGTACATGAGCCCCACAGTTACAGTGTGATATCATTGGAGATTGAGACCTACAGCGGTAGCATATAAAATGAGATCACTGATCTTATGAGTACTTTAAAAATTATAAATTTGTGCTTGCTGTGAATTTATGGGTTCCCTAAGGTTTGATCCCTGACGGCGATTTTTGTTCAAATTGGTCCCGAACGTTAGCTCCGTTAGCCGCCAAGGATCCCTATTATCATAACCGAGGTTAACGACCATTATTTTTAATATTTTAATATTAAATTAAAAAAAGTGTACAGCACCCAGTCCCACATGTCAGAAAATTTGACATCTTATCCTAAAAAATCCCAAAATAATATTTTTTATTAATTATTTTAAAAACTAAATTAATTTCTCATTATAATTATTTGAGTTTTATTTTTTTATACTTTTGTTAATACTTAATTAAATTTCACCAAAACTAAATTAATTTCACCATTATTCCCTCTCTCTGCTCTATCATCTTCCCCAAATCAAACCCAGCCGATACCTCCAAATCCAAATCATCTCAAATCAAACCCATCACCAACCCAAATCGGCAGCAACACACCTCCATCACATCCGTTGTTCCGCATTCGAGAACAGTCTCATGAAACTTCCCTTTCCGGCCTTCCTTTCTTTCTTTCCAACCGGCGCCGCCTCTATTTGTCCTCATCTGGGTCGATCCCAGTACTGTTTGACTTTCGGCGTCACTCACGTCTATGATAGCCACTCTCCGTCACTATTCGGCAAGCCACCAGAGCCGGTTGCCATCACCATCTCAAGCTCCTCTTCCATCTTGCTCATCACTTATATTTTCCCTTGCCCAATACGACCCATTTGATGAAGAATATAGTTCTTTTGTTGGGTTTAGGCATGTTTTTGGATCTGATCTTTATAGATCTGTTTCTCAAAATGATATGGAATTATGGACTTTTTAATTCTCCTTTCTTTTCGTATTTGATTTTCTTTTCCTTAAGCACTCCACTTGTTTGATAGAAGTCCTGTGTGACACTAAGAGGGATTTTGGTGTTTCAGAACTGCAACTGCTCGGCAATTTTGTTCCCAATTGAATACCTTGCATACTCCAATTTCTTCCATAAAGTTGTTGACAAGAAAGTGCTGCCGTGGAATGACTTGGTCCAAAATTTTGGGGAGCCTCAGAAGATGATGATATGGAAGATGATCTTTTGTTGCTTCGATTGTGTAATTTGGCTATTGATAATACATAATCAGCCACGGAGGCATTATGAATCCTAATCCCTGGCTATTGATAATACACCAGTACCTGATTAATATTTGGAATTTTAATAATTTATTCTTTTTGTTTTTTTTAACTTAAATTTTTTTAATTTATTTTTTGAAAATAATTAATAAAACAGTCATTTTCAGATTTTGTTAAATATTTAGAATTTTAATAATTTATTCTTTTTGTTTTTTTTAAACTTAAGTTTTATTATTTATTAATTAATTTATTGAAAAAAATAAATAATTAATAAAACTAATGTTTTTAGATAAAAAGAAAATCAGAAATCAGAAAAATATGACATATAGGTCCCAGTCTTCAGATGCTTTTTCAGTTTTAATAATAAAAAATTGAAAGATAACGGCCTTTATCTCCGTTATATCAATAAGGACCCTCGGTGGCTAACGTGGGAAGTTGAATATATCATGGTTTATGATCTAGAAATTACTTAATGTAAATAAATAAATATTAATCATTAAACACAAACAATAAAATAAATTAATTTAAAAAAATAAGAAAACAAAACAGATAATTATGATTATAATTTAAATTAAATAATTATGTTTTTAATTTTAGTTACTTATATTATTACATGCTTGGAAAACTAATTATATATTTTATTTTGGTATCTTTAAATCTTGTGGATCAATACTAATTCTATAAGCATGTGACCGAGTATTTAGGTATTTTATTATCTATATATACTATATATTTAATATATATTATCTAACTTAACTACCAACTGAATTAATATCAATACTCTCGCTATTGTTAAGAATTTTGAATGCTCTCATAATTTTTTTAATTATTTCCAGCTTTTTTTTTAGATAAATTGGTTGAACTATTTTATTCCAAATTTAAAAGCACCAATTATTATTGGATAAAGTTTTTAACAGATTTATAAAAACTTAAAAGAAAATTAAGAGTGTAATAAACTTTTAAACAATAACTTAATGTATAAAAAATCACCTTGCTTCATTTTTCATACTATAAAAAAATATTTAATATAAATTTAAATTCTAAATAATTAATTTAATATACACTAATTATTCATAACTTTAATATTAATTCATTTAATATATATATAGTTTATTTTTGCTAACTTTCTTAACTCATAATACTATGATAAATTATTTACTAATTTCAAGCTCTTACTAAAAATTATGAATATTACAATTGTTTATTAATTAAATAATTTTTATTTAATAATATAAATAAAATTGCATTACTTAATTGAAAAATTAATTTATAAGTTTTTTCACTTTATAATTTACTATTATTAGTGTTATTTAAAATATTATTACAACCTACTCTCATGTGATTTTTTAAGAGACTAACGAATGTAGGAGATCCGATTTTCTTTCCACTTTTACCATATAGGATTTTTTATTTATTTTAAAGTTTGTGTTGTTGTTTAGCTTGAAATTAAAAACATTATCTAGTTTTTATCTAAAAAAATATACTAAAATCTCAAGAAATATATTTACGTAATCATTAAAAATATACTCAAAATATTTATTTTGTAACATTTTATTTTTTATTATATAATAATAAAAAATTATTAACTTTATTGATTAAAAAATTAAATATATTTTTAGATAAACTATAAAAAGAAACCTTAAAGTTTACAAAATCTCCCACTTTGAGCTCAATAGTTTTGAAATTTGCAATATAAGCCTGAAATTTGCAACGTAAGCCTGCAATAAAATTGCAATTTCGGTCTTTCTAATAATTAGAAAATTAAAAGATGGTAAACAATATTATTAAGTTATTTAATTATTTTATCAATCACTAATTATTTTAATTTTTAATATATACTGGTTAATTTTTTATGGGTGATGTTGATTCGAATCAATTAAAAATATAAATAATTTAATAGGTAGATTAATTAATTTAATAGATAGGTTAATTAATTAAATAAATAAATTACTTAAAATGTTTAAAAGTCTATTACGTTTAAAATTCTATTATAATCAAATAACTTAATAGGTAAGTTAATTAATTTAATAGGTAAGTTAATTAATTAAAATGTTTAAAAGTCTATTACACCCTTAAATTTTTTAATAGTTTAAGGGTATAATAGACTTTTAAAGAATAAGGCCAAAGTGTTTAAAAGTCTATTACACCCTTAAGTTTTTTAATAGTTTAAGGGTATAATAGACTTTTAAAGAATAAGGCCAAAATGTTTAAAAGTCTATTACACCCTTAAATTTTTTAATAGTTTAAGGGTATAATAGACTTTTAAAGAATAAGGCACTTCGTGTTTTTTATATAGTATAGATTCAGCGACCGGAATTAAAATTTTAATTCAACATTCTTAGTGTTTAATCTATTACTAGGTCACTTAACAATTGAAGGTGAGTCATTTGGTCCCAAAATACTTTTTTACCACAATTAGGAATTTACGTATGTTTTGGTTTTAATTTAAAAAAAAAAAAGGTTTTTAACAATAGATCGACTTTTCTCGAAATCAAACCCATAGCTTTGATCAGAAATACTCTCAGTAAAGCATATCCATGGCTTCCAAATATTTTCTCATCCTTGTGGCTCTCTTCACATTCATCACAGGTTCATTACACAAAACAATTTCCCCTTTTTTTTCTTTTTTTAATATTTTTTCGACGGCTAAATTGTTAATAATTTTTTTTCGGTATAATATCAAATTCAGAAGTGACATTTTTCTATGAGAATGCTTGCGACCAACCCTTATGGCTTGGTTCATGGCCGGCAGACGGTGACCAATCCCCATTACTAGGCCCCGGTGTTCTAGAAATCTTCTACATGTCCGACCCATGGAAAGGTTGCATTTGGGCTCGAACCAAATGCACCACAGACTCCTCCGGCTACGTTTCTTGCGAAACCGGTGACTGTCGGACCGGAACCATAGACTGTCAAGGTCCACTACCCAATTTCCCAACTATGAGATTGACTAAACGTTCAATTTGAATTAAATTATTTCAATCAGACAAATTATGTTGAGGAAAAAATGTAAAAATTAAGAAAATTATACAGGCTAAATGGCAAATTCTAAACAAGTTAAATTATGGGTTTTTTCCCTAATTAAAGTTAAAAGGTTGGGTTGGTAGAAAACACTTCCTTCGCGATAAACGGAAGGATGTAGGACGACGAGTCGTCTATACATTCATAGTATACCGATTTGATAGCAAGTGTGTAGCCGCAGGCAATGGACCAAGTAATAACAGTCATAGTATATTTTGTTTTTAGTTGTATATATAACGGTCTTTAAAATTCTACTATTTTTTAATTTATTCTTCATATTAACTTCCTCAAAATTTTAGGTTATTTCATAAAAGTCTTTAGAGTTTAATTTTTTTTTTCTATTTTTTTTTCATCTTTAAACCCAAAAAAAACTTATTTCATTTCGCTCCGAAATATTTTATCTCGCTGCACGCGACGGGAGACTTAAAATATGAGAATTAAGAGTGTGATATAAATGTGGCGAGAGATCATTACAGAATCGAAATCGATAATTTTTCTAATGTAGATTTTCGTGAAGTATGGTTTCTGTTTTTTTTAGATTTGGATAATCTTAATCATCATGATGGTCAAAAGGTGAGAGATATAGTTTCTTTTTCTGATTTTTTTTATTTTATAAAATTCTATCTTCTTTTTATATATGTAAAAAAAATCATAAATTCATTAAATTAAGATTTAAGAAGTGGGTAAAGATTCAAATTGGGCAGTCCCCGGATTTTAATTCAGATTTGATAAGTGTTTTATTGTGTCATTTAATGTTGAGGGTGAGTCATTGACTCATTTGGGCCAAATCCGATAAATCATTAACAATATTTGGAAATTAATTACGTAATTAAAAATCGATGATCTACTCTATGGAAATTCCATATTTGTTGTATTAGCATAAAACGTTTTCTAACGTTGTTGCTTTCTTTTCTTGGTTTTGTTTCCTTGCAAAACAGAGGGAAAAAAACAGAGTATTTATGGAGAAGAAAGCTGTTGCACCATCCAGAAGAGGAGTCTGAGGAGGAGAGATCATGGTCCAGCCTTCCACCGGAGCTTCTAGGTCAAATTCGGTCACGTTTATATGCAGCGGACCACTTTTTTTTCTTACGGTTTGCAAATCTTGGCATTCAAGTAGAAGTTGCACATCTCTGTTTCCACCTCCTATGATCCTTGATTCCAAATTATCCGAAACTCCTCTTCTGATGATCCCAATTAAGAATAAGATTACATGGAAGATTTTCAACCCGGTATGGAACCAATTTCATAAGACGGACATTCCAGGATCATTAGGAGCTTCTGCTTGTTGTTCTAACCATGGTTGGTTTCTCATGTATCAAAACGACCAAAACATATTCTTCTTGAACCCCTCCACAGCAGAAAAAGTAGTACTTCCTGAGATTCCGCGATTCGACGGTATTTATCCGGTTCGCCCTCAAACCATGTCTTTCTCCTCCCCACCAACCTGTTCAGATTGTTTGGTCGTTGGGGTATCACAATTTTATGGCAGGGGTTATGGCAAGACAGCTGGCTACATTGCCATCTTAAAACGAGGAGGGGAATGGAAGATTCATAAAGTCAGAGATGGAAACAATTTCATCTTAGATATTTGCAGTCCTATTTTCCATAAGGGAAGAATGTATTGTTTGGATATTGAAGGATACTTGGGGACATTTAATCCGCCGAAAGAAGACGAAGACGATCATAATAACTGGACTGTTTATCCAGCATCACTTCCGGTTCCGGACAAGTTCACGGTCTATAATGGTCAACGTTTCTTGGTGACATACAATGGAGAGCTGGCAGTTGTTTGTGCTCCTCGTACTGAGGGGCATGTTCGAGTTTCCAAGTGGTATGACCGCTGCAAAAGCTGGCAGATTGTGAAGAGTTTAAGAGACAAAATGGTGTTGCTTGCTAGTTAGGGTGCATCCTATAGCGAGAAGGCTGTAGTGAGAGGGATGGGAAACAAGATTTATTTTCCGTTGTTCCACGGCAACAATGGTGTTTTCTACTCTCTTACCAAACGCGTCTTTGGTTCGTTCTACGACAATTATATGTGCGAGCTGACAGAGTGCCTGTTTGGCGTTCCGATTCTAGTTAGAAAAGTGATTCTGGAAAAGTGCTGTGTGAAAAGTACTTCTTGAAAAGTGCGGTGAGAAACGAGAAGTTGTTTTATGGTGTTTGGTAATAATTGCGGTTAAAACTATGATTAGAATGTAAAATGACCATAAAGGGCATAAAACTCATTTTTAAAAAATTAATAAAAATAGGAAAAGTGGATCTAGAATTACTTATCTTGAGATGGAGATTTTATTGTGGTAGTTTTTAATTTATTTTGTTCTATTATATAAAGTAAAAAAATGAAATTAAAGTGAAAAAAAGAAGAAGGAATAAAGTGGAAACGCAGGTGCACTGGAGCAATTTGCTCCCGCCCGTGCAGCTGCCTTTTGTGCCTCACAATGCCTTGATTGGAAAAGAGCTTTCCAAGTAGAACCTGAACCTCAAAAGGCCAGAGTATTTCAAGGTATTTGGGTTAAACCTGATCTGTTGAAAAGATGCAAGGATGATTTTGATTTCAAATGGTGATCATTGCCAATGATAACATTTTCTCACATCTCGGATTATTGTTGTTTTGATTGCCACAAATTAGTACATGTGTTACTGTTTGAGGGCATGGTCTTCATGTAGTTTCAGTGGTAAGAAATTACTATTATGTACTCAATCAATAGTTTCGGCGGGTTGGACTTAAGTTGGGCTAAAAAAAGGCTCAAACTTGACCCTTCTTTAAATGCCCGGGCTATCGCTATTGGGAGGTCTATCTATTGATTGGATCTAGGTAGGAGCGAGCAAGAAAAATGAAAACAATAAAGAAAAATTAATTCAAAAGCACGCATCTGAATGCCAGCAAGGCTGTGCTGTGTTTCTTTCTGCTCTCTTCTTTTCTGTTCCATTTTTGATTTTGATTTTCCAAAATTCCTCAAAGTTTCTCATGGCTTCTTCAAGTTCCGGAGGAATTCAAATCCCCGTGCCTGGTAATTTCAATTCCGATTCACTTAATTTCCTCATTAGACGTTTAATAATTCGATCAATAACACTCACTCCTCCGGTTGTTTCTTACCAGAAGCCGTTCAGGTGCTCGTCTCTTCCCTCGCCGATGACTCCCCCGCCGTCAGAAACTCATCCATGTCCTCGCTCGAGGACATCTCATCCCTGTAATTTATCTTTCCCTCTCTCATTCTCTTTGTCTGTTGGTGGATGCTTGGCTAAATGTGTGTGAAAGTCCAGGAATCCACTGTTGGTGCTGGATTGCTGCTCGACTGTTTCGCGAGGAGGGCGTAGAGTAAGCCTTTTTAGTTGTTTACTCATGATTGCTTGATTGAATGACGGGTGCACAGTAGTAATTTTGTGAGCTAATTTGGCGCATGTTTTTTCTGTAGCGCTTTGGGAATATGGCTGGTGTTTTTCAAGTGATGGCATTGTGTGTCAGGGCACTGGATAATCATGATGTCGATCCTGCTCTCATAGGTAAACTTGCCAAGATTGCAACTGGAGAAATGATTTATTCTAAGGTGGCTTACTTGTATCTTTTCTCTCTCTCTAAAATTCTTTTATATTATGCTGTGATGTTGCGCATTTCTGATAATTGGTGAAATTTGTTTAGGAATTCAATGCGGATTGGCAAAGGGCTGCCTCATCCTTACTTGTGGCAATTGGATCGCATTTGCCTGATCTCGTAGGTTACTTGCTTCCACTGTTTATGTCTGTTTCGTGATTCTTATTCATATTCCCACTTGTAACAGTTGTGGACCTCCTTGGGATGCGAGAGAAGGAACACTGACTAATTAGTTCATATATGATTTATTAATTTATTTTTTCTCATTCTCTCTGGCAGATGGTGGAAGAAATTTTTCTTCATTTGTCGGGAGCAAGTTTGGCTTTGCCTGCTATGGTTCAAACACTTGCCGATTTTGCTTCTGCTTATGGTACGGTATCTATCTTATTTTGTGTATTTATGTTTTCTTTTGCTTTTATTATGGGATGTTTTTAGGAACTTTGTGTTTTGATACTTAAAGTGACATGTTTGTTGTGCTTTTCAAATCATTGAAGCTCTGCAGTTTGTTCCAAGACTGAAAGGCGTGCTTTCACGAGTTTTACCTGTTCTTGGAAATGTACGAGATGCTCATCGGCCAATATTTGCCAATGGTACAATGGTTTTTCTTTGGATACTTTATTTGAATATGAATTCAAGTTTTGACAGCATTAGGTAGTTAGTAGTGCTAGGGATATCAACACCAATACTTATACTAAAAGTAAATGAACACTTAGCAGTTATTGTAACCACTAACCTTTCACACCATTTCTTCTTTGCAACTACTGAACCTTGGTACATTGGGCAGTAAAATAGTTCTGTTGAGAAATTAGTCTCTCTAACAATATACTCTACTTCTGTTAGGTCAAACTACCATAACATGATCATTTTGTTGAGTTGTTTGGCGCTTTCTTTGCAACGCACTTGTTTCTTGTTTGTTTTGCCTGAAAAGTTGCATGTTCTTTCCTTTTCTACTTATAAGTTCCTATAAGATTATGACACACAGTACCCTGCTGTAGCTTTTAGATGTTGGTGTCAAGCTGTTTGGCAGTGCAAAATGGATTTCCCTTCGCAATTCACTCTTGATGCTGATGTGATGTGAGATTCAAGTCCTTTTTACGGTTAATTTCCTTAGACTTCCTTGAAAGTAATCTACTGAGGAAAATGTCCGATTTAGTGCAGGTCCTTTCTAAATTCAGCTTTTGAGCTTTTATTGAGAGTTTGGGCAACTTCAAGGGATATTAAGGTTAATGGCATCGTTCCTCTGTTTCCCTTGGGTTTCTGCAGCTTAAGTACTTTTCTCTTGTTCTATTTTTCTGAAATTTGACTTGCCTTGTTAGGTTCGCACGGCTTCTGTTGAAGCATTAGGTCAGATGGTTGGTCTTATTACACGGGCACAGCTGAAGTCAGCCTTACCAAGACTTGTCCCTACTATACTAGAACTGTAAGATCAAGTTCATGAAATGTTTCTTACTTATACATCATCTGCTTTTTCCTGAATTTTCTTTTGTTTCATGCATTATAGAGTACTGTATTTTAAATTACTGTCTTAAAACTTTTTTCTTCAAAACATATTTTGTGTGGCATTGTACTGTTAAAAAAGGATTCTTTAAACTGCTGCCATTATGCTTGTATGCATAAATTAGCAAGATATCTGACTGTTTTCTTTTTCTCTTATCTGCTGTTCAGGTATAAGAAAGATCACGATATTTCTCTTCTTGCGACCTGTAGTCTACACAGTTTATTAAATGCATCATTACTATCAGAATCTGGTCCACCATTACTTGATTTTGAGGTAAAGTGGACATTTTAATTTTCTGTCCTTAATATCCTTACTAATACAGTAATACTCCTCCAATGACATAAATTTACTTCCATTGTAAAGTTTATTACGCTACAGTCTACACATTCAAGCTTTCTTTTTAACAATTTTCTGTTTTGAGATAACTCCTAGTTTTTATCTCTCTTTTGGAAAGCCTTTTTTTTGGCATCCTGCTTCTAGCAAGCAGGAGGAGTTCTTGCATCTATCGTTTTGAGCTTGTGTGCAACAATGACACTATTTTGATTTTTCTTTGACACATCACCAATTTGGTTCTCTTAGGCTAGCTTTATACTATGTATTATCAACGATTTCCAGAGAAGGCTGTAAGATGACGTCTTGAGCAGTTACATTATCTGGGGCCCTTGAAAGTAATATAACATTGCGAGTTCCATACAACACACTTATCAATACGCATTGTTTAAATTTTCATTAAATTTTCATGGACTGGTTCTTGAGTACCTGTTTATAGTAGAAAATTCATGTTCTTCAATTATAAAAAAAGAGTGATGAAAAAGGGAAATCTTATGGTTCTCACAAGCATTTGGATCCTAGATACTTGATACTCCTGTCTAGTCTAGCACTTGAATTGCATATATGAATAATGAGTTAAGTAATGTGAGCTTCATTTGTTTTGGTCATTCCAATTCGTGAGGATTTTAGATTGTTGATAGTGTACTGAGATTCTGAAATATGAGTTAAAGCAGTCATGAAGTCTTGATTTGGAGATCCTATCTTTACTTGTTTTGCGTTGGTTAATTCAGTTCTCGATACTTCTATACTTCTTTTTTCCCAATACTTTTATCCTTCAATAATGTATCTGTTTCATATTACAGGACCTTACAGTTATTCTATCAACACTACTTCCTATAGTTTGCATTAATAATGATGTCAAAGAAAGCTCTAATTTTTCAGTGGGACTGAAGGTGAAAATCTATAACATATTTACCTGCATGTTAATATTGGGTTTCTCTTGATTGCTATCTAAAGTTTTCTTTGCATCATTTCATGTTCTTGTTGCAGACAGATAATGAAATTCAGCGGTGTTTTCTGACAGTGGGCTTGGTATACCCCGATGATCTTTTTACATTCCTCCTTAATGTAAGTAATCTTCCTCAGGAGGTGATTATGAATATTCAGGTCTAGCAAAGCTAGTACTAGAAGTTGTTGTTTCTGCTATTTGTTTGTAAGATTAATATGGGTCCATAGGGTCTGGTCTGTAACAATTCGGAAAGGTGTCTTATACGATGTGTTGCCTCTCATGTTTTCAATACTTCTTGTGCCAGAAATGCCGGCTTAAGGAAGAGTCTTTGACCTTTGGTGCACTTTGTGTTTTAAAACATCTTTTGCAAAGGTTTTGCCCGTTACTTTAGTTTGATTTTGCTAATCTTCATTTCCTTTTTGACCTTTAACCATTATATACCTTTCCTTGCTAGGTCGTCTGAAGCTTGGCATAGCAAAAGGCCTTTACTTGTTGAAGCAGTAAAATCCTTACTAGATGAGCAAAATTTAGGTGTGCTAAAGGCTCTATCAGAGGTATGCCCACATGGAGCAGTAGCTGCTGTGGTTTTACAACTATTTATGTTTTATTTACTTCGTTGATTCGTTCTTCTTAACCTGACCTGTGCTTCTTCTTCTTAGTTGATCGTTGTTATGGCCTCACATTGCTATTTGATTGGTCCATCTGGCGAATTGTTTGTTGAATTCCTTGTGCGCCACTGTGCTATATCAGATGAGGATATCAATCATCCTGAGAGCTCGAAGGTATGCTTTGGCGCCAGTATGCCTCATGCTTTTGAGTGAATGAAATTGGAAATTTTATGGTTACACATGACTTAATACTGTAATTTCACTTTTTGATTTTATACTTAGATGGGCATGGTGATGCAAATAGATTTAGTGAAATAGTAAAAGATAATGCAACGTTGGGCTTTAAGAAAATGAAAATTTTATCGGTCACATAAGTGGATACCTTGATATGGAAGTTTACGTCCAATGATCCTTCAAAGACTTGTGGATCAAATTTGATGCTGAAATGAAAACAATACTATGGTTATATATCAATTATTGCTCAAACTATATTTTTTTCCACTAAATTCTGAGTTATTTGCTTCCTCAGGTGAAGATTGGGGCATTTTGTCCTATCAAGTTAAGAGCAGTTTGTGAGAAAGGTCTTCTCCTCCTAACCATTACAATTCCCGAAATGGAGGTACTCAGTAGTTTCTTTTCTACATTAAGTAAACTAAATCTCTACTGCAAATTCGCACATCAGAGATGCCTTGGTTTCTTAAATTCACAAATTCTTATCATGTGTTCATTTGATGTTCTTCAGCATGTTCTTTGGCCTTTTCTGTTGAAGATGATTGTTCCACGGGCTTATACCAGTGCTGCTGCAACTGTAGGTCCCTCCATCTAACATGTTCTTAGTTATCATCGGGATTAATTTAGAACTGTAGAATATATTATTATTTCTACTGGTGCATGCCACAAGTTTTTTGTGGATTGTGATAGAATTCAGTGAGCCTTATCTGACTCAGGATATTTCTTGGTGCTTGATTATTTTTGTGCGCTCATTGTGAATAGAATTTTATGTTGTTACAACTTTGATTTGCATATTACAGGTTTGCAGATGTATCTCAGAATTATGCAGACGGAGATTTGTTGATAGTAATAATATGGTTGCTGAGTGCAAAGCTCGTGTTGATATCCCTAGTCCTGAAGTAAATCTTTTCTTGTTTTGTCTCTTTTTTTTTCTTCCAAAATTTATGATGCGAATGCCAACCTCATTTTGCATTTGCTATTCAGGAGCTCTTTGCTCGCTTGTTGGTACTCTTGCACGATCCACTAGCAAGGGAGCAGCTAGCAACCCAGACTCTAACAGTAAGCACCCCTTACACCTTGATATTTGCGGGTCATTACTATAAAATGTTGCCAGTGAAGGTGAAGCAAAACACAGCTATCTCTATATGCCCACTTGACTTGCAGTGTCAGATCTATTAACAAACAGTTATTTTGAATTAGCAAGGTTTATGATTGGTTGTTTGCTATGCACATATCTCTGAAGTTCCTTAAGCTTTCATGTTTCCTTTTCCATGCAATCCCAGTGGTTTTCGTTCCTAGTGAGTGGTTTCCTTATTGAACCCAAACCAGAAAAATTGAGGGAAAAGAATTTGAGCTATGCAAGAAGAACTTAAAAATAAATACAAAGCAATTTAAACTGTTTTTATTTCTTATGTTAATATCCCTGAGTAGATCAACTTCCTTTTGGATAAAGATAATAGAAAGTTGTGCAATTATAATTTTTTTGGGTTTGTATTCCCGAGTAGAAGAATCATCTTTGGCTTCATGCCTGCAGGTACTTTGTTATTTGGCTCCTCTGTTCCCAAGGAATATCAGCTTGTTTTGGCAAGATGAGGTATTGCATTATGTCATCATAATCAGGTCGGAAATGGAGTTTAGTTTATGGTGATGAATGGAATAATGCGTAAAAACCAATCAATTTCATGCTCAAGTGTATATGCGAGCATCAAAACTTTCTCTACATGGAAAAGTTAGCATTGCCAAATTACTTAACTATAATAAATAGAGGAAGATATGAGTAACTTTATCATTTTTTCCCCATTCTTGTGAGGTGGGAAGCTCAACAATTTGTTCACACATTACAATCCCAAATGAAAATTCCACATGTTGGACGTATCAACAAAAAAAATTCCGATAATTAATTCATTTGCTAGATTCTCTTATGATGTTTTGGTTTACAAATCTGTGGTAATATGATGTCTGTATAACTTAATTGATCTTTGTCTATGGTAAGATCTAGGTTCAAAAGTGACAACATGATCTGAGGATAAATGTTTTTTTCTGTGGAATTTAATTCATTCTTGTCTTTGGTAAGCTCTAGATTCCGAAAATGAAGGCATATGTTAGTGATACAGAAGATCTAAAGCTTGATCCTACATACCAAGAGACGTGGGATGACATGATCATCAATGTAAGTTTCTTTATCTGTAACGTATATGTTACTCTAATTTATTTTCCTGGTCTTACCATCATAGCAAACGCCTATTGCACACTGAAATCAGAAGCTTGTCTTAGGATTGAGTACCAGTAATTTTGTTTTTGTGCTTGGATGACAGTTTCTTGCAGAATCATTGGATGTTATGCAAGATAGTGATTGGGTATTAGCTCTTGGCAATGTGTTCTCAAGACAATACGAGCTCTATGCACAGGATGATGAACATTCTGCACTTCTTCACAGGTTCAATCTTTGCATTCTAGTATTTGGATTCTATGAAGCTACAAAATCTGGATTGAGTGGGCCTGTTAACAGTAATAATGGATTCTTCCATTCCGTTGTAGGTGCCTTGGTATACTTTTGCAGAAAGTTGATGACCAAGCTTACGTTCATAAAAAGATTGATTGGATGTATAAACAAGCTAATATTGCTATTCCCAGCAACAGGCTGGGTTTGGCAAAAGCCATGGGATTGGTACTTGATGGTTCCTTTTTTTTTTTAAACGGTTCCATTTTCAATAAACTCTCTGTTAGTTGGGAACATAATATTCAGAATTTTTTCAATTTATTATTTTGATTACTTTCAGGTTGCAGCATCTCACTTGGATACTGTTTTAGAAAAACTGAAAGAGATTTTGGATAATGTTGGGCAAAGTGTTTTTCGAAGGTGAATGCTACTTTGGAAAAATACATGTGCATCATTCGCCAGTTCAAAAAGAAAAGAAAAAAGAAGCACCATCCATATTATATTGCTGAGATTTGAAATATATGTTAATTACGCACACATTCATCATACTTTCCACTGACATAATCCATGCAGTGTATTGAAGGGATCGTATCTATATATTCAAGTGATTTTTTTTACCCTTTTTGGTTTTGTTCAAAGTGTTTTCCTTCTCTTTTTCTGTGTTTCCATCTTGCTTCACCCTTTGTATTCACAACCTTTTATACTCTATTAGCTTGCATGAATTGTATTCTGCCTCTTGAACTATTTGGTCAAACATGAGAAGAGACCCCGAAGCTAGAAGAGAAAAAAGACTTTATTTAAACCCCATGAACTAATTGTTTGATATTGCAGGGCCTCTGCTGAATGGGTTTTGTAATATTTGTGTTTGGTTGATCTAAGTATGATTTTCATTATTTGTAGAGCTTAGTGCTAATGTCTTCTAATCTACCTTTACAGGTTGTTGTCCTTTTTCTCAGACAATTATAGATCAGATGAGTCAGATGATATACATGCTGCCTTGGCTCTGATGTATGGATATGCTGCACGATATGCTTCATCAACAGTCATTGAAGGCAGAATCGACGCACTTGTTGTATGCTTCTTTTGACTTTTGCTCTGCATAACTTCTTAGTTAATTCAAAAGTTTCTTCCCTTCATATTTTGTAATGAAATACGTTGAACTTGAGTGCATGAGAGCTGCAAAGCAAAGTAATGTGGGTTTCTTTCTTGACAAACTACATCCCAAGCTGAACTTATTTGATCCAATTATGAAGGATAGGAAATTATTGCTACTAGTTATTCTAGTCAACATATAATGTTGTTGTCAGTTTTATTTTTATTTTCAAAAACAGACTATGAAGGTCTCAACTTAAACATAGCACAGCTCCACCTTTCCCCTTTATTTGTCTGACCAAGTTCCCAACGCAATGACCTTGACATTTGCATTGACTTTGATAACTGCATAGCATCTAAATCAAACAATCATCAAATTGGATAAATATCAACGTAGCAATGGTTATTTCAAGATTAGCTTGGACTTTTGATTTACTTTGACAATAACATTATAGCTGAATTCAAGGTAAACTTGAGTTTCTTGCCACATTATATTAATGCCTGCATCTTTCTCATTGCTTGGATGAGGAATGAGGATGAGTTCAACGTATTTTTTTTTAAATATTTTTTTTGGGTACTTGGATGCTAGCTTTTTACTTATTTTAATTTTATTTTAATTTTGTACATGCAAAATGGTTTTGTAGATACTAGATTAGTCCTTTATTTGTTTTTCTGGATTTTAGGGGACCAATATGCTATCAAGACTTCTTCATGTACGCCACCCTACAGCAAAGCAGGCTGTAATCGCTGCTATTGATTTACTAGGTTTGATTCATTTTTGTTTCTTATTGCATTTGCTTTATCTAGAAAAATAAATCATGGATGGTTGAAAAAATTCTTCAGGGTGCATGTAACTGATGGCAATGATGCAGGTAATGCGGTCATTAATGCTGCACAAAATGGTGCATCATTCCCACTGAAAAAAAGGGATCAACTGCTTGACTATATACTAACGTTGATGGGGAGAGAAGATACTGATAGTTTTGTTGATTCCAATCTTGAACTTCTGCATACCCAGGTATCAATCGCTTCAGAACAACGTTATTGAAGGTGACATATTTTCACTTTCTTACTCTTTTTATTTTCATCATCGTTTCACAGGCCCTTGCATTAAATGCCTGCACTACCTTAGTTTCTGTGGAGCCAAAGCTGACCGTAGAAACGAGGAATTACATTATGAAGGTATATTTTGGTACTTGATGGGGACTGTACGTTAGTACCCAAAATCAGAAAAAAAAAATACATTTATTTCCCAGACTTGTGATAATGTCTGAAAATTTTGACAGGCAACCTTGGGGTTCTTTGCTCTGCCAAATGAACCAGTTGATGTTATCAATCCCCTCATAGACAACCTTATTACGCTCTTATGTGCGATTCTTCTGACAAGGTAGCATTGTAAATCATAAAGCCTGAGCTTCTTTTATCTATCCATTGGAAGATAGCTAGTGCTTTGTTCTATAATTGTGAGTCAACTATTTTTCATTCTAAAATAACATTACGCTCTCATTAAGGATCTTGTCAAATCAAAGTCTGCATTTAGTTCTTCAATTGGCACCATTCTTTGCTTTCTTAGACGTTGGATGCAATAGATGGTCGTCTAAATTTGGTAAACGCAGAAGTAAACTTCTTTTACCAAACTGATCGATTGCGTAAAACTGATAAGTGATTCATGGATATATTCATTGGGTAAGGCTGATTTTATGCCTTTTCAATTTCACTCTTGTGGAACATTTAGTGGGGAGGACGGGCGAAGTCGAGCAGAGCAGCTATTGCACATCTTGAGGCATATTGATCAATATGTTTCTTCATCTGTGGAGCACCAAAGGAGAAGAGGTTGTTTAGCAGCTTATGAGTTGCTTCTCAAGTTCCGGACTCTCTGCGTCGGTGGATACTGTGCTCTAGGTTGTCCTGGGAGCTGCACACACAACAAGCAAATTGACCGTGCTTTGCATGGAAATTTTTCTAAATTACCATGTAATGTAATTTCCCAAGTATGACTCTAAATCTCTACTTTTCTGTTATTAAACTTAACCCAATTATTTTGTTTGACTACCAGCTGCATTTCTGTTGCCAAGTCGGGAATCCCTGTGTATTGGAGAGAGGGTTATCATGTATCTTCCATGCTGTGCAGACGTGAATTCTGAAGTTAGAAAAGTTTCTGCCAAGGTATGATGTTGATACAGTTATTTTCAATGTTGGTTGAGTTAATGCCTTTATGAAATTAGTTGAAGATGGTTTATGAGGATGTGAATGTAAGACTATTTTCTTTGTTTATGTTTAACTTTTTCTTTCTTTCCTTCCTTTTTCCTTTGTTAGATTCTCGATCAACTCTTCAGTATCTCTCTTTCACTTCCAAAACCTGTCGGATCTAGTTTTGGTATGGATATCGAGTCATCTTATATGGCTTTATCTTCCCTTGGGGATGTTATAGCGATCTTGAGAAGTGTAAGTTCTGTTTTTCATTGGTTTTTGTTTTTTGTCTCCTCTTGGTAGACTATTCTTATATATAACTTGTGTGTGTACGTCAGTGAAAAGAAAATTTGTAACTGAGTCATTTCCTAAGCTTCTACTGTATGTGCAGGATGCTTCCATTGATCCATCTGAGGTTTTCAACAGAATTGTTTCCTCTGTTTGTGTCTTACTAACGAAGGATGAGGTAAAATTCATTTTGTTGAGAATTAAAAAAAATGGTACGTGGCTGTTGCTCGTGGGGGTTCTATCTTATTCTTGAGGATTTCTTGTAGCTTGTAGCAGCATTGTTAGGTTGCACAGCAGCTATATGCGATAAGGTCAAGCAGTCAGCTGAAGGGGCCATCCAAGCTGTTATTGAGTTTACCACAAAGAGGGGAAATGAGCTGAGGGAAACTGATGTCTCAAGGTTTTCACTTGATAGATTTTTTTCCAAATTGGACTTTCAATATTGACTTAGGTCCTGCTCATGTGTCTCCCATCTAACATTTTCAGGGGGACATGCAGTTATTATGTGCATTTGCATTCTTCCCTTTGGGCTTCTAGAACCAGAATTTTGGTGTTCTTAGTAAAGCCTGTTTTTCCTTTTGGTGTAGGACAACCCAATCGTTGCTTTCCGCTGCAGTTCATGTAACTGATAAGCATTTGCGCCTGGAGACTCTAGGAGCTGTATCCTTTTTCTTTCTTTTTTCTTTTCTCCACCAAGTTTGTTTACATATTTAGAGTGGTGGTACCTCCTGGCTAGAGAAAGTCATGCAGTTGGCCACACCATTGTTTTCTCCAATGTCTTTATTAATCCTTAATCATCTAAAGATTTGTTCTTTGGCTGAGAGTACTAGTTCAAAGGTCGTTTTTGATGAAGTATTGGCTACTGCCGGAAGGGACATAGTGACAAAGGATGTCTCTAGATTGCGAGGAGGCTGGCCAATGCAGGATGCATTCCATGTGAGTGCTTAGTAATATTATATAATTTGATGACAAAATGTTTTTACATTGTCTCAAATGAGCCAGTAACCTGTTGCAAGTTCTTCCAAATAATCCAAAGATTGGATAAAATTCTAGATTTTCTGTGCAGACTTCAAATGTACTACTATAAAGATATACTGCAAATTTGTGCTATATATTCAATCTATAATGAAAGTCCAATGTTTTTCATGTGGCTACTTGTTTGTTTTATATGGTGCTGCTGTCCATATTGTGCTTGACATGGTTCATTTTATCATTTGAGTATTTAGATGCTTACTTATTTGATTGAGTTAGTTCTCTAGTTGATTTGACCTTCTTTCTTGGTAGGCATTTTCTCAACATCCGGTGCTTTCTCTCCAATTCCTGGACCAGTTGATTACTTTTCTTAACAATAATGCTGTCATTAAGGCTGATACGGACAGAGGAGACAACTCTAGCCAGCTTGTTGATGGCCAGACGGAAAATGATATTCTGCAGGCTGCTATGATTGCTCTTACTGCCTTTTTCAGGTTTCTATTATGAAATGCATGACAAGACCTAGCTGGTCTGTGCACAACTTTGCAATTTTATACTTCTTTTAACTGCAGAGGCGGGGGGAAAGTTGGAAAGAAAGCCGTTGAGCAAAGCTATGCTTCTGTTGTTGCTGTGCTCACACTCCAATTTGGAAGCTGTCACGGCCTAGTTAGTTCTGGCCAGCATGAGCCGTTACGGTCAGTATCTGGATGTTATTTTATGCTGCCTGACAATGTCTGTGTACTTTTAGTCTTGACTTTGAGATTCATCAATGAACACACGCATGAGTATAAATAGCGTGTTCCTTTCCGTCCTTTTCAGTGCTCTTTTAGCTGCATTTCAAGCCTTCTGTGAATGTGTTGGAGACCTTGAAATGGGAAAGGTATACAACTTCTTCAGCTCAGTAATAGAGATTCTGCAGTTTTTGATTCAGTGTTGCCAAATAGCATAATTTATTGTCTGTAGATTTTGGCAAGAGAAGGAGAACAAAATGAAAAGGAGAAGTGGATTAATCTTATTGGAGGTGTAGCAGGCAGCATCTCTATGAAGAGACCAAAAGAAGTAATTTGGTCCACTTGAAATCTTCTTTGTACATTAAATTTTCTCACTTTTTATCTATTTGTTTCTTTTCCTCATGTATTGTTTTTAGCTTATCCTTTCGGTGAACTTATTCAGGTGGAGGGTATTTGTCTCATTTTGACAAAAACTTTAAATCGAAACCAAAGGATCCAAAGGGAAGCTGCAGCGGCTGCGTTGTCAGAGTTTGTTCGCTATAGGTATCAAAATGACCAATATACTTAGAACACTTTCGTTTTGCCCGTTAATTTACATTCCATACTTCGTGCTCTTCAGATGTTTACTGTCTCCTTGGTATATCCTGTTATTCTTGAACAATTGGGTTTATTTTGATGAAGCAGTGGTGGGCTTAGTTCCTTATTAGAGCAGATGGTTGAAGCATTGTGTCGACAAGCGTCAGATGAGTCTCCTACTGTTAGACGCCTTTGTTTAAGGGGACTTGTTCAGGTATTATATCTCTATCTGATGCAAACTCCAAATATGCCCATTTTATTATGGTCTCATGAAGATGATGACAAAATTGAGGAAAAGCAAGATATGGAATTTTTTATGCATCATTCTTTGCATGTTCTTCTCAATAATCATTTGTTACTTCAGATGCCTTCTGTTCATATCAGTCAGTACACAACTCAAATTTTGGGGGTGATTGTAGCATTGCTTGACGATTTGGAAGAATCCGTGCAGTTGACTTCTGTGTCATGCTTAGTGATGGTGATCCACCTTTGTTCTCTCGCTACTTGATTATTTTCCTTTGCCTTATGCTCTTAACTTGACAGTGTATCTGACCTTTTTTGTCTTTAGATTCTTGAATCAGCACCGAATGATGCCGTAAAACCCATGGTGCTTAATCTTTCTGTTCGGCTCCGCAATCTGCAGGTTCATCCATTTAAGCTTGATAATTTTACAAGTGATGAGTTCCTATTGAGACCCCCTATATGTTCTTGAAACTCAACATAACTCCACTAAGCTTTAATCCTGAACTAGTGGGGGTTGTCGGCATGAATCTGTTTCCTCCATTCAGCTTTATCATGTCTCCAGTTGTCCTAAAGTTGTAGTGCGTCAAAGTCTTTGCTTAAACATGTTTGTCAAAGAGAATGCCAGCATGCTTGAGTATGTTTCATTAAGTACTTGGTCAAAATATGGAATTGATGGTTGAACCCAAAATTGGATTGAAGATAGGCTTTGGTATTGACTATTTGACCATCTCCTGTTAACTAAATTTTAAATAACAGTCGTCATGTATCGCCATGATTGTTTAGCTAATCCGACTATAAGCATGAGAGAACATATTATCTTGACAATGCTTCCAATTAAAATAAGGTCGACGTTGAAACAGGTATACATGAATGTGAAGATGCGAGCCAATGCCTTTGTAGCATTTGGAGCCCTTAGCAACTACGGAGCTGCATCACAACCTGAGATATTTCTTGAGCAGGTCCCTTGTTTACTTCAATCTTATAATTGGTTTTAGTTAGTGTACCATTTCTTCTCAAATCTCACTGGTTGTTGAAAAAGTGTTCATTCATTTTTGGTTTCAATTTGATTTTTAAAATCTTAATTTACCTTCTATCATAGGTAATGTTCTTGATAGTACAGTTTATTAGCATGTTAGCCGGCAACATTATTTCTTAAGCTTTGCCCCATGCATTATTTCCTCCAGTTCACTAGAGTTAAAGTGTTCTTTGTTTTCTTGGAAAGAAAGAACTGAACAATCTGATTCTTCATACGCTGTTAAATAAATGTGGATTGTGTGTTATTTTTTTCAGATACATGTTGTCATTCCGCGTTTGATTCTGCATCTTCATGATGACGATCTTGGTGTTCGACAAGCTTGCCGAGTATGTGATGACCAAACATCTTTCTTATTCGCACGAAGCTTTTTACTGAAAGTATTGAGTAACCTTAATGTTTAATATATAGAACGCCCTCAAGAGGATTGTACCTTTGATGGAGGTGGAAGGATCCGCATCCCTTTTCAACTCCCATGGTTTTACTTCTGATCACCGGTATTGACTGCTGCATCTTTTAAGCTAAAGTTTTAATAATTACTGCAAGCATCATATCTGCGCTAACTTTATTCAAAATTGATTGAGCTCAATTTGTTTTCTTTGCTTCAATGTGGCTCTAAATGACTCATCCTTATACAGAAGTGACTATGAGGATTTTCTACGAGACCTTTCAAGGCAGATTACCCAGCATCTTCCCTCCAGGGTTGATACCTACATGGCATCCACAGTCCAGGTGAGCCTCTTCTCGCAAAACTATATAAAATTTCTGAACCCTGGTCACGAGGCTCTTTTCTATATTGTTATCAGGCTTGTCCTTTATCGTTTATTTAATAGACATTAACTAACCTTTAGATTCTTTGCGCACACCTCATGTTGATGCAGGCTTTTGATGCGCCTTGGCCGATAATACAAGCGAATGCTATATACTTTGCAAGCAGCATTCTTTCAGTCTCAGATGAGCAGCGCATTTTAGCTCTTTACCATACACAGGTACTTTTCAAATTATACCCAATAATATTCATAATGCATTGGCTAGAAGTAGCTCGTGTACTAAGATTTTTGTCATCATGTATAGGTGTTTGGAATGTTGGTTTCGAAGGTAAACAGATCAACAGATGCAGTTGTTAGAGCAACATGTTGTTTGGCATTAGGCCTGTTACTTAATTCTAATAATTCCCTTTCATGGAGGACGGCCCGACTTGATTGAGTGGACTCTCTTTGAAGGAAGGAGCATTGATTCCGGCTCTAAGAAGCAGAAGTGCGCAAAAGCATAAATAGGTATGGTCCATAACCAAGTAACAAACCATACCCTCTCTTAGCACGCGTGGCTGCGGTGAACCTAAACGCTCACATTTCTAGAATTTACGAAGACAAATATCGAAGAAACCTATACTGTATCGCCTGATTGTCTGATCACTGTGATAACAACCCTCGTTCGTGGATGGGACGGACTTTCAAAGCATGACATCAATGTGAAGAAAATGTTGTAAGTAAAGGTGCAAAGGGTTGTAGTTGTTACACTGGATGCATGTGATGTATATTGGTTTATTTCAGGTTGGTTGTCGTAAGAGGATGCGTACAGAACTGTTCTTTTTTTCGTGTTGTAAAAGTTTGTTGTATAGTAGAGTTATAGCAATATTTGTAATGTAAAGTTGCACCATCTAAACTTCTTGATAAAAAAAAAAGTTGCACTAAACTCAAGGAGGTTGTGTAGATGTTACAGCTCCATTTTGGTCCGTCCGATAGAGGTCGTTGTGTGGTTTTATTCCCCCTTCCAATGGGTTGTGTACAACAGTATTCAATGTATTTAACCGTTTACTTATTAGTGTTATTATTAATTCATTTTTTGTTGAGAAAATGTTATTATTATTATTAGACCCTTGTTATTGTTATTATTATTGTTATATTTTCTTCATACAATGGGCTTATGGTCATACGATGCATTGCATGGTGTTGATAAGACCATCCGAATATCCGTTTACTTGACTACTCGAGTTTGGATGGTTGTGTTTAAAAAGCATTATTATAAGATATTAGGTAATAACTTATCTGTAATAGTATTGGCATTTGGCATTTTGTTTGTCCGGGTAGGTAAGAGTTTCTCCTGATAGCAACCTTAAACGTCGACCTCTTAAAAGTAATTAGCAATGACTAGAGAAATTGTTATAACTCAGAGGAATTGGTTTCCCGATTATTCTCTGGACTAGTATTATCTCTCATTTTAAAAAAAAAAAATTCCCACCATGATTTGCTTTATTCTTATATTTGAACTCAAAATTTTGATTCAAATGAACAATTCTCTTATTATCCGATTACAACTAATGATGGTGTAACAATAGCAATTTGGGTCATTTGAAAAGATCCATAATAAACTTTTGCAACTGAAATGAAAAAGTAACGAGTTCAGCATATTCCAAAAAAAGAAAAGAAAAAGGTAAGAAGAAAGTTTAAATTATCTTTAATTTTAGAGCAGTGCGTCCTCCCTCCCTGACTAGTAGCCATCATCTCTGTCGTGGGGAAAAGAATTGAAAACACAGCACGTGAATTTGTCTATCATGTTACTACTAATCTTGAACTTCTTGAATAAGCTGCCAACCTGGCGATTCTGGAATTTATAGGGTTAGAAAATTACACTTGTTAGAACCCACGATTCAGCTGTTTGGTTAATCTAAAGAATCAAATCTTCTCGTACATCAGGCAAGTTATTAAAATGAGGCATGTGGCATCGACAAACTCTGAAGTTTGATTCTATCTCGAGTTCGAGTATAACTTTCGCCTATATGAAAGTAAAAAACACGTATCTCTAAACCTAAAAGGTCAAGATCCATGAACAATGTTGTTCGTACTTAATCAGCTCACTAAATAATGTACTTATTATTTATATGAGAAAGCATTTGAATATATGCAACTTGATTAGCAGGACAAATGCTGCTGTTGCTTTCACAACTCTAAAGAGAATTTTTATATTCCTCACGTCATGAAAAAAGACAACAGTACAATACATAAACTTATCGTATGAACTGTCGTACCTCATCATCCCCTTTCCAAGACGAGTTGTCCATTTCTATGTCCTGCTAGTTCATATGGTCTATAATCAGAACAGAACAAGAATTCCTTAAAACTGAAAAAAAATCCAATTTCCATGGCTTCAACTTCAAAATTCAATCATCTTCACTTTGTTTTGATACCCTTAATGTCTCCAGGTCACCTCATCCCCATGACAGACATGGCTAGGCTTTTGGCTGGCCATGGAGTGGTTGTCACTTTAGTAACAACACCTCTTAATGCCATCAAACTCAGTTCAACCATTGCTCGTGCCGTCGATTCTGGCCTCAAAATCCAACTCCTTCAGCTCCAATTTCCTGCTGCTGAAGCTGGATTGCCTGTTGGATGTGAGAGCATGGACATTTTGAAGTCCAGGGCCTTAATCAGGAACTTCTATCAAGCTGCAGGTATGCTACAAGAACCATTTGAAGAGGTTTTCCAAACCTTGCAGCCGCGTCCGAGCTGCATAATTTCAGGCAAGAATCTTCCCTGGACAATCAAGACTGCTAAAAAGTATGTGATTCCAAGGTTTTTCTTTGATGCAATGGGGTGCTTTTCTTTCTGTTGTACACACAACTTAGAAAAATCCAAAGTACATGAAAATGTCTCCACTAGGTTTGACCCCTTTGTTGTGCCTGACCTGCCTCACAAAATTGTCCTGACCAGAGCCATGCTACCTGAATCCCTCAGCCCTGGGGCGCCGGACTTGACCGATGTCCGAGACAACATCAAGGCAGTTGAAGGCATAGCAGATGGGATCATTGTCAATACTTTTGAAGAATTGGAAGCAGAATATGTCAAGGAGTACAAGAAAGTCAAAGGAGACAACATTTGGTGTGTTGGTCCTGTTTCTGCTTGCAACAAGATGGATTTGGACAAACTTGAGAGAGGTCAAAAGGGTTCAATTGATGAGCAGGAATGCTCAAAATGGCTCGATTTACAGGAACCCGGATCGGTAGTTTACGCTTGTTTAGGCAGCATTTGTGGGCTAACAACTTCCCAACTTGTGGAAGTTGGGTTAGGGTTAGAAGCATCAAACCATCCATTCATTTGGGTGATAAGAGGAGGTGAGAAAACACAAGAGTTAGTGAAATGGATTGAGGTGGAAAAGTTTGAAGAAAGGACTAAAAGGAAAGGACTTTTGATCAAAGGTTGGTCACCACAAGTTCTAATCTTGTCACATAAGGCAATAGGAGGATTCTTGACGCATTGCGGTTGGAATTCGACGATTGAAGGAGTTTCTTTTGGCGTACCAATCTTGGCATGTCCTTTATTTGCAGAGCAGTTCATGAATGAGAAATTGGTTGTGGAAGTGCTAGGAATTGGTGTAAGTGTTGGAGTTGAAGAAGCTGTGACATGGGGTTTGGAAGAGAAAGCAGGGCTAGTGATCAAAAGGGAGAGAGTGGAGAAAGGTGTTGTTAGAATTATGGAGAAAGGTGAAGAAGCAGAGGAGAGGAGGAAGAGAGCAAGGGCGATTGGTGAGATGGCCAAGAAAGCAACTCAAGAAGGTGGATCTTCCTACTTCAATATGGAATTGTTGATCCAGTTTGTGTGGAAATGGAATGTAACTAATCATTAGAGTTCATATAAAAAAAATTGTGGCATGGTGTTTCACTTTTTCTTGTCTGGGAAAATATATAAAACATCAAAAAATGCATCAATAAAAATTAGAAAGAGTTTTTTATTTTTTTTGGATTTTTATATGTAGTAGAGTAGAACCTTTATTTTTATATTTGCTAGTCAGTCACAAAGACTTTTTGAGTGTATTAACCAAAAATAACAAAAAAAACCTAGTAATAATTAGGTATTTGTTGTGCCTATAAACAGTAAAGAATCAGACCACAAAGAAAGTAATTTGTGGGCTTTACATTAAGAATGGGCCTACACGAATATACTAATATTCTTGGCCCATAGGCTGGAAAAATGAATGTTTCGTCCGATTTACTTCCCCGTCACCCTTGCTGCCGTATCTTTATTTGTTTTGGATTCTGCCATGGACTAAATTTTTTTATTTATTACAAAAATTGATTTATATTATTAAATTATTATTATAATATTCTAATGTACATCATAAAACGATATGTACTAATTAGTTGAAGTGAAGCTTAGAAAATTGAAAAAGAGAAAATATATATCACTCTGTAGAGTTGGTCCAAAAGTCCATACTTTTTGATGTTACAAAAATATCATAATTTCTTTCTTGGATCGAGAATTAACCGAATTCTTAAGGGACAAAGGTGGAATCACTCATGAAACTTCTAGAATGTTGTCCTAAACACATGGAGAAGAATTATCATAAAATTCTTCGATATTATTCGGTATCAACTTACACTTTACATCCACGTTAGCTAAATTCATGGTATGAACTAGGGCTGTTAAAAAGTCCCGAGATCCGAAAACCCGATCCCGGGTCCAAAATTTTGGTCCCATATTTTTCCGGGACCGGGACTTATCTCGGGTCCAATCTAGTCGGGATCGGGACCCGTCGAGTCTGTCCCGACTAAAAGTGGTCCCGGACCAAATTGAATTAGGGCAAGAATTAGTCACACAAACACACCCTCTCTTTCCTTCCCTTCACGCAGCCACGCACACAAATTGAATTATCTTTCTCTCTCGCATAGCCGCCACCACCATCATCACCAGGGATGGTAATGGGTACCCATACCTGCATATCCGCCCATAACCATACCCGTATTTATAATTGCGGGTATGGGTATATCCATACCCGCAACATACCCGCAAAATGCCTCTCTCCTTTCTCCTCTCTCTCTCCCCCACTCTCTCTCCTTTCTCCTCTCTCTTTCTCATCTTTTTTTATTTTTTTCCCGTAATAAAAACTCAATTTCTTCCTTAATGCTTGAACAAAATAAATTAAAAATTACAAAAACATAATCTTCATCTTAAGATGAGTGATTACATATCCACTTTTCATATTTTTCTTAATCTTTTATAAATGGGTTTTTTCTTAATCAAATTGTTTAAATATATTTTGAATTAATTTAGAAGTTTATTAAGTGAAATAATTAATAAGTATAAATGAGTTTTTTTTTATCAAATTATTTAAATATATTTTGAATTAATTTAGAAGTTTATTAAGTGAAATAATTAATAAGTAAATGTAATTGGATATCCATTATATATCCAATTGGGTAATGGGTATAGTGGGTATGGATAATAATGGATATTTAATTGCGGATATGAGTGGATATTTATCCATACCCGCCCATACCCACATAATTGCCATCCCTATTATTCGGTATCAACTTACACTTTACATCCACGTTAGCTAAATTTATGGGTATGAACTAACTCTGACTTTTTTGAGTAAAGAACATACGGAGACGCAACTCTTATCTCACTTCCTTTTTTTTCTGAAAATTTATGTGTCTTTCTTTTGAACAGCAAATCACACACATGCACCACAGATACTCTTACAACTTGCTCTCCATCATCTCTAAAGAAGACAAACATAGTTTCGTAGGCTCTTACATCACCACACAACCAAAGCATTGTGAACTGTCTACCTTTGCATGTATATATATATGTAACATTACAAGAGAAACAATTTAGCTCAGAAATTACAACCCTTTTGCATAATTTATCCCGTCTGGAATCTCAATCTCCACCACCATGACTGCCGAATCCCTGCAGCTCCACTTTGTTTTGTTTCCATTTTTAGCCCAAGGCCACATGATTCCTATGGTAGATATAGCTAGAATGTTAGCAAAAAATGGAGTCATAATCACCATTTTCACCACACCAATCAATGCAAAACGTTTTGCTCCAATTCTTGCTCGCGCCATAGACTCTGGTCTCCCAATTCGCCTAGTTGAAATCCAGTTTCCAAGCGAAAAAGTTGGATTGCCAAAAGACTGCGAGAATTTCGACATGATGCCTAAACTATCTATGGCAGGGCAATTTTTTACTGCAGTCGATATGCTACATGAGAGGGTAGAGCCAGTGTTCGAAGGGCTAACACCTAGGCCGAACTGCATAATCTCAGATATGTGTCATCCATACACTACTCAGATAGCTAGCAAGTTCGGGATTCCAAGAATTTCTTTCAATGGATTTTCTACATTTTGCTTGCTAGCCTTGAATAACTTGTACACTAGCAAGGTTCTTGAAAACATAACTTCTGATACAGAACGCTTCATTGTGCCAGGATTACCTGATCACATCGAACTAACCAGAAAACAGTTGCCAGAAGCCGCGATTGATATGACTGGTTTCGGTGAAAAAGTGAGAGCTTCTGAATTGGGAAGCTATGGGATGATTATCAACTCCTTTGAAGAGTTGGAGCCAGCATACGTCCAACGATACAAAGAGGCAAAAGGCGACAAAGTTTGGTGTGTTGGTCCAGTTTCTCTCTGCAACAAAGACAACTTAGACAAGATTCAAAGAGGTAACAAGCCATCGATCGATCAAATCGAATGCTTAAAGTGGCTGAATTCACAAGAGCCAGAGTCCGTAATCTATGCTTGTCTTGGTAGCATATGTAATCTCACAAATTCGCAACTAAAGGAGCTGGGATTAGCCTTAGAAGAATCAAACAAGCCATTCATTTGGGTCATAAGGAGTGGAGGAAACCTAAAGGAACTAGAGAAGTGGCTAGTGGAAGATGGTTTCGAGGAAAGAACTAAGAGTAGAGGCCTTATTATTCGAGGCTGGGCACCGCAAGTAGTAATACTCTCACACACAGCAATAGGAGGATTCTTAACCCACTGCGGGTGGAATTCAACACTTGAAGGGATAACTGCAGGAAAGCCAATGGTTACTTGGCCATTATTCGCGGACCAGTTCTGCAATGAGAAGTTGGTGGTGAAAGTTCTGAAGACTGGGGTGAGTGTTGGGGCAGATATTACTATAAGGTGGGGAGAGGAAGAGAAGACAGGAGTGCTGGTGAGAAAGGAAGATATCAAGAATGCCATAGAAAAGGTGATGAATGGAGAAGATGGGGAGAGTGAGGAGATGAGAAGAAGAGCACTCGAACTTAGCGAAATGGCGAAGAAAGCAGTAGAGGAAGGAGGGTCTTCTTATCTCAACATGAAGCTCCTAATAGAAGATATCAAGCAACAAGCAGCTTAGCAGCAACAAGCACCATAAACGCATTATATGCTTTCTCTTTTTCATTTTTGTAGGAAACTTATTTTATGGTTCATTGCAAATGTGAAGTTCTTTTTGAAAAGGCATTGCTAATTTTTTTTATATATAGATAATGATGCAGACAAAGTGATTTGAAACCAAGATTTTGTCTTTTGAGACATTTTTACGAACTGCACATAAGGTGTGTTAGAAATTATTAAACTAATGAGGTAGTGGAACCATGATTAAGATTTTGATTAGCCAATTAAAAATAAATAAACAAGACCCTGTCTTATTCTCGACTATAAAAGCTCGATTTGCTTCAATGCCATTATACTAATCAAGCATGTAAATGGCGGACAACAATGCCCTTCTTATGTTTTTTCTCAGCCCTTTTCTTATATTAATGGAGAAGTCATACAAGAATGGTTGAAAGAACATTTATAAAAGTGATCGCCGTAATTGTTTTCTTATGCCGGCCAACATAAAACAAATCAACCGCTAGTCTATTACTAGAAAGTAGAAAGAACATTGAATAAAAATCATCGCCGTTACAACTCTATTCATTCGTCTCTCCTTTGTCTACAAAACAAGTCTTACTTTCTCTCTCTTCATATTTCATCATCATCAAAGATGAACAACCTGCTTACGGTAATTTTGTTCAAACCGATTGAAAACTCCTTTTTCTAACAATAGTGATATTTTCCCTTATGATTTTCTCTTTTCTGTTTGTTGTACGTTTTGATTTTAATTTGTTTTTTTTACTGCTGGTTTGGAGTTTAATTAGTGTCGCCCACTGTGGAATTAGCACCGGTAATTACCATCAGCTATGCCCAAAGTTCGATTTTTTTTTGGCCTTTTGGGCTGAATTCTTCTGAATTAGAGATTCTTTAGGGATAAACCCTAGTTTTTCTTTTTTCTTTTTTCAAACTTAATTGGAGGGAGGGTATTTCATGTTATTGAATTCCAATTTCAGGATTCATTTGTAAGTGATGCAAAAGATGGGCGTCCCAGCGATGGAGATATTGAAATGGGGATGCAGTTTTCAAAGAGTAACTCTGATATGGGAATGGAAGCTTTCAATAAGCAGGTATTTCATACTCCAATTCTGTGCTGCAGAGTGAAATTCGTAATTTTAATTCTCGTTGCTTTTGATATCTTATTTGCTTTGTCCTTTCTATGTCAGATACAAGATGTTCAGAAACAGGTTGATAATGTTGCCGCACTGCTCAAGAGTATGAAGGTGATCTGTTAATTCTCATCTGATCATATATGTTGCTGACTACTCATAGTACATATACTAGACATCTCTGACAGTAAAGTGTTGCTAAGCGGTCGCCGAAAATGAAGCTTTCTAATCTTCATTTTTTTGCAGGAAGCTAATGAGGAATCAAAGGCTGTTACAAAGGCATCAGCAATGAAAGGTAACCAATTCTTAGTTTGCCACAGTAGTGAGTTTACTGATCAGGTAACCGATTGGTTGCTGGCTCATGACCTGCAAATAGTTGATTACAAGACATTAGGGGTCAGTTTTTTACTGCTAGTGTTCTAGGAAAGTTTCTGACATAAGGGGTCAGTTTTTTACTGCTAGTGTTCTAGGAAAGTCTCTATCTAGTAAATATAGATTACTCTATCCAACATCATACAGCCAATTCTTAAGGAGATAGAATTTTTTTTGGTCTTATTCTATTCTATTGATCCTAATTTCCTGAGCGTGCTGTTTAGATGTCATCACTCAGAAAATTGTTTACAAGTGCAGCTATAAAACGGCGTATGGAGAAAGATGTTACGGAAGTTAGTAAAATTGCAAGAAGTGCCAAAGCAAAACTTGAAGCATTAAACAAAGAGGTATAGCTCGCTCCTTTTGCTACTAAGTTTTCCTTCACTTCCTGAGAAAAACGGGCAAGGATATAACTGTTTCTCCCATTTCCATTTTTTGGGTATCCTTTGCTTCCAGAACTTAGCCAATCGACAAAAACCAGGGTGTGGAAAGGGAACTGCTGTTGACAGATCAAGGATGAATGTTACAAAGTATGTTCCAAGAAATGGTACTTTAGTGAGAGAGTCTTGCTTTCTTCTTTTACAAATTTTGTTCATATTCTGAGTTTGATTTTTTATATTTTTATATTTTGAACTGCAGTGCCCTGGCAAAAAGGTTCAAGGATCTAATGACAGAGTTCCAGGTATATCAACATGTCAAGCTGGCTATCTGTCATTGGGTTTTCTAATTTGTTTCTCATCTTTATACTTTGGTTTCAGAATCTAAGAAAAAGGATCCAGGATGAGTATCGTGAAGTTGTGGAGAGAAGAGTCATTACAGGTTATAAATACCTATTTTCTTATAGATATGCTTCCCTCCACTTTCAAAGACCAAGTTTTCACTAACTACTTTTGCTTACTGTGTTATCTGTAATTGAGCAGTTACGGGAACCAGACCGGATGAAGAGGTAAGCTTAAATTGTCCCGCTTGTAGTTGTAACCATTCATTCTCTAATGCTCTAGTAAAGGATATTGCAATAACTACCCCCATTGTTTATTGAAATTTTTAGACAATCGACCGCCTAATCGAAACTGGAAATAGTGAACAAATCTTTCAGAAAGCAATTCAAGAACAAGGCCGTGGACAGGTATGACTCTTCTAATGTCCAACACAAAATGCAGAGGAAAGCCTTGCTTAAAGAAACTTGCTGTGCAGCCTATGATTACAAACTCTCAGCCTCTCTGCTTTGCTTAAGCAACTTATGACTTTAACCCATGAATTCAGGTATTAAATACACTGGAGGAAATCCAGGAGAGGCATGATGCTGTAAAAGAAATAGAGAAAAAACTTCTTGACTTGCACCAGGTGTGTAAACAGCTAGAGGTCTAGATATTGGAATGCCAACAGTAAACATATCTAATTAACATGACTTTTGTTTGTCAGATTTATCTTGACATGGCTGTTCTAGTCGACGCACAAGGCGAGATCTTAAATGACATTGAAAGTCAGGTTTGTTTCTACTTGCATCTCTTTTGTTGTTGTTGTAGTTGTTGTTGGGTTGGCACAGCATGTTAATGAAAATGTCATCTTTGGGTTGGTTGCAGGTGGCAAATGCTACGCACCATGTTCAAGATGCTACAGATGCTCTGAAAACTGCAAAGAGTTTGCAGAAGAAATCAAGGAAATGCATGATGATTGCCATCATCTTGTTACTCATCATTGCGGCTATCATTGTCCTCTCTATCTTGAAACCTTGGAAGAAGAACTAACCAATACCCCAAAATCACTTTACTTTATGCTAATTATATTATTGCTTCATTAATTTTTATATTTTCATAAGATAAACCTGTGTGTACAAAATAATGCAACATGTTTTTCTGCAAAACACATTCGAATTCCCTCAGTTTGCCAGAATCTTTCTTCAAAACTTCTTCTGGTTTCTATCTTGAAAAAAAGATTTTCATTTTTTTCAGTTATAAATAAATAAATAATTGAAGAAAACTGCAGAAAACATAAAACAACAACAAAGTACAATTTCTTATAACAAAGTTTGAGAGGAAACAAAACAAATACTTAATTATTGCCTAAATGTAAAAATAAAATATGGCATAGTAATCACCTGAATGTAATGTAATTAATTATTGCGACAAATTTATTCACCCAAGTTCCCACATCAGGAACTGGTTAATGCTTCTTCAATTGAAATTGAAATGATCCCTTCTTCACATCCTTGCCTTAGCAATCATCTCAGTGCCACCACCCATTCCCATGGATCCTGGCCTAGTCCATGTTTCTTTGAATTGCTCCTCAGTCACTCCTGCAAATGCAAAACAAAACATAACTTTCTTGTATTGAATTGAATTCATATTTATATGATAAAAGAAAGCGAGAAAGAAATGATTTGATTTGATTACCTTTCCCCATTGCAGCAGTGGATGAAATCCCTCCCTGCACTGTCTTGAGATACCTATCATAATAGTTTGCACCTGACCATTTCTGATGTGCAAGAGTGTCCACTCCGTTCCTCCTCTCCTCCCTCTGGATCCTCTCCACATAAGCCAGCATCCCCCTCTGCGCAAAATCCCTTGCGAACGTGTCGATGATCAGCGCATCCGCATGGAAACCGGCCAGTGTTATGAACTGCCAGCAGTATCCGAGGCGAGCGATCTTCGGAATGAAATCCCTCATCTGCTCATCATTCATCCCAGACGCATCCCAATTGAAAGATGGTGACAGATTATAGGCCAACATCACCTCCGGGTGCACAGCTTTCACACCTTCCGCAAACCCCGTGCACTCACCAAAATCTGGACTTGCAGTCTCCATCCAAATCACATCGGCATGGGGAGCGAACGCCCTGCCTCGAACAACCGCAGCCTTCACCGACCCTTTAAACCTGTAAAACCCTTCTCTAGTCCTCGGCAAGTCCCAGTCCCAGAAGAGATTGTTGAGCCCCAATCGCTCAGCAATCTCCCTGCTTTGCTCGTACGAGAGGCACTTATCATAGCTAGAATGGTTCATCCATTCGTTCAGCCTCCTCTTCTTCTCGTGCTCCCCGAGATTCATCCTCTCGATAGCATCCACAACACATTGAGAGAACGTTTTGAGCTGCGCTGCCGCAATCCAGTTGTCCTCAATAGCCTGAAGATCAGCTCCAGGTTTCCCAGCAGCCATTGCTTCCGCTAAGAGACCAGCCAAGTTTTTCCCTCGAAGGCTCGGATTGGTTGCCCCGAGGATGAACTGATGGTCCCTGGAATCCACATTGGTCTGGATCAAAGTAGCAGCCTCGGCATCAGTCCTAGCAACCAACACGGTCTCCACCCCCATGACATCAAACTGCAACCTTGCAGCCACAAGCCTGTTAATGTGCTCACTAACACCTACAAGAACCTTCCCTGCCATATGACCACATTTCTTGGTGACAGAGGACTGGTCCTCGATATGCACGCCAGCAGCACCGCGCTCAACGAAGAGCTTGCAAAGCTTGACGGTGGCGGTGGTGCCACCGAAACCAGTATCCCCATCGGCAATGATTGGCTTCAAATAATCAACATAAGGAGTCCGAGCCCTCTCTTCCCGGCTCATGCTCATTCTCGCCTCCTTCTGCTTCCGGTCATGATACTGCTGCGCGAAGAAGAGATGCTCGACTTTGTTGGGGACAGTGTCGTAAGGGTAGTCGGCAAGGTCAGGGCCTGGCTCGTTGGTGCTGGTGTGCGTGGAGGAGCATTGCCAGCCGGAGACGTAGATGGTGTCCAAGTGCTTGGCCATCATGGCTACTTGGACAGGATCGAGTGAGCCAAAAGTCCTTGAAGCAGTGCCGTTGGCTTGATGGCTCTTGAGTGTTCGCCACAGCTTCTTTGCCATCTCATTCGACCCATAACTCTGCTTCAGGTTGCCTCTTAGCGCTACAACGTCTCTCGCTGAATACGGCCTCTTGGTTAGCTTGAACCTCTCTGAGCTCCACCATGCCTGCACCTCTGCAACCTCAGCTTCAAATCGTCCTTCTTCCTCCATAATCTGCTTCATCACAACATTCGAATTCTACCAATTAATATGCTGAATTATTATTATGATAATTCAAAAAGGAAGAAGAAAAAAACCAATTTCATTTATTAATTGGAAGACATACAAACAGTGAGCTATAGATAAATGATACTAAAAGTACGAGTCTGTCAATTATATGGTAGGAAAAACAACTTCTAAATTGATTGCAATTGCTATATTTTAACTCATTGTAGCTTCCGCTTTGCGAGAATTGCCATGGAACTATAACAATTCTAACATATCTACAAACCATTTAAGCAAGGGCATGCATGTTAATCACCTAAATTCCAACTTCTTGAATTGTGAATTCTTACTAATTAGTGAAAGTAAATGCAAAGGAGGAAGACAAATTAGTTAAAAATGGAGAAAAAAAGCAATAGCATTATAGTAGAGTAATTTAGACATGAAAAGATGTGAATTTGGTGCTAATTAAAAGCTTACCATTGAAGGGACTGAGTTATAAGATGCAGCCATGGGTGTATAGAAATGTTTCTTTCTTCTTTTCTTTTTTTAACTCTTTTGTAAATGAATTACACGGACAAGTTCAAGCAATGGGTTCCTCAAGCTCCCTCAATTTATAGTAAAATTCCTTCATGTCTATATCTTATCTCTTTTTTCTTTTTCTTGAAGAAATAAATGAAATATAATAATAGATTGGCATGAATGAATGTGTTTATCTTCGGAAAATAAGTGAAACATGTCCCTAGGGAAATGCATTTGCAAGGCACGTAGGGTGACGGCAACTATTCACTACACACATAACACTTTTGTCCTCTTTCATTCATTTTCCATGATGTCACCTTCTCTTCTCAGTTACTCTCTCTGTTTTCGACGTTGTGAAACAGTAATATTCAGTAAAATAAACACCAAAAAATCAAGTAGAGTTTCTTTCTACTTTTTTTCCCTTTTCCTTACTGATTTTCACGTAACTGCCTTCGTTCTTGACTCTACTGCACTACGTACTCATTTTGCGATCAATAATGTATAGCTAACTACTAAGTTACTGGTCTCAAGTCCAGCGCATTTTGATAGTGTTTTCGAAAACACCGGGCCTAATCGATAGTCAAAATACTTTAAGGGTGTGGTCGTAGAAAGTAGAGAGCATAAGGGATTAATTCATGATTATCATTTATTTCTTATTAAAATAATGTCAACAAAGTTCAGTTAATTAGTTATTTTTTACAAAAAAGAAATTTAACCAAAAAAATATCACTAGTCAATTCGACCTCATCTCATCGTTCAAGCATTTGGTTTTTGAAATATAATTCTTCTACAAATGTCATTTTTTATGAGAAATTGATTACTAAGAGATTACAATAAAACTCAAATACAAAATCAAATAACAACCCAACAAAAAATAAAACACTTAGTTTTCATTGAATGTTAGTTGCTTGATATCTTCAATAAGCCTTTTCATATTAACATAAGAAGATCCTCCAACTTCAATTGCTTTCTTTGCCATTTCACCAAACTCTTTTGCTCTTCTCCTCCTCCCTTCACCTTCCTCTCCTCCATCCATCACCATATTTACAGCATTCTCAACACTCTCCTTCCTCACCAAAACCCCAATATCCTCCTCCTCTCCCCACTGCATGCAACACTCAACTCCAACACCAACACCAATCTTCAAAATCTCCACAACCAACTTCTCATTCCCAAATTGATCCCCGAAAAGCGGCCAAGTAACCATTGGCAATCCAACACTTATCGCTTCCAGTGTCGAATTCCACCCGCAATGTGTCAAGAAGCCACCAATTGCAGGATCTGACAGTATTGAAACTTGTGGCGCCCATCCTCTGATTACAATTCCCCTGTTTTTAGTCCTCTCTTCAAACCCACTTTCCACCACCCATTTCTCTATCCCTTTTGAACTTTCTCCGCTCCTAATCACCCAAATAAATGGCTTTCTTGATGCTTCTAATCCCAATCCAAGTTCAATCAATTGGGAAGTTACAAGATTACAAATGCTACCTAGACAAACATAAATTACAGAAGCAGAGTGCTTTGAATTTAGCCATTTGAAGCATTCAATTTCATCAATTGATGACTTGTTACCTCTTTCAATCCTGTCTAGCTCGTCTTTGTTGCTCAAAGAAACTGGACCGACCCACCAAACTTTCTGTTCCCCTCTTTCCTTTTTCAGTAATTCAACGTACCCTGTTTCCAGTTCTTCAAAAGAATTGAAGATAAAACCATAACTCGCCGTTTCAGCATCCATTATTATGTCAGTCTTGTCTAGGAAAATAACTCCAGCTCCAGGCCATGTTTTTCCAGTAAACTCGACTCGATCAGGCAATCCAGGAATAACAAAAGTATCAGATTCAGATCCTATGATGTAATTCTCGAGAACCTTGTAACTCCCAATATGTTGCAAGCACACGGTAGAAAATGTAGAAAACCCGCTGAAAGAAATCCTTGGAACACCAAACTTGGTAGAGATTTTACTAGTGAACGGAAGACACATATCTGATATTATGCAGTTGGGTTTCGGCTTTAGGTCTTGAAACATCTGCTTCGCTTCATCTTCCAGCAATTGGGCCGCGGACATGAAGTTGTTGGATAGCGCTAACGAAGGCAACATGTCGAAGTTCTCACAATTTCCGGGCAATCCTGCTTCTTGGGTCGGGAATTTGAGTTCTACAATGCGAATTTGGTGGTTGGAGGAGGCTAAAGCTCGAGCGAAAGTTGTCGCGAAACGCTTGAAATTAATTGGGGTGGTGACTATGGTGACGATGACGCCATGTTGTGACAACATTTTGCCGATATCGACCATTGGGATCATGTGACCTTGGGCCATGAAAGGGAAGAGAACAAAGTGGAGTTCTTGTGATTGGGAAGACATGGTTAGTAGTACTTAGTACTAGTAGCAAATTAGAAAGGACTGCAATTTGGTATGAATACAAGTGGAGCGAGTGGAACTAGCTAGGCTTTTTATAGCTTGATTTTTCCTTTGAACCGTAGTTTACTTGGCTATCACACTTCAAATTTGACTTTTTATAGCTTGATTTTTCCTTTGAACTGTAGTTTTCATGGCTATCACACTTCAAATTTGACTGGTGAGAGCATCTAAGAATTTCCTTTAATGTGTGGTTTGAAAGATGGGATGATATGGAGAAAAGAAATACTATGAGATAAGATGAGATCATCAAAGCCAATCAATCTTTTTATCAATTTATAAAAATAAAGGGAAACTATAATTCAGTCCCACAGTATCCCTTTATTGTTGATTTAGTCCTTAAATTATATTTTTATATATAAACCTTTTCTTAGTTTTTCAATTAAATTTATAATGAATTAATGAGTTATAATTAAGAGAGAAGGAATTAAAATTATTCTTTAAACTAATTTAGGAGCTCACTTTTTTTTCTTTCAAGAGTTGGATAAGTTTGTAATTGTTGCAGACAGAATAATGAGAGTGCACATGATATGATATTATCCGGAAGGAAATGGGTCATTTGCAAATTTGTTTTGCAAGACGTCGAATTTGACTCCGGCTTCCAGGTTTGAGAATCCAGACGCATCCAGGTATCCATAAGTTTAGTGAGTAAAATTTTTATTTTATTCGATTGATTAATTTATTATTCCTTCTGGAACTTTTTAATTGCCGTTCTAGTTTTGGGCACACATATTAAGAAAAACCTGATGACTCGTTGTTTGAGATAATTTTGTCACTTATATTTTCTCAAATTACGAACATACCATTGTAAAAATAAAAATAATTAGTACTCCACATAAAAAAGTGTACAAGGACAGAAGTAGAATAGTTATCTCACCACTAAAAATGTCAGAAACATAAAAAAGTGTACAAGGACAGAAGTAGAATAGTTATCTCACCACTAAAAATGTCAGAAAAATGTGATCACGACAAGTAATTATGTGCTTTTTTAAATAGCCTAGAACCACACTTAATTTTTTTTGGAGGGGGTAAAAAATAAAGTATTATACGTTACACGATTACTACTACGTGAAAGAAGAATATTCCACATTGATTAAAATTGAAGAGTACGATTTTTTTTTTAATTCTTTTAGTCTGAGATGTGATAGTAGTAAAAAATAAGAGTGAATAACTAGAAGATAGATATATATGGGAACGGTTTTCAGAAATGTCCAGTAGAATGGAAACAAAAGCCGTGAGCGGCAGGATTCGAACCTGCGCGGGCAAAGCCCACATGATTTCTAGTCATGCCCGATAACCACTCCGGCACGCTCACAACATGTTGTAATAGTGGTCAGATATTGGTCTACTAAAATACAAATTCAAAAAGGACGTTATGGGCTAGTTTGTCCACACAAAAAAACCCGACCATCATCATATCCTATCTGATAAAAAAAGGACAAAAAAAGAGAGAGACCATCAAGTCCAAAGGTATGAGATTATTTTACTGCAATTTGACACCTCTACAGTTGACGGAGCTTGCATTTGGCCTAACAATATCAAAAAGGGTGAAAGAATTTGGAGTTCTGGATTTGGTGGATTCTTGGCACTAATGGGTTAGCTCCTTTCCTTTCCTTTCTTATTGGCTAATGGCTATGCTCATTTCTCTGTTTTTTCAACTTCTTTGCTAATTCATTTAACAATATATATAGAGAGAGAGAGTTAGTGTCGGTGGTGCACCAAATCAATTTTAAATGGGTGGGCTTTCTTAATTTGGCAAGTTCATTGTGTTGTTTCAGATCTTAGTTGACTAGTTTGAATACTATGTTTTAATGTAGTCAACCTGCGCTTATGTCTGCTGTCTGAAGCACCCAATGTTACTTAGCGAATGAAACTATTTCTAAGTAGTTTTACAGTAAAACAAATGACTTAAACAAATGTTGTTGCATCTTTGAACCCCATCTAATGGTCCCATTTAGCCTTTTATGTAAACTTAGCTAGGTATCTTAAACAAACATACATAGTTGCCACTTCGAATCCATCGTGACACGGAGAATTATTCACTACTTTCAGTGTTCTGCTCTTGTAAGTCTACATGGATCGTCCAATCAACATGTTGCTTACGTGTAGACAATTAGAAACAATCAACTTTGCTAATCTCCTATTACACCGAGAGGTAATTAGACTATATGTAATCACTCTGTAAGTATAATTAGATGATAAATGTAGGCGTGTGTCAAGATGGAACACTTTGATATATATATATATATATATATATATATATATATATATATATATATATATATATATATATATATATATATATATATATATATATATATATTACATAAAACTATAGTCAACTAGAAGTTTTGGACTAGTCTGCTAATAGGGATCTTTTATGTCTAGAATACTTCTACTAACGTACAATATAAAGTGCCATATTTGTTGGACAGGACTGATAAAACCCAGGATTTTTTGCATGCTATATCTCTCTCACTTCTATTACCATTTCTGTTTTCTGCTATCTATAGTTTGCATTTTAAGTCTTCTTTAGTGCTCTTCACTTCCATTGACCAGATTTTTTTTTCAATGGGTTCAGAATTGAAAGAAATGATGAAGCAAAAAATGAAAGATGGAAAAATTGCTTAGATTGCTTAATCAATACAAGAGAGACTAGGAGGTTCTTATACACAACCACAGCTAACATATTTCTACATTTACAGCTAACAACCACACCTAACGTAGACTAGACTATCAGATGTCTAAGTTGGCTGCTGTCCAACTTAGCAGCTGTCAAACTTAGCAGCCGTCCAAGTTGGCTGCTGTCCAACTTGGCAGCTGCCTAATTTTGTAGAATCTTCCACAAGAATCACCCCTGCAACCTCACTTTGTTCTAATTCCTCTAATGTGTCCTGGCCACCTTGTTCCTATGGTGGACATTGCTAGACTTGTAGCCCAACTTGGTGTGACAGTCACCTTAGTTACCACACCACTCAATGCCATCAGATTCAGCACAATCATTGACCAAGACGTAAAATCCGGGCTCCCAATTCGTCTCCTCCAACTCCGATTCCCCTCCACTGAAGTTGGATTGCCAGAAGGTTGTGAGAATGTTGACTCATTGCCTGGAAGAGATCAAGAATCAAGAAAGAAGTTCATTCTTGCAGCTAGTATGTTGCAGCAGCCAATAGAACAGTACTTGGAGGAGACAAATCCTTACCCAAGTTGCATTATTGCTGACAGGCATCTTCCTTGGACTGTTGAAATAAGTAAGAAATTTCAAATTCCAAGGTTGATTTTTGATGTGATGAGCTGCTTTTCTCTTGCTTGCACGCACAACATTCTTGCTTCCAGGATCTATGAGAAGGTTTCTGATGATCATGAACCCTTTTTGGTGCCTGGTTTGCCAGATGAGATTGAACTGACTAGAGCTCAGCTACCATATGAATTCAACAGAACTTCTGCGCGAAAAGATGCTAGCTGCAGACAATGATTCTCATGGGGTGGTGATGAATACATTTCAAGAATTGGAACCAGGATATGTGAAGGGGTATCAAGAATCTTCAGGACAAAAGGTTTGGTGCATTGGCCCGGTTTCGCTGCTCAACAAAGACATCTCAGACAAGGCTTGCAGAGGTAACAAGTCCACAATTGATGAAAACCAGTGCCTGAAATGGCTCGACCTATGGCCAAGAGGCTCGGTTGTTTACCCTTGTCTTGGAACTCTCATCTGCCTCTCACCTCTGCAGCAGATTGAGCTTGGGTTGGGGTTAGAAGCAACAAACAGAGCATTCATATGGGTCATCAAAGAAGGAGGAAATGAATCATTAGAGGAGCTCGAGAAGTGGCTATTCGACGAAGGATTCAAAGAAAGAACTCGAAGGAGAGTTCTTTTGATCCGCTGATGGGATCCACAGACATTGATCTTGTCCCATGATGCAATAGGAGGGTTCTTGACGCATTGCGGTTGGAATTCAGTGATAGAAGGGGTGAGTTGTGGTGTGCCAATGATCACTTGGCCAATCTTTGCTGATCAGTTTTATAATGAGAAGTTTGTTGTCAAAGTTTTGAGGATTGGAGTGAGTGTTGGTGCAGAAATCGCCATGAAATGGGGAGAGGAAGAGAAGTATGGTGTGATGGTGAGAAGAGAGGAGATAAGGATGGCTATAGAGGAAGTAATGGATGATGATAAGGAAGAAGGAGAAGAGAGGAGAGGCAGAGCAGGAAAACTTGGAGTAATGGCAGAGGAAACAATAGAGGAAGGAGGATCTTCTCATCAAAATATTAGGCTGTTAATTGAAGATGTCATCCAACAAGCCTTGTCAATGAAGCAACTCCATTAGAGGCTAGTATTATTTTCTAGCAGTAATTTAGAAAATGATTTTGTGTTATTAGGCCTTCTTTTTACCATTTAGTTGCTTTTATTTGTTTTGTGACCAAAATATTTTTCTTTCAAGAAATTAAATATCAACATTTCCAGAAATTTATTTGCTTTTGCTTACACAAGAATATCAATTTTAATATGGTTGAAGCGATCTAGATTAGTTGCCATATGTCACTTGTTTTATCGATTAATTAGTTTTAAACTCACACGTTGCATGAATGTTATAGTTTATGAAACTTTTATTTTTTTTAAATATATATAATTTCTTTGTCTTTAGTGATAGCATTTGCAAATATACAAGAAAAAATCCATAGTGGTAAAATAAATATTACAAAATGCAAAATATCTAAAGAATTCTTAGAATAACGTAAAATAAACACATGAAGTGCTTGAAATATTACGACTCACACTATATATATAAAAGTTGAAAGTGAGAGAGTGTTTTATTATGGTAATGTCATGTCATCAACTTAAGCTATATAGTGCCGTCATATCAGTTACCAACTCGACTAATACGATGATACCAAATTATAAAAATGCATACTAACAAAAAAAAATTGATAAATATAATTATAAATATTAAAATAGAAAAAAAAAATATTCTCCTAATTGAAGAAGTTAATTTATTTATTTTAATAATAGTTACATACTCTCTCTGTTTCCTATTAAATGACTTTCTGAAACAGTAACATTCAGTAAACTAAACACTAAAAAGTCAAGTAAAATGTACAGTAACATTCAATAGGAAAATAACAATTAATAGGAAACGGAGGGAGTATAATATTTATAGATTCGCTTATTACTTCTATATGAAAAAATATTACTATATTTCACAAAAAGTATTAATATATACCTAAATTATTCTAAAATAACATGAGTATTTTACACAACTTTTAGTCATTTTAAAATATCATAACACTCAAAAATATTAAAGTCAAATACTTTTACAACTTTTACAAAGAACACTATTGTCAACCGCACAACAACGCAATGCACAATAACACAATATACAACAACACACCAAATGTGAAGTAAAAAATAGAATAATATTAAAAACTATCCTATGACATAATATATATTTTCTTGAAGAAAAAAACTCAATTTGAAAATAGAGGCTTAATTGAGCGATTTAAAAATAATATGAGTATTTTATAGCACCTTTAGTTATTTTACAATTTCATAATACTTTTAAAATATTAAAGTCAAACTTTTTAAAACAAACGCAATGCACAATAACGCACCAACCGTAAAGTCCAAAAAAGAATAATAATAATAAGAAACGCCATGTATTGAAAACCGTTTTCTATTTAATATTTAAGAAAACACTTTTTCTATTTAAGAAAACAATTTTTTTATTTCATAATTATTTTTGCGCAATTTGAAAACAGAACATTATTTTCAAATTTAGAAAACCGTTTGCTATTTCCTATTTAAGAAATAACGTTTTCTAATTTAAAAATAAGTTTTTAAATTTAGAAAATAAGTTTTGAGATATAAAATATTCTTCCTAATTAAAACACAGTTTTATATTTCTGGAAAAAAATTACTACTAAATTAAGAAACATTTGTTGTGATTTTAAAAAGATTTTTTTTTGTAATTATTATAATTATTTTTCAAATTAACAAAAAGAAAAATTCAGAATTAGAAAACATTTTTATAATTTTTAAAAAACATTTTTAAAATTTTGAAAACAAATTTTGATCTAAAAAATATTTTTCCTAATTTTTAAAACAAATTCGAAAACGAGAAAACTTTTTTTAAAATTAGAAAACAAAATTTGAAAACAAATTTAAAAAACCGTTTTCTTTTTTCTATTTAAGAAAGCACGTTTTATACTTCAAAATTGTTTTTGTGATTTTGAAAACTATTTTTAAAAGAAGAAAAAAAAACATTATTTTCTATTTTAGAAAATATATTTCTATTTTAAAAAACATTTTTCTGTTTTCAAAATATCAGTTTTTTGTTTTAAAATTTAGTTTTTTGTTTTAGAAAATATTCATCTTTTAGAAAGAAAAAATATATTTCAGATAACATTTTTTAAGAATTAGAAAACGGTTGGTTTTCTGTTTTAGAAAAGAGTTTTATGTTATTTTTCTATTTTAAAAACCAGTTTTTTGTTTTAGAAAGCACTTATTCTATTTAAGAAAACTATTTTTCTATTTTAGAAAACATTTTAACAAATTAGAAAACAGTATTATATTTCAGAAAACTGTTTTCGGGTTCAGAAAACATTTTTCGGTTTCTGAAAATAGTTTTTTGTTTCGGAAAACAGTCTCTTCGATATTTCTGAAAATAGTTTTATAAATTGATTTTGTGATTTTTAAAACTGTTTTTAATATTTTGAAAATTGTTTTTGAAGTTAAAAGAAAAACAGTTTTCGAGAATTAGAAAATAGTTTCTATTTTAGAAAACATATAGAAACAAAAAAAAAATCTATTTCAGAAAACAGTATTCAAAATTTCAGAGAATAGTTTTCTAAATTCAGAAACTGATTTTTGTGATTTTGAAAATTGTATTTTAAATTAAAAAAACTTTTTTTTTGAGAATTTGAAAACATTTTTCTAATTTAAAGATTAGTTTTTTAAATTTAGGAAACAATTTTTGAGATTGAAAATATTTTTTCTAATTTATAAAAAAAATTCAAGTTTATTTATAACGAGAAACAACAATTTTATATTATTCGCAACAGGAGGACAAATACCTTGTTTTTATTTCTGATTTGTTTGCGCATCCTCCTTAAGATATTTTTTTTAGCATAATTTGGTTTGCCAGTAAATTAGTTTGCCATGGACTGGGCTGGGCCGGGCCTTGTGTAACCGGTATCTCTAGTTTAAACCCTTGGGCCGAAAATATTACCTCATATGTATTGAAGTTAAAAGGGGGAAAATGTCCGTTGGTTTCGCGTTTATGCTGCACTCTGCAGTTCATAACTTCACGTTTAACCAGAACTAACCTAACTACCGCCACTGCCAATGAAATTAGGCAGAGCAATTTCGCGCCTCTTCTCCACTTCTTCAAGTACTTTGAAACCAAAACCAAAACTCGCTCCCGACTATCTAATCTCCATCAAATCCATTAAAGAGAAGCACGCTTACCTCATTAGAACCCATTGGCACAAAGACCCAACTTTAATTTCCCGCGTTTTAAAGGCCTACTCTTTGTCTCCCTCTCATCTCCACCAAGCCCGTCTCGTCTTCGACCAGATTGAGCAGCCTACACTGCCAATTTTTAACCATTTAATGCGTGGTTTCTCTTTCAGTGAGGACCCAAGTCAAGCAATTGATGTTTATAGTAGACTGTACAGTTTTGAAGGAATTGGTGGGGATAATTTGACGTTTATCTATTTATTTAAGGCTTGTGGACGTGTTAGGGATTTTTTACATGGTTGGGTGTCTCATGTTCATGCTTTGAAACGTGGGTTTGGAGTGGATGTTGTTGTATGGAATTCCTTAATTTCTATGTATGGGTCTTTTGGTGATTTGGTATCAGCGCAGAAGGTGTTTGATGAAATGGTTGACAGAGATTTGGTTTCTTGGAATTCTTTGGTTTGTGTTTATGGTCAATGCAGTAGGTATAACGAGGTTTTGGGTTTATTTACTTTGATGAGAAAAGCCAATGTAAAGGCGGATACAGTTACCATGGTTAAGGTTTTATTAGCATGTAGTTATTTGGATGATCAGGACATGGTGGATTCTACAGTTAAGTACATTGAGGATAACCGTGTGGAGATAGACTTGTTTTTGGGAAACACTTTGATAGATATTTATGGACGGCGTGGTTTATTGGGTTTGGCAAGACGAGTTTTTGATAGGATGAAGGATAGGAACATAGTTTCTTGGAATGGATTGATTACAGGGTATGCGAAACAGGGGAATTTAGGGGAAGCGAGAAATCTTTTTGATCGGATGCCTGTAAGGAATGTTGTTTCATGGAGTTCAATGATCACAGCTTACGGCCAAGGGAACAATGTTTATGATGCAGTGGAGCTCTTTCAAGAAATGTTGCACTGTAACGTGAAACCAGATCATATCACAATGGCCTCTGTGCTTTCTGCTTGTGCTCGCATGGGTTCACTTGACTTGGGACAGGGAGTTCATAAGCATATCCGTAGTCATGATCTAAAAATAGATGTTTACGTGGAGAATGCCTTGATAGATATGTACTGCAAGTGTGGGGAGCCTGAAAAGGCATTGGAGGTGTTCCATGAAATGAAAGAGTGGGATCACGTTACATGGACATCAATCATTGCTGGCCTCGCTGTTAGTGGTTTTGCAAATAATGCACTTGACCTCTTCTCGCAAATGTTGAGTTTAGGTATTCAGCCTACTCATGGAAACTTCGTTGGCATTTTATTAGCTTGCACACACGCTGGATTGATTGATAAAGGATTAGAATACTTTGAAAATATGGAAAAAGTCTACGGACTAACTCCAGAAATAAAACATTATGGATGCATTGTTGATCTCCTGTGCCGCTCTGGCAATGTAAAGAGAGCCTTTGAGTTTATAGAAGCAATGCCAATAGTTCCGGATGCTGTAATATGGAGGATATTGTTAGGTGCGTGCAAGTTTTATGGACATCTTGACCTAGCTGAGATTGCTCATGACAAGCTTCTTGAACTAGATCCTGCTAATACTTATGCTGGTTTGGACCAATGGGATGCTGCTGCAAAAACTAGAGCATTATTGGCAAAGTAAGATGCGCAAATGCCTTCTGCTTTAAGTAATCCTGCCATACCTGAAGTAGCATCCTGTTAAGTCCCATTCTTCCATAGTCTATGCTTTTTTTGGAACGATGATTCAGATTATACCTCTTCACTTGATAGAGCTTGCTTGATGCATGGAATCCTCAATGGCTCATTGGAGGAGTATATGGAAAAGAAGTGGAAAAAAAATGGATAGCAGAGAGTGGTTTTGAGAGGGTGAAAGACAGAGGCCTCATAAAATGAGGTTTGGGCTCCTCGAGTATTAATTTTATCCCATCGCGCAAGCGGAGGGTTCTTGTCACACTGTGGGTGGTCTTTTTCTGCTGGTGTGCTGATGATGATGTGGCCTCTATTTTACGGCAGTTTTGCAATAAAAAGATGATTGTGCAAACACTCGATGTCGGTGTGAAAATCGGGGTAGAGATTGTTGTCCTCGTAGGAGAGAAAGATCAGTTTGGAGTACTAGTGAAGACAGAGCAGATCAGTGAGGCTGTAGACAAAGCGAAAAGACGGGCTGATCAGAGTTCCCATAGACAAAGCAAGGAGTGAAGGAAAAGAAGATGAAGAGAGGAGCAAGAGCGAAAAACATTGCAGCAATGGAAAAGAGAGCAGTAGAAGAGGGAAGGAGGGAGGGAGGGAACAAGTAAGAAAAATCCAATGAAAGAAATTCTTTTGATTGTTTATTCAATTGGAATACACTTTTGCGTACATAAAAGAGAGTGAAAAGTCTATTCTGCTAGTTTCCCAATCTGCAGTTGCTTGATGTATTGGATTAGCCCTTTCATGTTGAGCTGAGAAAATCCTTCTTCTTCCTCCTCCATTGCTTTCTTTGCCATCTTACTAAGTTCTTGAGCTCCTCTTCCTCTCTTCATTTTCTTGTTCTTCCTCCATCAATCTCTCCACCGCATTCTTCACATATTCCCTTTTCACCAAAACGCCAATCTTCTCTTCCTCTCCCCACTTCATAGTAACCTCTGCCCCGGCCTTCACGCCAACTCCCAACACATCCACCACCAATCTTTCATTACAAAACTGATCACCAAAGAGTGGCCATGTAACCATCGGAGTACCCGTCGATATCCCTTCCAGCACCGAATTCCAGCCACAATGCGTCAAGAACCCTCCTATCGATCAGTGTGCCAGTATCTCCATTTGTGGTGCCCAACCCCAAGTCAAGAACCCTCTTCCTTTAGTCCTCTCCTCGAATCCATACTCCACAGCCTACTTCTTCACTTCTCTTGAATTCTCCCCATCTCTTATGACCCAAATGAACGGACTGCCTGATGCTTCCAAGCCTAACCCGAGCTCCACCAGTTGCGGCGGTATAAGATTGCAAAGACTACCAAGACAAACATAGATGACAGATAATTGTTGCTGTGTGTCAAGCCACTTTAGGCATTCATGTTCATCACTTGACGAGGACTCGTTGTCTTTGTTACACAGAAAAGTTGGGCCAACACACCATACTTTAACCCCTATCCGATTTTTCGTATTCCTCGACATATGCAGGCTCCAATTCTTGGAATGTATTGACAATCACCCCTGCAGTCACCGTCTCCGCGGCGAATATCTGGGAAGGAAACTCTTTTGTATCTAGCATGGCGGTCATCAACTGATTTTTGGTTAGTTCAATCCGATCAGGCACGTCAGGAACCAGAAAATATTCTGATTCTGAGGTTACACTCTCAAGAACCTTGGAAGTGACTATTTTGTAGAAGCGCGCCGAGCTGAAGCAGGAAAATCCAGTGAAAGAAAATTCTTGGAACACAGTATTTGGTGGCAATGCTGCTAGTATAAGGAAGACAACAATCTGAGATGATGCAACTTGGCTTTGGACTCATCTCCTTAAACAGCTTATCTACTTGATCTTGTAGCAAGTTCGCCGCAGTGAAGAAATCGTACCCGAGGCCTAGACTAGGCAACATGTCTAAGCTCTCGCAATTGCTTGGCAGCCCTGCTTCTTGACATGGGAATTGAACTTCAAGAAACTGGATTTGGAGACCGGATTGAGTTGATTGCGCAATCTTGGATGAAAAACGTTTTGCGTTAAGTGGGGTAGTGACTATGGTGACAATCATTTCATTTTGTGCTAACATTTTAGCAATGTCTATCATCGGAATCATGTGGCCTTGGGCCATGAAAGGGAACAAGATGAAGTGGAGTTTCTGAGAGTGGGAAGCCGTGGAAATGTGGTAGGGGATTGTCTATGGTGGAAGATTGGATTTTTCCCTTAGCTACTGGCAGAGGCAGAGGCAGAGGCAGAGGGACCCTTGCCCTTTCCCACCATATATTTTTATTTTTACTCTGGTTGAAGTGTATATCACTTGTTGATTCTAATGCAATTAGTCTCAAACTAGTTCGCTAATATATTGTATTATTGATAAAATTATCAAAAAATATTACACTATAAATAAATTATTCGTGGATAAATATAATTATAAGGTAAATAAAATAAAAAATTATATAATTTAATAAAAAATGAAACTAACTTTAGCTTCCATTTGCATTTATGAATATTTGTAAACAAAATTAGGCATTTGTAAATATTTATATATAAAATTGTGTGTTTTTCATATGATTGAAATTGCGAGGCCCAGAAGTTAAATTGATTTAAATAAATTAAAAAACTAAGAATTCATAAAAAAACTTAAAATCTAAAATAAAATAATTAAATAGATTATAGAAGTACTCCACAATTAGATTCCAAAAATAACATTGGAAAAAAAATAGATGATGAAAATGCATTTAAAATTATTAGAAAATTGCGTAAAAAAATTATAGTTTATAAAATATTTCATTTAAATTATTCCTTAAAGAAGATTTTTATCACTTTAAGTATATGTAGTTCCATTTTTACCACCTGCATTGTAACCCAAATTTGCCACTGGGTTTAAAGAAGGTTTTATAGAACGAACAGAAGAAGAAGATAGAAGATTGAAGAGTGTAAAATTGATCCGTCCGTCGCGTTTTTTTAACAAGGAAGGAGTCAACTGAACCAAAATTTGTGTCAAGACAGTCTTACTCTTACCCTGTACAATGTACATAGTCAAAACGACCAATTCAAAGTCAACTTATTCGTACATATGTTCCAATAATTGGGCCACCACCCACCGCTGAGATCCAAATTCTTCGCCCAATATCTGATTCGTTCCGACTTCCGACAATCACGGTATGACTGGATCGTATTTTGTTCAATTTGAAATTTTGTTAATCCACATCCTAATTTTGAAATGATAATTTTTACTATAAAAAGAATTCACTTTGATAATGTATGATTAGGGGTAGGCCCTTTTGAGTAACTGGGTCTGCTGCTGTTCCTTCAAGTTGTCTCCGCGTACCCTGCAATGCGCCGGAGGGTGTCTCCAGTGTAGATCTTCTGATGGTCAAGTAGAGTATTGGCAACGCGTGTTTTACCTTCCCTTACACTGCTATTTATAAGCTACTCCGGCGATCGTTACATGAGCATTGAGTGAAGACAATCAATGCCATAAATGGAGCTTTTAACACAGTTTGCAATGTAAGTAACAGTTCCTACAAAGCCGTTACGAACCATTTACTGATGTCATTAACTCTACCGGTACTCAAGTACCGTCTGCCCTTACTTTGTGTCCCGGGAAACGCCAGCTCATCCCCGTTATCTCTCCAGGGCAACGGTACACCACCCGCTTCCCATACATGTGCGGGTTCAAGGCAACGACATGTGATCGGTTTACTGCACTTTTACCTGTATCTCAGCAGAACCGGTTCCCCCTGGTCACCAAAACCATCTCGCTCGGCAACACCATTCTCGGTCAACCAAGGGAGATGACCTTATTATCCTTGTGATTTTATTATGTATTATCACACTCCATAATAAAAAATCATTTCGTCCCAGCAGATTCACGAAGTGCACTTCCATGACAAAAAAGTAAAATTATGTTTGTTGAAAATAGATACATTTTTTTTATAAAAAAAAATCCACTCAACCATGGTTGTCCACCACTTATTTTCCTCTTATCCGTTGCCGATCTCAGATTTGGTCACCTCACTGGACTTTCTTCTTCCTCTGTCCAGCAACGGATCACATCTCTGTCGTCCTATTTCTATGCTGCCAACAATCATCGGAGCCTCATCATCCTTTCATTTTTATTGAGCTTGTAATTAAGTAATATTTTTTTGTACCAGCATCAAATCAACACAAATCAATTGAAGTGGAAATACAATGTTTTCTCTAAAATAAATGGGTTCTTATATCAAATGAATTCTACGAGTACAAACAAGTGTTAATACGCGTCGTTCATTTTATAAACCAACCGAAAATAAATAAAATAAACTATTATTAGAATAGGATCCTATACTATATTCTTTTTTTATGAAGAGACAGTGAGATGTGCGTTTTATAGGATCCTATTCCTATATCGGCTTCTTGAAGAGACAGTACAAGGTCGAAAAAGGGAAGAAGTAGGCAAATGAAAATGGGCTTTTTCCACGCTTAGGTCAATCTAAAAACAAAGTATAATGGCGGCAGGAGTGGCATCTTATGCGAACCACTACACCCACTAAGTATAGTTTCCGGCCTGGCCACGTTTTACGTAAGTTTAGGTGTAGTCCGGTTAACCAACCCCATGTTTGACCCAATCAATGCGATTTTTTAATCGGGTCAATCTATTTTTTTTGTTGACTCGTGATATTATTTAAAGGCATGATAAACGATACCCATTTTTTTTTTGATTTCCTAGAAGGGAAAAAGGTGAATAAATTGAAATTAATTATATGAATGTGTTAAACTAAATATAGATAATTTTTAATATTCTCTCCCCTTTTTTTTGTATTTTATTAATTTTTATTAGCCTTTTTGTTAACCTGATTCGAATTCATTATAGGTACTGTCGCACTATAAATTTATAATCCAAAACTACTCCACTATTTTTACATATTAAAAAAATAGTAGAAATGTGATGAACAATCTATTAAAACTTCAAAAAAATTCCATAAAAAAAAACTTTAAAGACTAAAATTTCTTATAATCTAGCCGTAAATATGTGTCTTTTTTTATAAATTAAGTCATGGGTTCAATTCATGTACAACGATAAAATAAATTTTTCAAGCTTTAATCCTCTCTTATAACATAAATATAAAAACCTCGTCTATTAAAGTTAATATGGAATTATTCCAAAGAAAAAAAAGTTAATCTGGAATTTGATTCTAATCTTTTTAGTAAGCTGCCTTCCATTATAATTTTTTAATACAAAATAAAATAAAACCAAAACAAAATAGAAATAGAAATAAACAATAAAAGGAAGGGTATTCGAATTTCGAACTCATTCAAATTTCAAAGTCAAGCTCACAGGGTAGGACTTAGGCTCACACGTCTTAGAAGTTAGTACCCATTTTTCACTCAACTACATCTCCTGCACCAGAACCCTGATCAGCACAACCCCGACCACCGGTTCCGCCATGGCCGCACCATCCCACTTCGTCCTAATCCCGCTCTTCACTCAAGGCCACATGATCCCGATGATAGACATGGCTCGACTCATAGCGAACCACCAGGGGATGACCGTGAGCATAGTCACCACCCCAAACAATGCCTCAAGATTCAGCTCCATCATTTCCCGAGCCAGAAGATCTGGCCTGTCAATCCGGCTCCTCCAAATCCCATTCCCCTGTCAAGAAGTAGGACTCCCGCTCGGGTACGAGAATCTCGACACTCTCCCTACAAAAAACCTGCTCCCCAATTTCTATTCAGCTCTTGCTATGCTTCAAGAACCATTGCAACGCATTCTTGATCAAGAAAACCCTCCTCCTAGCTGCATAATTTCAGACAAATGTCTATCCTGGACATCAGAGACCGCGCAAAGATTCAAGGTTCCTCGCCTTGTCTTCCATGGAATGTGCTGCTTTTCTCTGCTTAGCGCGCACAACATCAGGACACGAAACGCACATCTCACTGTCAATTCTGACACAGAACCTTTCTTGGTGCCAGGAATGCCGAGAGGGTATAGCATCGCGAGATCTCAGCTACCCGGATCGTTCATTAGTCTACCGGATTTGGATGATGTCAGGAACAAGATGCAGGAAGCTGAATCAACAGCTTATGGGATTGTTGTGAATAGTTTTGACGAATTGGAGCATGGATGTTCAGGGGAGTATCAGAGCGCGGCGAGCAAGAAAGTATGGTGCATCGGGCCAGTTTCTCTATGCAACAAAGAGAATTTAGACCAATTTGAGAGAGGAAACAAGGCTACAATTCAGAAAGACCAATGCATAGAATGGCTCAATTCGATGGAACCAAGATCAGTCATCTATGCCTGTCTGGGTAGCTTATGCCGATTAGTCCCATCCCAATTGATAGAATTAGGATTGGGGCTAGAATCTTCTCAGAAACCTTTCATTTGGGTCGTCAAGACAGAGGAGAACGGATCGGAATTGGAAGAGTGGCTCGACAAAGAAAATTTCCAAGAAAGGGTGAAAGGAAGAGGGCTTTTGATCAAAGGTTGGGCTCCTCAGGTTATGATTCTGTCCCATCAAGCAATTGGTGGATTCCTGACACATTGCGGGTGGAATTCTACGATTGAAGGGATATGCTCAAGGGTGCCATTGATAACCTGGCCACAGTTTTCGGAGCAATTCTTGAACGAGAAGCTTGTTGTGGAGATTTTAAGGATTGGGGTTCGGGTCGGAGTTGAGGTTCCTGTAAGATGGGGGGATGAAGAGAAAGTTGGGGTTGTGGTGAAGAGGGATGAAGTGGTGAAAGCTGTGAAAATGTTGATGGATGGAGGAGAAGAGAGTAAGATGAGAAGAGAAAGGGTAAGTGAGCTTGGAGAAATGGCCAAGAGGGCCATGGATTGTGGTGGATCGTCTAATCTGAACTTGCTGAGTTTGATCCAAGACATTATCAAGCAGCAACAAACTAAAGAGAAGACCTGATTTGATTTGGATTTCATGATTAAGTTGATGATGATGATGATTAATTATGTATCACTCCAGGCTTAATTAGTACGAGAAAACATAGGTTTCTTCTTCTCTGCAACTTCAAAAAAACAGGAGACAGAGTTGTGGCAACCTTGTAATATTTTTTTCTCAGAAATTTCTAGTGAGAGTATTTGCAGTCAATGTATAATATTATCCATTAATGTTAGATCCCGTTTCTTAATTAATTTTGTATGACCCAATTTTTTTTAGTAAAATAATTTGGGACGTTGGAATTAACTATTTTTTTCTTCTAAAACTATAATCATATATAAATTAAGATAATCATTATTAGTGTTACAAGAATCGAACTAATAATCTTTTTTTTTATAGTCAAACTATTTACACCATTATTCATTAGAAAGTGATTGCCTTTTTTTTTAAAACTCTAACTAACTAATCTCCGCGGACTTGCAGTAAGGGGGAAAATTGAAGTAAGTCAATAAATCAATAGGATATACATTTGACTGGATCAAAGATTGTGTAAATATTACTCATGCAGGCAAATATTATGAGGAAAAAAAAACTATTAAGCTAACACATAAAATTTACCTTCAAATTTTAAAATCGAAATTTTAATTAAAAATAAACAAATCGAAAAGATTAAATAAGAGTTTTTGACTTGACCTTAAATGGAATTATAAAACTATAAGTCCACAATCTCAAAGTTTGATGGATTTCATCGCCAGCAGGAAATTGCATAGTTTTTTTTGTTCGGAAGTGGGAATTAAATTCGAGTCTTATTTTTTACTAATATTTTTACTATCGGTCAAATAATAAAATTACCTAGTTTTTAAATACATCCAAACTAATTTTTTATATAATTATATCCTTGCGACATAAGTTTACTTAGTATTTATTTGGTTGTTCTATTTTACTAGTACAGTATTGTAACTTATGTAACTATTATTGTAGTAATTTTAATTAATAAAAAAATTCATTATTCTCAATAAATAAACAACTATATTTCAACAAATCATTTGAGACAAGCGAGTGAAAAATGTGTTTGTGTATCTAAGAATCCCTCCTCGTATATAGACTCTGGTTTCAACTATAGAGTCAATGTAGTTTACAATATTGTTGGTCACTTAATTTGTACTTACTACATTATATTATAGAGCCAATGTATAGTGCTCCCTCTCTTTTCAATTAAACGACGTTTTGAAATAGTAAAAATTCGTAGGACGATGATCTTTGATCTTATTTTATTCCATATTGTTTCATTTTTACTCCTAATTTCCACTCAAATTACCACACTATCATCAAATTGGGTTGATGCATAAAAAAATTGTCATTTGCACAAAATATATGTTTCGGAAAAGATAAAATGACAAGTATTATGAACAGTAAGAATCCGTAGGAAAGTGACAGTTAATTGAAAACAGAGGGAGTATTACATTGTTGTTAAAATTGTAAACATAACAATACAATAATTAATGATAAAAAAAGACAACTATCGGTTATAATCAAATGGTAAGAAACTAGTTCATTCTTAATTCATATCCAAAAGTGGAGCCTCCTTCCCCCAATATTTTTCAAAGTTCCTATTATAGTCCTTGAAATTTTACTTTTTTCTAGTTAATCCTGTTTTTATTTATCAAAAAATTATATTTTGACCTGCCCAAAAATCTAATAGGATTTTATGAATGATTTAAAATTTAAGCTAACTAATTTGTACTATAAATGGTAAATAAATATAAACTTTCTAAACATATTTGATTAATTTTATATAATTTTCTATGATGGTTCTTATATATATATATATTGAAAAATGAAAAAAATGAAAGAAATATGTGACACTATAAAGAAATTTGGTTTACAATTTGATTTGGTTGTCTTAATCGGCAAACAAGACGCGGAGTGAGCCCCAAACGTAACCCCCAAAGTTGGTGTGCGACATAAAATATCACCCTTCGAAACAATGACCGGCTAGCTACTAGCCACTTCCCTTCCCTTTCCCTTTGTCTCTCCTCATCACTCTCTCTTTCGGATGCTAATGGAAATGCTCATCATCTTGTCATTCTTGGTCATGGAAGTAATCGATACTGCCAATTCTTTTATTTCCATCGTCTAAAACTCAGAAGAGAGAAATACATAACACCAAATTATCAACAATGTTCAAGTTGCACAAGACAAGCAAGCCAGCTGCTGCTGCAGCAAGATCACCAGCCCAGGAAAGAATTGATTTCAAGTTCTCTAGTTTTAAAGCACTCCAGGTAATTCATTTTTTTATTTATGGAGATGAGAATTTATTTTATTTTATTTCAATGGATTAGTGGGGTAATTAATTAATTAATTAACACAGGTGCCAAAAGGATGGGATAGGTTGGTTGTTTCTATGGTCTCTGTGGAGACTGGAAAAACCATTTCAAAATCTAGTAAAGCATTTGTGAAGAATGGTTGTTGCCAATGGGGAGAGACATTGTCTCAGTCTATAAGGGCTCCGCACGACGAGTCGTCTAAGGAGCTTGATGTAGATTGCAACCTCAAGTTTATTGTTGCCATGGTAAAAATATATTGCTATTTTTTTTTGGTTTCTCCCATTATTAATTAACATTTTTTCCATCAATTTTTTTTCTCTAAAGGAATTATTGTATGAAGGAGAGAGGATTAATTAGTCTTAATTTCTTTTAAACATAATATTAAGTATTGCGTTGTAGGGATCAGCTAGATCTGGCATTCTCGGGGAGATAACTATGAATTTGGCAAGTTTTATGAGTTCAAATACTTCAGCTCAATATTCTTTTCCATTGAAGAAGTGCAATTATGGTACAACTTTACAAGTAAGTTGCCAATTTCAAATCATTGCATTGCAGTTCTAGAGAAATTTTGAATTTTTTTGCTTTGGTGATTTTAGTGTGTTTTATTTGCTTCATTTATAATTATAGTTTTAAGGAAACCTTCAAACGATTTGTGTATTCTTTGCCCTACAAAATAAATTGAATTTTAAGAGTATAGAAAGGTCAAGTTGTGATAAAATTCAAAAAATACGACAATAAAGATCACTGATCACTCATCCTACTAGTCATACGTGCTGGTTAGTTGGAGTATCACATTATAGAGTAGTTATATATGATTAGATATTTTCTCAGACAGTCTTGAATGAAAAAAAAAACTCAAATGATGTCAAAATTATTATTATTTTTTGAAAAAAAATGGTTCATAACGGGAAAAAAATTGTTATTATATACTCCCTTTGTCCTTTAATAACTGTCGTTTTTCTACGAATTTTTACTGTTTATAATATTTGTCATTTTGTTTTTTTCGAAGTATATATTTTTTGCAAATGACAAAAAAAAATTATGCATCAACTCAATTTGACGATGGTGTGATAATTTGAATGAAAATTATGAGTAAAAATGAAATAATGTGGAATAAAATAAGATCAAAAATCATTATTTTAAATTTTTTATTATTCTAAACCGTTAACTACAGAGGGAGTATAAAACATGTTTGATTTATGAATCTCAGTTTCCAATCAGGGCCCAGGGGATTAAGTTGTCGTTCTTTCCGCCTTATACTTGTTCGTACGGAAACGACGTGTCGTTTTCGTTTTGTGCTGTTGGTTTGTTTGCATTTCTTCCATTTTGTCAGGTCAAATTTGTTGCTTTTTTTTCTCGATAAGCAGATCAGCTGATCTGTTACTGATTTCATGAGAATCTGAATCCCTACTTCCTCCTCGCCCGTTTGGTTACTCAGAAAATCATGAAATAACGTCTTTTTTTATAAAAAAAAACATTTACTCTACTACTTCTTTCAATTCAAAATATAAAAAAGCAAAAAACTCCAATTTGGAAGATTTTACAACGTAAGATGGGCATCAAATCAAAGGGACTGTTCTACTTAGCTAAACGCCTGAAATGGAAGTTAAGAAGTTAATCACTTCACTAATTTTGTTCTTGCCTTCTTCTTTTTACAATTGAGTTGTATCTCCGAGTATCTTCCATGTTCTTTTTTGACAGACTTTTCCTTTTGAATATTATTTACTCGAAGGAGATGAATGTCATTTTTCAGTCTCGAACCGGAGACCTTGCTTCAGGATTCTTTGCCATTGGAGTATATGGTTTTGCTTCTAACGATGCTGTTTCCTTGTTTTATCTGATTTTTCAGGCCAAGGTTCAATGTCTGTCACCAAGGTTAAAACTCAGGTTTATGTCATTTTCTCTAACTTCCTGTTCCTCATCCATGCCTTTTCAATTTTTTTTAGTATTTAATGTTTTATTTATTATTCAAGAATTCTTTTTCTTTTTCCTTGTGCACAATGATCAGTTACAATGAATCAAAAGACAAGAATTCTCAAAAAGAAATAAAAGAAGAAGACACCCATGATTCAGAATTGAAGTCTGATACTTCAGTTGCAAAAATTGAAGAAGAATCTTGTTACAGCATAGATTTAAGCTCCATTATCCATCAAGAACAACATGGAAAGAAGGTAAGCTGTATTAATTCTATGACAATTTTTTTTGTTTTATATTATGTTGTTAATTAGCTTTTCCTGTTCAATTTTAGGACAATTAACTTAATCTTCTGTTTCACTGTAGGAACCTGTTTCCTCAAGTCCGGGTTCGCATCGAAACTATGATTCAGCTGAGAGTTCCATTATTGGAGAAAATTTATCCTCTTCAACCAACTTAGGTGGTGAGGAGCACAACCAGATTAGTCCACCTCAATCGAACCATTCTTCATTTAAATCGCGGATTACATACCCAGATAATCATCCTGAGGAGTTTGAAGCAGCAGCACCATCTTTGATAACTTCAGGATCGTCTAAAACAATGCTGGAAGCTGCGGAGGAGACGATCGAAGACCTTTCTAGTGAAGCCAAGCTGTGGGAGAGAAATGCCAGGAAACTGATGGTTGATTTAGAGATACTGAGGAAGGAATTTTCAGAACAATCCAAAGCTAATGCCAATTTGGATATGGGGCTCTTAGCAGCATGTGCGGAACGCGATGCGCTGCAAAAGTTGTTGTTAGAGGAGTCAAAGGTGAAACCTGCAGCAATGGAGGGTTCAACATTTCAAGATAAAAATGCCGTGCGCCGTGTAAAGGAATTGGAGAATGATGTTAAGTTTCAGGAGCAGTCAAATGCTGATCTCAATTTGCAGTTGAAGAGGTGTCAGGAGTCAAATGCGGAGCTTGTTTCTGTGCTTCAGGAGCTGGAGGGAACTATAGAGAAGCAGAGAGTTGAGATTGAGAGCCTTTCTGGTTTGCAATCAAAATTCATTGAGATGGAGAAATCTGTACAGGAAACCTTGGAGAAGAACAGAAACTTAATGATCCAGACACAAGAATTACAAGAATCGGAGCGGAATTTGCAAGCTAAAGTGCAAGTTCTAGCACAGGCCTTGGAGGAAAAAAACCAGGATATCGAAATTGTCAGCTTGAACAAGCAAGCCCTTTTGGGTACTGAGGCTGAATATAAGCAGAAGCTGTTGGCCAAAGAAAGAGAAATAGTCAGCCTGAAAGCGAAGTTATCGATTTCTCTCAAAGAATTGGAGTCCTTGCATGGAGATGGTGGATTTCTGATAAAAGAAATTGAAGAGCTGAAGTCTAAGCTGCGGGAGCTAGAAAACGATTGCGAAGAGCTGACAGATGAAAACCTGGAGCTCTTAATCAAGCTAAAAGATGCAAAGATCAGTTCCGTAGAAAGACCTGAAGAGAGCAATGAGGGATCCCAAGTGAACAATTGTGAAGAGAAGCTGAAGAAGAAATTGCAGGAGGAGATTGATATTGATTACAAGCTCGCGATTGAAGAACTTGAGAGTTTGAGATTGGAGCAGGAAATTAAACTTATAGAATTTGAGGCCTGTTTGCTGTCAAAAGATGATGAGATTGGAAATTTTCAAAGCTATCAACGAGAACTAGAAGCGAAGCTTTCTATTCTTGAGAAGGAAAAATGCCAGCTTGAAGAAAACTTGAAAGTTGTCATCGGAGAAAATGATATCAGTGCAAAGTGCCTCAATGGCATGAGGAAAGATCTAGCAGTGCTTAGCAGCAGTGCGGATTCTCATGTTTCTGCCAACAAAATACTCGAAAGAAAAACTTCAGAGCTCGAAAGTGCTAAACAAGAACTGGAACTTCATTTATCGGACCTAAAGCAGGAAAACGAGGAGCTGTCAGCTTATGTATCTTCCTTGGAAGCTCAAGTAAAGTATTTGACAGAGGAAAAGGAGTCCGGTGGAGTAGAATTCGAGAAGTCAAAATCTCAGGTTGATAGTCTTGAAGGTGAGATTGCAAGATTGAAAAATGAGACGGGGGCTGAAATCATGGAGATGAAAGAAAAGCTAAAACAACTGCATAATCATTGGTCAGATGCCCAAGGACAGTGCGAGTATTTGGAAAGAGAAAATTCAAAGCTTCAAACTATTGCTCAAAGTCTTACGGAAGAATGCAGTTCACTTCAGAAATCAAATGGAGAGTGTAACAGGAATAAAGCTGAGTTGCATGATCATGTTACTCAGCTGGAGGAAAAGTTGAGGGAGTCACATAGAAATTTTACTGATTGCTCCAAAAGGGTCAGGATTTTAGAAGAAAGCATATCCTCAATGCTCGAAGACAGCAAGTCGAAAGAGAAATCCTTTGATTCAGAATTGGGCATACTTCTTGAGGAGAACCATATGCAAAACAAGAGAATTAACTTGTTAAACCAGGTGTATGATGAGAAAATGGATGAAATTGAGCATCTTCAACGCGAAATAAGAGAGCTCACCACAAAAATGTCTATAATTCAAAATGAAAGAGACAGAATTGCTACGGAAGCTTTTGAAGAAGTATCTAGTTTACACGCAGTCATATCTAAGCTAGACTCAGAACTTTATACCACGCGGATGGAATCTGAGGCGAATGTTCAAGGCCTAATGGATGAGCTTGCTGCCTCCAAGAGAAAGGAAGAAATGCTAAAGGCCGATAATGGAAGAACCTCGAAGTTATTATCGAATTCCAGATCTGGTGAAGAGAACTTTAAGACCACACTAAATAGTCTTGCACTGAAGCTTGCAGTTACTGAGTATGAAAAACAACGAGTCATTGAAGAATGTGCTGATTTGAAGACTCAGCTGCTGAAAATAGGAGCTCTTGAGGATGAAATTTTGGCATTGAAGGGTCAGCTAAATGCTACCAAGTCTGAAAGAAAGAAACTGGAAAGTTCGATGCATCAAATATCTGGAGAATGCAAGGAGTTGAAGCGAGATAATAATTCCCTCATTGAAAGGATCACTTCCTTGCAGAAGGCTGTGTCCGAACTAGAGGAATGCAAACATGAAAAAAATCTAGTCGAAGAAAAACTTTTGCGAATGGAGGGTGACCTAATGGCGAAGGAGGCATTCTGCGGACAGTATGCAGAAGTTAACAGTGAGCTCAGTCGGATCAAGAGATCGAACAAGCAACTTCAGCGGCAGGTTCAACAGCTTGAGGATGAAAAGAAAATGTGTGTAACAAGAGCTCAATCCCTTGAACAACAGTTAACATTGATGAAGGAAGAACAAAATTCTCATGATGTATGTCATCCACTTCTATATCATTTTTCTTTTTCAACAGAAATACATTTTGAACTGAAGAACTCATTTAGCTTTTTGGTATTCTGTGTTCTTGAATGCAGGGTGATAACAGATCCAAAATTCCTGATGGAGTTGATCCTGTGTCGAAAATTCGCTCGCTTGAAGATGAGCTAGCCAAGTGTAAAGAAGCCAATAACGCGTATAAGCTTCAGCTCAAAAGGTAAAAATTCTAATGGCCTCAAAACACAGTCTTCAGTTCCTTTTCAATCTACTTTTGTTCGATAAATTTCATCTGCTAACAAATTTTACAGCAGGCTGAAGCCTGAGGGCCGAAAAATTTTCGTAGGATCCCCTAGAAGACCATCTGTAGATGGTGAAATGGTGCCAAAAGAAAGATTTGAACGCACAAAGTCATCCTTAGAGTCAGAGCTAAAAGAAATCCGCGAGCGATACCTCGATATAAGCCTCAAATACGCTGAGGTAGAAGGTGAGCGCGAGGAACTTGTGATGAAGCTCAGGGAAGTAACAGATGGAAAGCTATGGCACAAATGAAGTGACAGCATTGACAGAATTTCCATCATGAGTTTTTTCTTTCCAAATTTTTTTAAGACCCTCCAAATTCTTGTAGATTATACAACTTCTCCATCGGCAAATATCGCATTCTTAGGTTGGCACATTGATTTTCAACTGAGTGAATAAGTTCAAAAGGAAATTTTGTAAATGAAACAATCTAGTTCCATCTGCTACTAGCAGTGTGTGTAATAAACTTAGCAGGATTTGCAGAAAACTTCATGGTATCACTCCGATCACGCCGAATTAGATACGGAACCTCAAAAGTTGAGCTTTGGGGCTCACATGCAAGGAAGTGTTCTGGATTTACAAGCTTGGAATTGTTATATTCACACATGGGAGCCATCGATACGTATCAAGTAACAAGCCCAACTCTACTAAATCCCATGATTTGTGAGTGAAGCCCAATATTTATTAGTTATGTACAGATTCTTTTTTAATGTTTCTGCAGTACTAATGTTAGGTCTTTGTCTGGACAAACCTGTGATTACATATCCTGTGCACGTGTACTGCATGTTTTGGCATCAAATAATATTCCTCACACTTTCTAAGATACCCATTTATGCGTTTCACCAGAAATTAACTGATGACTAAAATTGAAATCGCTCGAATAATCCTTTCTCATAATCAAAAACCTTCAGGTCCCGTCCGATAAAGTAATATTTGTACAATTATAAAGAATTTGATTATGTCAGTGGAAAGAACTCTTACAATCCCAAAAGTTTTTTATTGACAGAAATGTGTACTATGATGACCCTTGCTGCAAACCATAAGCTACAAATGTTGGCATCAGGAGGAGAAAATGGTTATTAACGGGCATTACGCAATCGAAAAGAGAATCAAGATTTAGGATTTGACAGTACAAAAGAATGATCCTGCTGGTGTCACCACCATGAACATGAAATCTCAGTCAGCTTACAGAAAAGAAAAAAAGGCTTAGCAAGATTAGTTACACTGCACCATTAAAATAAGTGGTGGATCTTTTCGTTAAGGGCTATGCTTTTATGTGCATGTCCACACCATAGTATTGTTTTGGGAATATTCCATAAACCTACTGCCACCTGGCCAAACATGTCCTATAGCACCAATCAGGGTTTCTGTTGATCCATGCCCGAAATGAACGGATGAGATAACATCTGACCATGAGATTGATTTCTGACAAAGATTTGCCATCAACTAATGAAAACAAAATGTTCCCTTCAAATGAAGTCACTCTACGGAGTAGGTCTGAAGTTCGAATCTCTTAATTTCTACCATAAAAGTACTATTCTTTTTTCCCCAAACACGAATTGAATGGGAGAGGTGTCAATATAAGTTAGATGTGGAGGAAAGGAAAGGAAAGGAGGTGGTCAATGGTATATCCTATGGAAGATGCTAAAACACAAGCAATATATCTCCAATTTCACTCTCTTTTTCTCTTTTTTATGGTCTCCTTTAACCAAAAGTGACCAACAAATTAAAGTGTACTGCTACTTATAAGTCATCTCACCCTTTCATTGTCATCAAGACCCTAACCAAAAAGAAAGAAACCAACCCTATAAACAAGCAACACAAGCTCCATGCTCAAAACCCTCTCACCACACCACATCAATAATGGCTTCCTCTGCTCATAACTCAAGAACAACTGATGATGGAGGTGGTGGTGGTGGTCAGTACTGGTCACTTCTTGGCTAACAAGATGGTGTAGCTAAGCTAGGTGTGGTTTGCTTGTCAGGTAATTATTAACTGCATTTTACTCTCCCCACCTCTTTTGTTCTTCTTTTCTTTTGAAATATGCCCTAATTATTACAATTTATGGGTGGTTTCTTTTATTTTATAGGGCAACTTCGATCCTTTGGCATTTTCCTTAATTTCCTCGAACTATCTATCTATTTATCTTGGCTTTAGTCATGGTGATTTGGTCTTGAAGGAGGAAGACGCAAAAAAATGATGGCCAAATCAATAACTTGTGGTTTTCTTCTTGCTTTCAACATTGCACTTTCCTCTGAATTCAAGCTTTGTCTTGTTTGGCATTTAGTGATGGACTATATGTATAGGCCTACCAGCTGGCCTTTGTTTTCAATTTAATGTCTTTGAGTATGCTTTTTTTTCTTACAAGAGTCTTTGAGCATGTTGCTTGGTTGTTTTTGCTTTTTTTTGTAATAGCTATGGATGATGGTATAGTAACTGTAAAATGGACAAACACGAGGTGTAAAAGTAACATTAAATAATAAACATAAACAATGCGTTTTTGTCATGGTGTTCGGTATTTTTATACATTTTGTCCATAGTATTTATGCTTTCACGTCAAAATGATAATGACCCAATGAACTTGTTAGTGCTATAACGCTGTAAAGAACTCAAAAATAAAGTAAAAAATGAAGGGTGAGCAAAGTAATGTCTAATCCGAAATAGTCGGTGCTTCGGATGGTTTCAATAAAAACAAAAAATGTCTAATGATATCATGTTGAGAAACTAAAAACATGGTACTCAATATCATGAACAACATGAACAAAAATGAGAAACTTGTCAAGAACATTGAAAAAAGTATGCCTGTATTTCTTACATGGATTTGCTTGGTGGGACGTGAGAGTTGTTGTCGTTCAAGAACTGGCGGCAGACCTTTTTACAGTTTTACTCTAAGACGCACCTGTGCTGTTACGTTTGTTAGCATGAGATGAACGACAATTCAATCAAACCATTGGGCTTTGGTTTTCCTGTCTACATAATTGGGCTTTTCTTTTTCACCTACCGTGGGCTTGGACTTTGGAATGTGGGATAATGGATCTTTCTTTCTTTTATGGGCATGATTGTTCCAACATAAAATTTGAGATTGAACAAGTCTTTATCATCTAAAGTACATCTGCTAAATATTTTTATTTTTAAGCGAGTATTATACGAAAGCTTAATTACGGCTAAATAATTTTTTTTTAAGCGAGTATTATACAAACGCTTAATTCTAGAGTTTGGATTGAGTGGAGTAGACAGGCTTTTAAATTAAATTCAAAACGGCACATCATCCACCAATTTGTAGGTGAAACTGAAAGCAATCTCTACAACCGAAGACGAGTCGTTTTATGACTTCTGTCATGTATACATTGTATAGTAGTGCTAGTAACTACTCCACCACCCTATTAGAATCCAAATGGAATTCACTTACATTTTTCAACATCTAAAAATACCCACCGAACATTAATTTCTCAATCCTAAAAGTCGCAATTGCCACCTCCACCCAACCACAGAGAAAGGAAACTATCATCCATAATCCTTATTTCCTTCTTGTGTAATTGACAAATTGTCACCCATTTTTTTACATCCTTAAAAGTTCATGTATTGCCTAAATCACCTACCCAAACTAGCCTTAACTCTCTCCCAACTCCGTAAATAAATACCTATATTTTCATGACCAAATCGAAAGATTGAACTGGAAAATATACATATTTAAAGTTTTAATGAAAAAGTAAAGTTTCCCCTCAATTATAAGTCACGATAAAACTATAACTATACCAAACTAATAAGTAAGATGAACTCATAAATGAGCGAAACACGACAAAAACTATCGCGACATTAACAAAGATTTAATAGACTAAACACTTATTTCCATGTGTTACTATATAAGAGAAGCTCACTTAAACCGTAACAAACTATTCACTTGCGCTATGGATATGATAAAAAGTTTCACATCAAACAAGTTCTTTTCGACATGCAACTAAAAGCTGATTGGTGTGAATTTTATTTTTATTTTTTCACCTCTTAACTAAAAAAATCAATAATTTAAACTATGTTTTTATAGGTGGAGGTGTAATTCGAATTTCAGTCTGAATCTCTACTAATACTTTTATCACCAATCACTTAACCAATAAATTATATGCCCATTAACTAATAATTTAAACCTAATTACGAAACTAATTCGGTATAAATAAAATTAATCATAATAACACTAACACAAATTATAATAATACCAGTAACAATTAAGTTAAAGTTTTTTTTAATGGAAAACGTAAGTCAAACTTACCTTCAAGCATTTTGACCGCAAACCACAATATACTACTCCCTCTGTCTTTGATAAATAAACGCCAACCCTCAAATCTCTTTGTTTTAGGCAGTGAGCCTCAAGCCTAGAGTCGTTAGTGTTTTGTCTGTTAACTAAAACTCACCGTTTTGCTTTTTCTTCTCTCCTTCTCTCCTTCTCTCCTGTCATCATCGTCCAAAATTCAGTAGACGTCAGTTAATCAAGAAAGTGAAATTTGGCCTAAAACGTCTATTTATAAAAAAACAGAGGGATTACTAACACACCCACAAGGGTAATATCGGGAAAGCACACAGAAATCCATCCCCTCTCTCTCTCTACCTCTAACGATTTACGGCACACTCGACTCAGCACAGCAGATCACTCTCTCTCCCTTTTCTCTAGTTTTGGTCAGTTCGCCTCCCCATTTTTATCATACACTTCTTCGCTTTCTCCTCTCAATAAAAAATTTAAAAAATTAAATCAAACCCCCAATTAAACCTCAAAAATCCCCGAGATTTTTGAATTCCCCCTCCAATCTAATCCCGATTCCGATTCTTGTCCCCGGACGACGCCGAACCCTAGCATCCGCCTGATGATATTTCCCATCGGAATTCTCCGAATACTTGTCGCCGCCGATTTGTGAGATTCCGTCGCCGAAATGAAGCGAGAGCTTGCAGCAGCTTCACCTCAGCGAAGCGCATGCTGCAACGGCGATGCGGCGGATGATGATAGCAAGAATCACGAACACAACAGCACCAGCAGCTGTAAGCCGTACAGAATAACTAAGAAGATTAATGGCTTCATCGTCTACACTCGCGTAAGAAAGAAACAGAGGTGCGATGCCGACAGTGATAAGAAGGATGATAAGGTGATGGCAGCTGCGGAGGTGAATACTGAAGTGGCGACTAAAGAAATTTCGTTGGCGGAAATGCTGAGAAATGAGAGGAAAAAGTTAGCAAATGGAGTTCTAAAGAAGTCGTGTAATAATAAGAGTAGTAATGGTAGGCCGAAGAGGTTGAGCAAGTCGACGTTGAAGGTGAGGGTGAAAAAAGAGAAGGACACGCCGAAGAAGAAGGAGAAGGGGTTGAAGGCGGTGGAGGTGGAGGTTAAGGTTAATGGATTGGAGAGTGTGGATGGCGGAGAGATGTCCAGTGTGGATGTGGAGATGATCGCAGAAGGGAGTGCATTGTCATCAACTCCGAAGAAGAATCTGGAGTTGAAAATGTCCAAGAAGATTGCGTTGGATAGTGTGCCTATGACAGTGAGAGAACTTTTCGAGACTGGCTTGCTTGAAGGAGTGCCTGTTATTTACATGGGTGGAAAGAAGGTTTGGCTTACTTCACTACCTTATTTTTCTGTAGTTTTGTAATTCTGTTAATTCACATACGGTCTTCTTATTTTGTTTCTCCATTTTGGTTTTATTAGTTTCAATCATTTGGTCTCCGTGGTATCATTAAAGATGTTGGGATTCTCTGTACATGTTTATTCTGCAATGGACGGAGAGTGAGTATTCATTTATGTATTATTTTGTTTAATTAACATGCCAACATTTTTCATATACATTGACAAATTATCATTATGTTTTTCCTCCTTGTTGGCTGTTGGCTAATGTAGGTTATTCCACCTTCGCAATTTGAGATTCATGCCATAAAACAATACAGGCGTGCAGCACAGTACATTTGTTTTGAGAATGGGAAGAGTCTGCTAGATGTATTGAATATATGCAGATATTCACCTTTGGACTCGTTAGAAGCAACTATCCAAAGTGCTGTTAGTGGTTTGCCTGTAGAAAAAACTTTCACTTGTAAAAGATGCAAAGGTGAGATTTTCCTTAATTGTTCATTCATTACAAATTTACAATTCTAATGATAGGGATATGTAAGTTTCCTTGATGATAATATAACCAGCTCTTGTGAATGCTTTGGTTGTTAAATTATCTAGGTACCTTTCCTTCTATTTGCGTGGGCAAAGTAGGGCCTCTATGTAATTTATGTGTGGATTCAAAGGAATCTCAGAGTATCCCTGCTTGTGAATCTAGTATAAAAGCCAGGTACACATTTTTAAGCATTAACAATTGCCTCCTTTCAAGTTTGTAGGCTTTGATGTTGGTAGAATAGTTTATAATATTTGTATTTTTTTGAAAATATTTCATTTTTCTGTAGACTGCAAAGTTCATATTATGGTTCATCGGTTAGGATTATTGTATGCCTCCTTAGGCTTTCCATACGCTACAGATCTTGGAAAGTATTTGTATTTAACTGTTGCAGATGTGTTCAAATCACCTTTACAAAAGTTGAATTCGTGTTTTGACCTGTCCTTTTGAAATGCCTTAGTTTGACTTTTTGCTTTTGGCTTAGTTTGTCTTGGGTGTTTTGTATTGGTTTGGCAACAAGTTGTGTAAGTCGCTTTATAAAATGTTTTTTTCTCATTCCTCTTAAAAACCTACTCTCATAAGGATTGTGCAAACAAGGGATACGTGGTGTGATAATGCTGTCAAAACTTTGTCTTCTGAATGAATTATTTGCTATTTTATGGGCATAAGCTAAAAACTCTTGCTACATCTGCATGCAATTAGGTTCAAGAACTTATTACTCTTTTTTTCTTCTGTGTGGAAGCTCCAAGGATATAACATTACCATGTGTTTCCTTCTTACAGTTTTAGTGAGAGTGTCAAAAATACTCCTAGATACTTATTTCTTATGTTTTTGTTCTTTTGTTTCTTCAGATCTGAAGAACCAATTTGGTCATTAGAGCACTCCAGAAGTGCTTCAGTGTCTACCTCCTCACTGAATAATACTACACAGAAGATAAAGAGAAAGAGAAAGTTGGTATCCTTTCACGTATCTTGCATTTTCTTTGTGTTGTCGTATACTAGGGCTTAGCATTTTAGTTCTTGCTTTTGCAGTTTGTTTACTCTGCTTATGGATGCATGATGAAGTATTGTAAGTAATGAAACTAGACCTTTCTGAGTATGCTTACCAATCTGCATTGTATCAGATCATCAAAACTGGACCCAAACACAAGGCCTTCCAGAAGTGCTCCTGTTCGCATGGCGAGGAAAAGGAGTCTGTGGAACATAACATCAGGGTTGGTACCTTGTATCCTTTGCATAATTGTGATCATGTTCTGAAAATTTTAGGTGTTGTTTCTTTCTGTATTGTAGTTGGTGATGTATGTCTTAATGGAATTTTCTCATTCACACACAAATTCAGGTCACCATCACCGGATACGTACACAAAACCCTCAATAAATTCGTTTCATTTAGCTTCACGAAAAAAGAAGCAGAAAGTTACACCAAGGTTGGTTTCTTTATCACTATATTGTTCTATTCTGTGGAGTTGATGGTTTAGTGTCTTAGCCTCAAGAACAGTGTGATAAGGAGTTTTTTTAACAAGATTATGCTTGCCTCCCCCCCCCCAAAAAAAAGAAAAAACACTTATTGGTTATGATTTTTTCTCTTTTTGGATCTGAATTGCTTATAACCTTGCTCTGATGTCTTTTTCAGGAAATCAAAATCAATTTCGCTCTCACAGGCCTTAAAAAATGCACCAGTGGGCCTCTCTCCACAAAATAAGCATCAGATGAAGATAACTACAAAGTTAGTTCTGTTCTCACTCTTAGATTTGTACTACCCTTCTCTTGTCTTTTGCTAGAATGGCCCTTTTCATAGTGTATGTCTGGTAAGTTCTACTTCTTTAAGAAAATAATTTTGCCTTTTGTTGCCTTATTTCCTCAAGAGATCAGAGGCTGCATAAATTGGTTTTTGAGCAAGATGGATTACCTGATGGTACTGAAGTAGCATATTATGCTCGGGGGCAGGTGATTTAGGAATTTGAGATGAATGTCATATGTTCTTATATACTTTACACCTTTTGTACAGTGTAAGTAAATTAAATCTTCTCGACAGAAATTGCTTGTGGGGTATAAAAGGGGTTATGGAATACTATGCCGTTGCTGCGATTGCGAGGTACTATCATCTGCAGCTCTTTTTAAACTTCATTCTGCTACATCCAATTGTACATGTAAATATCACATATATTCATGTGCAGGTCAGCCCCTCAACATTCGAGGCTCATGCAGGCTGGGCAGCTCGTAAAAAACCGTAGGTTTCTTTGATGTCTTACAGTTTTTTTTATTATTGAGCATTATCATGTGGATTTATATAACAGTTTTTTGCTTTTCTTGACAGCTATGCATATATTTACACATCTAACGGCGTGTCTCTCCATGAATTGGCAATCTCCCTTTCAAAAGGTCGTAGGTTTTGTGCTAAAGATAATGATGACCTGTGCATCATTTGTGGAGATGGTGGTAATCTACTGCTTTGTGATGGATGCCCAAGGGCCTTTCATAAAGGTGATGAGTTAAATTAATTAGGTTATTGAAGAGCAGACCTTGTCCACTCTATTTTATGATTTAATTTGAAAGAATTAGAAATCCTCTTATTCTGAGTTGTTAGATGATTTTGAAATTAATTTGCTCATGTGTTTGTCCAATTTATTTCAATGTACCCTCATCCTTGTAAATTCACAATTTTATAAAAAGAAAAATCATCTCTTCCCCAGTTGTATGCAAATTTCCTAAATTTCAAAATGATAGTACAGTTAATCTGCTATTTGGATTATCCTTGACATGCATGGTGCCCCTTGGTTACATCCTGAGTGGCAATTTTTTATAATATTTTATTTGGGGTGTAGGATGTGTATCTCTACCAAATATTCCCCATGGTGACTGGTATTGCCAATATTGCCAGAATATGTACCAGAGGGAAAAGTTTGTGGAGTATAATGCCAATGCTATTGCAGCTGGAAGGGTTTCAGGTGTTGATCCCATAGAGGAAATAAGTCAGAGGTGCATTCGTATTGTGAAAAACATAGAAGCAGAACTTACAGGATGTGCATTATGCAGGTGAGGATTGTACCGAGAGATTATAAAGCACTTTGATTTGTAATGAGCTATTCTACATGAAATTCATATATGTGTATCTTTTACTTTTGACTTGGCTTTGTTTGATCATCTTTCCTATTGTTGCTTTATGCAGAGGTTATGATTTTAGTAGGTCTGGATTTGGTCCACGCACAATTATATTATGTGATCAGGTAACCCTCTGTTAGCCACTCTCTCTTTCTCATGTATGTTGATGGAATTTTGATCACGGATATTAATTTGTTAATTTAATATTTTATCCTTTTGTATAATTGCTGGGAATTTTCAGTTCTTATGTGCCGTAATATATATTTTCCAATTAGAATTTATTCATATAATTAATTGTTAATCCAGAGTAAAAATCTTGTGTCTTTGTCAGTGCGAGAAGGAATTTCACGTTGGTTGTTTGAGGAGTCATAAAATAGCAAATCTAAAGGTTTGTACTTGGTGTAATTCTTGTTCAGGCATATATATTTCCAGAATCTCATGATGGTTACGAAACAGTAGCTTCTTCAGACAAAGAAATCATTAATGCTATTTGATTGGCAGGAATTACCAAAAGGGAAGTGGTTTTGCTGCCATGATTGCAGTAGGATCAATAATACTTTGCAGAAGTTGCTTGTTGGTGGGGCTGAAAAACTTCCAGACTCTCTTTTGAATGTTATTAGGAAGAAGAATGAGGAAAATGGTGTAGAAACAACTAATGATGTTGATGTGAGATGGATGCTTCTTAATGGCAAAGTTGCTTTGCCGGAAAATAAGTTGTTACTTTCACAAGCTCTCTCTATCTTCCAAGTAAGTATACCTATGCATTGTTTTGATAACTTCTTGGCCATTGGTGTTTTACCACAATGTCAGTGGTTGTGTATAATATTGTTTAGCCAATTGCTGCGGGCAGCTTTCACTGGATCTTTCTTGTAATATTTAAGAATGAGGGCTCACTAAAATTTTATCGTTTTCTGCGAGTCATCACATCTGCTTCCTTTTGGAGGGTCTTTTTTTTCTATTATGATTATTAATTGTTTGTCCGAAGTAGCTACTGTTTTGTAATCATGCAAGCCAAATTATGTTTGATCTTGACAAGCTTGGTTTGTGCAACTAATGGACTTTTACCCTTCCTGTGACATGGAATCCAATAAGTATGGACTTTTACCCTCACTTCTATCAACCCATTTCCCGTAAATTCTTCCTGTTCAGGTTGGGTCCAGGGCCAATGGCAAACTTATGTTAAGTTGAGAGTTGAATTACCATAAGAAACCATTAGTTATTCTACTTTATCTGTTTCTTTTTAGCTCTAGGCATGATTTATTGGAGCATGGTGATTTGTCTAGTTCTATTCACCAGTGCACAGATGAAATAAATAACTTTTAGCTTTCATGATGCTTCTGGTTTTTTTTTTTGCTCATGTGGGTTGTGGATGCAAACTAGGAGTTCGTGCTATAAGGAGAGGAGGTGAAGCTTGTTTTAGCTCAATTTTTTTGTTTGTTTGTTTTTGTAGGAATGCTTTGATCCCATAATTGATTTAACAACTGGGCGTGATCTTATTCCTTTGATGGTATACGGGTGAGCACGCATGATCTCTTGCTGCTTGTTTTTTGAAGATGCTTTTGTATCTCCAATCCATGCAGTTATTAACATGTTTTAACATTCAGGAAGAATTCAAAGGACCAGGATTATGCGGGAATGTTCTGTGCAGTGTTATTGGTCGGGTAGGTGTCTTTGTGTCTAAATTTTTTCATTTTATGTCACGCTCGAGTAATAACAAAGTTTATGCTTCTAAATTTCCAGCTCACACGTTGTATCAGCTGGAATACTTCGTGTTTTCGGTCAAGAAGTTGCTGAGCTTCCCTTAGTCGCAACTAGTAACGGTAACCATGGCAAGGTGAGACTAGCCAAACAAGTTTTTAGAGTGTGAATCAGTTATGTATATAAATATATATTAACTATATTCGTGGAAACCATTTACTCTTTCAGGGCTATTTCCAGCTGCTGTTCTCCCGCATAGAGCAGCTGCTTTCACTTCTAGATGTGCAAAACCTTGTTCTCCCAGCTGCTGAAGAGGCAGAATCCATATGGATCGACAAATTTGGTTTTGATAAGATCGACCCAGACCAGGTATATCCATCCACTCCTAACTTGACTTTTTTCCATGCATCGTTCGTTCCACCCACCAAATATTTGACTCCAAAATGTTTTTATGTTTACTCTTCATGTGCTTCAGCTCGGCAAATATAGGAAAAGTTGCTGGCAGATAGTTACTTTCGAAGGGACTTCAATGCTTCATAAACCCGTTCCCGGTTGTAGAATTATTAGCCAAAGTATAGAACCGTTAGACTCTTTTAGAGAAGTGGGGAGTGAGTGACCTTTTATAGACTTAATGTCAGTACAATCCTAGTGTTTGTCTCTCTTTTATTCTTAGTTAATTTTTTTTTTTTACCAAAAATGTGTGTATAGACTTGGATAATGGAGAAGGTTTATACTTGTCTAGTAGTCCTTCACCTTTCCATTGTCTAGGGCCAAAGCAAAAAGCACCTGCTGTGTGCTACTGCTCACTTTCTCTGAGAAATTCTGTCATGTTTTCAATACTTGCTCAGCTTGCAACATTCATTTATTTAATGATCTTCAAAATCGTCGCCTCGTCACCTTGCATCATGTACCAAACTGATTGCAAAATCTGTTAATGGTAAGGATGTATTGATAATGGTGGGTTTGTTTGGGGTAAAATTAGAAAGAGATGATGGGTTGGATTCTAATGTAATTGGAGAAGCCGTTCTCAGATTACATTGCTTGTGTGCTACTGTGTATGTTAGAATGTAAGTTAGAGGAGTCAAACTTTAAACTTAGGCCGCTTTATTTTGGACAAAATATTACTGAGCTATGAGATGATCAGAATGTAAGTTAGAAAACTCAAACTTGAGACTTAGCTTTTCTTATCTTCGTGTAGGTTGATTGTTATCATTCATTCTCTCATGATGCCTTGGTTGACATTGTAAGCATTCATTGACATTTGCCATTAACACCACCTTAAGTAGGTGGTGATCGCCGCACCGTCAGTCGTAACTTAAAGGTAACATCAACTTGGCACTTCGGCCAAGATTGACACCAATGTCTTTAAAAGGTGAAGAAAGACCAACAAAAACACATGCATTTTCGTCGCTGCCATCATGACCATAAATCTTTCTGTTAGCGTATGCATCTTCCAAACTCCAAATCCGACTTTTCCCATCCCATTCCTTTTAAAGAACAAAAACAATCAGTAATCATGACAACCCGCACAAAAACACCACCTAAGACCCATAATAACATTCCTTACCTCCCACGTCAAATCATCATCCCACCTTCATGTTTAAATATAACAAGACGCAGCCCCTCCAAATCATTCCCACTCTTCTACTTACCTCAAAAATTAGCAAAAACCATAACTATGAAAATCAAAACAATCTCTTTTACGCTCTTGGCGCTTCTCTTTGCTCTGATTTCTATCATAATCGCCCGTTACGCAATCCCAACTGCAAGTCAAGATGGTTGTAATCAACTTACTATTCTTGAAAAGATAGTGAAGAAGATTGGTTTTGATGATGGCATGCTTACATTATCAAGGATCTTTGGCGCTAGACGCCATCACCATCATCATCGCCATCATCATCGGAGGGAACCTAGGATCAAATGCGACTGGAGATGGAATTCGAGACTGATATACCGCTACAGAGTACTGATCTACCATTACAAGGTTTCACTTGTAATGACAGTAGGTTCAGGAGGCTGCACGAATTTCAGCAGTGTTCAGAACGCGGTTGATTCTGTTCCAGATTTCAGTCCCACGAAAACCCTCATCATAATCGATTCCGGCACTTACAGGTCTTAATCTGGTTTTTTCTTGCACCATTTTTACATGCACGGAACTGTGTTTGTTTTGGCAATGAATTTTATTCGATGAACAGGGAAAAGGTAACATTGCATGGTAACAAAACCAATGTAATGTTTCAAGGGCAGGGCTATCAGAACACTGCCTTAGCATGGAATGACACAGCAAATTCTACAGGAGGAACTCCATATAGCGCATCAGTCGCCGTTTTCGGCTCTAATTTCACAGCTTACAATATCAGCTTCATGGTAAGGTGTTTTGAGAGTAGGTGATATATGACTTAATTACTAGGTGATTAATATTCATTAATGTTCGCTAGTTTATTTCTTTAATTATTTAATTTGGGTTTAATTTTTGAAAAAGAATACAGCTCCGGAGCCAGATCCAGGAGAAGTGGGTGCTCAAGCTGTTGCACTTAGAATAGCAGGGGACCAAGCTGCATTTTATGGATGTGGATTCTATGGTGCTCAAGACACACTTCATGACGATCGCGGCAGACATTTCTACAAGGAATGTTTCATCCAAGGATCCATTGATTTCATTTTTGGCAATGCTAGATCCTTTTTCCAGGTAGGTGATTATAAAGGCATCTCCCTTGAACTCGACGGTGCTCAAGCGAGATCAATCCAACAGCTATGTTGACAAAGTTTACATTGAATGGCAGGGGTGCACCATAAATTCGATTGCAAAACAACCAACAGGTGGAGTTAGTGGATGTATTACAGCTCAAGCAAGGAATTCCATGAATGAAGAAACTGGGTTTTCATTTGTAGATTGTAGCATTACTGGAACTGGAAAAGTGTGGCTTGGTAGAGCGTGGGGACCATATGCAACTGTTGTCTTCTCCAAGACATACATGTCAGATGTTGTTTCTTCAGATGGATGGGATGATTGGAGAGACCCTTCTAGAGACCAGTCTGTGGTTGATCCTAAATTATTTGTCATTTTTTGAAAAATTCTTTTGAATCTCCTTATCTACATTCCTAATTTTGATGTATCGTGTTTCGGGCTTTGCAGGACAGTATTTTTCGGGGAATACGAGTGTTTTGGGCCTGGAGCAAACCATACATTTAGAGCCTCGTATGCAAAGCAGCTAACTGAATATGAAGCAGCTCCCTACATGAATATTTCCTTCATTGATGGGAATCAATGGCTACATGATCAAATCTTTCCTGATGATGACATACTAATTTTGCACATGAAGTAGCCAGCAGATGAGCTTATAACCTGTTTCGAATGATAGAGTATTCTTCTTTTCATCTATCTGGGTATTTCGAGCCTGATCAGGTCCAAAGGAGTACCGCTTCCAGCATGATTTTCTCCAATCCTTAGACTCTAGATTCGAACCTAAGGGTGGACAAATCCGGTTCTAAAATATTATATATTTCAATCTGATGTAATATTATTGGACTACAACATCTTTTTAACAATCACTCCATGATAAAAAAAAGTTCATAACCTATGACTTTGCTTATTTTGTAACACAAGTATTTGCTTTCCCTAATAAGCAAATGGATCATAGACTCATAATCACTTTTGGAATTCTAAGACGGTGTAGAAGGAATCATCAATGTAGAAATGTTGGAAATGAGAGAAACCAACAGAGAGACCAAGCTGCCTAAACTCATCCTCAGTCCTATGTTTACCTATTGCCCTATAAATTGTCATGACAAAGATGTCTCCTTCTAAGAGGGCACGTGTCCTGCGGCTGTCATCTGAATCCTTAGGCAGCACTGGCTCACATGCTATCAATCTGCCTCCTTCAGGAAGTGCCTTGTAACAATTCTCCATTATCAACTTGCATTCCTCATCTGTCCATGTTGCCAAGATCCACTGCCCATAACACAACATAAATAAAATAAAAATTGATGAATTTGATACATCTCATCTATAGGTGGGAATTATGGTTTAATATTAATCTTATTTCAATTACAATAATAACAAATTGGCAAAATAATTCAAATTGTAGGTCTTGGGTGCTGCCAAATTTGTATTGGGCAGAACAAATAATTTTGTTTTGTCACTTCCTCACATGGTAGTAAGATTGGTGTACAAGGGAAAATACCATACTCGCTGAAAGAACTTTTGGAGAGGCCGGAAAGAAGAAAAAAAAAAGAAAACTGAAAAGTCTAAAATATTATTAAAGACGGGGATGCATACCTTCATGAAGATGCCATCACCAGCCGGAATTGACTTAAACATGTCACCATCCACATGTGTCACTCCTGCAAATTCACTGGCAGCCGTTAACAGAATTTTCAAGCAATCAAAACAAACCTTCTCTTTGGTTTCTACTATAATTATCTACTCTTTTCAATTTCAATTTCTTTCTACTTAAAATGACCTATATAATATCAGTTCTGTTACACAATTATTTTACCGACTTTTCCCCCGGACACCGGACTAATTTAATTCGAGTACAATCAGACTCAGTAGTGATTATTTTATTTCTCTCAATTAAGATTAGGGAAACAAATTGCAATTAATTAAGCTAATTAAAGAACTAACAAAAACAAAAATCTCACCAGGAATATTTGGTGCTTTGGCAACCACTTCCGGCAAATCAAAATTGATCCCCTGGCGCACGGTAGGAAACTTCTCCAATATCATCCGGAGGCAATCCCCTGCGCTCCCGCCCACATCAACCAGTGTGTCCACACCTTTAAACCCATCATAGGCGTCGAACAAAGATTTCATGAACGGCACAGATACACCCGACATTGCCTTCAGCATCAGCTCATTCATCTCTGGCCGCTTCCCATAGTAACCGTACGCCGGTTCGCCATTGGCCTTCACGAACGGCTCAGTTGTGGGGTCCACCACCGCCTCGTGCACTAACGGCCACGCCCTCATCAGTGCTTCCTGCGCCGTAATGATCGGAAAATACCGAAATCAATTTCTTCCAATTACTTGTAAGTAATTCAATAGATACACAAAAAAATGATTAATTAATTAACTGAATTACCTGATGGTGCTGGAGGACGTAAGGAGCGAAGGAAAAGCCTTGACTGTCAGTGACGAGTGTTTCTCCGATCTCGGTGAGTGAGTATTTTCTAGGCGACGCGTCGGTGATGTGTTCTTGGAAGACGCCGTAGCTGGTGAGCATGCGGAGGATGCGCTGGAGGTTCTCGGCGTGTCCGCCGCCGCCTGCGACGCGGGAGAGGATGTCGGAGGCGGAGAGAGGGGTGTTGGCTCCAGACTGCCAAATGGCATCGGGGACGTTGAGGCGGACGACGGCGTTGAGTGACATGGGGACACTGATCATGTTGGCGAGTTCCATTATAGCTAACGTCGCCTTGTTCCTGCTGCTCTGTGGGATTTCTTCTCCCATATTTTTGTTTTTGTTTGGATCTAATGCTCTTCTCTTATCTTTGTAAATTGTACTAGTATATATCTTTCTGGATTTGGTAATTATGGTTTGCAATATAAAGCAGTAGAGGTGGGTAGGAGGGAGTGGAGTGGTGTTTTGGCTACTAACATTATCAATTTTTCTTCTCTCTTTTCTGGCAATCAGCTTTACCAAACTATAAGTACCATTCTTTGATACGCTAAAATTTCAAGTACGAAAAATAAAAACATCTCTGCTTTGCCAGAGATCTCACTAATTGGAGATTTGGAGTCCTATTTTCTTTCTTTAATTAGCAATATTCGAGATTAAATCTATAACCTACATTATAAATACAGTAAGCATTAATCAGGAGTTTGATGGAAATTAATAATTGATAGGGACTATTAAGTTTGGAAGTTTTAAATCTTGAAAGTTTCAGGTTTCCCTAAAAAAAGAACAGGATCTTCAAAAAAAATTATTGTTGTGGGCCGATTAGGTATACATCTCCGTCATTGATCAGTAGAAAACAAAGTTGGTGTGTCATCATTTTTCTTGCTTCGCTTCTCATTGGCCAAAGAGACTCCTCTGACTAGGACTCGAGACTCCGTTTGGAATTTGGATCCTACAGTCCTAATTCTAAATCCTAATCTTATCCCCATGTTTCATGGGTGACAAGAAGATAAACTTTAGAGACCAAAGATAAAAATGAAGTAAGTCTAGCTATGGAGCTTTTATTAGGCGGTTCGAGAGCATCTAATCACCAACTGCTAATTTTTTACAACTTACTCGCATAAACGGTAGAATCTTGAATCCACTATAAGGAGTTCATGAGTAATCTCTTACACGGCGGATTTTACCATTTAAGCGAGTAAGGTGTAACAAGTTAACACTTGCTCTAAGGCGGCCACCTATTATCTTCATAAATAATCTCTTTCACGAGAGATTCTACCATTTACGTGAGCGGGGTGTAACAAGTTAACAGTCTCTCCGAGGCGGCCACCTATTATCTCTTACACTAACTTACCAACCACAAGCTTGTCACCAATGGAAAAAGTGAGTGGAAACGACAATTTTAGAAGGTAGGGGATTTACCTTTCTTCATGTCTGTTTAGTCTTTACAGTTCCATTTACTACTGTCACAAATCTAATACTTAGCAAGCATTTACACATGTGGAGGAGGTGCAAACAAACAAAAGTGAGTACATTACATTAGAGACCCACAAGATTATATATTGTCTCATTGCTCCAAGAATACAAATTATTTGAGCTAAGTCATTGGAAGAAAACCAAAAGACAGACCAACTTTTCTTGGTTTTTAATGTTACAAAAGTGTCAATAGAGTACAAAATGTCAAAAGCCAGAACTGCCCCCAGAAAAATCAAAGGAATGTGATCATGAACTGGAGATGTTAACAGCAAGAGCATATGAATGTGTTTGGCGATGCTTTAAACAGTTTGATTATGCAAGCCATTTAGTATGTTATCTCTTTCATTAAATATAAATAGATGTATACATGATTTCTTTCGGTGAACTGAACCTTGATGCTTAATCGTGTCTTACAAAAATCGGCCGTGTTAATACAGAACTCAGCATAATTACACATGTACAATTTTAGAGCTTACCTTGAAGAAGCAGCAGTTGTGTACTCGGTTTGTCTTTGGCTGAGTTTCATGTATAAGCCCTGCAGCAGTAGCCGAATATTAGGCCAAATTCTCATAAACATGGCTCGTTGTAACTCACAAAGAATGTGTTTCCAACTTTTTCACAATCATAATTATGCTTCTAAACTTGGCCAACCCATTTGATGAATAATTTTTAAAAGTTAAAACAATATATTTCTAATGACAGGACAAATAATTACACTTGTGGTGTGTATAGTTGCTCCAGTAGTCATGGAGATATCCTGATCAGGAACCAGCTCAAAGTTCATCTTTTGCAGAAATATTGCAAGTGCAACAATAGCTTCCAGTAATGCAAATTGGTCTCCAACACACTTACGTGGACCTCCACTAAAAGGAATGAACCTGCAATGCGTAATTTGCCAATTTACAATCGAACTGTGGCTATAGCTGGGATTCAAGTCAACCAGTATAACAAGGTTTTTGAGGCAAATAAATACCTGAAATCTGTATTTGTTTCGTTAGGCACTGGGCCATCTAAGTCAAATCTTTCTGGCACAAACTCTTCTGCCCTCTCCCAGACCTTGTTAACCAAAACACATGAAAAAACTGTAAGAAGACAAAAAAATCATAGACCAAGCACATCCTTGGTTTCCAAAAGAATGGGGGTAAAACAAAAAATCATACTTTATAACTGACTTGAGTGATTGAAATACCATTGTGATTGTGGTAATCATAAGTTCATAATGTGAAACATTTAATACAAAAGTAAACAATTGAAAGAGTGAAAATTCAATAGCTCCATTCCATTTGCTTCATTAAACCCCATTTCTGTTAATAATTTAGCATTTAATATGCTTTGCTTCATTAGTACTAGACATGACCAGAATTGAACAGAAAAAAATCAAGGGGCATCATCTAATGAAGCAACAACATTGAGCTTTAGCCTTGACTCGGGCATTGTACTGAAGTTACAGGCATCACCTTTGGGGCTGAATCTTACCTATCAAATGCACTTTTAGAACAAACAAGTTTATAACTAGCTCTCAGCATGTATGCAAAAACCTTCTTACGTATATGCTCACCGAATTACCAAGTAAAGGTAGCTTTAGTGTCACACTTGCAACTTCACAGTAATGATGTTAGTTGCTCAATTTATAAGCATTTGCCTTAAGCTATGTACAAAAAGCAGAATCAGGAAAAAAGAGAAGTTCAAGGATTGCACAACAAAGGGCAATACCTTTGAGGAACGATGGATGTTATACACGGATATCATTATATCTTGGCCAGCATTAACCTTGTAATTTCCAGGAAGCATGTCAGCAACTTGAGCTCTTCTTAACAATACCTAAGCGAATTTTGAAAAGGGAATATATCAAATAACCATAGTCAAAGAAACAATGAGATTGAACTTAAAACCTCGCCACTCTTGTCTTTTCTGATCCAGTTACAATTCACTTGAGATGAGAACTGTAACCTACAGGAGGATGTGGGTACAGGCGCATTGACTCATTAATACAGCGTGTCAGAAACTTTAAATTCTTTATATCTTCGTATGTTGGAAGCCTCCCATGTAACACTTGGTCCACCTCCCCTTGTGCTTTCTTCATTGAGGAAGAATCCTGCCCAGTGCAAAGAAACAAAAACAATCAGCATACAAAATAATATGAAAAACAAGAAGATACAGAAATAGGTGTCAGAGTTCAAAAAAAAGAAAGCAATTGTCACCATAGTTTCTACAAACTTAGGTAGACAATTGAAAGGAGCATAAGATCATCCATCTATGATCTGAACTAAAGCCAATTAAACATGTAGCCACGTCTTTACTGAATCACAGAGTGAAATTCAGATGCAAAGAACACAAAATTTAGAGGGAACTAATTTGGCAACTTGAAACAGGTATAATAGCCTCATTACACATATCCACTTGGTGTAGACATATGCAAGCCCATTACAGATGAACCCTACATAGATTATGACAAGAAACTATACAGAGCAACTTCCAATAAACAAGCTAGGTGAACTGAACGTGAAATGAAGAAGCTCCTCCTGCATTATTCGTTTCCTAGAAGCTACTGATATAAACTTATGCATCTATTATTCATGTGGTTTAGTATAGAAGTCCAACATGTAACATCAAAGCTTCCACTAGAGAGCACAAAATTTTCTCCTTGTTAATAGACAACTACCTTACTTAGAAGATACAATGTCCAAGTCAACACTGAACCAGTTGTTTCATGGCCGGCAACTAACATGGATAGTAGGTCATCCCGCAGTTGCGTACTTGAAACCTGGAATAAAAATAGCCATCATATTAGAAGTGATAAGTAAAACACGGATATGGCAAACAAGCCAGGAACATGAAATTTATACAGGCACACCTCTTCTCTGCTTGCAAGCAAGAAGCGAAGGATGCTCGGGTCAGCATCATTCACGTATTCCTCCTCATTTATTCTTTCACCCTCAGCTTCCACCATCTCTTTGCATTTTGCAACAAGTTCTTCAACAGTTTCCCTAATCACTCGTACTGCATTTTCAGCTTTTATTTGTCTTGGAACTATCTTACATAGAGCTTCAACCTTTACAGAAAAGCACAACACAAATAGCCAAATTTACCAACCATAACAAGTCAATGCAAAAACCAAACCAAACCAAAAGCAGCAATGACAAATTTCACATGCCTTCCAATACGGTAGCAGATCGGTGGAACGAGCTTCTGCCTCCTTGAGTGCAGTGTAAACAGCATCAATAACAGGACTATCTGTGTTTAGGGAATCAAAATTGTAGTTGAACACAGACAGACCAATCACATCAAGAGTCAGCTGAGAAAATTTCGCCTCCATATTCACAGCAGTGCCATTAACTGCATCAGATTGCAACTTCTCCACCAATCTCTCCGCACATTTGCAAAACACCCTTTCTACCATCACTGACAAATACTTCTTGTGTAGCGACGGAACCACCGCCCTCCGCCTCGCCTATCACAAACCAAAACTTCAATTTCCAAACCAGTGGATAAGTTTAAAGAAAAAGGAAGAAGGCATAGCCGCATTACCGTCCAAAGCGAGCCTTCAGCAATGGCAAAACCCGACCCGAATAGAAACTCAGAAACTTCGGCAACGAGACCTTTAGCATACTTGCTGCCGTAATTTCTCAAAACATGTTTAGCAATAGCAGGGTCGCTAACGACAAGGAAATTTCTTGGCCCGGCAGCGAGACGATAAATGGGTCCGTACTCATTCATCCATTTGAACAAAGGGAGGAAAAGGGCCCCGCCCAGGAGATCAGACACGTCATCGAGCTTGGCGCTGGCGATGGGGATGCCGGAATCGTCGTTTCGAGATAAGGTTAGGGAGCGAGTGAGGGAAGTGAGCCAGTCTGGGCTGACCCATGAGCTCTGCTTGGTAGTGGGCGGGCGAGGAGGAGGAGTTTTGTTGTCTAAGGAGGATTTAACGGAAAGAGAATGATGTCTACGGAAGGAAAAAGAAGTACTGGTGGTGGAGAAGGAAGGTGGACGGAGAGAAGGAGAGGAGATTGAACACGACATGTCGCAAGTATTGAAAATTTTGTAATGCAATGGAATTACAGATTTTGTTGTTTCTTCTTGTTCAGTTTCTATTATTGAAACGGTGTATATAATGGGCTTTGTGGGCTTCGAGATTTAATTGAAAGAAGTCACAGAAAAGCAAATTCCTAATCCGGCGACGTTAGTGAAATTAATAGGATGATCTTCACAGGCTTTTTTATGAGGCACTCATCTTTAAATAACAATATATAGGGTCTGTTTGGCGTTCCGGTTCTAGCTGGAAAAGTTATGTGGGAAGAAGTTCTGTTTGAAAATGACTTACTGGAAAAGGAGTAAGGCTCTGTTTGGCCTTGGGGTTCTGCCTGGAGAAGAGCTTTTTGGAAAATTACTGTGTGAAAAGTCCTTCTGGAAAAATCAGTGGGGAAACCAGAAGAGCTGTTTGGTAAATATTTGTTAAAAGTTCTGTGGGGAAACCAGAAGTTGTTTATGCTGTTTGGTAAAACAACTTTTAAAACTATGGTTGGAATGTAAAATGACCATAAAGGGCATAATTCATTTCAAGTATTAGAATTAATTTTTTTAGTATCTTTATATATATTTTTAATCAATTTATTTATAATCTAACATCTACCACCTAATATTTATCTAATATCATAAATAAATTAAACTTATTAATACCATAAAAAATATAAGCTATTAATATTATGGTTTAAAGCATTATATTAAAAATTTTGCAAACTCTATATAGATATTTTTAATCAATATATTTCTGTAAACAAATAATTAATATTTTATTTATAATAAAAAATTATGCTACAATTTTGTTCCAACAATACTTTTTTTTAATGGAAAAAATTAATGTGATTATTTTCTTCGATTTGTAAAAACTAATAAACTAATAAATATATTTGTTGCGAAAAAGTTCCAGTTATTATAACATTTACAGTTTTACATATATAAATCACAATTACATATTCACCATTAAACTATTAGCTATTGAGTCACGGACTATATTTATAGGTGAAAACTCACTATTATCTCTTTTACAAAAGAGTATGTAATGTATTTAATTCTTTTCCTTTTTCGACTACTTAATTACTTATAATGGGGAAAAACATACATATTTCAATCAATTAACGCATGAAATGATGCATTTATACGAAAGCATGAGAGAATATTAATGTGTCATTGCCCTAGTTTTTCTTTCACCTGCCTGATACTTGCAATTCAAGTTCAACACACGAACTGCTATATAACAAGTTATCAAAAAGAAAAGTCTGCAGAACATTCTGTGTGAAAAAAATGCTAATATCATGATTCTAATCGAGCTGAAACGTCTATAGGTTGATAGAACAAGAAGCTACATCAATTACGCTTTGAAGGAAGAGAAATTGAAAAAAAAGACTATTACAAATTGAAGGAAGATCATTATTCTTCTCCACTTGAGCAATTGGATTTGTTAGTAAACGTTACAGGCGAAAAGTAAGAACATAGAGCATAAGTTACTGAATCATGCCTGCTCGAAAAACATTAGTGGCTTACACGGCAATCACACAATCTAACAATTGAGCCCACACACTTCTGGACTTTCCTCCACTGCTGCATTCCTCCTCACAGCCTGCCACGGTCTTCAGAAGCTCCAACTGCAGCAATGGGCAATTCTCCTTGAGGTATTTAAATCCATCTGATCGCATTACAGCTGCCAATTTAAATGACCAATTGAGAATGAGAAAACAGCATATTAAGCACAAACATCCATACCACAGCCAGCAAACTTCATACGCAACATAGATATCATGCATAAAAAAGATGTGATTTGGGTTGGAGATTTAAAATTCCAACTGATACCATCATTTTTCATGTCATTAAAGATATCAAGAGCCGAGTCCAACATACCAGCCTCAGAAAAACCAACTATCAATGCATTGTAGGTGTCAACAGTAGGAAGACATCCTTTTCTCTCCATTTCCTTCAGCAAGGATTTTCCAACTTTCAAGTCATTTCCCGAGTAGAACCGGAACGCCAAACGCCCACATAATATATCACCCTGATCTCACATTTGAGATTGATCCATACCTCACGTTCTACTGTAAAAAAGAGAGGAGAAAATACATACTTTGAGTATGAATAAGTATGAATACTAAAAGAGTCATTTTTTTAAAATCCGACTATATTTTAATAAAATTAATTTTCTATCGAGAAAACATAGAGAACATTCAAAAAGACTGGAAATACTAAATTGGTGAAGAACAAAATGGAGGAAATAAGGAAGAAAATGTTTTCCAGGACTTTTCTTTGTTCCACAAGTCAACAACTCCAACATAATTGGAACATGATTTACTGTTTTCTTGGGTCAAGTCCAGCGGTTACAGTATTATTAGTTGTTGGGATTCAAATTTCAAATAGGGTCGTGCCATGCATCTCCTCCAGTCTAGTCTCCAGCGTCCAGATCCGACTTTAAAATGGGGCCCGGCGGCTTGAAAAAAGGTTCAGATGGTCACATCACAGACCAAGAATCGATCCAAATACAGGATTCTGATACAGTGTGCGCACTATACATACAGGCGCAGTATTATTTTGGGAATAGAGTGCATGCCCACCAGAATCTAACTCTATATCAGCCTATTAGAATAAAATAAAAATCTAATTCTATACTCTCTCCCTTCCACTTTACCTGTCACTTTTCTACGGATTGTTACTATTTGGGGTATTTGTCATTTTATCTTTCTCGAAGCATATATTTTGTGCAAATGATAAATTTTTTTTTGAATCAATCCAATTTGATGATGGTGTGATAATTTCAGTGGAAATTATAAAAAAAATGAAATAATGAGGAATAAAATAAGTCCGTAAATTAACGGCTTACGCTTTTCTACTATTCTAAAAAGTCAATTAAAGTGGAACGGAGGGAGTAGTTTTTATTTTACTGTAATTAGACCTCGCGGTCGATATGAAGATGCATGAATGGAGGACATTTGGAAATTAAATAAATTATGGAAGTTGTGTTGCATACAATAATTACTCTTACAAATAATCAAATATAGATACCAATAGTTTAGGGCTAAAAAATACTACTAATTTACATCTTCACATATTAAAAAGAGACGTTGAACTCACTTTTCCTTATCCACCAAAATAAGTCGTTTTGTGTTGTATTTGTTTTTTGGGTTTTATGTAATTACTTTCCTCTCCTTGTCCGTACGTATACGTACTGCGATGTTGTGACATTACCTTTTCATTTTGAAACAAATACTCCAAACTCAAAGTGCATGCTAGATACTTCCTCCATCTTTTAATAACTGTCATTTTTCTATAAATTATTACTGTTTATAATACTTATTATTTTATTTTTTTCGAAATATATATTTTTTTACATAATTTACTCGAATAAAAATGGCAGAATATATAGCCGATCCATAGTGTAAGCTTTGTTTTCTCCCTCGTTTTAGGAGTATATAAATATTATGATTTTTTGACAAAAAAAAAGAATAAAGAAATACACTTAATAATGAATCATTCCTATAGAATCATATAAGAATAATGCTACAAAAAGTCAAACTTGAAACTAATCTTTTTTATCTTTTCTTGGCTCCCTATACACTTATTTATTTTATATTCTTCAAATACTTAGTTTCCTAGACTCCAAGAAATTCTTCTTCTTGGGTTCACGAGAAGAAATGTATTCAAGAAAGGTAGCAAAATCGGTATCTTTGTAGCGTCTTGGGTTGGCTTCATCAACGATTCTTGGCCACGCCTTTACTGTACTTGTGAACGGTAGACTATGCAAAGATGCCACTGAAATCCGAGACTTGCCCGAATTCACAATCACTCTATGCACCACACTCTTGTATCTCCCGTTGCTAAATATCTAATCCAACCCAAAAATTGAAAAAAACATTAGAAGTCAATCATTACAAAAACAATATTTAGTAAAAAATACGAAATATTTGTCCGCTTTCTGCTTCATTCAGATATGTTAATCTAATTTTTAATGGTGACATGATATGTTATCTTTTTGACATAGTAAGAGGTACCTATTATGAATGAATTTTAGTTAAACAGATCGAAGAAGAAACAAATTCAATCGCTCACCTCAAGATGATCACCGACATTGACAACAAATGAATTAGGGATTGGTTCAACGGTGACCCATTTTTCTTGGTGCTGAATTTGGAGACCTTTCACATCATCTTGTAGGAGAAGTGTGAGTAGGCCATAGTCGGAATGAGGTGGCATGCCTAATGTTAGATCCGGTTCGGGACACGGAGGGTAACAATTCAGAACCATTAGCTGGCTTCCATCTTTCAATTCTCTTACAATTTCATCTTCGCCTTCAACCGGCTTATCGTTTACATCTCTATCCCCTATTAATAAGCTCTCAAGGATGGCCTCCATTAGCATGACAAACAACATTCTAGTTTCATTTGCATAGCCAGCCGCCGAATTCCTGTTCAATCATAAACAAAATTATCCATAACAACTTTAGTCAGTACTATATAGTAATTGATATTAAATTAACTTTATTAAGGAGTAAATTGGTTTATTAGTAACAGAAAGAAAACTTCAAAGAAAAAAGTACTAAAGAATTATTAATTGCTCACCTAAAGTCTACTGGGGAAGAAGGCCAATGGGAGAGTAAATCTGGTGAGCTGGGTTCGCACTTTAGCTTCAAGAAATCTCTCCAGCAGAAAACATTATCCTTGTTCTGGTTAAAGCTAGTTCCATAACGAACTGGTGCTCGCATGTCGGACGACATGTATTTCGATCTTTCCTCATACGAGATCTCAAAGAACCTTCTAGAAACATCCCTCATGCCGCTAACGACGTCGCATGGGATGCCATGATTTACCAACTGCATTAACAAAACCAAAAAAAGAAGAACGTTTTAGTATTTTCCCAATCCTAGGAAAAAAGAGAGTGAGATGGAGGGACTAATTATAATAGTCACTTTTAAAAAGAGTTAGTTAATGTATATACAACAACATTAATTGTGTTTTAAGTGAGAAAATGCATATTTATCTTTAATTCAGGTCTATTTATATTTAAAAAGTCATTTTTTTAGTATATAATTATACTCAAAATAAATTAAATTTATCGCCGGAATGAAAAAGAGGCATATAATACCTGAAAGAAACCATAATTCTCACAGGCAGCTGAGACGGTTTTAAGGGTTTGGGCCCTGTTTGGCCCTTGCAATTCAGCCAAGTCAATGACAGGCAGCTGCAGAGTATTATTGTCGTGGGCACCATATTCTTGATTGCGGATGTAGGGTCGTTCATGAGCAGGCAAAACGTACCGTTTAGGTAATTTGGTAAGGTTATTTTCACATAATAGCTGCTTCACTCCCTTGTGGTACTTCATTTGGGTTTCATCATCGCTTTCCATGGTGACTAGGGACATTGCAGGAGACATGTCGTCTAGTTGGTAATTAAATTGAGCACCTGGAATTAAATGAGATGAGAAAGAAAGAAGATAGAGAGGAAGATGAAGAAGGGAAAGGAACGGTGGTGGTGGTGGTGGTGGGGAATTAGAGAAGGAGAAATGTGGTGTATAAATAGGGAAGAAATGAAAGGGGACCCATGTTAGGAATAGTAGGGAATAGCATCAAGTTTTTGAAGGAGAGGAATTGAAAACCGGTTTCGGATTTATGAATCCCCAAATACGACTGTACTGCTCATTTCATTTCTTGAATTCTTGTTCGGGGCGAAACCGTTGACAATTTCAGTCAAGAGATAACGAGGTAGGGACGAAGAAAGAGACCATTCATGCATGTATGTACAGTAGAATTAAAAAAAATTAGAATCTGATCTAACGGTTACGTTAATTTAAATCAGAGCATGATCCAATGGTTAAATCAAAAGTTACATTAGTTAATATATTTTAAATTTGTTCTTATCCGTTTGAGACATATTCATACATGAATTATTTATTTCACGTTGATGTTATTACCGATATTAAAAAGTTGATCTCGTGATTAGTTTCGAACTAGTAAGCGAAAAAAAAGTATATATTGGTCAAAGAGAATAAGCTTCTTCCTCTCTACTGTACTTGATTAATTTCAACCATGAAATGCAACTGCTAGAACGAAATCTGGTAAGATTTTAGTCTTCTAATGTACAGGGTCCTATCCTTGATGTTGAAGCCACCTCTTCTTTCAAATTTTTATTTGTTTTCACACAACTTTAGGTATAGATACATATGTAATTATGTATAGAGGAGAAATGCTCTGGGCAGTATGTATTTGCCATTTTGGAAGAATCCAACACAATGATGCCAATTTAACTTACAAGCTTCTTTTTTTTCTTTAAATAATTATTATTTTCTATCATTTTTCCGTGTATTGGAAAATAAAGATTAATATTGATATACTTACTAGAAAATGGGAACAACCAAGCCAACCATTTTTCTTTTTCTATCTTTTGTAATTAAGTATATAGACTGTAGTATTAGTGTGAGCAATTGATTATAACGATTTAAATAGGCGTATTTTGGTCCCATTTTTTATTAGGACCGAGATTGGTCCCGACTCAAAGGGACTCGAGTCTACAAGTTCCGGGATCATTGGGATCGATCTCGACTCGAATTAACACCCCTAAAAATACCCGTTAGAAAGTACTCCCATACAATGCGAACCAACAACTTATTATTTAGGTTACGCAGCCTGCTAATATAAAAAAGTTCCCGAATTTTTTTGTCAAACTAAACATCTAGTATGATATGAGAACTCCCTTCGCTAAAAAAAAGCACCATAAAATAAACATTACTACTACGAAAAAATTAATTAGGCTATCCTGACACACTTTACATGACATGGATTCTTCCTCCCAGCCCAAGATAAAAGAGAGGTTCTTGTGTGTGTGGATTACAGCTGTTGACATTAGATTAGAGATTATATTATACATATAAACAATTAATTGTTTTGGTAAACATGCACTTACATATTATTATTACCATTACTATTTATTTATATACATATCCAACAAATCCAGGTGGATTTCTAGTACTTAATTAGTTTAAAATAATAATCTATTGACAATAGAGTAATTTCTTTAAAAGTAAATTTTAAATACTAATAAAACGCAAAAAAAAAAAAATTTCTTTCTATTACTCTCCCAGATATTTCAGAAAAAAAAAATATATATTTTGTGAATCAAACGTTACCTATAACAAACATGCAATTAAAATAAAAGTTTCATGCTTTTATAGATAGTATAAATACCATATCATAAAAAAAAGAAATCTTTTAATTTTTTTTCTTAGTTGACGTTGTTTCCTTTTTAACTCTGTTGATTATTTGCCATAGATGCAACATGCTGATATGTTCTAGTAAAAGTTTTTTTTTCCTTTATCGGTGCTCTAGACTTCTAGTTCTAGCAAATTAAAGACTAAAATATTTTGCCCACATAGCCTCCGAGTGGCTAGTGGGCGGCGCCCATGGTGGAGGGCGGAGAGTGGCGGTGGAGGATGTTTTGAAGGATGGTGGTGATAGAGATGAAGTATGTTTTGAAGGATGGTGTGCTCAGATAACTAATAACATTGTGCCTCACTCATAAGTTATGGTTTTTAAGTGCAGTGGTCTTTTGATATGGTAGCGGAGCATTCCTGACCAAACTGTCAGGAGTTCGAATCCTATCACCCTCCATATTTAATTAAATCCGAAAGGAAGACACCAAGAAATGAAGAGATCCGTACATCAGGCTTTCAGAAGATGAGCTAGCTAATTAGGGCTTTTTTAGTTTTTTTTGTGTGAGCAAAGAGTGCGAATTAGTGCTAATAAAATATCCCTATTACATCATGATAAAGTCAATATCTCATCCTATCGAGTGGGATAGTCAATAGATGGATGCCCTTAGTAAATTGGCACTACAAAACAACATGGATTTAATAATGGTAAAAACCCGTTACAAAGTAACTAAAATGCGTTACTAAATGTTTTATTCCTTCTGCCTGTTTCATTTTATTTACTCTTGGCAGCATTAAAGTTGGACCATACTAGAGTTATCCACACCTCATTTATCTTCAAAACTTCAGATGGAAACCCACCTTCTTTGAACAATTTGTGCAAGGTAAGCTGCTGAAAAGGTGTGCCCATGTGCTTTGTACTTTTGAATCCTCCTGTCAGCTTCATATATGTTTTACGTAACTAATCTCTTTGTTGCTGGGAATATATTGAGTCAATCATAATTGTTCTAGTATTTCTTTTTGGAGAATGCTAAACAGGTTGAATCATTTAGGTTGAAAAACACTAAATGATTCAACCTGTTTAGCATTCTCCTTTCTTTTTTCATAGGAATTGGAGTTTTGATCCTGAGCTATTTAGGATAGTCTTTTGAAAACACTGTGAACAATGAATTTTATTCCTTTCTATTCAGTCTCATTCAATGCTTCTTATAGTCAGGACTTTGCACACGTGCCATTGTCGGTACTTAAGATGCATGGTTAATTTTTTCGTTATTGTTTGGGTCCTGGGGTATGAGCTCCGCAAGGAAGGTGCTTCTCACGACTGTTTAGACGATGCGCGTCATGCGATGAAACTTGTACTTGCTAAACTTGAGCGTGGAGTTGATAATGACATTCCATTGGCCGAAGGGGAAGTGAGTTACGTTTATGGTGCTTGTGCATCTTTAATATGAATTTCTTTGATCCTCATTATTTTTGAAATTATAATCCCAATTAATGGTGATCTCTAACTTAATCAGAGCTCATTTATAGGTAGCGGAAACAGAAAGGTTGAAGCTATTTCTTCATAAGATACCGTATTTTGTCTCCCTTGAAGATTTGCGGGGAGTCTTTCCTGGGTTTACGTTTGAACTTGAGGTTGTGTGTGCATGCCTTTTATAACCTTAGACTGATTTGTTTAACAATTACCTAGAAAGTTTACGTGCCTTAAGAGGACATAGGTTGTCTCATCATGATGTCTCTTTTAAAGTTGTTTTTCCCATGAAACTTGACTCCATTCACAGTTTAAATCTTCTATTTGAGATTCTTTGTGGGGTTTCGTAATGTTTTCTTTAATTCTTCAACAGAATCAACACAACATAATGGCTGGTACAAGTTTGATGTTTTTTCTTTTGCTTGCATGAATACAACTGCTTTCTTATTTGCTTTTTATCTTCCTCTGTACGATTCCTTGCTTGTAGCCTTTCATAATGATTTTAGAGTTGAAAAAGGAAAGGGGTAACTCTATAATCTTTAAACGGAGAGAGTATTTCTTAGAAGGAAAACTTAGCTGGATACTTCTTTTTCTTTTTCTTCGTTATTAGTGATGGATGTATCGAATGCCCATTACCAATTATATGCAGCTTCATCAAGATTCTTGTACGATGAAGGACATGATCCTTGATACTGTTGTGGTTTGATTGAATCTCAAAGTTGTCACATGGAAACCCGAGAGTCGGATTGGATAGTCATTTAAATGTGATACCTGCACCTGGATATCCATGCTTAGAAAAGGTAATCATTTGATGGTGTGCTCATGCGTCTATAGCTTACTTATGACTCGGCTGGTCTTTGTTGATTTTGTTCTTGATCTACTTGGTGATGTGGTGGCATACCCCATAACGGTGTTTTAGTTGCAGATTTCTTTTCTTTGTACAAAAGTGATATCCATGCTCAAATTACAGACTTATTTAGACAAAGACTAGATTCGGTAGTTATTCTTTATCTTAAAAGCAAATGCTGTTACCTTTAATGGCAGGATACTTATGGACGGCCACAAAAATTAACCACACTTCACCTAAGTGAAAAAGGAAAGGATGTTCAATTATTTGTACGTCGAGTGGTGCAAGATTCTTCACTCCAAGAAGATTCATCAAGAAAGAGAGCTAGTGAAGGCGAGGAAAATTCAGGTGGAGCCAAGAAACTGAAGATAGAGAATTCAGGCGATCAGTGTGATGATCACGAAAAAGAAATTGAAAAACTGAAGCAAGATATTAGAGCAAAAGATTTCCAAATCTCTACTCATGACAAGATTATAATCAATCTGAAGAAGAAGTTGGAAGAATTGAAGACGAGCCTGAACAGAAGTTTGAAGAAATGAAGTGGGGTCTAGTCCTGTGTTAGTTTTTTCGGCCATCAGAATTGTTAGCGGATGAAATTAGTCAAACAAAAAGTACATATAAATAGGAACTGAAGACTGTCTTCTTAGGCCATTTTAAGTTCTTATTAGAATTTACCTTTTGAGCTGAAGCTTATACGCTTTATTGGCTTCCATAGGTTACTGCATTCCCACGCTTTATTAGAGGGTGTGTAAAAAGATGGTGGGAAGAAGCGGGTTTAGAGCTCCCAGGTGAATACAGAGTCATTCAGAAAATGAGATGGATGAAGAAAAAAATAAGTAGTTGGAATAAAGAAGTTTATGGGAATGTTGAAGTGCGCCTAGGGAGCCTACAGGAACGAGCTGACAATCTGGAGAAGTTAGCGGATGAGAGAAGGCTAACAGGGGAGGAACTCAGTGAGAAACTGAGTCTCGGGAACGAGATTTGGGAACAACAGGGACGAGTAGATCGGTTCTGGCAACGGAAAAATAGACTGAAGTGGGACACGCAAGGAGATCGCAACACTAGCTACTTCCACCGAATGGCCAAGGTTACAGCCACGAAACAAAGTATCAATGAGATTTTATCTCCTGAGGGGCGTCTCAATGACCCAACGGATATCAAACAGGCAGCAGCTCGTTATTACTCTACTTTTTTCAAGGCGGTTAATTGGGATCGCCCGCGGATGCAGGAAATGGGATTTAAAAAGTTAGGAACGGGAGAGGCGAACTGGTTGGAGCGCGAGGTGTCTACGGCAGAGATTTTAGAAGCGGTCCGGAGCTGCGACGGGAACAAAACTCCAGGGCCAGATGGCTATTCGCTGCGTTTTATTCAGAAGGCTTGGGATGTTATAGGTCCTGAAATGTGCAATTTGATTCAGGGGTTCTTTCGGACGGGTAATTTTCCAAAAGGGGCCAACTCTTCCTTCCTGACCCTTATACCTAAGACTGCAACAGCAAAAAGATTTGGGGAGTATCGTCCGATCAGTTTAGTCAGTAGCTACTATAAGATAATTTCTAAGATCCTCGCTGGAAGGCTCAGTGGAGTGATTGGGAATGTTGTCAGCGAGGTTCAGCATGGATTTATGCGTGGTAAACAGACCCTGGACTGTGTCATGATTGCCAACGAGGTGGTGAATTATTTGAAGGAGAAAAAACAACAGGGGATGCTGTTTAAACTGGATTTCGAAAAAGCCTATGACTCTGTAGAGTGGAGTTACTTGGCCGACGTGATGAAACACATGGGATTTGGGGAGAAATGGAGGGGCTGGATAATGCAGTGCATCAGTACGAATCAAGTTTCGGTGCTGATAAATGGATCTCCTACGGAACAATTTGGGGTGGGACGTGGTCTTCGTCAGGGTTGTAGCATGTCTCCTTTCCTCTTCAACATAGCGGCGGAAGGGCTCCATTGTCTGTTTATCAGAGCAGTAGAGGTAGGGATCTTGAAAGGCATCGGTAACGAACAGTTAGGATGGAACGTGAGCCACTTGCAGTTTGCAGACGACACGCTTGTGTTTGTAAACAATGAGGAGAAAGAGATCCAAGGGGTCAAGGGGACGCTTCGTTGGTTTGAGGCTTTTTCAGGCCTCAGGGTGAATTTTCACAAAAGCAGTCTGATAGGAGTGAATATAAGTGAAGAAATAGGAGGCTGTTTAGCCAGGAGGGCGGGCTGCAGATACGAAACTTTGCCTTTCAAGTACCTTGGGTCGCACGTTGGGTTTAATCCTAGAAGAGTTTCTAGTTGGCAATTCCTAGTTCAAAGAATGCGGAGTAAGTTGGCAACATGGAAAGGCCACTTACTTTCAGTGGGGGGCAGAGTTACGCTTATAAAGGCAGCGTTATCGAGCATCCCTATCTATAACATGTCAATTTATTGTATGCCCAAGAGTGTCATTCGGCAATGCGAAGGGATCATGAGGAGATTTATGTGGAGTGGTCAGGATCAGAAGCGGGGCTTGGCCAAGGTAAGTTGGAAGAAGCTTACTCGCTCTCATGAGTTAGGAGGCTTGGGAATAGGAGATTTGAGGAGTAGGAATGTAGCACATCTTTTTAAATGGGTATGGGAATTGGGTAATGGCAGTGAGAAGATATTGTTAGCCCAAGGGCAACTTACTCTTGTTTTGATGATTTTAGACACACAAACTAATTAGTATTACTAATGCAATTTGAAGTTAAAGTGTGTGTAGTTTGCGACGAACAAATAAGAGGCAACAAATCAAGATATCGCAAGCTCAAGATCAAGTGTACTTTAGGACTTTAATCATGTAAGTATGATTCTATTTAACACTTGATTTATGTTCAAAATACCTCAAGGAAAGTGTAGCAAAAAGTTTTACGCAAAAACGATTTTTCAGTCAAAAGTTATTCAAGTTTTCGTAAATCAGAAAAGTGGCTAACCGTGATCACGGTAAGACCTAAACGTGAATCACGGTTAGGAGCTGTCAAAATGCCGAAACTTTCCAGTAGGTACCGTGAATCACGGTTAGGGCTAAACGTGAATCACGTTAAGAAATTGTCTCTTAACGTGATCACGGTTAGGGCTAAACGTGATCACGGTTAGCATAACGGCTAGTTTTCTTAACAGCTCTTTTGTCCACTAAAAACGGCTCCTTTTGGCTCCATACTTTCTTGTCTGATCATCCACTGATCTTACACTATATATAACTCATCCTAGATGAGTTAGAACTTAACTAGAATACACATTAAACACAAGAAAGATTTAGAAAGCTCTCACACTCTTTCAAAGCCAAAATCTGAGTTTTTGCAAAAGCTTACAACTTCAAACTGTCATAACGCAAGCTTTACGAATCCGAATTTACTCATTCTTGCGTCTATCTTTCAAGTAAGTCTTAAGCTTTCTTCTGAGGTATTCTTGTTCATTTATTGGTGTTGATTATTGAATCATACATAGTTTATTTGTACACCAATTTGTGTTGCCATTTAACATTTCTACTGTCAAGTAATCTTGATTGTGTTAGGTTGTGATTGAGCCCGGAAAAATCACATTGTAAGGTTTGCTGGTTAAGCCCGCAAAAACCAAGTGCAAGGTTGTTGGTGAACCCGTGAAAACCAAAGTGTTAGGTTTATTGGTTGAGCCCGCAAAAACCAAGGTGATAGGTTTATTGGTTGAGCCCTTAGTAAAAACCAAGTTGTAAGGTTTGAGTTGAACCCGTAAAAACTCAAGGTAATAACGAAGTGTTCGTTGTTCAAAATCCTAAGAGGAGGACTCTTAGGTAGTGGAGTACAATTCATTGAGGAATTGGAACCACTATATATCCTTGTGTCTTTACATTCTATTTCCGCACTCATATTTCCTTACTATTTGTGTTAGAATTTTATTTGCCTATTCACCCCCCCTCTAGGCCGTTTATCAATTGGTAGCGGAGCAAGGTACTTGTTTTTGTAGGTTTAATCACCTCAAGTGAAAGATCAAATGGCCAAAGAGGGTGTTGTGCGCAACCATTCACTATACCTTGATAGTAACAATTTCCGACATTGGAAGACAAGGTTGAGAACCTTTCTTGGTGTTCAAGACGACATATCTCTTGCCCTCTTCACCGGTACTGTTCGTGAGTTCGTAAATTCGGATTCAAGAAAGAAGCATCGGAGAAGTACACGTGAACACTCTTCCGGACTCAAGAGACACGGAAATTGTGAAGCTTATCAAAGAAGTTCTTCACCAACATCTACCTCTACCTCATTCAATGGATGCACAAACGTTTGTCTTTTGGGCCAAAGCGATAATGAGGTTAGTTCATGCAATTCTGATAGTGAATGCAATATTGATGAGCTGAAACTTGCCTTTAGCAATTTATACATAGATTTTGACACATCCAATAAGAAAAATGTGAAACTTGCTAAAGAGTTAGACAATGTTAAAGATGAAATTAGCAAGTTAGAATCATTGAATAATTCTTTAACTAATGAGCTTAATGATGTGAAATGTTTGTTAGAAGATACTAAAAATGAAAATATTTCTCTAACAAATTTGCTCTCTAGTAAAGAAGATAAGAACAAGGGAACTATTTGTGAATCTTGTGAGAAATTCACTAAAGAGATTTTTGATTTAAATGAAAAGATTAGAACTCTTGAAGCTACTTTAGCTAAAATCATTCAAAGTGCTAAAAATCAAAAAGATTGCATAAATAATCAAACGATTAAGAATGATAAAAAGGGTATTGGTTTTGATCACTCTTCTCGCATGAATAATTCTAAAACATCGTTTGTTAAAGCAAAAAATTGTGATCATGCTTGTTCTTCGAATCAATCACATGCTAGACCTTTGTATAAATGTGATTATTGTCATAAGAATGGTCATTTGGCATATTTTTGCTTTATCCGTAAAGGACTTGTTTATGCAAAACAAATGTGGGCACAAAAGAGTGCATATGCTAACTTGGAAGGACCCAAACGGATTTGGGTACCAAAAGTGAAATGATTTGTTTTGTAGGTGTGCTGGAAACCCCTTGAAGATAAATGAAATATATGAAGGGTATTCGTGGCACAAGTCGGGTGATGAATCGAAGCTCACCCTTTTGGTAAATTATTTTGTAATTTTGCTATTGGTAGCCCAAGGGAAAACCGACAAGTATAATTTTGATTATCCTCTCTTTATCTTTTTGTTGATATTTATCTTTGGATTGGATAATTGTTTAATCTTTGCTTGCTCCTTTCTTTACTCCTTATTTGATCTTTTGGACCTCCTATTTTTTTACCCTTTTTGTTAATGACAAAGGGGGAGAATAAGGGGGAGAGTGAGTTAAGGGGAAGATATTTATCTATTGGTAATGAAGCTCACATCAAAGGGGAGAATGGTAAGATTTAGGGGGAGCAAAACTTTTTATCTTTGCTATGCTCTATGTGCAATTAATGTTTTATGTAGGGGGAGCATTCCTTTGGCAAAGATAGGAGATGTAAGTTTTCTCCATTTTGACTTCAACTTCAATTGCTAGTTCAATTATGTTTTATAATTAGCTTGTGGTTGTCATCATCAAAAAGGGGGAGATTGTTAGCCCAAGGGCAACTTACTCTTGTTTTGATGATTTTAGACACACAAACTAATTAGTATTACTAATGCAATTTGAAGTTAAAGTGTGTGTAGTTTGCGACGAACAAATAAGAGGCAACAAATCAAGATATCGCAAGCTCAAGATCAAGTGTACTTTAGGACTTTAATCATGTAAGTATGATTCTATTTAACACTTGATTTATGTTCAAAATACCTCAAGGAAAGTGTAGCAAAAAGTTTTACGCAAAAACGATTTTTCAGTCAAAAGTTATTCAAGTTTTCGTAAATCAGAAAAGTGGCTAACCGTGATCACGGTAAGACCTAAACGTGAATCACGGTTAGGAGCTGTCAAAATGCCGAAACTTTCCAGTAGGTACCGTGAATCACGGTTAGGGCTAAACGTGAATCACGGTTAGGGCTAAACGTGAATCACGTTAAGAAATTGTCTCTTAACGTGATCACGGTTAGGGCTAAACGTGATCACGGTTAGCATAACGGCTAGTTTTCTTAACAGCTCTTTTGTCCACTAAAAACGGCTCCTTTTGGCTCCATACTTTCTTGTCTGATCATCCACTGATCTTACACTATATATAACTCATCCTAGATGAGTTAGAACTTAACTAGAATACACATTAAACACAAGAAAGATTTAGAAAGCTCTCACACTCTTTCAAAGCCAAAATCTGAGTTTTTGCAAAAGCTTACAACTTCAAACTGTCATAACGCAAGCTTTACGAATCCGAATTTACTCATTCTTGCGTCTATCTTTCAAGTAAGTCTTAAGCTTTCTTCTGAGGTATTCTTGTTCATTTATTGGTGTTGATTATTGAATCATACATAGTTTATTTGTACACCAATTTGTGTTGCCATTTAACATTTCTACTGTCAAGTAATCTTGATTGTGTTAGGTTGTGATTGAGCCCGGAAAAATCACATTGTAAGGTTTGTTGGTTAAGCCCGCAAAAACCAAGTGCAAGGTTGTTGGTGAACCCGTGAAAACCAAAGTGTTAGGTTTATTGGTTGAGCCCGCAAAAACCAAGGTGATAGGTTTATTGGTTGAGCCCTTAGTAAAAACCAAGTTGTAAGGTTTGAGTTGAACCCGTAAAAACTCAAGGTAATAACGAAGTGTTCGTTGTTCAAAATCCTAAGAGGAGGACTCTTAGGTAGTGGAGTACAATTCATTGAGGAATTGGAACCACTATATATCCTTGTGTCTTTACATTCTATTTCCGCACTCATATTTCCTTACTATTTGTGTTAGAATTTTATTTGCCTATTCACCCCCCCTCTAGGCCGTTTATCAGATATGGGCAAATCTGATCCGTAAGCAATACGGCATAGAGAGCCTTGGAGATATGTGGAAGGTAGTGACGAGAAAGTATTCCATGGTTTGGCATGACATCATGCGCTTGTTTGGACGAGGAGGAGACTACTTTGATTTCTGGTCAGCCCAGGTGGAGAGGAAGGTGGGGAACGGGAGAAACACATCCTTCTGGTGGGATCAGTGGGTTAACAGGAAACCTCTAGCGTTAGTGCATCCTCGTCTTTATCGAGTGTCTATCAAGCAACAAGGAAAAATCTGGGATTGCGGAACTAATAACAGTGGTGACTGGGTTTGGCAAATGCAGTGGCGGCGTGAGCTCTTTGAGTGGGAATCTGAAGAGTGGGAGAACCTGAAGGAAAGTCTACCTCAGCCACGTAGTGCGGAAGTCGCTGATACAACTCATTGGCAGCTAGAAAAGACAGGAACTTACTCAGTTCATTCTTGGTACGAGGCAAACGAGGAGCAAATCCATGAGACGCAGCCCCTTCTTAAAGCTTGCTGGACGAAGCTGGTGCCTTACCGAGTTGAGTTTTTCACGTGGTTGGCGCTTCAAGAGCGTATAGTTACTAGAGAATTCCTATGGCAGAGAGGTATGATAGAGGAGGAAAGGAAAAGATGCCCAATATGTAACTATGCCTCTGAGACTGTTTCGCACTTACTCTTACATTGTGACGCAGCTAAGGGTTGTTGGGACTATATTATGAGGTGGCTAGGAGTTCCTTGGTGTCAATCAGGAACGCTTGGAGAGCTATGGCACGTTTGGGGAGAGATGTGCCCGAGAAAGGGAGCTGAGTTTGATCGTATGTGGAGACCCTTATTTTATGCGGTGATTTGGAACGTATGGAAGCAACGAAACCAGGTGGTATTCCAACAAGGAGCCTGCTGTCAGAGGCGTACGGTCAACATTATCTACTCCATGTGGCACAGATGGCTTCGTAGTAAGGACAGTACATTTCCCTACAGTTTGAACACGATATTAGCAAGCCCCTCTTGGCTTCTATCGTGGGGAATAAATGGCCAATGAGGCTGTATTTTAAGCCTAGTTTTTTCTGAGTTTGAGCTGGGCGATCCCAGTAGCAGTGGGATTGGCAGCATCTTTTTCATTTTGCCTTTTCCCTTTTTTTCTGTTTTCTTGTTTCGGTTCCCCCTTTCTTCTTAGTCATACTCCATATGAAGGAGTGTGAGAGATTTTCTATGACTGATAATAAAGTTTCAGCTTATTAAAAAAAAGGTTACTGCATATGAAGGAGTGTGAGAGATTTTTCAGTTGTTAAGCGCATGTTTACATACGAAAAACAGTTTCGATTTTCTGTTTCTGTTTTTAAAAAATATCTCTGATTTTACAAAACATTAGAAAACAGGATATGGTGTTTACTTTGTACTAAGTGTGAAAATTTTCAGTTTTAGAAAACTCGAAATCGTGTTCACCTAACAATTATTTATTCATTTTTTTAAAAACGAAAATTACTTAGAAAACTCAAAATCGTGTTCACCTAACAATTATTTCTTTATCTTTTGAAAAACGAAAATTATTTAGAAAACCTAAAATTGTGTTCACCTAACAATTTTTCTTCTTTTGAAAAGCTAAAATTATGCTATCATTTATTTCTTTTTTAGAAGATTAATAAATTAAACGGTAGCCCATTTTAATTTTGTTAAAGATCAACCAGTGAACTGCTACCGTAATTCTTCTAAGTTGTTAATATAAATTTCATTATTTTTCTCTTTATAGTAAGATACTTTTACTAATTTTAATTTGGAGGATAGAGGTATATAATTTATTTTCTTGGCTCAAGTCTAGTAGTACATTATTATTAATTGTTGGGATTCAAATTTCAAATTAGGATTGTGGCATGCATCTCCAGTCTACTCTCCGGTGTATAAATAAATAAAATTCTAGAAAAATATGGTTCAGATCCGACTTAGCAATGGGGCCCGGCGGTTTGAAAAAGAAAGTTCAGATGGTCACATACGAAGCATCGATCCAAATAAAATAAAATAAAAATCTAATCCTATAGTTTTTATTTTACTAATTCCTGTTATAATTCTCTGGTGTATTTTATACATGCCCACCAAAATCTAACTAAATCAGCTTATTAAAATAAAATAAAAACCTAATTCTATAGTTTTTATTTTACTAATTCCTGTTCTAGGCCCAATGCCAATTAGACCTCGTGGTCCATATGCCAATTTCTTAGTGGAAAGTTCGCTTTAGAAGGTCAGGCAGATGCATGAATGGAGGACGTACATTTGGCAATTAAATAAATTATGGAAGTTGTGTGAGTGGGTATATCTATGGAGAATAATTACTTGTTAGAAATATAATTTTCTGACAATTTTAATGTTATTTAGTGCGATGTTACGAAATCCAAACGGTTGATATTTGCTCAATAATTTTAAAAGTATGTTCTGAAAATTTGAGTTGATCTTACAACTGTATCAAAAGTTATATCTTTAGAAATTTGAAGTTAAAAAAAAGAAATAAAACTAAATCGATTAAACCTGAAAAGTAGGATCAGTTCGCGCAGTTCACCGGTTAAACTAGACATGGCAGAATATACAATGGATCCATAGGTTAAGGCTGTAAGCGTTGTTTTATTATACACACGGAAATTGGCAAGTTTATTTTTTCTCCCTCGTTTTAGGGGTATATAAATATTATAATTTTTTGACAAAAGAAAAAGAAAAAAGAAATACACTTAATAATGAATCATTCCTATAGAATCATATAAGAATAATGCTACAAAAAGTCAAACTTGAAACTAATCTTTTTTATTTTTCTTGGCTCCCTATACACTTATTTATTTTATATTCTTCAAATACTTAGTTTCCTAGACTCCAAGAAATTCTTCTTCTTGGGTTCACGAGAAGAAATGTATTCAAGAAAGGTAGCAAAATCGGTATCTTTGTAGCGTCTTGGGTTGGCTTCATCAACGATTCTTGGCCACGCCTTTACTGTACTTGTGAACGGTAGACTATGCAAAGATGCCACTGAAATCCGAGACTTGCCCGAATTCACAATCACTCTATGCACCACACTCTTGTATCTCCCGTTGCTAAATATCTAATCCAACCCAAAAATTTAAAAAAACATTAGAAGTCAATCATTACAAAAACAATATTTAGTAAAAAATACGAAATATTTGTCCGCTTTCTGCTTCATTCAGATATGTTAATCTAATTTTTAATGGCGATATGATATGTTATCTTTTTGACATAGTAAGAGGTACCTATTATGAATGAATTTTAGTTAAACAGATCGAAGAAGAAACAAATTCAATCGCTCACCTCAAGATGATCACCGACATTGACAACAAATGAATTAGGGATTGGTTCAACGGTGACCCATTTTTCTTGGTGCTGAATTTGGAGACCTTTCACATCATCTTGTAGGAGAAGTGTGAGTAGGCCATAGTCGGAATGAGGTGGCATGCCTAATGTTAGATCCGGTTCGGGACACGGAGGGTAACAATTCAGAACCATTAGCTGGCTTCCATCTTTCAATTCTCTTACAATTTCATCTTCGCCTTCAACCGGCTTATCGTTTACATCTCTATCCCCTATTAATAAGCTCTCAAGGATGGCCTCCATTAGCATGACAAACAACATTCTAGTTTCATTTGCATAGCCAGCCGCCGAATTCCTGTTCAATCATAAACAAAATTATCCATAACAACTTTAGTCAGTACTATATAGTAATTGATATTAAATTAACTTTATTAAGGAGTAAATTGGTTTATTAGTAACAGAAAGAAAACTTCAAAGAAAAAAGTACTAAAGAATTATTAATTGCTCACCTAAAGTCTACTGGGGAAGAAGGCCAATGGGAGAGTAAATCTGGTGAGCTGGGTTCGCACTTTAGCTTCAAGAAATCTCTCCAGCAGAAAACATTATCCTTGTTCTGGTTAAAGCTAGTTCCATAACGAACTGGTGCTCGCATGTCGGACGACATGTATTTCGATCTTTCCTCATACGAGATCTCAAAGAACCTTCTAGAAACATCCCTCATGCCGCTAACGACGTCGCATGGGATGCCATGATTTACCAACTGCATTAACAAAACCAAAAAAAGAAGAACGTTTTAGTATTTTCCCAATCCTAGGAAAAAAGAGAGTGAGATGGAGGGACTAATTATAATAGTCACTTTTAAAAAGAGTTAGTTAATGTATATACAACAACATTAATTGTGTTTTAAGTGAGAAAATGCATATTTATCTTTAATTCAGGTCTATTTATATTTAAAAAGTCATTTTTTTAGTATATAATTATACTCAAAATAAATTAAATTCATCGCCGGAATGAAAAAGAGGCATATAATACCTGAAAGAAACCATAATTCTCACAGGCAGCTGAGACGGTTTTAAGGGTTTGGGCCCTGTTTGGCCCTTGCAATTCAGCCAAGTCAATGACAGGCAGCTGCAGAGTATTATTGTCGTGGGCACCATATTCTTGCTGGCTGATGTAGGGTCGTTCATGAGCAGGCAAAACGTACCGTTTAGGTAATTTGGTAAGGTTATTTTCACATAATAGCTGCTTCACTCCCTTGTGGTACTTCATTTGGGTTTCATCATCGCTTTCCATGGTGACTAGGGACATTGCAGGACACATGTCGTCTAGTTGGTAATTAAATTGAGCACCCGAAATTAAATGAGATGAGAAAGAAAGAAAGAAGATAGAAAGAGAAGATATGGTGGTGGTGGGGAATTAGAGAAGGAAAAATGTGGTGTATAAATAGGGAAGAAATGAAAGGGGGCCCATGTTAGGAATAGTAGGGAATAGCATCAAGTTTTTGAAGGAGAGGAATTGAAAACCGGTTTCGGATGGATTTATGAATCCCCAAAGACGAAACCATTGACAATTTCAGTCAAGATCACGAGGTAGGGACGAAGAAAGAGACCATGGGTTCATATATATAAATATGCCTATATATTATAGAATTAAAAAATTAGAGTCTGATCTAACGAGTAGATAAAAATTACATCAATTTAAACAAGAGTATGATCCAACGGTTAAATTAAAAATTACGTTAGTAAATGTATTTTGAACTTGTTCTTATCCGTTTGAGACAAATTCATACATAAGTTATTTGTTTTACGTTGATTCGTGTACGATATAATTACCGACATTGAAAAGCTGATCTCCTGATTAGTTTTGACCCAGTAAGCAGAAAATAAGTACATATAATGTTCAAATAGAATAAGCTTCTTCCTCTCTACTGTACTTGATTAATTTCATTCGTGCAACTGCTAGTACGAAATTTGTATCCACTCTAGTAAGATTTTAGTCTTCTAATGTAAAGGGTCCTATCCTTGATGTTGAAGCCACCTCTTCTTTCAAATTTTTATTTGTTTTCACAACTTTAGGTATAGATACATATGTATAGAGAGGAGAAATGCTCTGGGCAGCATGTATTTGCCATTTTGGAAGAATCCAACACACTGATGACAATTTATATGAAGCTACAAATTAATATCCTCTCGTGAAACTTTCACGTATCCTGTTTCAAATTACATGTCATTTTAGTTGTAATTTTAATTAACTTGTAAAGTGCCTTAAGTTGGAGGATTTAACGAAACAAAACACATACTTTCATTTTTAAATTTACTCTTATTTAATTATATTTAAATTTTCGGAAACCTAATACTATAAATTAAAGGGAAATTCTACCGTGTATAAGAGAGGGATCTATATCTATACTATATAAAAAGCACGAAAGGTCTTATTTTTTAAAACTCTGTTATACCCTTAATTGAAATTTGTCCATTAATTTTCAATTAATTAAAAAATACAATCTGCTTGTAACAACAATTTACCTTTATCCGACAATTTACTATTTTTTGTCTATTATAACCTACACAATTTATTGATCTTTCTTTTCCGAAAATTGTCCATTAATTAAAAACTTGAATCGATTGGTTTAACCTACGAACATCTTGCCTCATCCCAACCCTTTTGCCAAAAAATGTCAACTAATTAATTATCCGCATCACACAATTAACCTAGCACATCACCAATCCGGCAAACTAAATAATACTCAACTTTATGTCATTCCTCTCCCAAATTCTAAGTACGGTTTTTATATTTATGGTACGAATTATATATTTATCTAGTTCAAGTCGATGTGCATGTGGTTGATTCATTATTTTTAATTTATTTAGCATCCAAGATTATCATTATTTTTAGCCGTATGTGTATGAATTTGAGCCATATGTATACGTGTTTAAATCAATAAATTTGATTTTGCTGAAAATTGTATAACTCTAATTTATTGTAAGTTAATTTCTTGATTTAATTTAATTAAGAATACTTGAGTTGTAAAATCCGTAACGTTATTCTATTATCGTAAAATTAAATTGGAGTTATACTTACACGTTGATTTTAATATTTTTTGTGTTTAGAAATGTCTCATCGTGCTTATATTTTTTTTTTAAAGAGTAAAATAAACTGACAATATTCTGACCACTTTATACAAATCAATGTTATATGGGTTCTATCTAATTTAGAAATCTCAAGTAATTTGTTGTTCTTTAGTCTATGATTAAAATTATTGAATTTTCTTTTTTTATAGGCTCCATTTTAATTGATGTTAAATTATTCGTCTACTTTAAAATTTTATTTTCCCATAATTTATTTAATTATGCATCCAATATTTTTACAATTTTGATTAATTTTTGTTTGATTTCACGTTCCACACTTCATGACGCCGATATCATCACGTTGGTTTTATTTTTTTTTAAAGAAACTAATGTTAAATTTTGAATGGTTATATCACTTTAATACTATTAAACTATGAGCCGAATAATCCAACAGTTTTTACTTATAATAATCTATTTTATATTTAATAGTAATATTTTCTAATAAATTTTATCATGTTTAATCTTTATAGTACTATGTGTAATTTTTTATTTTATTTTTATAAATCTATTAATTAAACCCTTAAACTGCAATCGGTTATTTACCTACCTCCTCCACTCTAGCCGCCTACCGTATGTTTTGGAGGTTGAAGAAGCTCTTTGATCTTTGAGCTAATTTATTGTCTTCGAATTTGTACTTGAATCCAAGAGTCGTCGTTAGCGTCTTATCACCATTTTTTTGTATTTTCGTGCATGGTCCATGTGGAGAATTTTAGGTATGGTTTTTATATTTTATTCGTAGTTAAACTACCATAAAAAAAATATTCTTTTGTGTACCTAGTTGCAAATTCATGTTTTAAATTTATTTCAATTGTAAGAAGATATGTCTACAAACAAAAGAAAAGCAAGCAATGATTTGATGGTGCCAAATGTTAAAAGAAGAGAGCGAAATTGGTTGCTTAAAGCTCAATCAATTTTTTATGAATATTAAGGTATGTGATTAATTAATATTTTAAAATTAATAAATTGATTCAATGTTTAAAATTATTCGGAGTTACTATATAATAAAAAAATTATTTGTTCTAATTTGGAGGGACTAATACTAAACTATATAATAAATTTTTTATTTGTTCTAATATGCAGGACATATAGAAGTTGAATCATCTATTTCACCTCTACATATGTTAAATGATGTTCTCAGTTGTAACTATTGTGGTGCAAAAAAAAAATTCAGTTCGAGCTACCGATATTTTGGAGTACAAGTTAAATTGGCGCACACACATTATGATGATGATTTGCTAGAACTTTATACGTCACAATCGGAAGAAGCGAAAGAGTTTCGTAGAAAGATTAGAAAATATAACAGTATATATGGGTTTACATCATTTGGTGTAAAGTATGATAAACAACTTGCTTCATCAAGGAAAGAAGTTTATACCTTTAAAGCTCAAAATCAGCATATCACAATCTTCTCGAATTGGCGCCAGCAGAAAATAATCTAATATATTTTCAATTTTATTTTTATGATACTGATAATGAGCTACACAATAGGATGAAAATTATAGAGAATGCTAACTTGGATGAAAGCATTATGAAGAAATTGATAAAGGTTGTGGAAGACAACCCATATGCTAAAATTTTGAAAGATATTTCCTCACTTGACGATTTACAAATCCATATCAACACAAGTGTTAATATTGATCAAAGAGTTTATAACTCGCATTCTGTTGATCAAATTGCTGCTATATGAATTGAAGGAAATAATTCTAATGTTCCATTTGAAAGAGATGTAGTTGTTCATTCACATTCGGAACAGAGAGATTATATTATACATATAAACAATTAGTTGTTTTGGTAAACATGCATTTATTTTTATTTATTTATATATATAGATAGATAGATAGATCTAACAAAGCAAGGTTGATTTCAAGTACTTAATTTGTTTCTAATTAAGCTTTAGATTCTGTTGTTGAGATTGAAAAAAGATGGAGAGCAACAGGATCCTGATAGTTAGGAAAAGCATTAGTTTTCAAGGTCAGAATATATACAATTTTTTTGGTATTAGAGGCAATAACTATAATTATTGGAAAATAAAATATTATATAATTAATTTTTGTAAAGTTGTCAATCCTTCTCTTCTGTCTCATAATGTGTAAGTTTTTTTCACTGGTATAATAAAGCTAATTAATGACTTATTTTTACGTTGAATTCTAATTTATTAGACAAGAAATATAGTAAAGGAAAATAAATATCTTAAATTTATTAAAATGAAATCATGAGACAACAAAACCTCCCAAAAATGATCTGAAGGGTTTCTGTGCCCTAAAATCCGAATGCCCTTTTAGTCTTAGGTCATGCTGCACGCCACGCCCACGCCCTTATTTAATTTGCGTGAGGCACGAGTGACCTCCTCTAAAGTCAATCAAATTAATTTCATTTAGGTGATTAATTATATATATATAACTTACCAAAATAGACCCTTAGATTATTATAATATTAAATAAAACTAATTGTGCCTGGGCTGTGTGCCTATGTGGTCGAGTGCCAACTCCCAACTCGAGTACATCAATTTGTCCTTTCTTCTCCATTCGCTGCATGATTTCCTCTCCACGTCAGCTTTCATGATATTGTGATACTATGTTTTAACGTGTTTTTTTCAATGTCTGACTATTATATATATTAGATATCGACTACTCTTGACTAGGAATTTTTTTATATTTTTTATCGATACCCAATTTTTATGATATATGTATTTTCATTCTTTTTTACTAATTTTTTTTATTGTTATTTATTAATCAAAATTATTTCTGAATTAATTGAATTAAAATTAATTATATATGATGTGACATCATTGACTTATTACAAGGGATCAATTACTCTAGATAGGTAAGGTAACTAAGGATGACTAGAACTACTAATTTTTTAATTATTGAATAAAAGTATCGAACTATTCATATCTGAATTTCCGTGATTTAACTTTTTTTTATTAGATTGTTTGTATATATATGTTGGTTTACTTGGCCCTCTTCCACGAGGTGGATGTCTATGTCTACGTGGGAATGCTACGTAGTCTTTGCACTTGGAGTGATAAGAAACTCTCTCTGTTTTTGTTTGGAGACAAAATCAGAAGTAAATGTTTATTTAATTAAAATATATATTGACTTGGTAGATTAAAACATTATAAAATCATACATGTCTAATTAGCTGATCGGTTCGTTCGATATTCTCATTTCTTAAAATAAAAAATTGTTGATTCAATATTTATGTAATGCATGAAACAATTATTTAATATAAAATTATTTTACTCTTTAATAAGATCAACTCGATATAAATAATATTAATTTTGACCTAATGAGCACGATAATAATTGTTTAGTGCTTTTTAATTACGTAACCCAATTATTATTTTTATATTATTTAGTTTAAGGCTGAATCCAATCTTTAGTCAAACAAAAAACAAACAATTTATGACCAAGTTTATATCAAATTATAATGCACATTAATTAAATTAATTTCTGGTTTGAAGACGTTCATGATCTTTTTTCCCCCCAAAAAGTAAGGATTGTTGAAATCTTACAGTCTAACATTGTATTTTTTTACCATAGTAATGGGAATGCAATCTTTATATATATATTGATTCAAACAGTAATTATTTTTTTAACATTTCAGAAAAGACAAAAAAAAATCAAACTGCCATTTTCTCATGAAAGCTAGATTAATTAGTCTAGGTTAAACTAATGCGACATTAGTATTACTGTATTAACGACTAAATCAACACATTTTAAGAAATTAAGAGACTAAAGGGACAAATTATAATTATACTACAGACAATTAATGGACCAGGCCCGTTTTTAGTTAAACTGGAAATAATCAGGCCCTTCTCTAACTTGGAGTAAAGATGATCCATAGAGTTGGGCCCATCCATCGGTCAAAAAAGAAAAAAATAGGCCCATTTTTAGCTATTTTCAGTTGCAAAATTTCTAGGAATCACATGCTTACTATTATATAAAATAAGTGGTTAATGTTTAGAAAATCTCATAGCTAGAATGTCTTTTCAATTGCAAAGTTTCTAGGAATCACATGGTGTACTAATAATCAAAAGAAAAATGGTTGGTACAATAAGATTCATTTAACTTTTGAAATTTGAATTGATACATAATTATATGGAAAAAAAATGCCACAGTTCTTCCATACCGATCTTTTTTCCTATCTCCTTATATCCCATTTTCTACCTATGAAGCAAAATCAAGAAAGAAAGAAAAAAGGAAAAAAAATGTTCAAGTTGCACTCGCCAAGAGTGAATCCCCAGGTAGTGACTTGTTCTGTTTTCCTCTCAAAATTGACAGGATCCAATACAGAAAACCTGACAAGAAGAAGCTGAAAAACCAAGCATTATTGTAGATGGCCAGAAAAAATCCAGGAATTGTTGACAGAATTCCAGCTTTATGCAACAGACCAGGAATTACAGGCAAAATCCCAGCAATAAGAGCAACCAACGCAGCCAAATTATAGCCACCTGAGTAAAAATATGCCCCATCAGGACTCAAAGTGTACAAATCCTTCATACTCAGTTCTGTTCCTTGAATTAGGTAATAATCTGCTAAAACAATCCCACCAATCGGACCCAGCAATGCAGAATACCCAACCAACCATGTATAGACAAAGCTCTCACTTGACTGAAGCAGCTTCCATGGCTGAAATGCTATACCAAGCAAAGCAGTCAAAAGTGCTCCTCTCCTAAATGTGAACTTTGTTGGGCTAAGATTGACAAGTGCATTAGCTGGCGCTACAACGTTTGCAGCAATGTTGGTTGTTACCGTCGCGAGGCTAATACCGATAATCGCGAGGATTGTTGTTGTTAACCCACCAATTTTATCAAGAACCTGAATTGGGTTAGAGATCACTCTACCAAAAATGACTTTTGTTGATGAGGTAACTGCTAGACCAACAAATGTAAACACCCCCATAAAAAATGGCAACCCAATTTGTCCAATTACTTGATCAGATTGGCTTTTCGCATATCTGGTGAAATCTGGTATATTGATTGCAAGAGTAGCCCAAAAACTTATGTTTGCAGTAAGTGAAGGAAGGAAAAGTGCCCAAAATTCAGAATTTGATAACCTGGAAGATAAGGAGAGCATGTAACCTAAACCACCAGAATTGACATAAGCCCAGATGAGTAAACAAGAAGTGAGTATGATCAAAATTGGAGCTGCATATTTTTCTAGCTGTCTAATCCCTTCCATTCCTTTCCAAACTATAGTCAATTGTGCCAACCAAAACACCAAAAAACAAGAAAATTCCAATGGGGAAGTGCCTAACCAAGGTAAAATTTGAGACCAAGAAGATTCTTTTATAAATTTAGGTAAGAGAATAAATATTGCCTCACCACCAATCCAAGTCTCAATCCCATACCAGCCGCAACCGACCAGAGCTCGAAGCAGAGTAGGGATGTGTGCTCCATGGATTCCAAAACAAGATCTTGCAAGAACTGGGAAAGAAATCCCATATTTTGTACCAGGATGACCTGTCAAGATTAATGGAACTAAAAGAATGATGTTTGCCGCAACAACTGTGGCAATTCCTTGCCACCAAGCCATGCCAAGATCAACAAGACTTCCTGCCAAGTAATAAGTTGGGACACCCACCACAAGCCCGATCCATAAACTTGCCATTTCCGACCAGGAAAATGTTCTCTGATTGAGTGTTGTTGGCTTGAGATCGTCATTCGTGAGCGTTGGATCGGCAACGAAATCATCATCGATCTTTGATGCCATTGTGGTGAAAACAGAGCATTTTCTTGTAGGAAGGTAATAAAGACTGGAGCTTTTGATTAGTTTGGCATATATGGTTTTTGGGGCCAAAATGGTAGTTGGGAAATTATTGATTCTTGTGTTTTTGGTGGATGTAGAGGTGAGTGATGGATTGGGGTGGGGATGAAGATGGAGGCTAAGACTTTTGGTCAGCATGATTTTTTTGAGTTTGAGCTGATGATTCTGATGTTGAAGGTTGAAGGTTGAAGGAAGAATCTGTGGTATCTTTTTGAAGATGTGAAGTGTGTGGTTGCTGTTACTCTGCTACTGTATTGGGAATCTGGGATTTTAGTTTTTTTTCAGGTAGACAAGGACATGGCGTGTCAGTGCTGCCACCGGACCTTTTCCTCTCCCGATACTATCAGGTCCTTCTCGATAAAAAAACTAATTTCGGTCCAGCACGATGGATGGGTGGTGTTCTCCGGCATGATCCTTTTTTCTCTCTTGGATCATGTGCTAATCGTTAAATGACAGGTAAGATCATCGGTGCAAATCTTCATAATAATCTTGTCAATGATTCATTTGTGTTTTTGAACGTGGAAAATGAAACCAGAACCGTAAGAGTGTGTTTACGAAGAAATTCTTTTTTTATTTCTAATTTTTAAAAATATCTCTGATTTTTTTTTCAAAAGAAAATCCCACCTCAATTAATTCTCTAAAAAAAGCAGTAATAAGAATCTAAAAACAAAAGTGTTAGGACTCAGGAGTATAAAATAAAATAAAGCAGCATATCGCTACCTGATTAATCTAAATTGAAATAAATCTTTCAGCCTGTTTAGTGACTATTAGCTTGAAATTCGAATTTAAAATTTATCTAAAATTTGAATTTAAAATTTGCTTGAAATATTCCTAGGAGACTATTAGCTTATCTAAGCGCTTGTGAGCTTTCTTACCATTAAATTAATCCTCTCTATTGTCACTAATTTCGCCAAGTATCCCACCTAACACCTATGCATAAGATTGCAAGTTTTTTTCATTTTCTTCCTCACTTGTCAAATCCCGTTTGAATTATTCCCCATTACGTGATCGTACCTACCTACCCAACTAGCTTTTCAGTTCTTCCTTCACCTGTATTGCTAGATTCTCAACACCTGTCAAATTGTGCACCACACCTTACATCCCATTAAATCAAGAACTCCACGTGTCCACCAAGTTAAATTCAACACACCTGCCCATATTTCTTACACAAATCTTTGGATAACCAACATCTTGTTCTTATAAATTGGAAAAATTCTCCAAATTGAGGATGGAAAATGGAGACCACAGGATCATCATCGTCATCATCAAAAGCAGGGTTTTCTTCTTCTATTGTCACTCCACTTCTCATCTCAGTAGCAGGTGTAAGTCTAACAGTCACCGTACTAGTCACATACCATTTCCTCATGACTAAATTCTGTTTGGGCCGCCGCGGAGGAAGAAGGCCCATAAACGGCCCATCAACAGCCCACGAAGGTACTGTGTCAGTAGGAGTGGAAGAAGATGTGCTTAACTCCATCCCAATTCTCTCCTACACCAAAAGTGACCAAAGAAGCCAAACCGATTGCGTTGTCTGCTTAGGTGAGTTAACGGAAGGTGAAAAGATCCGTTTTTTACCGAGTTGTGGTCATTTTTTCCATGTTCCATGTATTGATGATTGGTTCTCTGCCCATACAAGCTGCCCAATTTGTAGAGGCCCAATTGTTGGCCCCGTTATTGATCGTGCGGCGGAGAATGAAAGTGGTGGTGATGATCATGATCCAAATCGAAATCGAAATCTTGGTGGTGATGATGATCAAGGGGATGGGATTGGAGGGAGAGGAAATGATGGGTTAATGCTTAGGCATAGTTTGTCGTTAGTTCTTGAAGGGAAAAAAACAGAGGATTTGGATTTTGTTGGGATGATCAGGAGATCTTTGTCTATGGATGATCACCAATCTTGTAATTTCTTTGTTATTGATATTGGTGATGAGCAAAAAGAGGATCTTGAAAATGGAAAAGATTCTTCCTGTGGGTCGTCGTCGTCATCTTCATCTTCATCTTCATCTTCAGCTTCATCTTCATCTCGGCATGGGACGCGATCGATGTGGCAATTAGATCGAATGTCGTCGCGGTTGCTTAGATCTTTGTCGCAAATGCGGGTGGGTGGGGAATGTTGACAATGGAATCCTTCCTTCCGAAACTCGATTTGCTTAACTTTTTCTTTTTCTGTTGCAAGTTATTTATTTGATTGGATTTTTTAGTTAAGTTAGTACTTAGTAGTAGCATGGCTAATAAGTGAAAGTACCACTTTTTTAGTGTCTTTATCTTATGTATGAATGATCAGATTAAAATGAGTTACTCTTCTGTTATGATTATCTTCATTACTCCAACAATCTTTAATGTCTTGCATCCTCTTTAACTTGTTGGTATACTCAATTTTACATGCATTGTAATTTTGCATGAGAGTGGATGTTGTGATGTACAGTAACTTTCTAGATGGGCCAGGTCAATAATGCAAATGCTAACCACCAGCAGCACTGCCTTATTGTTTTAAAAGGATTCAACATTTAATTAGTACTAATATTTGAGCTTTGAAACGAAAGAATTGGATTCTTAACCTTGAAACAACCAATCATTCTTGACTTATTGATGTGCACAATTAATTATAATAAAACCCGTTGTACGTAATTGCTGCTTTAGTGCTGGCACCACTTTGATGGGCATTGGACCAGTATGCAGCTAATAATTGAAAAAAATAAGTTTATTACCAAAAAAAATTGAAAAATACAACAAGCAAATGCCATTCTTTTTCCTGCAAATATCAATGATCAAACTAAGGACGGCAATTGAACGAAGAAGACGTGGATTCCTTGATCGGACTCGACTTACGTAGAACAAGGTTATGATTTTGATGATTTCGATCATCTTAATGTTGGGCGGGTAATTAAACAAACAACACACGAATATAATTTTGGCATTTTTCCTATTTTAAAGTTTTAATCCCTCCATGAAATTTGAAACAGTGTCGTATTGTTTCATTTTAATACAACACCAACAGCACGAAGTAGGTAATTAATTATTCAGCAATCAATGGGTTCTACCTAATTTCATTGGCTAAATCGTAAAATATGGCACTTCAACTGCTAATCAAATAAGGCATCCATGTCTCTTTCCATCACATAATTTTCACGTGTGACGTTAAAGATAACAGAGAAAAATGAGAAAAGAATTCCCAACTCATAAAGAAGATGTTTTTGTATATAAAAATAAATATTTTAACCGTTGATTAGTATTGTGACGATATTATAAGCTAAAAAGATAAATTTTAGCCCCGTCACATACATCTACGTAATAAATTATTAATAAATCTAATAAAAAAATAAAAAAGATGATTTTTCTTTATGGGAACGGCCCATGTGGTTGGTGGGCCCAAGAAAAACTATTAAAACGGACTCAACAAAGACTTGCTTTAATTCCAATTTCTTAATCACATGTACACCTTGCATCTATCAATACTTTTATATAAACAAATTAACAATTGTTGCATTATTGCTTCCATCTCCACAAGAGAATTTTGTTTTTGGGTATTATGGGGCCCAACCCTAAAAGGGAAAACTCACTAACCCTTTTGGTTTTGGGGTATTTTTTGTTTTGGTTCTTTGGACTCCCCAACCAAAAAAGAGTTAGGGTACCCTACACAGTTTTTCTTTAGTTAGGACAATGACCCTAAAGGAGGAGGAGGAGGAGGAGGAGGAGGAGGACTGGTTTCCGCAAGAAATGATGGGTGTGTGACTGTGAGTGATGAATGTAGTATTATGTGCTGTGCTGTGTTTGTTTGTGTTGTTTTTGTAAAAGTTGCAAATAGTATAAACCCAATACTAATTAGAAAAGGTGATTAGTTAGGAGCCAAACGGAGCTCTATGTGGTATCCCTTTTCTTCTCCTTGCATTTGAAGGTGGTGGAGGAGGCGTGGGCGGGTAAATGTCTTGTTGTAAGCCTTCACGCAATTCTTGATCAACAACATCAATCCTTGATATCCCTTCCCTTCTCTCCATTGATACCTCATCCTTAGCCTCCAAGGTAAAACTTGCATCTCCATTCCGCTTTATCCCTACAAGCTACACACAACATTATAATATATAATTAAGTTGGTCCAAATTAGAATATGTCAAACCATACCCATCAAGAAAAACCAAGAAAAGAATCAAGAAATTGTCACACAATTGACATTAGAATAGATACCAACAATGCCAAAAGGATGAAACTAAGCATATTTTTCAACATTCATCCCAGAATTAATGCCGATGCCAGCAATCGAGTATGTTGATCATATGGTGGTGGTGGTGATGATGGTGGTGAATGATGGTGAAGGGGGTGGTTATGATGGTGATGGAATAATGTGAATTAATGTGGATTGTGATTGTGTCTGTGTGAGAAGTTCTACATTAGCAAGTTGGTTTTTGAGTGAAAATGATGTATTAATGAGAGATTATGAAACGTAAACAAATTGGAATTGATTACTAGTGATAAATATTGATGATATGATTAATAAAAATGGGTAAATTAAGGGAAAAAATGCTAGTAATTACCTTACATCCAAGTGAACAAAACCGTAATGGGTCTAAAAGGCTTCTTCCACAAATCTCACAAATATGAGAAGTTCCTTTCCCAGATTTAGGTTGTGGCCTCTCATTCAAGAACAAGACTCTGGCACTGTTTATCACATAAGTCTGTACTCCACTAATGTCAATTGCCTTATGTATCTCTGCTACCCTCACCACATCATGATATGAAGATCTCCTTATCTACAACCAAAATTTATCAACCCAATTCAATAAAAACAAGCAAAAACCCATTACAAACAAGAAACCCCTCATTCTTCAAGAAACTCTGTAATTCTACCAATGACAGGGGAAAGAAGAACAGGGGAGGAAATGTGGATAAGACCACCTGAATTACTTGATGATCTTTGTGTCTTGAAGAGCGGCAGTAGAAGCAGAATGCGCCGTCGCCTTGACAGTCCAAGCAGAACATATTGCATTCACTCCTGGCGGAATCTCTATGTGCGCGGCAGACGGTGAAGAAATCGGTGGTCAGCAACGACTCCAGCCATGGCGGAACCGACATTATATCGCTCTGTACAAGAAAACCCAGAAATGGATTAGAGAAACAGGAATGTAAACTTGTAACACTACACATTTGACGAAATGGGTCGCAATGACAGAGCAAAAATACCATTCAGTGAGGTTGGAATTTGAATGCGAATGAGTTGACCAACAGGTGTTTGATTAAAAACCGCAATGGAGAAGAAATTTGGAAATGGATGAGGAAGGAGAAAGGGGAGAGACCTAAACGACCAGCAACTTAGAAATCAACAACAAAACAACAACGCCTAGACTAAGAGGGAAGCTATAACATAAAAACAAAAGAGGTAAAAATTCTTCTGGAGGGAAATGGACGGCTGAGATTAAGCGTGGTGGGTTGAAGGATAAGGAGAGGCGTCAGATGAAGAGACAAGGATGTGTGGGTTTGGCGCTTACGCTACTTTGGATCTTCTTTGCGTCTCTACGTAGGCACAAGGTCCGGCCATTTGGCTACGCATATGGGCTTTGGTGTGATTATTAGCTGTTTACACCAAAGAAAATCATAAGCCTCATATTCTTGCCACGTGTCCTGTTTGTATACGTGGCATGATCTAGAATGCCTAGAACATAAGATTGGGTCCCATTGTCCGAACCTGCTGATCTCAATCATCCTGTAAAAAGAATTGCATGATGTGAAAATTGAGAGGAATTGGCGATTCTTTTAGCAATTGAGGGGCGTGCAAACTAAGAAATTAGCTTTAGAGCGAGTATTTAATTGGTAATTACTTTGCTCATATTTTATGATAATGTTGCGCATAAATTTGATAGGATAAGAAACGTTTGAGTATTTTATATGTCTGGACGTCAATAAATACGTGGTTCATTAATTGTTAATTGATGATAAAATATATTTATGCGTTTACTAGATAAGTAATTAATTAGTACTTTTTTTATATGTAATGTAATCTAAATATATATAAAGTAAATATCCAACCATAGGAAATAAAATATGATCTCTTATATTAAATTGCATCCCTATTGCCTTCTTGTTTGAATATTACAATTAATCTCATACCAAATCCAATTCATTCATGTTGGCACTTGGATAAGCCGAAGTCTGTAAGCTCCTACTATCATTTAACTTGTAACTCCATATTACGTCCTATAAGTTAAGTTTCGATCTAAAATTTATAAAATTATAATAATATTCTTACATGTAAGTATATTAATAACAAAAGTCTATAAATTTTTATAATAAATAATTGAGGTTATTTTCACCTAATAATTGAGGTTATTTTTATAATAAATTTCTATAAACTCGATATTACGTCCTATAAAAAATTATATATGGTTGACAAGATCGAGGATACTCAAACAAAATTATTAATATACGAGATTCAAATATGAGTTATTTTTATAATAAATTTCAATTACAAGGAACTTCATGGTGGTGTATTTAATATACGAGATTCAAATATGAGTTCGAATTTATCATCAATAAAACAATTGATAAGTTACGATTTCATTAACATTTTTATTTTTTCCCTACTAAATTGCATGTAAAACAAACGAAAAGAAAATGACACCGCGCGAATGTTAGATATACTTCCTTTGGTTTGATTCATAATCCCCGTTATTTTGGAAATGAATTTTTATTTCAAAACATCTGTCATTTCAGAAAATAAAGAATGTATTAATTATTGCCTTAAAAAGTATGCATCTGTACTGTCGTCAAAGAAATAAAAGTCCATATTGTTTGTTTTGGAATTAAGCTTTCGCATTTTTCCTAAAAAGTTTCGTTGCATTAGAAGATCAATTCTTGCTGTATTTACTTTTTATTTATTTTATATTTTCGATGTAGTTTCTTCGTTTGTTTTGTTTCTCATTCATGTTACGATTGAAAATTTTTACTTATTTACCAATAATTAGAGAGGATATTAGATAGGGTGTACCCTAAGTTACCCCAAAATCGAACTAAAAGGTAATACTTACTTACGCAAATAACTACTTCACACATCAACATCAAAACAACAATTAAAAAAAACAAGGACTACAAAGTTAAACCTATACACTTGGGGAAATTATGGGGTTAATTTGATCAATGATTGTTGAGGTAGCTAATTGGTTTACTTGATTCCATTAGATTCTAGAAATTAAGTAGAAACCTCTGCCGACAGTTTTGGATAGAGATAGTTACCTCATGGTTTCCAGATAATGGCTTAAGGTTGTAATGAAACATCAAGCATCTCACATGCCCATAATTCTAAAAGCTCCCCAATCTCAAAACATGCTTAACTGTCCACGATTAATTAATTAAACATTACCCAAACTTTGTTGTTAAACTTCTCCTAATTAATCAAAAAGTAATGTAATTACTTCCATATATATCTAATTTTATCAACAACAACAATTTGTACATGTAGGTCTTTAATTAATGACAAAGTTTTATATATATATAGTTGTAAAAAAGGTACAAGAAGAAAGATATTGAGTTTTATAATGAAAAACAGCATGAGGTCAATTCTATAATAATTAGCAATTGTAATAATGGATTTTATTTCAAGATCATAGTTTTTCCTTTTTCCTTTTTCTTTTCCATAGTCGTAACTAAAGTAGTTAAGATGCTTACATCAACCGGCCATTGGCCACCAATGCATAGGGTGGCATGTCTCCAATTGTTTAGTTCAAAAACACAAATATAAAACCAAGTTAGGGGAAATACTTTTCGTTTTGAAACCAATAATGTTCGAATGAAATTAATTAATCTACGTAGAAAAATGATAATCAGAAAATACTTAAAGGAGAGAAAACAAATAGAGTCCGTTTCCTGAAAAAAAGAGTTCATTAATTTGTGTTAAAACGACACCAATTCAACATAATTTTGAATTTAACAAGAGTTAAATATGGAATAAAGAAGGGGATAAAGGCGCCGGAGTCCGGAGTCCGGAATTAAAGGTGAGACGACGACATTCAGTTAGAAATGGGCCACTTCGGGCGTCAGCATAATGGGCTAAATTCGCAAACTAAATTATACGAGGCCCCAAGCTAATTACTGACAACTTTGCCATAAAATAAAATAAATACTAAATTAATATAGAATTAAAATAGAATTTATTTTAATGTTTGGCTTTTCTTTTTGGCTACCCGATAGATTGCCGTCGGCATACGCTCCCTTACTTTTCCGGCACTCCCGTTTTGTTGTTTCTTTTCTTCTTCTTGTTTTTTGATTTTTTTTCTGGACAAAACTCCGGCCAAGTTGAAACATTTTGGCGGGTTTTTCATCAATTATTCCAATAAATTGTGAATTTTGCTTAGTGAATCCGGGAAGAATTTTTGCTTGCAACAACGTTTGAATTAAAGCTATGAAAAAAGCTATCGGATATTTAGCCGCGTTTATACGGGTTATCGAATCATCAACTCCACCACTATATTTATTTTTTACTGAAGAAAAAAAAAATAACGGAGGTCTCAATGATAAGATATTATCCACTAAAAAGAAAACTTTATGTATGAAGTACATCAAAAATTAAGTTTGTGGAATTATAATTGAGGAAATTCTATAATAATTTCCTGGCGTTATTTGAGTTATAGTGTCTTATAATCATAGGCTATGAATATAAGTGAATCTTATAATTATATAATCTATGTTATTAAATAAAGTTAATAACTAGTTAATGATCAATATTTGATTTAAAGTGTGGTTATGTCACAAAGAATTTTTTCATCTTAATTTGATAAAAAATATATAATAAATCAGCAGCTTGATTAGAAGTTTGAGAAGCGTAAGTTACCTCCTGACGGCTTCTATCGAAGCAAGTGCTTATTTGACGCATTACTTTCGTGACCCATTTTTAAGCATCGTCAAGGGGATACACCTTGGCGCATATGCATTTCTTTCTCTTCAATTTCTTTTTCTTTACGTCTAATTCTTTTTGTTTTCATTTCAAAGAATTTTCTAAAGAAGTTACATAAATTTTCCATCTTCTTCTTTTTTCATTTTTCAGTTATAAAAATAGCTAGTTGGTAACTTGAATGACTGCCAATGGATGGACAATAAGTCACACATTGTTTCTTTCTCCTTTGGATAAGTTATTGTCATTTTCTAGTTCTATAATTTTAAAGAGGAGGTGAAGCATCTTCATTGGCATTGTGTATAACCTTATATATAACATTTCAACCAAAAAAAAAAAAATTCATTGGCAAGAATCCCAATTCTGATTCCCATGAAGAAACACTCTTTCTTCTTCCTCTTCCTTGCATTTTCTTGTCTTTTCTTTCTAGGCCAGTGTCAAATTCTCACCGGAGGAGGAACCGACGATGGGTCTGAACAATGGGGATACGTCGAAGTTCGTCCAAGTGTGTCCATATTTTCTACTATCATTGAATTTAAATACGTGAATGTCTTAGTTTAAGACATATCTATCAAGAAAAAAAGTTGTACTAATAAGTTTGTCGGAACTATTTATGTATTTATGCAGAAGCTCACCTGTTTTGGTGGCTCTATAAAAGCCCATATAGAGTTCAAGATCCATCAAGACCATGGCCTGTAATTCTATGGCTCCAAGGTGGCCCCGTAAGAGCTTACTTGTTCGGCGTGTTTGTCTCTCACTTTTTACTACTAAGTTTTAAAGTTAAGCAGGTGAAGACGTATGTTTAGTTCTAATTCTGTTTACAATATTGAATTTTTCAGGGCGGCTCAGGTATTGCTATTGGAGATTTCCTAGAAATAGGACCACTTGATGGAAATTTGCAGCCTAGGAATTCTACTTGGCTCCACAAAGCTGATTTGTTATTTGTGGTAAAAATTTACAGAATTCATAATTTTTTTACTGTCAATTCTTACAGCAATGTTAGTGACTTTTACCGTATCTACATTCGGTTGGGTTTTAGGATAGTCCTGTGGCAACAGGATTTAGCTACGTGGAGGACCCAGCATTGGTGGTGAAAACTGATGTTGAGGCAGCAGCTGATCTAACTACACTATTGAAAGAGTTGTTTAATGGAAACAAGAAACTCCAAGAAAGTCCTTTGTACATTTTCGCCGAATCGTACGGTGGGAAATTTGCTGTCACTCTTGGACTCTCTGCTTTGAAAGCCATTGAAGCAGGGCAATTGAAACTTAAACTAGGAGGTACAGTTCGTTTCTTCATCAGGTTTAAGATCAAAGCTCAAGAAAAAAGTAAAAGACTCTATTTGCTAAATTTCTGATGTTGTAACAGGAGTTGCTTTGGGGGACAGCTGGATTTCTCCTGAAGATTTTGTGGTAAAAATGTAGATTCTGCCTAGAAAGAACATTCTGTTTATAGATGTGCATGATTTGATCGAATCGATAATAACTCCGTAACTTTAATTGACGATACAGTTTTCATGGGGACCTCTTCTTAAAGATGTGTCAAGAATGAACAACAAAGGGTTAAACATTTCAAACAGTTTGACATTAAAGATTCGGCAGCAATTAGCTGAAGGGAAATTTGAAGATGCTTCGAAGACATGGATTGATCTAGAAAATGTTATTTCTGACAACAGTAATGATGTGGTATATATATAAAATCTCTTTAGTAGATGCATCTTAGTACAAACAATAAGTTAGCAGAAACTGAGCTAGTTCTGTTGCGGTTTCAGGATTTCTACAACTTCCTGCTAGACAGTGGAAATGACCCTCTCATAGCTACCAACATAGCGAAATCGAAGCGAATAGGTGCTGCTCCTGATGGGTACTCAAGATATCTTAGTTCCAAAATCCATAGATCAAGATCACCTGGTACTGGAGTGCAAAGTAGTACTGATATTGGTGATTTGTTGAACGGTCCCATTAAAAAGAAGTTGAAGATTATTCCTGCAAATGTCAGGTAAGTAAAATTTTCAGATGGGTACTGCATTAGTCAATTGGTTTTATGCTTTCTTTCATTAATTTCTTAAATGAATTGTTTTTTTTACAGTTGGGGAGGACAAAGCAACTTGGTATTCCCTGCCATGTCTGGCGATTTCATGAAACCTAGAATCGCGGAGGTAAATGATCATCATTCGATTACCTTTGTATAAACTACAGTTATCTCTGAGCTCACTGAGTGAGTACTAATTTTGTTAGCATTTATCAGGTCGATGAGCTGTTAGCAAAACGCATAAGCGTAACCATATACAATGGACAGGTGAATAGTATGATTTCATAATAAGTTTACTACGTTTGTCCACCTCCTATCAACATTGTTTATTGATCTGGTTTTTTGTTTTTACAGCTTGATCTCATATGTTCAACAAAAGGAGCAGAAGCATGGATTAACAAGCTAAAGTACCTCTTTCTTACCATTTCCTATCCTTAAAACTTCAATAACTATGTACTTTACAGGATTTAGACACTAACTGAATCTGCATCTTCAGGTGGGATGGTTTGAACAAGTTTTGGAGTCAGGACCGAACTCCTCTGTATTGCAAAAGTGATTACAAAACCACAAAAGGTTTTACAAGTTCGTACAAGAATTTCTCCTTCTACTGGATCCTTGGTGCTGGGCATTTCGTAAGTAACAAAACCTTTTTCGATTTATTAAAATCTATACTCGAATGAGACCAGCCATTTGTGACTAAATGACATTCAATGTCGTGTACGCAGGTTCCGGTGGATCAACCCTGTCTTGCTCTACAAATGGTGGGAAGCATTACTAAATCACCAAGTATTTCTTAGCAATGAATAGTGGTAGAGAAGGGAAATTTTAATTTGAAATGTAAAACGTGAAATTGGAAGCCTTTTCATTCTTCAAGTATTGCTCAGGTCATTTTAGGGTGCGTTTGGTTTCATTCTTTATTAAACTATTGCTATTATTTCTTACTGTTAACATGTTATTAAAGCTGGTTAGACCGAGTGATACGAAAACTGAAAATTCATAAACTGGTGGTTATATCGAGGATTATCGGTAATAATAATAATAATAATAATAATAATAATAATAATAATAATAATAATATTAATAACATTAATAAATAGTTTTATTCCCTAATAAATCTTACAATTCTTTTTTTGGGTTAATGCCATTTTTGGTCTTTCTATTCTTAGTCATTGTTTAATGTAGTCTTTTTACCAGATTAATGTACAGAACTAGTTCCTTTATTCTTTGTCGTTTGTTATTTCTAATCCTTATACTAACGTAACACAAAACGACGTTAACTTTCTAATAAAAATGCGTCGTTTCTACTTATATTTTTTCTTTAGTTCACAACGACTATTTTTCTTCTTCTTCTTCTTTTTCTTTTTATTTTTCTTTAATTATTATATAAACACGTATTTTAGCACTCTACCAAAAACATTGTTTACATTAGCAAAACGCTGCGTGCCGACTCTTTGCTTCGTCCTTTCATCCCTTTGTTAATTCGACTTGCGCTGACTTTCGCTTCCTCCCTCCCTCACGCGTCGTCTCCTTCCTCAACCGGTCAGATCACGCCACGTTTCCCAGTTCCCACCTTAAGGAAACAACCATCGTCGACACCTCCTCCCTCTCGAACCTTAACAACAAATCCAGAGAAATTGCCGATTAGATTCTCCGCTCCCGACTCATCAATCAATCAATCAATTAATCGGACCGCGATCCGTTACGCCTTCCCGTCGAATCATGTTCAAGTTCTGGTAAATTTCCATTTTCTCGATCGCCTAATCCATTTCTATAGCTATAGGAATTCTTTGATTCTCGTGATTTACGGCGTGGTTTTGTGTTGCAGGGGTTCGCAGGACGAACAACCGCCACCGCCACGTCAGGATTCCACTCCACAATCGTGGTATCCCCAGTCCGTGCATAGCTCCCCGGGTTCTTCGCTCCCCGGCACGCCGAACAGCACCGCGTCTAGTAATGGCTATGGTTTTCAGCGGCCACAGTCTCCTGCTCACGTGTCGCCTTCTGAAGCCGCTGGTGTTATCACACTCTTGAGAGACAAAAGGTGAGTTTTTGGTGTTTTGGTGATGAATAACAATTCGCGTATCAATTTGATGGTTGTGTATTTGTACATTCTAATGGGCTCCTTGCTTTTTTTGGTTTGAAATGTGTCTAGTGTTGACGAGCTACGGAAACTATTGTCCGACAAGGATGCATACAATCAGTTCCTGCTCTCTGTTGATCAAGTAAAGTTTCAAAATAATGTAAGTTTGAAATACTCATTTTGTTGATTTATCTTTGTTTACCAATGGTGAAAGCTAGTGAATTCCTTGGTTTTGCTGGTTGCATGTTTTGGGTTTTGCAGTTTGCCTTCAGTGGGTGTTGTTTATGTAGTAAAAGAAGGAATTTGGTTCCAATTAGGGTTAGGATATTGTGCTGTGGCTTTGTTCTAGAGGTTTTCTGGTGTTTCTGTTGATAAGCTAAGGTCGAGAGTTGTTCACTCTTCAACCAGGTTTTGTTTTTGTTCTTGTTCTGGATAGTGGTTTAGTCATTGTGCTGTAACTAGTAGACCTATGCATGATTATCGCTCCACTCCTTAGGTTTGCAAATTTCAGCAGTAGCAAATGTTATTTATGGAAGGGGAAAATGGACTAACCTTTGGCGATGCCTATACTTGGGGAGTAAACACAGTTATGAAAACAAATACTCGGGATTCTAATATCACTATCTTAGCATGTTCCTCTTTTTTGACCAACACAGCCCTACCACAAGTGCTGCATGAATTGCTAAAGCACCCCCATTATACCATCTTATCATGTTTTATGCTCTAAGGTTCTAGTGAGATCAATATTTTTGTAAAACCTTGCTTATCAGGGAAGATGTGGTGCCCAAACACACACGATAAGCATGTGCTGTGTATGGTTAAATGCTTGTCCTCAAGCTTTTCTAAAATGTGGCAGAACCCTAGTTATGCAAGGCATGAAATGCCCTAAACCATTTCGCACAACAGCTTCTTTTTATTATTATTAGTTTTATTTTTAGTGTAGCCGCAGAGGAACAGAAAACAACTTTAATCACGTATCGTGTTGTTTCAGTAAAGGTTTGATAATTACCCTTTTTTAATAATTGCTTCACTGTTTCTTTCAGATTAGAGATGATCTTCGTAAGGAAACCCTTCAGTTGGCCAGTAAGTTCTTCGACTATTTATTTATTTAAGGTTTATGTGAGTTATATGGAGAGACTGATGGACATTTATTCTTGGTATGTATGTAGGAGAGAACTTGGAGAAGGAACCACGAATAATGGAACTACGAAATCAAGTGAGTTTTAAGGCCATCTTTCATTGTGCACTAGCGTGGCTGGTTTTGTGCATTGAATGTTAAACCAGTTCTCCTTTTTGTGTTCTGTTCACAGTGCAGGATAATACGGACAACTGAGCTGGCTACTGCTCAGGAGAAATTGAATGAGCTAGAAAGACAAAAGGAAGAGTTGATGAGGTCCTGTTCTCCTGCCTCCCTTATCCAAAGGCTTCTAGGTATATTATACAGTTACTTACTCCATTCATAAGGCTCAAGCCTCTAGTAAGATGAGACTAGAAACATAACATTATAATTTATATGACCGTAACAATTTGTTTATCATTGGCAGAGGCAATGAGTAAGACGGAGGAGGAATCTGAAGCTCTGAACAGACAACTCCTTGAAAGAGAGATAGATATTGGGACATTCGTTCCAAAGTACCGAAAACTTCGGGAGACCTATCACAAGCGAGCACTTATCCATCTTGCAACCAAAACATCTACTGGATGACTTGCATTTGAATGTATGTATCAATACAATACTGAGTACTTGTTTGTGTATCAACACTGAATACGTGGTTGTTTGTATATTTGGTCATAATTTTGCGTTGGTTTCCCTTCTAGTTTAGTTTTTCGTTCTTTTCATCATTATTGAAGGGATGCCAAATAAATCTTTTTTCTAGGATTTTTATGCGATATGTTTTTATAAGATCACTTGTGGCTTTATCACTTATTAGGCCAAAACACCAGCCGAACAAAATTTCAAATTTGTACATGTATTTACCAATGCGACGAGTGTTTGGGTTTTTGTTGAAATCGTAGGCTCGTAGGTTTTGCCTGTTGTAATTTGGAACCCTGTTTAATCCTGGAATCTACTGATCTAGGGAGTAATTCTCAATTGCCTAACACAAAGGTACTAATCATCTAAGTCCTAAGCAGAAAATGACGAGCCAAATTGGATAAAAATACATCATACTGAACTGTAAAACGGTAAAACCCAAATCAAATCCATTTAGCTTACAATCTGGATTTGTTTTCAACTCCCTATGAAAAAAGGTTCCATTTTGTTGTAAATTTATTCTACTGCTTTCTTTCCCCTCTTTCGAGCAAACGACTAATATAGATCAATCAATTTCGTTCAATCATACTCGGGGTGATTTCCTCCACATATCTATCTACGAAACTTGAAAGTTGAAACCATAATACTCCGTTAGAATAACGGGTCTATCTACGAAACTAGCTCTTGATTATAAAAAAGAGAGTATATATTTGACCTTACTCAGCGATCAGGAAAGTTGCATCTCACACGGAGCGTGTGGCACATTGTGAAGCGGACAGGTGGCAAGTAGCAGAACAAAGTAATTAAAACTTAAATTTGTTTCCAGTTTCGCGGAAGAAGAAAAGCACTAGCATCAGCTAAGCCATGGCATCTCTGTCTCGCCATGCTAGAACACTCGCATCTTCTTCTCCATCATCGTCACCGTTAACCAAACTAATCCGCAAATCAGCGGCTGAGAGCTCACCGTTCGTAGCAACCAATAGCCCGGCTAGGTGGTGCTCCTCATCTTCCTCGTCCAAGCCAGAGAAGAAACTAGAAGACCGTCTCTCAGCCGTTATTGACGCCGTCAATGACCGCAAACTCCCTCCTGAACTCCGCGGCCAGCGCAACAACGTCAGGTCAGTTCCTGTCTCACTCCCAAAGACACCAGCATGACTCGTTTTAAGAAAGCAATTAGATCTTAATGTTTTGCTTAATTGCCTATTGATTTGACTTAATTGCGATCTGGGCAGGTCAGAAACTGATATTATTAACGTTGTGGAGCAGAGGATATGGCATTCGATGGAACAAGGCCATTTCGAGAATTTACCAGGAAAAGGGAAACCACTCAACCTAAATACTAACCCTCACGCGGACCCTGCTGATGACACGTTGTATCGAATCCTCTCGAAAAATGGGTGCGCGCCGGAGTGGGTTGAGCTGAATAAAGAGATACGAGCTAGAGTCTCTGAGTGGCGACTAGCATTGCAGAAAGCATGGAATAGCAAATGTAGTGGAGATCACTCGGAATGGAATGAAGGGTCAGAAGTTTTGAAGAGACAATTGCGCGATATAAACGATAAGGTGACAATTGATTTCCAACTGCTTGATTCATTTTTGTGTTCTGATGTGATAATCTAGTCATTTTCCCTTAATTAGATGGTCCTAAATTGTGTTAGATTTTACTGCAAATGCTTCGGTGCCTTGAACTTATCTGCAAGTTCAATACTTTGTTGGTCTGGTCCTGGTTAAGATTTCCGTTGTGTTGCGAGTTGTGCTCTAATAGGCTACCAGCTCCAGTTTTTTGTTTCCTGTTTCTGATATTTTGATGGGAGTCTGAGACATTAGCTTAATGTTTCCTTTACTGTTGTACCGAATTGAGGAGTTTAACCTTCGTTGTCGTTGGTGTTTTGGGGGTTTTGTTTTGTGACAATTTGCGGTTACTCATTTGTACTGAGTGTACTGAATGAGTGTGTTTCTCTATTGCAGGTTTTCCGGTACAATCTAATTGTTCCTTTTGGACGACAAATGTTTGGACTTAAGTGGGAGAAGGAACTCGATCGGTTAAATGAGTGATGAGGGTTCCTCTATGTTTCAGGTTTTTTTTCCCCTTACAAATTCTGGCTGTTATTGAAAAGAAACAACATAAAACCTTACTTTGAGCTGAATGAAGATGCTTTTTAGTTGTTATGACTTGTCAGCATGTTCTTCTGATTATTCATAATTAGACTGCCTGTTCCTGCAAAGGGCAATCATAACCCAACTTAAGGATGGTTTCCTTTTTTCGAAACTCAACAACGCGCCAAATGCATCACGATGCTGTTATTCTCTAAATGGTAGACCTACAAATCCGGTCGCCTTTCTTTGTACAGGTAGACCGAGTTCCCCTTGAGCCTAGACTCTGCTGCAGTTGAGCAGCATATCCTTCCTGCTAGATCTGTCAAGAAAAAATGTATGGTTGAGGATATTACGGACCTCAACCCGTCTTCCTGTTGGATAACCTGCCTTTCAGAACTGAAAACCTGCTACATTCAGGTTCGCGCACGAATATGTCTATACATAAGAAATACTTTAAGGTTCGAACCACATCCATCATTTGGCAATGTTAAAGAGAGTTTCTTTAGAGAAAATAATCATTCAGTTTGTTATCAAACCAACGGCAACCATTCATTAGAAGAGCAGCAGCCAAGAGGAATTTCAAAAATCCTTGTAATAACAATTCAAGATTTAAGAGTTGTACAAATATAGTAATTCTAATGTAGTTGTACCGTTATGTAGATGAAATTGGATTCTGGAATTAAAATAAAATTTGTTTAAGGTTGTGTTCATCCACGTCATAATAATTCTCAGACGAATAAGTAACCGTAAACGAATGGAATCTCTTACGGGTAAGCGAATAGAACACCCCATTATTACCACCATGAAACATAGGCAAGCAGATGTTATTTTCCATACCTTTCACCACACCCTTCTCCGACAAAATCGCCCCTTCTGGCCAACTCACAAACACCGTGTTGCAACCTAAACTTTCCACCATTTTCCAGCCGCTGTTACTCTCGTCCCATCTCAAAACCTCAACCCCTTTCTTATTTCTGGGGACAGTGAGAAGAACAGCTACTCCATCCATCTCCACCAGGAAACGTTGTTGAAGATGAACATCCTTCCTGTACTTCCGCGGGAGAGCTTTGCCTCGAATAGCGTTGCTAACTCCTCCATTCTCATTTAAATTGAGAACTAGCGTCTGCCCATCGAGGCATGAAAGATGGTGGAGACCCTTTATCACAACTGGACTGCCAAAAAACCGATCAAGTCCCATAAATTCCAATTCAATCAACCTAAGAAACAATAAAAAAAATCGGAATTTTTTTGAAAATTTCTTGTTACTAAAGAGGCCCTAAAGTTTTTCCTTCCTTCCATTTTTCTTCCAACCAAATGTTAACTCGAAATCCTGACCAGTTTCATAGACCTCCCAATCTTTATATCCAGGTCTAATAGCAAGCAATCTGAGGAAAAATATAGCATATCTATACACTCGTTATTCTTCGTAGGGAATGAAATTCTCTGTTTTGTAACAGAATTGAAGAAAATATTAGGACCAGGGGATACTATATTTGATAAATGATAGCATTTGCAGGACTTAGATGGCAGTTCATCTACACAAATGGCAATAACAATATATTCGTTATCTTCACAGAAAAGTAGATTTAGTCACTACGTTTCAGACTTCAAGAATCCTTGATTTGTTTTGAGAATCTCTAGATCCTATAGATTACTCAAGAAGCTAGGGTTTTCGTCCTCCGCTTTTCAATTTCCATTTCCATTTTGTGAAGCAGAGAAAGAGCGGCTAGTTCCTACCCTATTTTTTCCCTCCTAACTAAACAAGGCAAAATATAATCCCTTCCTCCATTTTCCCTCTAATCAAAGTAAATACTGTAATTCTTTAATATAGTCAACCCCCCAAAATTATGATATTGATAGTCACGGTTACAATATTATAATTTGCAAATGTTAACCTCTCGTTTACTAAAAATGAGCAACACAATCGTTTCCATAAATTAACAACATATATAATGAAAACAATTAAATATATTGGAGAGTCATTTCTCTTTCAAACATTGTATTGTTTAAATGAGATTAATCTCTAACTAGAATGACTAGAGAAGACACCCAATTAATAGTTGTTGCCTTGAAAGCCGTCATCATCAGCAGGTTCATTATCACGGGTATCTGGTTGATCGCACATTAGAGATGTAAAAAAAAGTGGCTTAAGTATGTACTTAACAATGTCATGATACATTGAAGTTGGTCTATCTAAGTTAACCCCAGATTTTCCACCAGCAAAGTTGGTGAGAATGTTACAAGTTTGGTCCGGTGACGAGACGAGCCTTACTTTGCACAATTTCTCCTTAAGTTGTTTCCCGTTCATCGTGTACTTGTTCACAATCATGTTGAAATTTCCCTTGTCATCGGTGTCATCGCTATCATAGTGCATAACTCTGCTCCTCTCATCCATGCATGTAAGGGACACCTTACACCCTATATCATAATAACCACAAGTTAAAATGTCAGTAAAGTATGCATTAATTAAATTAATAGATTATTAATTACTACAAACCAAGCGTACAAAAGACATGCTTCATCAGTTTGGTTAATTGGAACTTAAATTTATTTTTATTTAAAGTAAATACATGCTAAGTTTCACAAATATTACAAGAAGATATATACTGTGTGTTTACCTTTGATGGGCCTGCCACCGTTGGACCAGTCAACATAGCCCTTAGTGCAGTCTTGGCATAATACTGTACCGGCGATATGTATGAGCTCCCCTGCTATGTTCGAGGCGGCGACCGAATTAGCGCACCCTAAAATAAGTGATGCTACAATCAAAATCCAAGCCGCTCTTGCCATCTTTTGTCTCACTTCTAAAACTATAAGATTGAAGTGCAAACTTGTTTAAAGAAGCTCTTTTATATATATAGGTTATACATATACATGAACAACATTTCCTTTTCTTTTTCTATAGAAAAAATATTAATAATTTTTTGTTTGAGAAATAGGAGTGGATGGCCACTAAACCATGACGTGCTACCCATTTTGTTCTTTTATCTGTATCATTAGTATATTTTGGAGTTTGGTGGAATAATTGAGACAGCCTAGACATTTGAACATGGCTGTTGAATGTAATGAAATGGACTTATGAGCCAAAAGAGTTGCCAATTGCCATAACTAAAAAAAGAGCTTCTAACCAACATTGGTTGCCATGACCACGTAGTTGATGATAAAGTAAATTATCATTAAAAAAATTATTCGAGCCTTAACTTCGTCTATAAAAAAAAATTAATATTTGTAATATTTGTTGTGGACAAGTAGTAAGAGATTTGTTTACTCTTAACGAATATCTCGAGTTTGAATCTTAGATCTGAACGATATTAATTTTAGTTGATAAATCCGGTACCATGCCAACGGGAAAAATAATTATTTTATAATAAAATTTTGAAAATACTTCCTTAAATTTTTTACTTTTGTTGTTGATAATTTAGAATTGTGAGCCTAATTGATTTTGTTTTCAAACCCTTAAGTTAGTTGATAAAAAGAGAATTAAATTTGACTGAACAATATTGGCTAACAATCGAGTAACATTTTCGATATATTATCTTATTTTTAGCCAGATAAAAATTGACTCATTGTGTGGCACCAACTCATTTTCAAAATTTTGTTACTTGGCACCATTTTGTTTATTTATATATTCGTCAAATTAATTTTATTAGACTAGATTTGCAGTGGGACCCGCTCAAAGAGCAGAACCCCCCAAAAATAGGCGTATGCCGCTATTTGCGACGCGCACACGGTATTCTTTAGTAAAAGGCGAAAGAATAGTTCGCTTTGTGCTCGACGCGCGGCTGCGTGATTATTGATTCCAGTTTGCTTCCATATATATACAACTTCAGCTGCTTGCTCTCCTTTCTTCTAACCGATGTGGTATTTTTAAACCCAAGCAATCAAACAGAACCAGAGCTATCACCATTTACACCTTAATTGATTTGTTACACAAATGAAACTTCAACTTCATAAAAATGCCAGCTTTTGTTGACAAAACAAGTTTAGCATTTGAGATTTGAGAATAATAGCTGCTACACTTTGAAGTTCGAATACTACTGGATTTGAAAAACAAAGCAGCTGGAAAACACAAAAGGATGGGAAATTCTTATTAGCTGATCGATACAGACATTTTCCCTTAACATGATCTCTACTGATGATGGAGGCAGAACAAAATCTCATTTCCTTTACTTTTCCTTCCAGCCTCAGAATCACATACAAAAGGGAACCGTTTTCAACTGTGTGTATCCAAGTACATATTGATTAAAAAGCTACACAACAAGCAGTAACTGATCAACAAGAGTAAAAAAAATCATACTGTTTCCAAGTCTAACAAAAACCCATGAATCCAAACTCATTAAATAGCAGTAAATGAGAGTAAGAAAGAATGCACCATGAATAGCAAAGAACACAAGCCAACAAATAAAACCATTAAAAAACAAGAACGAAATTAGCAAGAAAAATAGACGAGGGAACTACCCGACGAGATAAGGATCGGAAGAGCCAGTGACTGAGAAGTCGACAACACCACCAACGAAGCCTTGCAAGAGACGGGCATGCCTGGCCCGATCAAAAGCTTCTAGTTTCTTGAGCTCAACTCGATGGTTTAAAGGAACAGACCTCTCTAGAGGGAGAAGAGTAGCACAGTAAACAACCGACTGATTAGGCAGCAGCATTAAGAAGAAGAGGATTTCTTATTATACGTTTTTTTGTTTTTACTGTTTCTATACGGCGGCTGGATTGGTGAAGGGTCTTTTATCTTTTAATGGGTTCATGGTTTTTGGAGGAGAATCTTGAAAAAAAAGGTCAAAGAAAGCGATCGAAATGACGGAATCAAAGGATCAAACTGAATAAAAAACGATGGAATAGAAGAAAATAGGAAAAGATTTGGACAAACTTTGCAGTAAAATTTGGGTGAACTAAATAGAATAGGATTATCCCAATCTTATTAATTAGGATTACCCCGTACAAAAATTTGGTTGAAGCACAACCAATGAAAAGGAGGCAGTCAATTCAACTGAAGGTTTAGAATTGTTCACAAAACCAATGCAACAAAAATACAGCAAAATAATTATCCTCCACAAACACAGGACCTCAATTGCAAAATATCCAAAACCATACCAGACCCATATGACAACTGGAGTTTAAGCCAAGAGCTATGATTGGACTATAGGAAACTAGGGATGATTCATACAAATCACAGCAAGCCAGCTGTCTTGAGAGCAACCTTGAAGTCCTCTTCATTATTCCAGGATGGTACCTGCATGGGCAGCAACAACTGTCAGATTATGCACACAACCCATATGACAACCCCATCAAACATAAATGAAGTTGTTCTGAAAATTAAGGATCAAGCAACCATGCAGAATGCCATTAAGTGAAAGATAGTCCCACTGAGGATTTGCTGCTGAGGCATCGATTAAATCTAATTTCATTGGGACAAAGTCTAGCAGTTGAAAGCCACCGTACTTCAAAACCCAAATATAAGAACAAATCTGCCCTACTGCAGAATAAATGCAGAATAAATGCATAATAACCCTGAAAGGAGTGCACTGGCTATTACCTCAACTACTTGTGTGTCAAAATACTTTTCAATCTTTTCCATGATCATTCTGTCGTGATCTGTCATAATGAAGTTGAATATGGCTCCTGCAGGATCAATGTAGAACCACCCGCAATCAGTAATCAAGAACTAAATCCCATAACTCGACACAACAATCAAACTATATGGAAATATCAAAGATGTAGAAAAAAACAGCGTTCATCGAGTAATCCTGCAACAAAAGCATCATAATTTCATGTTAAAGAGCATCTGATAGATAGGAAAAGAGCAGAACTCAATAGAAAAATACCTTTGCGCCCAAAGCGTCCTGCCCTACCAATCCTATGAAGATAGACCTCAAAGTGAGGTTCTGATCGGTTCTCATACTTTATTGGAAGATCATAATTCACTACCAAATTAACCTGCAAAACAACAAACGCCAGAGTCAACTAGACTGCAGAGATGAACAACAGCCTTGGACACTCAATAAGAGGAGGCTTGTGTAATATGTAAGGCTGCACCTGTTGTTGATCAAAACCTCGGGCAAGAAGATCAGTTGATATCAGAACCTGAGTCAACCCATCTTTGAATTCTTTGACTATCTTATCTCGGTCTTCATGAGTAAGTGCACCATGAATGGTCGTAACTTCATAACCTAAATCTACAAGTGCTTGATGCAACATGCTTGCACTGCGCTTTGCATTAACGAAGATGATAGACTGCCCTAGACGTTCACCCAATTCAAGAATTCTGTCCTTTATCACCATAATCTTGGCCTGTTCATCTGGAAGATAAACTTTGTACTGCTTAACAGCTTCTAGAGAAAGTTCTTCTTTCTTCACAAAGAGTTGATTATAACCGTCTTTCACAACCTTTGAAGCAAAATTCTTGACAGCATCGTCAAATGTGGCAGAAAAAAGAAGAACCTGTAACAAATTGGAAATAGGAAGAAATAAGACATCGTTCTGCCAATTTGGTCATGGACTTAATCTCCAGATCATCACTATAACACCTACTTATTACACCAGCGAAAACACAATCAGTGCATCTCTAAGCACATAATATAACTGGTTGGGAGTTAAGATGGTAAAGACAAACCTGGCAGCGAGCATTTGCTCTTTTAATATCCATAATTATCCTCTGGGAATCATCTTGAAAACCATCCTGCAGCAATATAAGCAGCAAACAATCAATAACCTATTCAGAAAACATGGATATTGCCCACATAAAACCTAAGAAAGTAACATGAATCATCCAGTCATTAACAAAGCACTAATCAGTTCCTTGAGACCAAGCCTGATAGAAAATGTTAGGATAAGATGCATGTAATGCGAAAAAGTCTCCCATATAACTTTCACTATGAATGGGTTGCAAAAACAGTAACCAACACCCCTTTTAGGAACCCATAAGAGGGCCACCCCTTTTCAAGGATCCCTTTCTGATGAAGTAGTTGAAAGCTTCATAAGACAAGAATTTGTAATAATAGCTTAAGCAAAGCTAGGCAATTGAGTAGCAATGATATCACTAGAACCTTACAATACATAGGAAAGTTCTTCTGGCTTCTCATTTTCTGCTCAACTCCATTCTTAAATCATTGGACTTACAGATAATTTAGTAAAAGCAGGGATCAGGCGTGCTAATCGATTTATTGCCTGGCTTTAGAGGGCTGTTTTTGTGAAAGAATGATCTAATGATATTGGCTGTCTAATTTGTAAGCCTTGTTCATAAATTTTCATTTTCAAGAAACCAGTAATCAACAGAGACATATCTTCACTTTAGTAACATGAAAATAAACCAGTAATCAACAGAGACATATCTTCACTTTAGCGAAACACTTGTATACAAGTACCTCAGCATTTGTGAACCTAATCAAGATAATGAAAGCGGCTTAAAATGGGGAAATTGCAAGTAAGTTGCAGCAGAACAAAAAACCTTGAGAGCATGTTAAGTTACACAGACTAGAAAGGCCATTACCAAACAGAAAACAGGCAACAAGAACAGTTTCGTAAAAACCACCGTAGTTTTGTACCTACCTTAGCAAGCATGTGATCTGCTTCATCAAAAACAAGAACCTTCATATCTGAAACACCCAATTTCCTCTGTGACATCAACCTCTTTATTGTCCCAGGAGTCCCAATTACTACTTGGGCAGTAACTGGTGGCCTCGCTCTCGTCCTATCATTACCAGCATTGTCCATAGGCACTGCACATTCTGATGCAATCCCTGTATACTTCCCCATCTTGGTCAGCACCTCAATATTCTGCATCAACCAAATCAACATTACTAATCATCCACCTCAAATAACTACCTAACTAACCACTAAACCATTAAAATTTACCTGAATAGATAATTCTCTTGTAGGGCAAATGCAAAGTGCCTGGGGTCGTTTTAGTAGCGGATCAACGCGGCTTAGCATGCCCAACACGAAACAGGTAGTCTTACCAGACCCATTATGAGCTTGAGCTATTAAATCTTTGTGCGGGGGAGTTAATATCATTGGAAGACTGATAGCTTGAATCTTACTAGGCTTCTGAAACTTCATCTCGACGTATAAACCCTTCAACAGTTCCGGCGACAGATTCAACTCCTCAAAAGTGGTTGCCGACGTGTACGGAGTCTCTCCCGACGTGACCTAAATCATCAGAAGTAAACAAAATTAACTCAATTAAACCCTAATCTGGCCAAACGTTAATAAAACCAACCGGAAATACAAGAAGTAAGATATCATACAGCTCGGATGTTGGAGTCTTCAGGATCTTCAAGGAACTTATTGACTTTCTTCTCCTCATCAATGGTCAGTGCCTCGACGTTGAGTTCAGAGACAGCTTTACCAGCGGGACTTGAGGCGGTGGACTCTACAGAGGCGGAAGCTTGATCTTCCTCTTCTGCTTCGTCTCCCCATGACCGCTTTATCTCCGCCACCGCTGGTTTGGCCTCTTCTGTCAGCGCCGTGGGAGGCGGTGCACCAGTGGCGTCTGTCATGTTCGATTGACTTAAGAAAGGAAATAGTTCTTCACTCTTCGGATTGAAAAGCTTTGTTCGTGGAAGGAGAGATCTTTTGGTAGAAACGATCAATTTGACTGCCGTTTTATATTTATAGTGTGCGGACTGCAGTCTGCACCGACTCAGTAGCTTAAAAATGAGGCTATTCAATTACTGGGCGGTAAATATTAAAAATTGCCGTTTTCCTTCCCGGTAAGATTTTTTTCACGATGGGCCCATCTAGAACTGGTCTTTTTTTACGGGCCCCAAACAGGAAGGCGTACTCAAGTTCGGGCCGGGTCGGGACAGATTGTCGTCCCTACGACTGATGGGTTTTATTGGGTTTATTTCGTTGAGCGCGGAGGTTAATCACTTAATATGATTTAGGACCTAAGCTAGGCACGGGTGAGATGAAGATGCGTGGTTTTCTTATTTATTAGATGGTGTAAATTAAGCGATTAAGAAAGCATTATGTTTTTTTCAAAATTACACGAAGAAAACATAATATTTAAGTTTTTCTTTTCTTTTTTTATTACGGCAATGATTTGAAGGTTAAAAATTCAATTGCTCAATACTACTCCCTCCGTCCTTAATTAATAGACGCGTGTCTACAGTACACGCGTCTATTAATTAAGGACAGAAGGAGTACTATGGATTGAACCGTGACATACTGCATAAAAAAAATGCATTTACCAATTGTATTGTGCTACGATTTCGTGTACATAATACTTTAAATTCTTTAGATTGTCTCGCACTTTTTACGAGTTCAAGAACTATTTAAAATTTAAAAAAATTATAAACATTAAAAAAAATGATAAATTAAAGTATATTTTTAAGATACAATTAAGGTAATTTTTGTATAAGTGATTTAGTAAATCCTTAATAGATAATTAATAAGGTGTAACATATGGTTTTTCTTATGATTTTTTTTGTCTTTTTATTCAAAGTAAACGTTGACAAATAGATACTTTGTGTTTTACTTGCTTTCATTTCTTTCTTTTTCTTTTTCTTTTTGAAAACAAAATAGTACCACTTTGAGATATTAAATTTTTAATACTAATATTTTTGCTTATAAAAAGAGAATACGATTCACAGCATTTAAGAAAATCGTTAGAAAAGGAATTTGAGGTTGTTTGTAACTTAACTACCTCTTTAAACTTGTGTTATTCACTCTTTACTCCTCCCAGCTCATCTCCAAGAAAACAGATAGCTAGGGGTGTCCATCGGACGGTAGATCGGTATACCGCCGAAATATTTCGGTATTCGGTATACCGAACCGTCCAAAAAAATTACCATACCGTACCAAATTATATTTCGGTACCATACCGAAATACCGAAATTAGTTCGGTACGGTATTTCGGTATACCAAAATACCGAAATTAATTCTTTATTAATGAATTCAAAATTTCATAATTTCATACAGTTAGCATACTATTTGATTTCACAAACTGTTTGCATACAGTTCTCTGCAATTGACATCACCCTTCTGCAAACAGTATGCTAATTGCCTGAACTTCCCTGGATCATCACCCTTCTGCAAACCCAAAAAATTGAAGTTTCACTTTTAATAAAGCTGGATGGATGACAATATCTGACCTTCAGTAACACAAAATTAGAAAAGCAAAGCAGACTTAGTTTTGAGGCCTATAAATAAAGGGAAAATATAGAATCAAGGTGTTCAATTGTAGACCAAAACTGTTTCATTTCTTCCACTGAGAGTAATACTGTCTGGATCAATGTCAGTCAGACTGTCTAGGGTACTTTTCCCATCATCAAGAAGCTTCTTGCATTCCTTAGGATTCCCTTGCTCAAGCTTGAACAGAGCCAATTGCATTACAGATAGAAGAGTCATTTCAATCCAGGAGCCTAGCCTTTTACAACTAACACCTTTGAGTCTGGTTCAGCTTCCTGGGTACAAGTGCACGTAAGGAATAAGCCACAACTAGTTGATGATAGGCTCGAGCTCCACGGCCACATAATTTATTCTTCTGTTTCAGCAACCATCTTAAGTCAATTATACAGCCAACATGTAGAGCAAACCAGTTTGATAAATGTTAAATCACAATAACAGGTTAAAAACAGATAAAAGGAGTGAGACTGAATAACTCACAATTATAGATATTGCTTCTGACAAATACTGAATGCAGTTTGTCAGACCTTCAAGCCCACATGGCCTTAAGGGCCGCCCTTTCCTAATCAAAATTCTTGATCTCTCAAAGTCAAAACAACTGTCCTGTGTTAAATACACCTCTTCCAAGAGGATATTTACAATTTTCATTTCCATTCTCCAACACAATTCTGGGTACACAGTATCTATTCCTTCATAGGCAAGAAGCTCCTGGAAATTTTTGGGAATAAAAAGAAAATTTTAATAGAAAAGTCAGTTCAAAAAGTAATCTACATAAATGTTATCCATCAATGGGAAAACTACAAGTGCCAAACCTCGTATAAATTTTTTCCAATTGCTTTCTTTGATGTACTCCCTGAAGATAGTAAACAATGCAAGGTTGGAGCATAATTGTTCCCCTCCATCTTATTAAGCTTACACCCTATCTGGAAATTATGTAACATTCAGAAAGGCAAAGCTAGCAAAATAATAGTGAGGATAGGTAGGGCCTTTTCAGATGTTACCTTTACCCACCGTTTCACCAAAGGCATTGGACCTGGTAACCTTCCTACCAAATCCTCTGCAAAAGACCAATTTTCAAGACTGGTCACAATTTTCAAGACTGGATTCCCTTGCTCAAGCTTGAGCAGAGCTAATGTAAAGAAATGACTCTTCTATCCGTAATGAAATTATGAACAGCTGTATAAGAGCATCGCCAGCCTGAAATTTACCATAAACACAAGGGTAAACATCTAAAACTGTTACACATAGCATAAACACATAGAATTACATCACACTTAAAACTAATAACCATAAGCTACAGCTATTAGAACAATTGACAGGGTGTGAGATCCCACTACTAAAAGCCAAAACCCTAATCAAGTCATTCACCAAATCCTAACCTAAAACTACTTCAATTCCCAGAACTCTAACGCATGCGGAATCTGTAGCTACCTCACAAAACCCAAAACCCTTAGAAATCAATTCACAGATCGCAATATAAATCCACAAAACCGTAAGGAGCAGATGAAATTCTTCAATATACACAAGCAAGTGAGAAGAGACAAGACCTGGAAGACGGCGATTTGCAAGTGAGTGAAATGAAGAAGATGAGGTCTTCTTTGTCGGAGCCAGAGGAAGGGTGGGAGAGGACGATGGTGTTGGATTGGTGGAGGACGCCAGATCTGAGCAGCAAATAGAGGTCGTGGAGTTTGTTGGAGAGGGAAGAGGAGGCGATGTCGAGAGTGAGAGATTTAGAAAACCCAAAAGGAGTAAGTAAAAGGGATTTTCGGTACGGTAGGTTCGGTATTACCGAACCCACCCAAATTCATACCGTACCGTACCGAAAATTACCGTACCGAATTACCGAATAGTAAATTCGGTCGGAAAAATACCGTCCGAATTTGCGTTATTTTGGTTCGATTCGGACGGTATTTCGGTACGGTAATTCGGTGGACAGCCCTACAGATAGCCATTTAATTAGCCAACTTGACGAGGGGTAAGCTTGGAAAGTGAAAAAAACACACTCTTGGTAAAACAGTAAACAACGAGAAAGGAATAATTTTAACAAAAGCCAAAGCGTAACTAGAAGTGGGTCTTAACTTTGGTGGATGTCTATGTATATACAAGGCAATCATCATTGCTAATGTTCCCTCCATCCATTTGTTTAAATGGGCCTTCAAACGTGGTTACCATATCACTTTCTTCCTTGCTCCTTTAGAACATCGAGAATGTGCATAATCCCCGCTTTCAAAACAAACCAAAACATCTCTTTTACGGAAGTGTCAAAGTGTCTCAACCAGAAAAGCAAATTAAACAAACATTTTATTTTTTTTAATCCCTTTGTTATAAGACAAGAGGAGAGTGTTGGCAAGAAATTAGTACTCAATTATTCAAAAGAGTACTTAATTAACCAATGCAAATCATGGACTTAGGTGATAGTGTTACTATTTGATTAATTGATTGCCCTATAAATGGGTTTCTTTGGAGTGTGTCATACTTGAAGGAAAAAACAATTAATGCTTAAATTCCGCAATTTACAGAGTACAAAACTATTGTTTATGCCTCAATTTCCTTGTTTTTTATTATATCATGTCACTAATGGTTCAAAATTATGTCACTATAGTTCGTTCAATCATGCTAGACAAAATTTTGACTGTTTTAAGGAAAATGAAAGAAAATCCAATTAGACTGTAAAATCAAATTTGTTTTTTCAACATTTCACCGAAAAAAAAATACTACTCTTTTCGAACTTAATTATAAATTGTTCTGAATCAAATAGATGCTTATATTATTCAATCTTAGTATTATTTAATTAATTAAAAAATAGAAAATAAGAAAAGGAAAACTTGCTGTACATAATATAAGTTCCCTTGGGTACACTTCATTCATAAGGATACGTCGCATGTACTTCATTGATTTGTAAATATTTTCTTTCCAAAAATAAATAAAAATAAATCATAAAACCGCTCAGGCTTCATTTCATCATGTATAGCCAGCTCATCAGTGGGCCCATTTCGAACCATCGTTTTTTCAAAAGAGGCAACAATCATGCACGCGTCACGCATTCTACGTCGCTTGTTTTCGCAGTCACCAACGGTCCATCACGGCCAGGTGAAATCCAGACCCTTAGATGTATTGCCACGTCATCGTAAGTCAAGAAAAGCGTGCGTACGCAGTACGCACACCGTACCGTATACTAACTAGCCTTTTCTTTTTCAGAATTGGAGGAGACAAAGACCAAGACAATAACAGTCAGCGCAGCTGCAGTCTACACTACAGCATCCAAACGACATCCTTTCCTGACAGTCTTTTTCTTTTTCCATACACCAAAGCAGACTTGAACAAGAAAATATTTAGATAAATAAATTTCTCATCATTTAATTGAAATGTTAATGTTTTTTTTTTGAATTAGACAGGTTGTGATGCTTTCTCTTTTAGGTTATGCATTTTGAATTCATTCTCCACCCAATTGATAGTGCAATTTGAGCAGTGCACCTTAATGTAGCAAACCAAACCATCTTTTTTCTTTCTTTTATCATAAATGTAGCATAAGCAAATCACACAAAGTAGATAGATTGGTCTGTGCGCCTAATTCCCTTTCTCGTTCTTTGTTTATAACTAATATCCCACCCATCAACAATTAGACCAAACCAGTATTTATTTATCAAAAGAAAAAAGAAAAGCTCACCTCTCTTAAGTATACTTAGCCCAGATAATCCACTTTTAAACCTCTGCTCTTCAAAAAGCTCTCCTTTTTTCCCCCATTTCCTCTGTTTCGTCTCCGTACTTCCCCTCCTCTTTCTTCCTCCCTTCCTCTCTCTCAATGAACAAAAGCAAGCACCACCATCTTCAGCACCAATACCATTACCTTCATTTCGATCTCTTTCTTTGACCCTTCTTTTCAAGAATTTCCTCCAAAAACCAAGAAACCCATTAAAAGATAAAAGACCCTTCTTCACCAATGCGGCCGCCTCTTTGGCTCCTCTTCTTCTTACTGCTGCTGCCTAATCTGTCGGCTGTTTACTGTGCTACTCTTCTCCATCTAGAGAGGTCTATTCCCTTAAACCATCGAGTTGAGCTCCAGAAACTCAAAGCTTTTGATCGAGCCAGGCATGCCCGTCTCTTGCAAGGCTTCGTTGGTGGTGTTGTCGACTTCTCAGTCACTGGTTCTTCTGATCCTTATCTCGTCGGGTAGTTCCCTCATCTTTTGTTCTTGTTTTTTTAATGGTTTTATTTGTTGGCTTGTGTTCTTTGCTATTCATGGTGCATTCTTTCTTACTCTCATTTACTTCTATTTAATGATTTTACATTCATGGGTTTTTGTTAGACTTGGTAATAGTATGATTTTACTCTTGTTGATCACTGCTTGTTGTGTAGCATTTAATTTGGATACACAGACCAGAGTAAAACTGTTTCCCTTTTGTATATGATTCTGAAACTGGAAGAAAAGTAAAGGAAATGAGATTTTGGTATATGTTGGTTTGCGTAACCAAACAAAGGATTTTTTTGCTCTTTTTGGAGAGTTTCTTTTTTGCAACTAAAAGAGTGATGGGGTATAACTGTCACCTAAAATTGATTAGTTTTGTATTGTTATTCAAATTATGTGGTTAAGTTATTGACTAATTTTCTTTTTACTGTTCTTGCTTCGGATTGCCATTTCAATCAGGCTGGAAGGATCTTCATCGCCTTTGTAATATATCTTTGTCTTGGTTCTTTTTAGCGTTTCTTGCACCTTTCACGCCCACTTTAGGGTGGTGTTGTAACTGGTGAATTTTAGTTGTTAATGAAAGCATTGACATTCTTCTATTCCTGGGTTCTTGGTTTTGTTTAGACTTTATTTCACAAAAGTGAAACTGGGCAGTCCTCCTAGAGAATTCAATGTGCAGATCGATACAGGAAGCGATGTCTTGTGGATCACCTGTAATTCCTGTAATAATTGCCCGCAGTCCAGTGGCCTTGGAGTAAATCCTGTTTCTTTATCTTGTACTTTTCCTTTCTGTGAAATGAGATACTTCTGACCGGGAAAACTGATGTTTGGGCTCATGCTAATGCTGTGTTATGTAGATTTCACTCAATGCCTTTGATTCTGCCAGCTCATCAAGTGCTCGGCTAGTCTCCTGTTCTGACCCTATCTGCTCTTCACTAGTTCAAACATCAGCGACCCGGTGTGCTACTCAAAGTAATCAGTGTAGCTACACATTTCAATATGGAGATGGAAGTGGGACATCAGGTTATTATGTATCTGATGCATTTTATTTCAATGCTGTTCTGGGGGAGTCAATGGTTGCTAACTCTTCAGCTTTAATCACGTTTGGGTAAGTTTTACTAATTCCTAAGTTATTATAGCAGTAGGAGTTCCCTAGCTCAAATGGTGGAAAATAAATCAAGGCACCACCCAACACAACATGACTATTACCAATTCAATACCATCACCTTAGTCATTTTTTCCTTCCAGAAACAATTATGTCTAAGAGCAGTTCAAAATATTATGTTGTCAGGATTCATGCTTGCTTTAGTGATTTCTTGCCTCAAATGCTCCCCGTGCAATTGAAATATAAACTGCATACATCTTTTGCCATAAGCCCACCACTCATATATTGACCTTTTATTTGGTCTTGGTTTCTTTTGGCACTGCGTTGATCTTTATTTTTTCCAAATTTTCACAAACCTTGTTGTTTGATGGTGGTGTTGGAAACAGGTGTAGCACCTACCAGTCCGGGGATTTGACTAAGACCGATAAGGCAGTTGATGGGATTTTTGGATTTGGCCAGGGAGAGCTCTCTGTTATATCACAGTTGTCATCACGAGGTATCACACCAAGAGTGTTTTCTCATTGCCTGAAAGGAGAAGCCAATGGAGGTGGTATATTAGTTCTTGGTGAGATTTTGGAGCCAGGCATTGTTTACAGTCCGCTTGTGCCCTCACAGTATGTCTTTTTCCTCCGGGACTTTAGTCTTGTCTTTTTCCAACATCCTGCTTTTGTTGACTTATATGATATTATCCAATTGAGTATAAGAGGACTGTTTCGGGCATCTTAATGCTATTTGAGTTTTGTTTAGAATACAACGTAGTACTGTTTAAGAAGGAACAAGCACTTAGCAGGCATCTTTTAATTGGTCAGTGACTTGTGTAACCCCTTAGTGTAGCACAAAATTGTATCTTCCTTGTTGGATAAGTAATGGAAACAAGATAGTCAATCCTCAAAAGGTGCTGTTGTAATATGGGAGTACGTATTTTCTGATAGCATTGTGGTCACTAGGTTTGGGGGAATCAGCAAGTTCCCGTTGAACAAATTCATAAGAGATGGTTCTAGCATTTTTGTCCCACGTCCTTATTTTATGAGGTTACTACTAATGAGACTTACAAAAGTTTAGCAGTATTTAAACTTTTGGACCAAGTAGACTACACGTTCCCTCTTTTCTTATAAGAACATTGTTCTTGTAGTGTGTAATCAACCTTTTTACTCTGCATTTATGTTAGCATTGTGTCGTGTTATTTATTCATCTCATTCACTAGTTTCTTGTCAGAAATGTAGATGCTAAGTTTGTGGCAAGTTTGACAGCTTCCTCAAAATTTTGCAGGCCTCATTATAATTTAAACCTTCAGAGCATTTCTGTCAACGGCCAATTGTTACAAATTGATCCAGCAGCATTTGCAACATCTAATAATCGAGGAACCATTATTGATTCTGGGACAACTTTGGCATACCTTGTGGCAGAAGCTTACGATCCTTTTGTCAGTGTTGTAAGTAACATTCCTCTTCATGCGTTTACTTTCTGCAGTAAAATTAGAACCGTCAGTTTTGAATAGTGAACTTAGAGAAAAGAAAAGCCTATAAATAGGAGCAACGTTGAGCTAACTTCCAGCTGGTTCTGTGACTTCGAATGCTGAATTGTTAACTATAAGTCTTGGATGATTTAGGGCTTCATAAGAGCCAGTTTTGATCATGAGACCATTATAAACTTGTAATGGTATTTGTTTGAGAGTTTCTGAACCTAACAGCAAGGACTTCAAGGTACCTGTGCATTCAAAACATTATAAGAATTCTCAGTAAAGTTGGGAGGACAAATGGACAGGTTGTTGCACAAGTTTAGTTTTCCCTTTACAACACACACACTTGAAAAAACAGGAATATAGATGATATACAAGTTCTCCCACCAGGTGCTTTTGAAGTTCTGGATAAGATCTGCTTAATGGTGAAATGCTATGGTTGATAAGAGACTAAGTTGGATTTATTAAATGCTTTTCTTGTTTTTTTTTATTAGCTGATTTATTAGTAGTTTTTCTCGGCTTGTCTGAAGTTACTTATCAGCTTTCTGAATGTGTAGATAACTGCCAACGTCTCGCAATTTGTGACTCCCATAATATCCAAAGGAAATCAATGTTATCTAGTGCCCACCAGGTTCTCTCTTCTACTTTGTTTTTCAAGTAGGGTTATAGATATTTATGCCATAAAGAAACTTTTTTGACGGGTTTCCATGTCTTTTACATTTCTCTGCAGCATAGATGAGATATTTCCTGTAGTCAGTTTAAACTTTGATGGTGCATCCATGGTGTTAAAACCAGAAGAGTACCTGATGCATTCTGGTTTTTCTGTGAGTTCTTCTGCTTTTTCTTTTTAGAAATGATATACATTTTCTCTGTAGTAATGAATTCATGATGTTTCCTTAGAATAGCCTGCCAATACCATTGAATGAAGTCTGATTGGTTTTATCTCTTGTAGCAGGATGGTGCTATGATGTGGTGCATGGGCTTTCAGAGAACTGGAGGAGTATCAATTTTAGGAGGTTAGAACTTTGGATTCGGACCTCTTTCAATTTTAGATAACTACTGAAACATGCATGAGGTGGGAATTAATTTACTCCATATTGTCACTTTGCATTGTTGTTCTTGTTTGATGTGGTTCTTTCCTTCCTTTTATTTTCACACCTGACGATCATTCTGTTTTATTGTGGCCCATGCTATGTCGTGTTAGTTGGGACCTTGCTGCAACCTTTGTTAATTTCTGATAAAATCATATTTCTTCACATGACATGTGTCAGGAATAAGTTCCACTACTTATTCACCAGAAAAATAGGAATAAGTTCCATTATTCCGTCAATATCAGGCTATAGAGCGAACTAGTATCCTGACGCCTCAGTGCCTTGCTTGTATTCTCTTACTGCTTTAAACATGTGATATTAATGATATTATTGTTTTTTCAACTTGCAGATATTGTTCTGAAAGATAAGATTTTCGTATATGATCTGGTTCGTCAACGAATTGGGTGGGCTAACTATGATTGTAAGTTCTATTATGTTTATGTCTCCTAAATAAGGGATCACGTTCACAGCGCAATTATCTCCGACCCTGAATCTCTGACTTCATTTTCTGTTACTATTCTCCATGTCAGGTTCATCATCTGTAAATGTATCTGTGGTTACTAGCAAGGATTTCATCAATGCCGGACAGCTGAGCACCAGCAGCTCATCGAGGGACATTCTCCTCAAGCTACTTCCTCTGACCTTTGCGATCCTCTCAATGCATATAGTAATGTCCATGGAGTTCCAAATTTTGTGATTTAAACCTCAGATTGGAAGTTCCATTCTTCATCCAATGTGTAGACGCTTGGCCGGCCTTTATTTACAGCGACCGGCAAGCGAGGCGTTGTTCTGTTACTTAGAGTTCAAAGGGATAGCCTCTCTTCTAGTTGTGTCACATAATTCATCTCGGGTTCTGGTGATTTTGGGATCCACTATTTAAGAGCAAATGCTGGAATTGTAAATTATGTTTGCATACCTTAATGGATAGTTGTTGTATCAACATTTATACCATTGAATGTTCTCATTGGAAGTAGACTGAAACTCGCTCACTCGGTAATGGAATCTGTTACATTCGGTATTTTGCTCCTTCTGCATGTTTCAAAATCGTAAATAACTTCCTTTAATCGTTTTTTTCTATTAAATTAAAGTTGAATTGAATATTTCACGTGCTTTTGTGATTTGAGATACTTAGCCTTAATTGAAAAGTAGTGATAGTTCGTGCCTATATCGAGACAAAAGAAAACGTGCTCCATTGTAAATTATATTATTACATGTTTAATTTAATATTACTACAATTTGTCTCCAACGAGACATTTAGATATTCAAATTCGATTCAATTTTATTCAAAGTGGTTAACTAATTTGTAATTAGTCAAGGGCAATGGTACTCTGCTAATGAAAATCACTGTTTGAATATTTTGATCATAAATTACCTAGGTTTTTTTTTTAAGAAACAAAAACCTTGTAACGAAAAGAAAGAAAGAAAGAGAAGCAGGAAAGGACACGTGTCCGTGAAACAAGGTGCACTGTTGTTAAGCTTCTGGCTAGGAGTGAAGTCGATAAACACTGTAAAATAGGAAGCGTGACCCTCTTTTGGTGCAACTTTGAAGCAGTCTTTCAACCTCTATGGGCTGCAGTGGCGGATCCTGCTCTCGATGTTTAGGGGGGGCGAGATTAGTGATGGATCTAGGATTTGTATTTAGGAGGTGTGGGGCTCCCGATATTTTTTTTAGAGTATTTTAAAGGAAAAGTAAGTGAGCTGAACGAAAAATTAGAAAAATGTTTAAGAGTATTTGTATCCATCGCTAAATAACAAATATTTAGATAAACTTAATAAAAAAATAAATAAAAAGACAATATAGAAAAAAATGAATTAGACATTAGAATTCATACAATATAAGTACTTTTTACAATTGTTCTCTACTTTAGGATTGGAATTGAATGAGAGATTGAGAGGGTGATCGATATGTGATGATTTGGTGTAGAAATTGAATTAAATGGGGGGATTGGATTTCGGTAGAGATTGAATTGGCTTTGGCATGAGTTTATTGGTAGTAAATCTAGTGATGATTTAGGAAATGAGGATTTGGGATTTAATTGAAAGGATTTGGGTGTGGGTTGGGTTTAAAAATTTTTAAACTTTTATCTCTTATGTTTGAATTTTTATCGTTTACGAACGATTTTTTATCGAACTATAGAGCGGACTTTTCGTCTCTTACTGTGTACTAATTATTTTGCTTTATTTTATTCCACACTTTAACAATTTCGGTTCGAGTTTTTATTCATTTTTATGTGAAATTGCTCGTATTATCGGGTCGAACTGAACCAGCAATGTATATATATATTTGTTTATTTTTTTGAAAAGTTTGGGGGGCCGCCCCTGGCCCTCCATCAGCACCTTTCTCATCTCTCTATTTTACTTCTTATATTTTCGACTCACGTGAGCATATGTTGCACGCGCGAATAAGGAGGAAAAAAAGTAGTGAAATTTTAGAATTTAGATAATATCCATGAACTTATTATATTTTAGATCAAGAAAAATTGAAAAATAACTTAAACAATTCAATTAACTATTATTTTACTAACATTTTTTACTCATATTTGATCAATAATATTTTATAACATTGCAATAAATGTGATAATAATAAAGTAACTGATAATCCTGGATCCGGGGTAAGATTTTATTGTGAAAATTCCGCTGACGTGGCTTGGATCCAATCGGAGGTGTACCTGTAAAACGTCAGAGATGTGTTTCGGTGTAGAGCTTCCAACGATCGAGTTAGATTGGAGATGATGAAATTAAGTATATTTTGGTTTAGGAGAAGTTATCGGGTTGCAGTTGTAGTCTTTGAGTGTGTTTGTATGCATGCCTTGCCTTGGGGAAGATGGGGCATATTTATAGCCTGAGCATCAATGATGAGCTAGGGGCCCCGCATGTCGGATCCTGCAAAAGATGTCAGTAAAATCTGTATAAAGTACCTTTAGGCGCATAGATAATGTGCTTGTGTGCGTTGGAAGCGTGCACGGCGCGGTGCACGTAGGTACTGCGCTCGCATGCGTTGGGAGGGGACTTAGTCAGAAAAGGTTGACGGGGGCGTAAATAACCGTTGGGCCCGTTAGGAATTGACGGGTTATCAAAATATGATAGACCCTAAAATGAGTTGTCGGTTCGTCTGACTGTAGACTTGTCGGTTCGTCCGACTGTAGATTTTAAAATGAGTTGTCGGTTCGTCTGATTATGAACCTTAAAATGAGTTGTCGGTATAATTCACTATCGCCGGACTAATTTAGGTGGCTTAGATCGAGGAGGTTTTAGAATGGTGATGTGGTCCCAAAGTAATCCCCATTTTCATGTAGTTAAGATATATTATTAGGAACTTTTTAAATTGATGAAATCATATAACTTCAAATACGTTAATTTCCCCGTACTAGCATGACACTTTTTATTCTTTTCACATACCCAAAATTTATAGCAATTATGATATTTTTTGCTTCTTCAGATCTAATTAATGCAATTTTCATGATTTACTACCAAAAATTAGCTCATTGTTTTCTTCAAGAACTTCCTCATCAATCACATGAAACTTCCTTATCCTCCACGCTCCTTTACCCCTTTCAATATTCTTACTAAATTACGGTATTACCTGAATACGTTAATTCACAGCTCACCTCTCCTGTGCGTGCAGAAAACGCGCTGATAAGCCGCGTGTGTCAGTCTCTCTCTTCACTCACTTACGTACCTTACCCACATCAAACGGGCCCACCCTCCTACGTCCATGCAAAAATCCTCCACACCACACCACATCTCTACCCTCTCTTCCCTCCCTTTTCCTTTCCTTTCCTTTCCTTTCCTTCTTCTTTTCCAAGAGATGGAAACCAACAGAAACACCACATTCCTTTCGTTTTTTTCCCTTTCCTTTCCCTTTTTTTTCTTCTTTTCTTTTCCGTCTCGAAATCGGAATCCTCCCCCACATTAATTCCTTCCCTTTCCACAACTCCAATTCCTAACCGAAATAGAAACTGAAATCGCTACCTATTCCATCCCTTCTTATTGATATATATTTATTCTTTCCTTTCTTGTAACCGCATTAATTCACTAAATCTAATAAAAAACAAAAACAAAAACAAAAAAAAGAAAAAACAAAAAGGGACGCAACAATGGCGGTGGCGGTTCCTTCAACGGTGCCGGCGTCCCTCTACGTAGGGGACCTCCACCCTGACGTGACGGACGGTCAGCTATTCGATGCATTCTCCGATTTTAAGAGCTTGGCGTCTGTTCGCGTCTGTCGTGACTCCTCCTCCGGGAGGTCCCTCTGTTACGGTTACGTCAACTTTATTTCTCCGCAGGACGGTATATACTCTCGTATCCATTGTAACTCCGCTACTTTTACCGTTTCATGCGTCAATTGTCCTTTACTCTCGTTGTTTTTTTAGTAATTAATTAATTTCTTTGTTTGTTGTTGATTGTTGATGATGGTTTGAGTAGCTATTCGAGCTATTGGGACGAAAAATCATACTACATTGAATGGTAAACTGATGAGGGTTACGTGGTCACATCGCGATCCTGATGCGAGGAGGAGTGGCGTAGGAAATTTGTTTGTCAAGGTATATTTGATCAGCTTTCATTTTTTTGTTTGGGTTTTTTTGTTGATTGCGTGGGGCCTTGATTGTGAAATCAATGTTGGGTTTATATGTGGCAGAACTTGAGTGAGACGATTGACAATGTGGGGCTACAAGAATTGTTTCGAGAATTTGGCAATATTTTATCGTGCAAAATTGTTGTTTTCGAGGATGGGAAGAGCAAAGGGTATGGGTTTGTTCAGTTTGAGTCAGAGGATTCTGCAAATTCAGCCATTGAGAAGCTAAATGGAAAACCTGTTGGTGACAAGTTGATGTGTGTATAGTTCTCAGTGATTTTTTGCATTATTGAATATGTGTTGCATGTATAGGTGTGTTCCTCATTGACCATGGTATTTATTCAATATATTTGGAATTTGTTTCTGCAGGTATGTTGCCAAGTTTGTTAAGAAGAGTGATCGAGTTTTGCCCAATCTTGATGCTAAGTATACAAATCTGTACATCAAAAACTTGGATCCAGATGTCACAGAAGAGCTTCTGCAGGAGAAGTTTTCTAAGTTTGGGAAAATTGCCAGCTTAGTAATTGTACGGGACAACAATGGGATGCCCCGAGGATTTGGCTTTGTGAATTTTGATGACCCAGATGACGCCAGGCATGCAGTGGAAGGAATGAATGGATCTGAATGTGGTACGTTGGATCCCCCTATGCCACTGATCAAGGATAGACTATGATTGTTAAAAGCTGAAAAACCTTATGTTTCACTGTCTAAAAGTTTGTCATGTGATTTTAATTAGTAATTTTTTGTCTATCTGGTTTTGTGTTGGGTAGGCTCTAAGCAAATCTATGTTGGAAGAGCACAGAAAAAAACAGAGCGTGAACAAATCTTGCGTCATCAATTTGAGGAAAAACGCAAGGAGCAGATCCAGAAATACAAGGTAGCTCTATAATTGTTCTCTCCCCCATGTTTATTTGCAATTATGATATAGGGAAGGTAGGGACTTCTAACGTAATTATAGATGGTAGATTTCTACATTCTGATTCAGATATTACATTTAGTTAAACAAAATCCTAGTGGGCAAGAGAGCCTGATTATGGCTTAGATAGCGAGCGCACAAGTATCTTGGTAAAAAATAACTGTGATACAGAGTAATAGGTTCCATTTAATGGTAAATGGCCCATTCTAGACTCCTTGATACATCCATATTATGCAATGGCTCAAACTAAGAACAAATGCAGATGTATAAGGTTGAACAACAATTGCTACTTCATTAAGATGTTTATTTTATTCTAACATTCACTATGTTTATCTGAATTTTAGGCCTCAAATGTTTATGTGAAAAATATTGATGATAATGTCACGGACGAAGAACTGAAAGAACTCTTCAGCCAGTGTGGCACAATTACTTCTGCAAGACTCATGAGGGATGAAAAAGGAATGAGTAGGGGCTTTGGGTTTGTCTGCTTCTCCAACCCTGAGGAGGCCAACAATGCCGTGGGCACATTTCATGGTATAGTAGAAAAGCGGTTGAAAATTTTACACCTCAGGTTCAGTAATACGTGGTTATAATGGTATTTAAGTCAGAAAACTCAAGAATGGCCCTGTTGCATCTGTTTTTGTGTGTATATTTCATTAATGCACTTTACCTTGTTTTTGAAGTGTATTGTTTCTTAGTCTCTTTGATCAGCATCTTGCTGATTGTTTCTTTTGCATGGGTGTTCTGTAGGATGCATGTTTCATGGCAAGCCATTGTATGTGGCTATTGCTCAAAGGAAGGAGGATAGACAAGCACAATTACAGATGCAGTATGCACATAGGCTGGTTGGACTAGCTGGACCATCTACTGGCATTATACCTGGAGGATATGCTCCCCTTTACTACACTGGTCCACCTGAGGTTGTTTCACAAGTGCCTCCTCAACCTGGCCTCATGTACCAACCTTTGGCAATGAGGCCAGGGTGGAGGGCTAATGGCTTTGTTCCCTCTACCAGACCAACTTTCCAACCCACTCAACTTCCTGTTGTATGTACTTAATTACTCAACAGTTCAATTGAATCTCGTCTTTCTCCCATCATTTGGCTTATTTACAACGAGACAAGTAGATTGGTTGCATGCATTGCATTTGGTCATCAGTATTACCTGGCTTACTTTGACTTTAAATGTCTCTTACAGATGCCTAATACTCAAAGGCAGCACAGGCAAAGCAGGGGAAGGATAAATGGGCATATGTTTCCCCACGGTGATCATCATGCTGTTTCGTATATGCAACAGCATGCTCAATCACAAACTTATACAAAAGATCCGAACAACCAGGTTTCACCCTACTTTTTGTTTCATATGCTGGAACTTTAGTATTGAACCTTACTTTCGTGCTAATGCCTGTGAAATAGAAGTGTATGCATGGATGGCTATTACTATGAAAATCTTGCATTATTTCCTAGCATGACGGGCAGTAAAAATTAAGCATGACACTAATGATATAAATGGTTCCATACCACATCCATGAACATATGATGCCTATAAAGGCTATAAAGGACTAAAGGGGCAACACCCAATTATGACTCCACGATGGTGGATGAATGGAGGAAGAGTTTTGATTTTGGCGACGCTACTATAACTTGCAACCATGTGGATACAAACTACAACCCCAATATTTTGTCTCTAAGAAATTTCTTAATATATTTATATCCATTTGTGTGTGTATGCTCTGAAGACCTTTTACATGACCGCTTATGTGCTGATTCATTGGATGCGTTGTGAACCTAATTTGTGTGGCCATCTCTTTGCAGCGGGCTGGGCATACAAGGTATGTATCAAATGGTCGTACCTTGAATAAAGGATCTGGAGTCTCACCTGGAACTTCCAACCCTGCTGGAGCTCTCTCACAAGGATCAGAGACGCTGAGTAGCATGCTTGCTGCTGCTTCCCCTGAGTCGCAAAAGCAAATTCTAGGCGAACAACTCTACCCACTTATCCAGAAGCTCAAGGTGTTTAACCATTTCCTTTTAGTCCTACAGGCAAAGTTCCTTGCAACAGGTTTTTTGTGTTTATTTTATAAGAAGTTGTTACTTTTTCCTATTGGCATCCTCATGGCGCCTGAAAATAATATTTTCTGGATGTGTTATTATATGTACAGCCTGATCTTGTTGCCAAGATTACGGGGATGCTTCTGGAGATGGACAACGCAGAGCTCCTTCTGTTGCTGGAGTCACCTGAGTCCCTAGCGTCAAAGGTGGAGGAGGCTGTGGAAGTCCTCATTATGTCCAAGACAAAAGTATCTGGTCCAGAGAACCTCCATCCAAGTTTCCTGACTTCTGAGGTTGCTGTCAACTGACGAGCAAAGTTTTCGATACGGTTTATCCCCTTTGAAGTGTGGTTATCGCAGCTTTGTTATGAGAGTGACATTTTTGATACTTGAGATCTGTGGATCTTCTCGAGTTTGGCTTTAAAATTACTTAAGTTATGTTTGATAGCTTAGATAATTTTGGTTCCCCCGGTGAAATATAGAAGAGGTGAAAACTCTCTTTGTTTTAGTGGTAGGTAGCAAGAGCATTTTGAAATTGAGACAAATTTGTCACGAAACTCAGTTGCATGGAGTAATTGAAATTACATATAGAGCTATTAAAGCAAGTGATGGGCAATTGGTTGATTATACGTTGGTCTTGTTGGATATGCATTCAAAGAAATGTCCTTTTCTTTTGCTATCAATAGTTTTTTTTTTTTTTAGACTATTTATTCACGCTCATTTTTTTATTAAAAAATTGTATATTCAATTTTATAAAATATTTTACTTTTTAGTGGATTAATTGAGTACGAATATAATTAGTTCAAAATTTAGTGAATTTAGAGATATTTGTCGGTGTAGATAAAAAGAATGAAATCATCAATTCTTCGGTGATCTTCGGAGTACATAATATAAAAATGAACCCTAATTGATCAATTTGGAATCACTAGAACAAAAATAATTTCTTTTTTGCTTTTTTCTTTATTTGCGTAACCGACACAGAATGGCGGCATAAACGACCCGAAACAAAGCTAATAAAAAGTAAAAACCCACTCCTAGCAACGGTCGGTCTCCCTCGCAATTACCAATAGCTCAACGTGATGGGGAGCGGGAGCAAGTCATCATCGTCCTCTTTGAAGCGAAAATCCAGAAAATCCAATGATGAGGATTCCGACACCGACTCAGCCGCTTGCTCTGACGACTCTTCCCCTAGGAGAAGCAGTCGTCGAGACCGCAGCAGAAGCAAAACCAGTCGCCGGTACAGTTGCTCCGACGATGATTCTGATGACAGCAATCACGGGAGGCAGAGGAAGAAAAGCTCTTCTTCGCGGAAAATCACCGAAGAACAAATCACAGAGTACTTAGCGAAGAAAGCTCAGCGAAAGGTATCGATTCTGCTTTCCTAATTTTCTCAATTTCTCTTGAATCCCTAGGGTTCTGTTTTCCATTCGGTGCGATTTTCGGTTGTTTTATTCAGTTTTGTTTATCTAGGCTATGAAAGTTGCAAAGAAGTTGAAGGAAAACTCCGTTTCTGGTTACGCTAACGATTCAAATCCTTTTGGTGATTCCAATCTCAATGAGAAGTGAGTACCCTTTTTTTTGCCATTTCCATCACTTCTATTCTCCACTTTCTCCAGGCATTGTAATTTACTTGCTTTTTTCCCTGATGGATTATAGGTTTGTGTGGAGAAAGAAAATCGAAAAGGATGTTTCACAAGGCGTGCCCCTTGATGCTTTTTCAGCTAAGGCTGAAAGGAAGAGACAAAAAGAACGAATGGTAAATACTGCTTGAGTTTCATTTGTGTGAAGGTTTATAGGTTTAGCTCAATAGTTATCTGTTGTTTTAGTTATTAGCCTTTCCCATTTGAAAATTATTGGGATTGATTAACTAAATCATGGAAAACTGAGAGAAGTGACTGAATGGATGATTAGGAAATAGATTATGAAGGCTATATTGTGAGAGTAATGAAGGTTTATATGATTACTATCATCCTCTTGTCATGAAGATCTTTGATATTTGAATATAAGAAACAACTGTAAATTTGCTTGTCAGCTTAAATTCATCAGTCTTTGCCTGTCAGTTTAGTAAATACTTTCTCATGTTTTTATATTACCTTTGTATATATGTTTTTGTTCCTTTTGTGTATTTCACTTTGATTTTTGGTATTGGCTTTTGTACTGAACTTTGGTTTATGTGATAGCTCTTCTGCTGACCCATTTTCAATTTCATGATACAGGCTGAGATTGAAAAGGTTAAAAAGAGAAGAGAAGAAAGGGCTCGTGAAAAAGCACAACATGAAGAAGAAATGGTAAGTTTAGTCCCATGATAATTGATAATTGAACGATAAATCTATTTGCTATGAGTAATTAAATTGGCAATAATGTCTGTGCTGGTAATGGTAAAAACTCGTTTCTGATTTCCTTAGTTTGTTGTGCTTCGGATGTGCTTAGTAATTGCTCTCTTTTTGTAGGCAATGTTAGCTAGAGAGCGTGCCAGGGCTGAGTACCAGGACTGGGAGAAAAAAGAGGAGGAGGTTTGTTGCTAACTGCATCTAGTTTCTTGCTTTCTTCTTTTGAATCAACATCACTGCTGAATACTCCGCTTCTCCCTTTTCCCCATAATTTAAGAAGCTAATATATACTTACACAAATTCATCCTACAGTTTCATTTCGACCAAAGCAAGGTTAGGTCAGAGATTAGGTTGCGTGAAGGGCGAATCAAGCCTATCGATGTCCTCTCCAAGCACATCAATGTTTCAGATAATTTGGATATAGAATTAGACGAGCCCTACATGGTTTTCAAGGTACATCTATAGTGTGCTTTTTTACATTTGGAGAAATAAATGAGATCATATTGAAATAGTTAATTGTTTTCAAGCTTATGAACTATACTAGATTTTAGTTTGACAAGTTATTATTTGATCATTCTGTTTGTGCCACCCCAATTTTAATCGTCTATTGCACTCATTCATACTGACATTTGACATGCATTTTGCAGGGACTGACTGGGAAAGAGATGGAGGAGCTATGTGAAGACATCAGAATGCATCTGGATATGGATAGGGCAACTCAGATGCACATCGATTATTGGGAGGTAATAGCTTTTTTAACTGGAGTTGTCCTTACATGAACAATAGATTCTTGCCACACCCGTTAGAAGATACTTTTTAAGAAATCACTGGCCTATTTACTTTGACATTGTAATTCTTGTACTTCCTATTCCATACCTATAGAAAATTGCCCTGGTTACAGAGTTGTCGGCATTTGAATCCATGTCTATACTTGTGGTCAGTCATGAGAAGGATGTTGACCTTAACTAAAAAATAAATATTAAGCATCTAATTCTGTGAGAAGACGCTAATGGATAGTGATCCTATATATTGAAGCAGTTGCTGCCTGCACAAACTAACATGCCAAATTTGACATGCACAGGCACTGTTGGTAGTTTGTAATTGGGAGCTTGCTGAAGCACGGAAAAAAGATGCACTAGATCGGGCTAGGGTGCGTGGGGAGGAGCCTCCTTCAGAGGTTCTGGCAGAAGAAAGAGGTCTGCATTCAAGTATCGAAGTAGATGTTAGGAATCTCTTGGAGGGGAAGAAATCAAGTGAACTTCAAGTCTTAAGGTCTCAAATTGAGTCCCAAATGAGTTCAGGCACAGCAAAGGTAGTTGAGTACTGGGAGGCTGTTCTGAAGCGACTCCATATATATGAAGCAAAGGTATTGTCACTGAAAGTTTCAATTCCTTCATATCATTCACAACCTATATACAATTGGAACCACCATTGATTTGCTGTCATCACAGGCTCGTTTGAATGAAATTCATGCTAAAATGTTACGCAATCATTTACATCACCTCGAGCGACCGTCGGAGGATGATGATAACTTGGACGCTGATCGCAATTTAAGTCCAATCGAGGAGGAAAGTGAGCATGAAATAAAAGGTGTATATCTTTTGTTAATTATGGTACCGTGTTATGGTTCCTTCTTGTAGATCATTGGACTGACAAAGTTTTGATTAATATTTGTTTGTTGTGCGTAGATGCTGCAGCACTTTCTCCAGAAAATGTATTCAAGGAGGAGACTTATGAGGAAGAGGCAGAGGATGATGATGCTGGATCATTTTCACCAGAGCTTTTGCATGGTGATGATAATGAAGAAGCCATTGATCCTGAAGAGGATAAAGCTATCCTGGTAAATTTTACAGTGGTCTAGCTCTCTAGTATTCTAGTAAATCATTTGTTTCTTGGTTTAACCATTAGACTACTGATGTATCAACAGGAAAGGAAACGAATGGCTGTTATGGAGGAACAACAAAGACGGATTCAAGAAGCTATGGCAGTAAAGCCACCTCCTCCAGAAGACAATTTTGAGCTGAAAGCCATCAAGGCCATGGGTGCAATGGAGGAAGGCGATGCAGTATTTGGCTCTGGTGCTGAAGTGAATCTGGATTCACAGGTATCTTATATTTGCTATTCTCTCATCCTCTTAGAATCCAAGGAGATGCGCGAAAATTAAAACCTTGTTGACTAATTTTCATGGTCATTTTGGGCTTTACTAACAAGTTGATGTGGCTTTCAGGTTTATTGGTGGCATGACAAGTATCGACCAAGAAAACCCAAGTATTTCAACCGTGTACACACTGGATACGAGTGGAACAAATACAATCAGACTCATTACGATCACGACAACCCACCTCCTAAGATCGTGCAAGGGTATAAATTCAATATTTTCTATCCAGATCTTGTTGACAAGACGAGGGCTCCAGAATACAAAATCGAGAAGGATGGGAGCAATGATGAGACATGCATCATAAAATTCCATGCTGGACCACCTTATGAGGATATAGTAAGTTCTCTTCACCTGATGGCATGTTTCCTGCCAGATTCGTTTGCTTTGGCTGTAATTTTCTCACACCTTCATCTCATGACAGGCGTTCAAGATTGTGAACAAGGAATGGGAATATTCGCATAAGAAGGGTTATAAGTGCACCTTCGAACGTGGGATTCTGCATCTGTACTTCAACTTCAAACGCTACCGATACCGCAGGTGATTGGTGGCTCTCATTAGTCCTCCCCCAAAAGCTGTAAATTCTCACTTTTTATGACGAGATGCTTCATATAATTTTGGTTGAAATGGAGGGGTGTGGCTATGACACTTGATGCAGATTCTTACTATAAATTTGTGTTATAGCATGACTTTCCTCAACCCACAATCTATTGTATGAATCTGGAATTTGTTGTGGGCTTCATTTTCCGCAGTTGCAACTGAATTAAGGAAAGATGATAAATTTTGAAGAACAGTAGTAAATAGCGATGATTAACTCTTGTTGAAGAAAGTTTCTGACTTCGAAAAAGGAAAAGACCTTCATACTAGTATAGTAGTTCTTACTAAATTATTAATGGAGTAGTATTTATTTATTTGCTGGCACGGGCATAAGGACAGAGTTATTCCTGGGCTGCTGTTTGAAAAAATTATAGCCATTTAAGTTCTGTCCAATTCGATCACCTAACTACTAGTGTGGTTACATGTAATATTTAACCTTAATTTGAGTCGATTCAATCCACCCTTGATCTCAATTTTTTGAGTAGAATTTCTTAGCACAGATTCGAGTTTGCATCATTTGCAATCGGCGTAGATTTGCTTAGAAAATCATGAGAGGCACTAACTCACCAATTCTTGCGTTGTAAATAATTAGTTAGTCCAGACCTTTATACTTTTGCGCCTAGTTTTGCAGACCTTGGCAACCCAAATTTAACTTTTTAAAACAAACAAGCGCGAATTTGTCATGATGAATGAACTGATAACATCAAACACTAAAAAGAAACTCCTATAGCTAAGCAAGTCCTCGCTCCCCCCAACGAGCAAAACTGAGAGTCTGAGAGTATCAAACCATCAACAACAGCTAAAGTCTAGTTGCTGACAATATATTGGCACTAGAACTTTGAACATAGGCAAAGACAGCCGTCACGCTCATAAGAGCTAAAAAGCAAGACATAGGCATGCAAGCCAAATGCATGTATATTGCAGCAAAAGGAGTGTTAAAACTAAAAACGCAACCACCTAAAAGTTCTATACTTCCATAAGTCAAACAAAATAGAGAAGTTTACTGGAAAGTTGTCGGGGGATGGTAGAGAGGAACACCAAGACACTTAGCAGTAGAACATAACGTTCTTCACATTATCCTTGATGGCTGGAAGCAGGCGCACCGGGGCTGCCTCATTCCTCACACCAGGTCCTCCTGCTCCTCCTCCAGCTGAGCTAGCGCTGTCGGATCCAATATCTCCTTCAAGGTAGTACCTTGCTCTGAATGCTGCCAAGTGAGCATAATACGCTGGTGGAACTGCACATTCAAGCAAACATGAAACCATATCATTTGATGAACATTTATCCAGATGCACATAAGAAAATAAAGAACTCAAGAAGGCAATAGATCAAGAACGCACCAACAGAAACGGAGCGAGTGCACCTTGCATATCTAGAAAGAAAATGAAAGAATATGAGAAAACTATTGAGCCATTTAACTGTTATATACAGAAAGAACAACATGCAGGCTATTTGTATATAGAGTTCAGGTACAGGAAAGGAACATACGTGTAACAGAGGTTGTTGGTCAAGGTCTGCATGGCATCAGCGATGAACTTGTTCTCATCATAGAGCACATGATAGTGCGCAGGCCTACTAGTTCCCTAAGACCAATGGAACATAATTGCATTTAGTCTTCTTTAATGTAATACGGGAACAACCTAAAACAAGTAATATTATGTCTCGGAGCTACCTTAATCCCGGCATGGCTGCACAGGTAGAAATCGAACTCAGACGGGTGACAGATTTTAGTATCAACCACAGTTCCTGACCATAGAAGGAATATTAGAGGAAAGTTCAAGGATATACATCGGTTATTAAACACAGAAAGAAGAACCAACGGTACGAACCAGGAAGGACGTTTCTACTTCTGTCTGTAGTGAAGAATCGAGTGTGGTCTCTCTTTTGCACCACAACAAAGGTGATGGGTGTAAACTAGTTATTTTGTTCCAGAGATTCACAAGCCTGTCAAGAATAAACAGAAGAATTTTGTATAAACTAGTTATTTTCCAAACAAATGCAACAATAGCAAGTATCACATTCGAACAAGGATTCACTAAAGCCAGGCAGCTTAAGGCTGAATAAAGCATCCGGCAAAGAACTGACACAAGCATCTACTTAGTAGAAGGATGTAACTTATGTGCTGCTTATACATGACATTTGAATATGATCTGGCTAATGGAGGGGTGTGATGACTAGTGAGACTTTTATAGTGACTAGAGACAACTGGAAGCTACAAACATTTAGTGCAAAATAAACATTACAATGGATAAGAATCTTAATTTAATATTTCTTTTTTAAAAAATCAATGTGATAATATGAATGCAATAGGGTAAAACATTGCATCAGTGATCTTAATATTTTACAAAACATAACAAATCCTTGGAAATTCTCCTCTCACCTTCCTGATAGCCTCAGTCTCATGCAACAAAACCTGGCTGAACTGCCCCTCACTAACTCCATCTCTGCCATGCAAGGAAAAGCAAATTAGAAACGACTTGAAAACAGACAAAAGCTGACTGCCTCTAGCATTTTGAGAAAGTACATACCTATAGAATATTATTCTGCCCGGCTTCCGGTTTGTTTTTATTTTAAAAGCCTTCAGTTGCTCCCTGGAAACAACATTTTGAAGAAATAAATTAGATTATTAGAATTTGTTGATTGAGAGCTTGATTGAAGTCAGTTAATTCCTACCTAACCATTGCAGAACAGTCATGGATAATCTCTTGGTGCTGCTGAGCAGAAACAATCCCCCTGTAGGTGGTTACCATTGGCCAGTCCATTGATGCCACAACCTAATTTGGAATTGTTAGTAAAAACATAATCCCAATTCCACATTGCAATAGATAATTGTAACGAGGTTTTCCTCCACATACCGCCGAAATTGAAGGGCTGGAATCTTCTCCGGGATTTGGATGGGTTACATCAGCACCAAAGATTATAGTTGGGAAATCAGACAGAAAAGGTATTCTTCGAGAGAGAGCATCATCCAGTACTAAATTGCAACCCCCAGCTTGTTCATACCACTTAATGTAATCAGAAAGCAGCAATGCCAATGAGATACCGACCAATAACCAAGACTGTCAGCACAAACCTTCACATTAATTTTCAATGCGACATTTTCAAGATATTGTTGGCTGCCTTTTTTTGCTTTCTCAGGTTGGCAGCACTGTGCAACTATCCCAAGCTCAGTTTCACAAACTCTTTTTATTCTGCCTGTGGATCATAGAATAAAAGGCCCTAGGTCATTCAAGATTGTAAGCATTAGAATATTTACTATAACTTCCATTAAAATCAGGCAGAACAACAATCAAGAGTTGGAGTGGCTTTCCCTCAGCGATACACATGCTCTGTATGTGCGCGAGTGTTTTCTCAATTGAGTTAGGGTGGCTGGATTGTGTTGCTAATACAGATGTTGGGCTGATCACCTGAATACGAGAAAGTAACAGTTATTTCTATAGCTTCTCAAATGAAAAAAAAAAAAACGAAGTATTCAAAGGATAGAATCATCACCACCCCCCTGCTGCAGCACATTGTAACGAGATTGCGACAAAATCGAGAAGCTGTTTGTGCATTCAAGTTTGAGAAATTCACACAGGTCCAGAAAATTACGGTTGCTCCATCAAACAGTTTCCAAAGTGCAAAAAGATGAGAAATGTTAAGGAAAAAAAAGAGAACATGCAAGTGCCTAATAGCTTTACTTGCAGCATTGATCATGTTCCACTGTCCCACTCGAGGCCTTATTGTCCTGTGTCTCCCGGAATCATGATACTTGAGATGAAGAGGGAAATTAAAATTGTAGCATGATGAAACCAGCATGAAAAAGAAAACCATTAAGCTATTCATGGGAGATTCTTACCACTGGAGGTGGCAGCAGTCGTGATTCAACGCAGGTCAATTCCTTCTTAACCTTGACCCAAAATTCTTCTGTTAGATCATCAACTTCATAATGATTAAGTCCAGCAATCTGTAACAGCATATAATTCAGTTATCTCAGAAGAGAAGAATCTAATAGACAAAACATCCTACAAATGACTTTTTTGTTGTTGTACCATCTCAATGCTTGCCTCCCGTATATCGGGGCGCTTGCAGGCCTCTCTTAATAGGGCTGTCACCTGTCTATCATTCAATTTCTTCGAGTATCTCTGACCCTCAACAATTGTGCAGCACTACAATGAGAGGGATTGAAGTAAGTCTGAGAAGATAAAAATACTTGCTCAAACAGGGAGAGCAAAAGAAAATTTTCAGCTGAGAGCACCGATACAAGAATCAATCAATGAAGGAAATAGTGCGGAATTACTTCCATAGGCAAAAATATTGGTCTTGATGCATTTCCTGACTGGAGGGCAGGCCAATTAGAAAATTGGAGCCTGATATTGTATTTCTCAAGAAAGTACTGAACGACAGAGTTTTCGGCCTCATCTTTAGTGGGAAACCTGAAAGGAGAAGAATAAATGAAATTTCAAATGAGATCCACAAAACATAATTTATGAATCAAGGATGCCTATCAAGTATGTGCTATGAGAAACAAACCCATATTCAGGACATGCCTATCAAACCAAATGAATGAGAAAAAGAAAAGTTGACAGCAACAGTGTACAGGGAACACAAGATTTTTAGACTTAAGGTTGGCTCTAGAATCAGAAAGATCCATTAACCATAATACTTTATAAGCATACGAACTTTCATCACAGACTTACAATGATGAGCTATCTGAAATTTGTCAGCTTCTGTTCAACAGGCTAAAAGCAGCAATTCAATCCATTTCACAATACCACACCTACTGACTCCCAATCAATTTCATGGTTTTCAATTTTCAACATGCTTTCACCAACTTTTTTCTAACTAAACCATTTTCCTCATTGGTACAGTTTAATTTTCTGGTTGCAAGATCTGGCAACAAAAAGAACATGAAAAAGGACTTGGTGCAACAAAAAGGAATGAAGGATCTTTCTTTTGTCCCATATTAAAGCTACTATAAAACGCCCTAGGCGAGCCTTCCTCACATGGTTTCTACAGCAAGACTGCAAATGCCGCAAAGTTAACTTACTTTCATACAGTTACTGAGGATGACCTTTCCATTTTGTAAAGCCATGGCCACAAGATCATTGTTCATACAACAGCAGACCCACTTAAGCTCATCACCAGGAACCTAATGTGTCAACAATAGGAGAATAAGAGTGCACCCTCTTTCAATGAACCACGTCACTAAATACAACAGCAGAATGAAAAGGCAAACCAATTGAATGGCTATGATTCCCGATGAGCGTATGGCTGAGAACAAATTCAAGGGTGCTTTTTTTATATATCCACTGGTTGTGAGCATCACTAAAAACTGATCTTCAGTAAACTCACTCACAGGAATGATTGAAGTTATTCTTTCCCCTTCAGATAAAGATAAGATCTGTCTCCAGCAAAGCAAAGATGTAGGCAACCATAAGACATCAAACTATGTGATAAAAATCTGAAGAATACAAGAATTGAGAATACCTGAACCAGTGGTGTGCCTGCTGCAGTCCTGGTGCATTCGGGAATTTTATAAGCACGAGCTGAGTGCACTATTCCTCGGTCACTGCAAATGTAATTTGGGGGTTATAACCATAACCAAATTAACTACTAGAATTTACAGGGGCAAATTGATGCAAGATCCTGAAACAAATAGCCAGTCAAGGGCCAGGATACCACAAAGCTAAAGCAGAGCAGACGAACCTGAAGTATAGCACATGGTCATGTGCGCGGCAGACAATAAAGTCAGACATTGTATCATTAAATCTCAGTTTTCCAACAGATTTACCAATTGTGCCACGATGTTGAAGATTAAATGTGTCGGGCTTCATCCGCTTGACATAGCCCTTTTCACTGAAAGCCTGAAATTAGATGAAAAATAATCCTGAACAAACAATTGGATATCTGAAATCAACAAAATTTAATACATCTACCATCAGCAAATAGGACAGTTTTAGTAGTTCAATGTGATGGAAACAGAGTCACTAAGACAGAAAGCATGATGCCAATTACCAGTAACATTTCATCATTCGGAATAACATCTATATCTTCAACTTGACCACTGTCAGAGTCTTCCAAGGTTGAACGCCTTGGATTTGAGAACTTATTCTTGAGCTCAACTACTTCTTGTTCCATTAACTAAATGATGAAATAAGAGCAGGAAAATAGCAAAACCGGAAGGGAGAGACCGACCTATTTTGGTGAGATGCGATGATAAAAACCGTTTGGAGGAATTTGACCTCTCGCGCTAAAGAGAGAAAAAACAGTAGTACTAAAAAGAAAAAAAGAGAAGGGGGCTAGGGTTTCTGTTGAGAGATGCCTGGACTGCTGATCTGGAAGGGGATGAAGATGGGGAAGAAGGTTCGGAACAAGAGGCGTCGGAAGTCAGTGGAGTTGACACCGCCAACGCCACCGCTGAATTTGGGGAAAACATCGCCGGCGACGGATTTGGCTTTGAAAACTTTTTTGCAAAGATGTCCTAAGGAAGTAAAGGAAATAAATATTCTTGTTGGATTTTCTCTGACCAAGCTCGTAAACAATGGTATTATCACCGATCCAAACAACCTGTTGAGAAGTGAGGAATCATTTAAGCAATCTTGGGACATGGGTCTACGGGGTCCAGAGTTTTACTATGAATTGTTGAATTCGAAGAATGTGATTTGGAGTGATCCGAGCGAGAAAGAGGAAGTCGATCGATATCTCAATTCTGCTGCGAAAAACAACGTACGTTCATAATATTTAATTTTTGCTCCTTCTTTTTTTATTTTTACATTCCCAGTTTGTAATTGTACGTTCTCTCTTGTGGTGGCGCAATTGATTAGTATTTCGATGTCCCCGACCCAAAGGATCGCCCGGTTGGAATGTATCGGGGATTTTATGTTACATATCCTGAGGGGCAGGAACAGAAAGATCCCATCTTTGGAACAACACCTGACTTTGCCAAATTTATTCCTTTGATTTCAAAGCTCGGCATGGCTGCTGTCGAATATCACAATTTCATGACGGTTGATTTGATTTTCGTTAATATATTTATTTTCTATTAATTCACTTACATACATGCTGATTAATTGTTGCACTATTCCTTTTTCTTTTCTGTTTTTGTAGGATTCAGATCTAGAGTTTTCAGAGTTAAAGAAGGCAAATCTGTTTCTCGAGTATCACAGGCATGCTTTCTACATAACCTTCGAGGCCACTGACAAGTTGTCTGGTAAAAAAGTAACATGTCAATCCAAGGTGACTTGTAGTGTTGATTTCGCGGATTTGGGGGGCTTCATAATAGACACTGTTGTGGAGTCCTTTCACAGGGTCGAAATTAAGGTAATTACTTTGATATCCTGATTGTTAAAATTATTGTTGATAAGAATGTTAGTTTTAGTTTTTAATCCCCATTGTTTAGCTCGATGATTGAATGACAAATCCATTATCCTCCTTTTGGTCTTTTATCCCCCGTCACATCTGAGGTCTTTACAGCAACATTTGAAATTATTTAGTAGTGAATTTATTTGTGAGATCCTCCAATTTTAAATGAGCGTAATGAATTTTGCATTAGCCATTGTTTTCCACTTCTACAGTAGTACTAGTTATTCACTTATTTGCCTTGAAGAATTTCCTAGTGATGGTGGTAGTCATTACTCTTTGGATTCATTTGATTGCATTTGGTTTGGTACTTATGCTTATTTTGGCATACCTCTTTGAGTATATTGCTGCTAACCGTAATTCTGTTTCATTTTTACAGTAATGCCTTCCTACCTAGCTGTGCTGCCTGCTCATTGCATGCCTTCTCTGGTGTGCCATCTTCGTGAGCTTATTGGATTATATATTTATAAGTATATCAGGTTCTATATTTTCAGTAAATATATCGGATTCTGTATTCCAGTGAGCTTTTAGAATGCTCTTTGCACTTCATTAATGCTTTGCATCCATACCTATTTCTCTAGCAAAGTTGTTTTTGGGGAAATATGGTTCTTTTCCTCCCCAAGAATATACCATGATAGATATATCACCATGTAAAATGAGTTTAGAATTTTATTTTTTATTGTCTTTGTTTTCACTTGTCGGATTCTGTATTAAGTAAGTGTGTAAATCTTTCTAGTTGTAGATGAGTTTAAATTGGATTGTTTTTGGCACTTTATTTGGTTTTATAGAACCCATCACAGGTTTTTACGCTATCTTTGAATTAAATTTCAACTCTATCAAAAGGAAACAACGATCAGTTTGGTACCGACAAATTCGGTGAAAAATACAGCACTGGATTTCAACGGATGAGTACACCAAAGGTAGCGTGTAATTTACCCCACTAACAGGAAACTTTATGCATGTTTGACAAATAAAACCAACAATTAGGCCACATAAATTACAGCATTATAAACTCTTCGTGGTTCATCTAGTGTCGCCAATCACAGTGCGTGCTAGTCTCTCCACTCAGTCTCCTCATCGTTCAAGAACCCTTCCGAGTGCTCCTTTTTGCCTCTCTGTGCATTGTTTCCCCACACATTCATCTCATCAGGGCTAACATCACGGTCCTGTTCTATCATGTCAGGACCAATTGCTACATCGTTGCCTAGTAGCCTATTGGATCCCGGGTCATCATTTCTGCATGAGCATTTGCCTCCACACGAGCTTGAACCATGGTTGCGATTCTTAATTGAGCCTCACCCATCTGCCTTCTCCCTGGTTTCCATTTTCTCATCTTGAAGGATATCAAAATTCTCTCCTCATATATCGAAATTCTCCCATAGCTCGTTTTGGGTTAGGGCCTGTTTCACAATTGTCCCCTTGAACTCTGCGACTTTAGCTGAAATGCTACGATGATCCTGCTGCTGGGAGCAAGATGGCATCTGGCCTGTTGTGTCATCTTCCTCTACTGCATAGTCACCTATGGCATGGTAAGGTAGTAACCTGAAAATAGTCTACAGTCAGAAATAAGTGGGAAGCGAAAAACCTCAGAAGGAATTGCAGACTCTCTCAACAATGTTGTTTGTGCAAGTACAACAAATGAATGTAAATCACTTGATCAAATTAAGCAAGCAGTTTAATCTATAGGAGAGGCATAACAACCTTTGTGAGTAACTCAAGACTCTAAATTCCATCATTTTCCTAAATTATTTTCGCTAAGACTAACAAAACAGGAACTAATGTCCTAAAATTTTGCATGCAAGAATTCAAACACTTGTATCAGTTTAACTGTCTGTAGTGCCTAAGCTGTACTTGAAAATATGTAGTAAAATCTAAAACATGACAACTGAAGAAGATGAAGCTCTGATGCATGTAGTAGTTGATCAGATGCTTGAATCTCTTATGAACAGAAAACATAATAAAGAATCCCCTAAGAAAGATAATACACGCTTGCTATCTAGATACTAGAAGAATACATTACACCCATAAACTAGGGTTAGTAAGTATAAAAACTCGGCACCAGATAGAAGCCTCATGAAACGAACATAAATTCAGTTCTTCGCAAACCAAAAGGTGTCAATGCACCCAATATGAGTAAGACATGGGCATTGTATATTCAACCGATAAGTGTTTGCATCATTTTTACTGTGTGAAAGTCCTACAAAGTTGCAGCTAGAATCTAGAAGAAGATCCTTGAGCACAATTAATAGGAAGTCTGTTATATATAAGAAAAGGTCGGGAAAAGGATTAAGTAGCCGTTTGGCTGTATGGTTCTACTTGGGAAAGTCATTTCCCAAGTAGAAAATCTGCTCCGTAGGTGTTTGGTTACTTGGGATTTTCATTTCCCAAGTAGAAAGTCATTTCAAGGCAAAGCTTAAACCAACCCTTTTCTCACTGGAGCAAAATGCTCCAGCAGCCAAAATGCATTTTGAAGAAAACACGCGTAGGAGTTTTGAAAACTTAAATGGACAAAATTATTATACAAGTTTTGAAGAATTACAATTATACCAGGTATAAATTCTCATTCCACACCACACACACCTCATCTCTCTTCTGCATCCCCTCTTCCAACTCCGACGACCCTTTCTCTTCTTCTTCTTCCACTCGATCCGGCGTCGCTCCCTTTCTTCTCAAAGGGCAATCGTCACTTCCTTTCTTCTCCTCTGCAATCTTCTTGGCTCCCTTTCTTCTCCTCTGCAATCGTCGTCTGCCTGTTGCCCTGTTCTCCCCTGGTAAGTCCGTGCCCCCATTTCTAATAAACCCTAATTTCGTAATTCTATTTTTTTTCATTCCCTCGATAACCTCTGTTTATGGTTGTGTTTGGTTGTGTAAAACCAAGTGAACCTACTGGGTTTGTTGGTGTTCGGGCATTCAGTTTGTTGATGTTGAATGATTTGAGGGACAATGTGCCGAGGAAGCAGAAGACGAGGAAGGGGCGAGGTATTGGGTCTGGTAAAGGAAAAACTGCTGGGAGAGGACAGAAGGCTAGAGGCACCATGAAGTTTGGATTTGAAGGTGGGCAGACCCCTATGCGACGCCGCCTACCAAAAAGAGGATTCAAGAATCCATTTAGCCTCACTTTTCAGGTTTTTTCTTGGCCCTCGATTCGAATTGGTGAATTCTTGCCTTTTGACTTGATTACTTTATCATTGTTAGTGAGCTTAACTTGTCTATGGAGATGGGTGTTAGGAATTTGTGTAAGAGTTTAGAAAATTAGGATTTGCTGGAGATATTAATTGGTTAGATGGAGGTTTCATGCTGTATTTGGTCCAATATGAGTAGTGTGTTCTTCAGTCATGGTCTCTTTGTGTGCAGCTTTGTTTACTCATGATTTCTTAGTCTGCCAGTTGTGATTGCCATGATGTTGACAGGGTCCTGAGAGTGGGGAACTTGCTGCTGCTGCAAAGCTGCATCCTGATATTCTCTTTTATCAAACTGATAACATTGATGTTGGAAGGTTTTTCCATATTGACCAGCTTGTCAAACACCCTGCTTTGGTCATGCTGAAAGAGGAAACAGGAGATCACACCCATATTTATTTTGGTTAGTTTCATCGGTACACAAGTGATATTCATATTCCAAGAGTTGGAAAAAACTTTCAGAGGAAAGGTAAACAAATACTTCTGTCGGTGTGCTTGCTTTGACTTTCCAGTTTTTAGTAAAGTCTTCCAATGTTGATCATTAGTCATTATCCTTTGCTGATACGATTTTGTGGGGGCTTCTTGTAGCTCCTCTTTGTCTTGGTGCCAGATGATGTCGGAGTAATACTCGCAGGACTGTTTTGATGTTTGTCTAGACGATCCGAAGGTGAGATCCTCTCCCCTTCCCTTATTTATCTTCATTAGTATCCATTGAGCTGAAAATCATAAAAAGGGTAAGCATATTTCTGGATTGTCTACATGGTTCTGCAGGTTGTAGCTTATAATGGGAATGGTAACACCAAGAAGTTCATATATGAAGGTGAACTGACATTTAGCAGCATTAAGGTACTTGCCCTGGTGTTATTTTCTCTTAACTTTTTCAGTTGAACAGTATAAGAAAAGAGCATCAGTCTATTTTTTTCGCATATGTTTTTTACTATATAAGTTTGAAAAGTTCTTAATGATACTTGCTACAACTGTCTAGTTTCTGTCTCGTGATGCAGTTATTTGTAGAGAAGTTTTTACGCATCAGTTCCAACCTCAGTGGATGGTCTTCGGCTTCCAACTCGTAACTTTGAATCTGATCATGCAGCTTCGATTCCATCTTCGTCCTATTAGCCAGAATGATGAGAAGTCACAAATAAAAACTTGAGAGTGAAAGTATTATAGCTGAATAACACGATATCACCATTGTGTTGTAAATTAAGGTTTGAACAATGTTCTTTTACGGTCTGAGAAATTAATTAAGAAAACTGTTTTTGGTTAACAATTATATGTTGCGCTTTAACTAAACTAAAGTAACATTCTTACCTTTGCACATATGCTATAAGCATTGGGTGAAAACATATCAATTTATGTTCTTGGGTTGGAGACTTGGAAATAAGTATGGGATCGTTTTAATCCTATTTTGATGTTCATATTACCTCAAGATAAATTGTCAAAAAAATGTAAGCAATTTTTTTTTTGGTTAAAAACATAATACGGAAATTAAAGATGCATTTGGTCAATTTTTAAAAAAATTAACACTTAAACACTTGCCCACCATTTAATCGATATATAGTTGGTTTTATTAAATAACCTCCTTCACCTATGTAATTGTACTTTTTATATATGTAATGACGGGTTTAATTTTTAATGCATTAATTGGTTTAAAAATTTTTCATGTAATTTTATTATAATTTTAGAGTAATTCATTCCAATTTCAGAGTAATTCATTCCATTTTCGAAGCTAATAGTTTAAAACTTTTTATTATATTAGATAAATATTTATTTATGATATTAATAACTTAAATTTTTTATGGTATTAATAAGTTTAATTTATTTATAATATTAGATAAATATTAGGTGGTAAATGTTAGATTATAAATAAATTGATTAAAAATATACATAAATATATTAAAAAAATTAATTATAACACTTAAAATGAATTGTGCCCTTTATGGTCATTTTACATTCAAATCATAATTTTAAACCAGTTTTTACCAAACACCAAAAACAGCTTTTGGTTTCCCCACAGAACTTTTAACAAATATTTACCAAACAGCATACTCCTTTTTCCAGAAGTCATTTTCACACATAACTTTTTCCCACAGAACTTTTCCAACTAGAACAGGAACGCCAAACAGACCCTAACAAAGATTAACTACTGAGTTGAATAGCTTCTTGAGAAATGTTAGGTGATGAGCTGAACTAGTAATGAAGCCTACCTTCATTCATTCCTCGCTCATGAATTTCATCAACAAAGACATGAATTATGCCATCCAAGTTTCGGTCACTTAACAGGCGTTGAAGTAAAATTCCACCGGTACAGAACAGAAGATGGGTATTTCTTCCTTTCATAACCCACCTATCAAACAAATCTGTTCGGTGTAGCAGCAAGCATAAAGAAGTATTCAAATAAGGAAAACTATTAATAAGCAGATAAATCTACATCAGTATCTTGGGAGAACAAATACTCACTGCATCACCCAGAGGCTCTCCTCTTTCAGCAGATACTCTATCTGATACAGCCATAGTGAAGCAATAATGGGACTTTTTTCCCCTCCCTCCAACAAAATATTGAACTGAGAATTTGCTATTTAAAGGTCTTAGCTGAAAATGAAACCATTGAGTAAATAGTTAGACCTGATTCTTTGCAATTGCTTGAAGCAGCCTTTCCTTTTCCCTGAATGAAGGTAGGGATTTTCAAAATTCCATCATCCTCTGGCCTTCACGTGATTCCTGTAAAATGTTGTAGGAAAAAAATGTTAGATGAGCGTGCTGAATCACCATGTTTGTTTCCTCCTGTCCATCCCTTTCCTCCTGTCCACCCCTTCCCCCTTGCCCCCAACACCCAACCCCTATCCTCCACTTTTAAGGCATTGCTATTGCCTTCTGCCTTACGGAGTATAGGAATGCATATGAGACTGAACAGCCATATGTTGTAATGGCACAACACGGAAGTAACTTAAAGGGAAAAGGAAACTCAGAAGGTAAAGAAAGTAGAAACCCAAGTTACAACTCAGGGTTCCATCAAATTTATTTAAATCATTTCAGTTGAAGTTAGAAAGCAAATCCCACACTCAACCAAGGAACTTTATCTTTTTATTGGCCTAAACAGGTGGCCAACAAACATTGTCTTTCTATCCAGGAACATATAGTGAAAGATATAAATCAAGTAGAGAATTTTGTCAACTACTTAGAATCTATCACATTCAAGTGTCACCATACTAGCCTGTAAACAACAAGATTTGACCTAAAAATGACCCCAAAGAAGAGAGATAAAGCAGAACTTCTAACCTCACCAACAACTCTAGCACGCTTCTTGAAAGGCTTTTTTGAAGAAAGCCCCAATTCATGCATTGCAAACCTGCAGTTAAAAAATCACCCAAACAGGGACCAAATTCTGTCATAAATCAGAATGTTTTAAAATTCAGTGGAAATACAGTTTAAAAAGCATTGAAAACTTCCAATTCAAGGTTAGAGAACACAAAGGTAAGAGAATTCCAATTGCAGTTGTTTAAATACTCACAGGATCCTCCTGTGAACAGGCTTCAATCCATCCCTGGCATCAGGCAAAGCCCTCCCCAGCAGGACAGACATAGCATAAGCCATGTAAGCTTCAGTAGCTTCTTTATGAAGCTCCGTGGGCACAATACGCCCCTCTCCATGCCCATTTGCGCCATTGACTAACAACCCACCGTTCTGCGGTTCATTACTGACGCTACCATTCTCCGAGACGGTATCATCTTTGCGGCGTGCTCGAACACCAGTGCACGGACAAATTGTTTGAAATAGTTTAATGATTCATATGAGAACTTGATTTGTACGAACAAAATATTAGTAATTCATACCGGAATCGAAATATTAGTAATTTTCTGATTTATTGAAGGACCAAATGGAAAATAGCAAAAAACGAAGGGAGAGACCGACCTATTTTGGTGAGATGCGATGATAAAAATCATTTGGAGGAATTTGACCTCTCGCGCTAAAGAGAGAAAAAACAGTCGTACTAAAAGAAAAAAGAAAAGGGGGCTAGGGTTTCTGTTGAGAGATGCCTGGACTGCTGATCTGGAAGGGGATGCAGATGTGGAAGGGGATGAAGATGGCTCGGAACAAGAGGCGTCGGAAGTCAGTGGAGTTGACACCGCCAACGCCACCGCTGAATTTGGTGAAAACATCGCAGGCGACGGATTTGGCTATTAAAACTTTTTTGCATAGATGTCCTATGGAAGTGAAGGAAATAAATATTGTTGTTCGATTTTCTCTGATCCAGCTCGTAAGCAATGGTACTATCACCGATCCAAACAACCTGTTGAGAACTGAGGAATCATTTAAGCAATCTTGGGACATTGGTGAACCGCGTCCAGAGTCTTACTATGAATTGTTTTTTTCGAATTTGAATTGGAGTGATCCGAGCGAGAAAGAGGAAGTAATTGTATATCTCAATTCTGCTGCAAAAAACAACGTACGTCCATAATATTTAATTTTTGCTGCTTCTTTTTTTATTTTTACATTCCCAGTTTGTAATTGTACGTATTGTAATTGTTTTTTTCTCTTTTGTGGTGGCGCAATTGATTAGTATTTCGATGTCCCCGACCCAAAGGATCGCCCGGATGGAATGTATCGGGGATTTTTTGTTATATATCCTGAGAGGCAGGAACAGAAAGATCCCATCTTTGGAACAAGTCCTGAATTTGCCGAATTTATTCCCTTGATTTCAAAGCTCGGCATGGCTGCTGTCCAATATCACAATTTCATGACGGTTGATTTGATTTTCGTTAATATATTTATTTCCTATTAATTCACTTGCATACATGCTGATTAATTATTGCACTATTTCTTTTTCTTTTCTGTTTTTGTAGGATTCAGATCTAGAGTTTTCAGAGGTAAAGAAGGCAAATCTGTTTCTCGAGTGCCCCATGCATGCTTTCTACGTAACCTTGGAGGCCACTGACAAGTTGTTTGGTATAAAAGTAACATGTCAATCCAAGGTGGCTTGTTCTGTTAGTTTCGGGGATTTGAGGGGCATCATAAGAAACACTTATGTGGAGTCCTTTCACAGGGTCGAAATTAAGGTAATCACTTTGATATCCTGTGTTGATCTCGCTGCTTTACTATAATCTGCATGTCTTTTAGTATCACTGAATTACTTGTTCATACATTGTGATTGGTAGAATTAATTCTGACTAAAATATAATGCTATGATTACATGTATCCTTGTGTTTGCGTGTGTACATTGTCAATTGTTAAAATTGTTGTTGATAAGAATGTTAGTGTTAGTTTTTAATCCCCATTGTTTAGCTCGATGATTGAATGACAAATCCATTATCCTCCTTTTGGTTTTTTATCCCCAATCACATCTGAGGTTTTTACAGCAACATTTGAAATTATTTAGTAGCGAATTCATTTGTGAGATCCTCCAATTTTAAATGAGCGCAATGAATTTTGCATTAGCCATTGTTTTCCACTTCTACAGTAGTACTAGTTATTCACTTATTTGCCTTGAAGAATTTCCTAGTGACGGTCGTCATTACTCTTTGGATTCATTTGACTGCATTTGGTTTGGTACTTATGCTTATTTTGGCATACCTCTTTGAGTATATTGCTGCTAACCGTAATTATAAGGTAATCACTTTGATATCCTGTGTTGATCTCCCTTCTTTATTATAATCTGCATGTCTTTTAGTATCACTGAATTACTTGTTCATACATTGTGATTGGTAGAATTAATTCTGACTAAAATATAATGCTATGATTACATGTATCCTTGTGTTTGAGTGTGTACATTGTCAATTGTTAAAATTGTTGTTGATAAGAATGTTAGTTTTAGTTTTTAATCCGCATTGTTTAGCTCAATGATTGAATGACAAATCCATTATCCTCCTTTTGGTTTTTTATCCCCAGTCACATCTGAGGTTTTTATAGCAACATTTGAAATTATTTAGTAGCGAATTTATTTGTGAGATCCTCCAATTTTAACTAAGCGCAATGAATTTTGCATTAGCCATTGTTTTCCACTTCTACAGTAGTACTAGTTATTCACTTATTTGCCTTGAAGAATTTCCTAGTGAAGGTCGTCATTACTCTTTGGATTCATTTAACTGCATTTGGTTTGGTACTTATGCTTATTTTGGCAAACCTCTTTGAGTATATTGCTGCTAACCGTAATTATGTTTCATTTTTACAGTAATGCCTTCCCGCCTAGCTGTGCTGCTCATTGCGTGCCTTCTCTGGTGTGCCATCTTCGTGAGCTTATTGGATTATATATTTATAAGTATATCGGGTTCTATATTTTCAGTAAACATATCGAATTCTGTATTTCAGTGAGTTTATCGGATTCGGTAAATTTGCATATCAGATTCTTTGGATTGTTCATTTCAAACTGTTAGGTGATGTTTCAATACTAATAGTACATTTCAGTACTACTAATATTTATTGGAATGCCCTTTGCACTTCATTAATGCTTTGCATCCATACCTATTTCTCTAGCAAAGTTGTTTTGGGGGAAATATGGTTCTTTTCCTCCCCAAGAATATACCATTATAGGTATATCACCATGTAAAATGAGTTTAGAATTTTATTTTTTATTGTCGTTGTTTTCCCTTGTCGGATTCTGTATTAAGTAAGTGTGTAAATCTTTCTAGTTGAAATTCTACATGCAAGAGTTTAAATTGGATTGTTTTTGGCACTTTATTCGGTTTTATAGAACCCATCACAGGTTTTTACGCTACCTTTGAATTAAATTTCAACTCTATCAAAAGGAAACAATGATCAGTTTGGTACCGACGAATTCGGTGGAAAATACAGATGAGTACACCAAAGGTAGAGTGTAATTTACCCCACTAACAGGAAACTTTATGCATGTTTGACAAATAAACCAACAATTAGGCTACAGAAATTACAGCATTATAAACTATTCGTGGTTCATCTGGTGTCGCGTGCGTGCTGGTCTCTCCACTCAGTCTCCTCATCGTTCAAGAACCCTTCCGAGTGCTCCTTTTTGCCTCTTTGTGCATTGTTTCCCCACCCATTCATCTCATCAGGGCTAACAGCACGGTCCTATTCTATCATGTCATGACCAATTGCTACATCGTTGCCTTGTAGCCTATTGGAGCCCGGGTCATCATTTCTGCATGAGCATTTGCCTCCACACGAGCTTGAACCATGGCTGCGATTCTTAATTGAGCCTCACCCATCTGCCTTCTCCCTGGTTTCCATTTTCTCATCTTGAAGGATATCAAAATTCTCTCCTCATGTATCGAAATTCTCCCAAAGCTCGTTTCGGGTTAGGGCCTGTTTCACAATTGTCCCTGTGAACTCTGCGACTTTAGCTGAAATGCTACGATGATCCTGCTGTTGGGAGCGAGATGGCATCTGGCCTGCGTTTTTTAAAGAGTGAACTCAAACGAGGTAGGAAAAGAAAGTATTTTGAGCCCATCACCATCACCAATAATAACTGACCACGTGATCCATTATTATCCTCTTTTTTAGTAAAGTGGTCCATTACTACTTTTATCCGAATGGGCTCTGCTACATCTAAACTACTGTAAACTGGGCGAAAGAAACAAATACATTCACCACCATGAGGAAACAAAGACGGAGGATGCAAATTTTCTTCAAATGTTACCAAATAATGCATGTACATTTGCTTTCTTTCAAGTCCAAGAACAGAATCGATCAGGTAATCGTTTACAATAAGTATTCACACACACGTACTAGCTAGCCATGTTGCTCGCTACCATTGTTATCAGAACCGGACCGGACCGGCCGGTTCGGTCCGGTTCAACCGGATTTTTCACGTTTCCGGTCCGATTCGCCTTTTGGACCGGATTGCCCTCTGACCCGGGTCCGACCGGACGAACCGGCCGGTTTTTTGCCAACCGACGAACCGGCCGGTTTTTTAACAAATTGGCCGGTTTTTTCCCTTTCTAAAACGGCGTCGTTTTGGCACGGCCCATGGGCCGAAACGACGCCGTTTTCACATGTGGGCTTTGAGCCCACCAGAGACTTATCTTCACTTAAGTTTTCTTCTCTTTCGCGAAATCCTTTGCCCCTGTTTTAATTTCCTTTCTTTGTTTCACGTTTACAGCAGCAGCAAGCAAGAAAACAACCACAAACCCTAGAGGCGAGCGGCGTGGGGGCAGTGACCGGCGACGGCGACAGCAGGCGGCCCGACAGGCGACGGCGACGGCAACAGCAGGTTCTCTTTCTCGATTTTCTTTCTCTTTTCTTGTTTTTTTATTGTTGTAGTAAAGTATATATAATATGCAATGAATTAAATTTAATTATATAATTTATAATTAGCAAATGTTTAAGGTTGTTGGTTTCTAATTTTGAGTTCTAAAATTAATAAAATACAGTTTAGTTTAATTATACTATGTTGCTGGAATTTCATGAAATTTATCTTGAATGTTGCTGGAATTTTCCTTGAATTTTGCTGGTCCCGAATATTGCTGAAATTTTGCTTAAATTTTGCTTGAATGTTGGTCCCGTATATTGCTGGATTTTTGTCATGTTAATCACTTTGCTAATTAAACGTGATCTGCCTACTAGCTACTATGTAACTATACATGTGGATTTTTGCTGGAATTTCATGGTTCCCTTTTTCTGGAATTAGAATTACATGTGGCCGAAATATTGCTGTTGGGAATTGAATTGATAATTAAGTAAATGCTCATTTTTTTTTTTGTCATGGTTGTGATTTATAATTAATTAAATGCTTATTTGCTGTTGGTGCTGAATTACATACATTGATTTTTCAGGTTTCATTTTATATGGCTTCAATGCAATCATCCGGGTCTACTTCTGATTCAACGTCTGCTCCTTCAAGTGCCTCTGTACCTGTAAGAGGAAAAACTGATATTGCATGGAATTTCTGTGTAGAAGTTGCTGATTTTGTGGGAAGTAAGAGGAAACAACTTATTTGCAATTTTTGCAATAAGGTGTTTAGTGGTGGGGGTATCTTCCGATTCAAGCAACATTTAGCTGGTATTAGGGGTGATGCGGTGTCTTGTAAGGAAGCTCCTGAAGAAGTTAGAGTACAAATAAGGAAAACTTTAGATGATTTTGCTTCAAAGAAAATGAGAGAACAAGAATTACTTGCAGAACGAAATCCCTTTCTTACTCAACAAATAAATGTTCAAGTTCCTCCATTAGGTAGAGGTGGTGGTGTACAAGTACCTATTGGAGCATCGGGTAGTGGTGGTAGTGGTGGTAGTGGTAGTGATGTACAAGTGCCTACACCATTGGGTAGTGGTAGTGGTGTACAAGTTCGGAGAGGGAGAAAACGAAATAGGACAATCGGAACTTATTTTCTCTCAAGAACAGAACCTGGAGATCAACCAACAATCATAAGTGCGATGCAGAGTCAGGAGACTAAAGAACAGTGTGATTTAGCAGTTTCAAAATGGATGATTGATGCATCCATTCCTTTCAATGCTGTCAATTCCATCTATTTTCAGCACATGGTTGATGCAATTGCTGGGTATGGTCCTGGTTATAAAGCTCCACATTTTCATAGCCTCCGTGGTTTCTTATTGAAGAAAAATGTTGAGGAGGTGCACAATTATGTTGAGAGCTTTCGCCCGTCATGGAGAGAAACTGGATGCACCATAATGGCTGATGGGTGGACAGATCAATCTAGAAGGACTCTCATCAACTTCCTGGTTTATTCTCCCAAAGGTACTGTTTTCCTCAAATCTGTAAATGCCTCTGATGCGTCCAAAACTGCTGATATGTTGTATAGTTTATTTAGAGAAGTTGTGCTATTTGTTGGGGCTGAAAATGTTGTGCACTTTGTCACGGACAATGCTGCAAATTATGTTGCAGCAGGAAGAAAATTAGAAGATGAATTTAGGACATTGTTTTGGTCTCCATGTGCTGCTCATTGCATTAATTTAATGTTGCATGATATTGGAAAGTTAGATGAAGTTGGTGATATTGTAGCTCATGCTTCTAGGATAACTAAGTATGTCTACAATCATTGTTTTCCCTTGCATTTGATGCGACAATTTACTGGAGGAAGGGAGATATTGCGTCCTGCACCTACTCGATTTGCTACTAACTTTATTGCTTTGCAAAGTATATTAAGTCAAAAGGATGCTTTGAGAGCCATGGCTACATCTAGAGAGTGGGTTACTTCCTCTTATGCTAAGGAAATCAAGGGGAAAAAGTTTGAGAATGATGTCTTGGATCCTTGTTTTTGGAAGGATTGTGCTGTAATTGTTAAGCTCACTGAACCTCTAGTTCGTGTTTTGCGTCTTGTTGATGGTGATGATCGACCAGCAATGCCATACATATATGAGGCTATTCACACGGCTAGAGATGAGATGTTGAGAAGATTTCGGAAAAGGAAGAAGAGGGTTGATTCTTATATTAAGATTGTTGATGATCGATGGGACCGGCAATTGCATAAAAACCTCCATGCTGCTGGGTTTTGGCTGAATCCTCAAATCCAGTACAAACCTAGTGAGACAGACAAGCTTAGACGCACTACTTCTGGGTTGTTTGACGTCATAGAGAGGTATGCTTATGGAAACAACACTCTCAGAAGTAAGTTGACAAGTGAGGTGAAGTTATTCCGAGGTGCAGAGAGGAACTTTGGTCGTCCTAGTGCAGTAGATGATCGTTTTGTGATGCCTCCAGGTAGTTTTTTTTAAATGTATTCATATATATTTAAAATTAATGTTTTTGGGTTTACTAAAAATATAGAAAACTAATATTTTTAATTTTATGTGTAGATGAATGGTGGATGAACTATGGGAGTGATGCACCAGAGTTGCAAAAGCTAGCTATCCGAGTTTTAAGCCAAACATGTAGTGCTTCTGGTTGTGAGCGAAATTGGAGCATATTTGAGCATGTTCATTCAAAGAAAAGAAATAGATTGGAGCATCAAAAACTTAATGATTTGGTATATGTTCATTACAACTTAAGGCTACAACAAAAGTAAGTTTCTATACTTTTTACTTTTTATTTATTAACAAACAATCAATAATTTTGAATTTTGTTTGTAGTTGTGTTTGGATTAAATTGTTTGGCTAATATTTTGGTTAATTAATGTAGGGGTTTAAAGGGTAGGAATTATGACCCTATAAACTTTGAGGACTTTCGAGATAATGATGGTTGGATATTAGAGGATGAACCGTCAAATCTAACAAGTGTTGAATTAGAGACTTTTCGAAATGAGATGGAAGCATGCAATATTCAAGAAGATGTCCCTAATGATGGTAAGTTAGTAACTACCTATTTATTTTAAAAGTTGTTGATATGAAACTATTATTGTTAATTTATTGATTCTTTGTTTTTATGTTTTATTTGATAATACTAGAGTTGAACCTACAAAATATGCTTGATGATGACAATGATGAAGATGAAGGAAATGAAAGCGGATTTTTTGTTCAAGACATTTTCGACAACACTAGTGGCTCGACCTCTCAACCTGAAACCAATCCATGGAATTAATTTTGTTGTAATTTGAATATTTAGGTGTTTAAACTTTGAGAATGATTTCATTTGAATGTTGGATTGTTTCTTTATTTTGTAATTTGGATAATTAAGTGTGTATGAATATTTAAGTGTTTGAATGTTGGATTGTTTCTTTATTTTGTAATTGGAATATTTAAGTTTCATTTGAATGTTAAATAGTTTCTTTATTTTCAACTTTTGATCTACTTGATTGATATACTTTATTTTTATATATTATAAAATGCTACAGTAAAAAAACCAGCCGGTTCAATCCGGTTTAATCCGGTTTTTTAGTCTAAGATTTGCCGGTTTAATGTGCGAACGGTTCCGGACGGACCAGCAACTACAATCCGGTCGAACCCGGTTCAACCCGGTTGAACCACCAAATTTCCATTTCCGGTTCTCTGTCCGGTCCGGTTCTGATAACACTGCTCGCTACTACTTGAACCGGTTGGTTCATCCAATATACCAAACCGTTAAGGGTTACCCTTCAACAATTTTTACAGGAGTCCTGCATCAACAAAAGAAATGTGTTAAGATAACTGCTAGAAACAAAAGTGTAATGCCTTCGCAGCATTTTAGCAGTGAAATATGGGAAATTTCTGTGGCTCCTATGACTTACCCGAATGGGCTCTGCTTGATGGACAACAATTCAACATCCACCTGCAGATACCAAAAGTGTCACCGCGATCAGATGCATAAACATATTTTTATTCGTAAAGAAGCTATTGATTGAGTCATGCTTATTAGAGTGATGATCTTATTACCTCTATTGTTGCATTAGGAGGAATTTCCTGGACTCCTTTGCTTCCGTACGCTAACTCAGGAGGAACTATCAGCAAGCGCTGCAGAACATTTGGTCATTCGAAACACAACAAGAAGAATCTTTGTTTACGATTCAACTAAATGCTACACTGCCATTTCAACTTCTTAGCCATAGCTCATATGCTAGAATCAATAGAAAAATAACTAAGCTAAGGAATCTTTTTTGGGAATTGGTTGATTGGAGCGAAACGTCTAGAAATTATTATATAAAGCTCTACTTATTTCACAAGCAAAAAATAATCATACTACATGCCAGAAACTGGTCTAACCTGTCCTCCGACACGCATGCCTTCGACTCCCAGGTCTAATCCTTTAAGGACTCTTCCCGTCTCAGATTGGCCCACATCAAATCCATAGGGCTTAGACCATTCAAAGAATTAACAATTAACAATGGGACAAACATAAAGGATCAGCCAGTTTCATTATGAATGGGGTGGTTAGAATGCATTCATAAAAGAAATGAGCGACAGGCATATGTATTCAAGATTCCTGAAGAAGGGATGAATCTGTTCTTACCGTCCCTCCTCCAACACCAAGTCCTTGCCGGCTGGTCATAAATGTGATTCCCTTCCATTTGGCAACGTAGTGAACCTAAACAAGCAAAGTTATATTGGTTTTCAGTTCACTGACAAAGAAAACACTTAAAGAAAGTAGGAACCTGCCTTATCAACTATTACATGAAATGGAAAGTGCAACTCTTAAGATCATACTGTTTTGACCAATACCTACATCAGCTTTCATTAGTTACTGCTACTTGAAAAGTGCCGAAATATTTAACAACAATATCAGGAACACAGACTTTTTGAACTCAAAGCAAAATTCTATCTCAATGAAGGAAATGTGTTAATGGCAACTGACATTTGAAATCCAGATTGCTGAAACCTAAATGAATTTGTATTTAGTGTCAGAGAACATTATATTGATTTCAAGTCAACTTGAAACAGATATGACATTAATACCAAAGTGAACGCAAAAGCATTCCAAACACAGTTGTAATATCAACATGACTTTCAAACTTCCTATTTCTTTTTCATTTCCTCCTACAGTTGATTACTTTTGACATAGAGAAACATTCTGGTTTTAATCCATAACTTTCAAATGACTCAAGTTCTTTCAATGATAATATGCATCGCATGCGAGTATCCATACATATTTAGGGTACAGTTCAAATAGCATAGTCACAAACTGAAATTTAACTGAGGCACAACCATACTGCAACCCGGGATCCCTTGACAGCCTTTGCTCCACCCCCAACCTTCACATCATAGTACCTGAAGAATACCTCCATCAGAATTTTGACAGGGTCCTTTATAAAAAATTGAAACATTCTTCTAAAATAGAGGAGAAGAAAAAGTAACAAATGGAATAGAATACAAAATGCAACATTTTAAGGTGAAAAAACGAACTATTTCCAATGTCATATACCAAACGCCTGAATTTCCAACAATTTATAACTCTACATAAGGATGTTCAAAAAGTTATATCAAAGTAACACTTCACCTAATAAGCTACGAATACCAACGAATATTCACATTCTTGTATCGAATGGTAGTTCAAAGAGAGAGGTTATAATCATCAAACCAATGCTTAAAGCAAGATCCAAGGATGTGGAATATGAGAAAGAGCAAACTTAATGTACTCACTTCAAACCATTGGGAAGGGTTGTAAGTTCACTATCTGGTATCTTTGATGCCCTAAGCTGCACAAACAAAAGGTTTCACAATTTTACAACTCTAGAAATCATCTAATACTAAGTGACTGTTCAGTTAAATGTGTGTTCGTGTGAGTATGTTCACAAGAAAAGAACAAACAGAAAACAAGAACTCACAGCTCTTCTACTTGTGCTAGCAGCTTCAGCCACATCACAAACATAAATCCCCACAGCTGAGTCACGATTACAAAAGAAAAAAACAGATTATTAACAATGAATTTCAATACCCAGTTAATCAATCAGAAAAATTAAACAAAAAAACCCATTGAAAGATAAATGCTTTAAAATGGTCAAGAACCAACCGGTGGAAAGGAGAGAACCGATCAGTGCCCTCCTCCCCTCTTGATTCAAAGACAATGGTGCGTTTGGTTGTGTAGTATCTTGTAAGGGAGGCAATGAGCAGCGACATGCAAATGCCCTTGAGTAGCTTCTCCTCTCTGTTATGAAAGTCATAAACTTTCAACGTTTCATACGCATTCAAGCAACCAATTTGCATAATTTACACATACATAACACCAGAGAGAGAAAAAAAGGAAGGGCAAAAAGAGTAATTACTTGCAATGTCAATGGAAGGAAGAGGTCTGTAGAGGGGAGGGGAGTGGCATGGCTGATAACAAGGGAAGAGGGAGAGCTCCATTGGAGGGTTCTTTTGGTTAAAATGAGAAGTTTAAGACTGAAACATAAAACTTCCAACTTAGGTACAGGTTGAGAATGTTTGGCAGGGGATAAGATTGTCAATGCCATCCACATATCAAACACATGGACAAAGGTCCCTTCAAGCGACATGTCGTTCACTTGAATTCTGTTATTATCCTGAAAACATCCGTTATTTATTATCCTGAAAAACTTACTGTTTTTTCATGCCTATAGGTTTTAGCAATGGAATTCTAAAAAGACGAGACTCTGAAATCGACCGTACTAATATTTTCCCATCAACCGATAATCATTGAGCTTTGAATTATTTATTTATTTTCCATTGTTCCTTAATGTTTGTATATTACATCAGAGACAAGCAAGCAGTACAGCTTGACATTATTAACTGTAAATTTTAGTCCTACCCACAAACATTGAAATTACACAGGAGTTTGGTTAAAAAAACATGCTAGAAATAAACAAGCTAAATTCTTGTTTATGCACTAGAACAAGACCTCCTTGCATTAATTAGATGTTCCTCCCCTGCTTCTTCTGATACAGAAATCCTGCCAAAGAAATTCCTTTCTACTTTGCCTTTCTCATCCAACTTTAGTTTTATAGTATGATCACAACCTTCCACCCATCTTCTAATCTTTTGAACCAACTTTTTCCTTTTTGAACAAGTATGGCTCCCTAATTCAGCACCTAAGGAAGGTTCCCCGGCGCGCATAATTCCTGCTAGTTCTACCTCCAAGTAGTGTTTCTCTGCCCCATCCTCTTGTAGTTGATGCTGATGTTGTTGCTGTTGTTGGTCCTGGATTCCCATCAACTCATGCCTGAGGCATGCATTAGTCCATCTTAAGTAAGTAAGCTCTGTAATTTCAGCTGCTCTATCATTTTGTATTTGTTCTAGCTCTTTTACAAGTTGGTTGAAATCCTCCATTGGTATGCCATTTGCTTCTTCCTGCAAAATAGGAAAACCCCAAAAATTTATAAAGTGTGAGTCACTAGTACCAATGGAAACATATTGGCATGGACTCGAGATTGAGTCTCACTCCACTCCGTCTATAGAAAAAAATGATAAAAGATGTGATAACTAGGAAAGTTAGCTCAAAATGTCTCCATACCATCTCACAATTCTGTCCTAAATTCCATGACAAAGTTTTGATTTTTCTTCTATATAATACAAATAACAAATGTAAAACTGTAAATTCTACCTTTGTGATTGATGAACCTGAATGTGCTGCTGAGTTTAGCTCTATAAGAAGTCCACTCTTCTCCACCTGAAGTTGATTTACTAAATTCTGCAATCCTTTAACCTCATTAGTCTTTGTTTCTAACGCGAAGCGACATCTCAGAATTTCTGCTTCTCTATCTTGAATCTTCAAATTCTTTTCTTTTACAACAAGTGACAGCTCTTTCCTTTTCCTGAAAACCCTTTTTACCTTCTTCTGAAGCAACCCATTTTCCAGATTAACTGAATTAAGTTGGTCAAGAACTTTTAGATATTCCTCCACAAAATTCTGAAACCTCTGCCTCTCATTTTCCATCAAAGAAATCTCCCTATCCAAGAACTCGACACGATTCGCCTCCAACAACGACACATTCCTAAGCTCCAACAGCACAAATTCATGCTCCTTCATTAACTCAGATGGTGCATGCATGAATTGACACACTCGATTGACAGCATATGTGATATCCGGTCGGGTCATTGTTAAATATAACAGAGATCCAACAATAGAACGATAAAGAGTTAAATATCACATATTGAAATTGAGAGTTGTATTGATTGAATGTTTTTGATTACAAATCACCCTCTATTTATACATGAACATAAATTGTAAATTAATGTTAGTGCAGCTATTAGTGCAGCACTCTCTAATTATTTTGTCTAGCACTTAAGAGTGAGTGGGGGTTGAGTGAAGGTGATCTTGATCGTCATGCATGATGTATGCATTCTAGAAGAGAAGAAGGTGATGATGGTCTTGGGTTGCTGCTGCTGGGCTTTCTTATTTTGTTGGGCTTAATACTCCCCCGCAAATTGAGGATGGGGATGTCACCAGACTCAGTTTGGAACGAAGGAAATTGAACCGTTTAGTGGAGAGAGGCTTAGTTAATACATCAGCAAGCTGATCAGTTGTGCAGACGTACTTGACAGAGAGTTCACCCTTCTTTACAAGATCCCGAACGAAATGAAAGTCTATCTCGACATGTTTTGTGCGAGCATGAAAGACTGGATTTGCTGCCATGTAGGTGGCTCCAAGATTATCGCACCATAGGATGGGGGGCGGTAAATTGATGTAGCCTAGTTCACGTAGGAGATTTCGTAGCCAGACAACATCTGCTGCTCCATCAGCAAGTGATTTGTATTCAGCTTCAGTGGAGCTGCGAGCAACCGTTCTTTGTTTCTTTGCTTGCCATGTAATGAGGTTGCAACCGAGATAAGTAAGAAAACCTCCAGTCGACTTACGATCTTGTTGATTGCCGGCCTAATCAGCGTCTGTGAAAACTTGGACCCGAAGTGGACTAGCAGCGGAGTAGAAAAGACCAAGGTTGGAGGTGCCTTGTAGGTATCGAAGAATACGTTTGACATAGTTCCAGTGTAAATCAGATGGTGCATGCATGAATTGACACACTCGATTGACAGCATATGTGATATCCGGTCGGGTCATTGTTAAATATAACAGAGATCCAACAATAGAACGATAAAGAGTTGGATTGGAGAAGGTGGTAGATGCGGTGGATTTTACCAACTCAGAATCAGAGGCTGATGGTGTGTTGAGTGGTTTACAGTTGGTCATGCCGGCGCGAGAGAGAATGTCTGCAGCATATTGTTGTTGAGATAAGAAGAGTCCTGCTTTGGATCGTATGGCAGAGATACCAAGAAAGAAGGTGAGTGCGCCCAGGTCTCGTAGCTTAAAGGCCTTGCCAAGTGTGGAGATGGTCTGTTCTAGGAAATACAGATTGTTGCCAGTGATAATGATGTCATCAACATAAACAAGAATGTAGACAATGAGGCCCCCCTTGTTAAGTATGAAAAGAGATGTGTCAAGAGTAGAGGGAATGAAACCAGTGGATTGGAGGAATTCACTCAAGCGGCGATACCAAGCCCGAGGTGCTTGCTTGAGACCATAGAGAGATTTCTGCAGTAGACAAACATGTGTGGCATGATGGGGATCATGAAATCCAGTTGGTTGTTCCATGTATACCTGTTCCTGTAACTCACCATGAAGAAACGCATTGTGGACATCAAGTTGGCGCAAAGGCCAGTTGAGAGAAATGGCAATACTGAGGATAGTACGAATAGAAGGTGGCTTAATAACTGGGCTGAATGTTTCACCATAGTCGAGCCCCTCAATTTGGTGAAATCCTTTGGCAACTAGACGTGCTTTGTAGCGTTCAATGGTACCATTGGATCGTCGTTTGATGCGAAAGACCCATTTATTGCCAATGATGTTCATGTGTGGTTCTCTTGGTATGAGAGTCCAAGTGCCAGTGGATAGTAGGGCATTTAACTCCTCTGTCATGGTGTTTCTCCATAAGGGATTTTTGTTGGCCTCAGTGAAGCAGGACGGTTCGGATGTGGTAAGAGTGGTTCCTGTAGAGTTTGAGTTTGCATATTTTGGATTTGGATGTGATATGATCCGGCCTAGTGTAAGTAAGCCGAATGATATATGGAGCTTGAGGAGGATCTAGCCGATGGAGTTAACAACAAGGTTCGAGTAAAAGAGCGGAAGATTAACACACAAGACACGGATTTGCAGCGGAAATAGACTAGAAAATGGAAAGAAAGGATCGATGTTACCCGGAATGATGATTATTGCTAGAAGGATGGAAGGGATGGAGATGAGCACACACGAAGTAGCGAATATCACACGAACGATTGCTTGATCAAGATATAATCCGAGGGCCAAGATGAGACTCGTTTCTATGGATGATCAACCAAATAGGACATATATTTCATTCAAACAAAAGACTTCACAATCATTACAAATATAGATTTCCCGGAGAGAGATCGGGAGGAGTGATCTCAACTCAAGCGATCCCTCTCAAGGAAGAAATGAGCTTACAAGGTGTATGAAGGAGGAGTGTTCTCACTCAACAAAATACACACAAAGTCTAAGCTAACTAATGAAAGTGAAACAAGAGCTATTTATACAAGTAGGCAAAAAGGACAGCAACAACCGACGCTAACGTGATTCACGGTTAGGGAGAACCGTGATCACGTTAGCCCAAAACTCACTACCGTGATCACGGTTAGCCCTTACCGTGATCACGGTAAGGATGCTCCACAAAGCTCGCATCTCTCCAGAAGGTAACGTGATTCACGTTTAGACCTTAACGTGATCACGCTAGCAGTTGTCTCCCTGCGCGCCAGAATGTTGATGACCATAACTTTTGATCCACCCGTCCGATTGGCCTGAAACTTGTCCCAAATGAAAGCTAACATCTTGAAGTTTCCATCAAGCCTCTGACCTCTCAAATCGGATAACATTTTCTTGTCCATATGATCATGATGATTGGCGGCGATCCCCAAAGGTGGTGGTTCTGGAGGTATGTTGTCATGCATTAGTTCTTCACTAACTTTGCCTTCATGAAGGGTTACGTGCACAGCCTTGGGGTGGACTTGGATACACTCTTTCTCGCTCATTTTGCCTTCTAACCATAGGATCAACCCTCTTGATTCTCTTCGTGTGATCGATCCTTGAGGCAACATGTCTTGAGTGTCAAAGTTGGTCTTTGAGGGGGTACGGATCATATCAACTCCTTCCCCTTCAAAAGGATTCGTCCTCGAATCCCTTACTTCAACCTTCTCACCTGCACACTTAAAAACACTTGCAAACAAAGGTGAGATACCCAAGAGGCGCAATTGCGCATGTTTATGCCTAGGTTGGCCCAAGGAAGAGTCTACAACATTAATAACACATTGATGCACATCGTTTCTTAAAATGTCATGTAAAATATAGATGGCATCACAAGTCATAGAACAACAGGAAGGATGAATCTTCTTCTCTATTCGGCTCACAATGACAAACCAAGAGAATTGAGCACTACACATAAGCACAATGCACTTGGAAATACCCAACAAATTCCGCAAGAGGAAACACCAATTCTCGTAAGAATTAAACCAACTAATTCTTGACAAATTCGGTCCAAGCGCTTGTGTTCTCCTAATACACAACATGTTCATGGTATTTAAAGGCATGCCACATTCAAGTAATTCAAGCAGGCTACAATCAAGGAAGCACAATTCATCCATTTCAAAAACAAGTACATCCCTGTCATCTTTATGCACATTATCCTCACAAGTGGCAAACATTCTCTCTTTTAAGGAGAATATTCCTAACCAAGTGGAGTCCTTTGTCCCCCATGCCAACCAAGTGGAGTCTTTTGTCTCCCATGCCCACGTCCTTCCTTCACTTGTGTCCAGCAGTATTTTTGGGTTTCCAAGTCCTAAACTTAAGTTTAAGACTTGAGTCTTAAACCCCCCTTAAAAAAAAAAAAAAAAAAAAAAGAAAGAAAGAAAGAAAGAGAGGAGAGAAGTCGGAAACCACTAGTTCCTTTGGCTTGTCTTGAACCAAATTTGACAAGAGTGAACCAAGACACTTGTGATTGTTTGTGTATCTTTAAATTGTGTAAGGAGATTGGAATTTTCGTGCATATTGTGGTGATGAACAAGGTGTGAATTTTCATCCTAGCTTTTTCTTTCAAGCCCTTGTTTTCTTGCATTCCACTCCAGCGTTTTCATTGTGTTTTCAGCCGAATTTTTTCTTCCTTCTTGGCTGGAACTTGTAGAGCTTTGTCTTAGGATTGTTCATAATTAATTTCGTGATTTAATTCAATCGTTTCCTATTATTCGTGTGTCATTTTCGGATGTTGCACAAAGCTGTCCAGAATTTTTCCAGCAAACTGTTTTGTGTTTCTTGTGTTCTTGCTTGTCTAAATTCGTTGGGATAATCCTTGTGATTGAACTTGAGATTGCTAGCTTGAACATTGCCAAGACACGGTTCAGTTTGAAGATGAGTGAGAGATTTGTGAGTGCAAATTTTACGAGTGCTTAAACACGAGTGTAAACACGTGAGGGAGCGATTTGTTTTAACTAACGTTTATATATATATATTTAGTTTGTTCAATTTTTCAGGTACAATGTCACAAGATAGTGATTGTGAATCTTGTGACCAAGGAGAGTTCTATGACGACGTTGATTCTCAATGCAATGATGACAGTGGTTATGAATCATATGGTGATGCTAGCTGCCATTCCAATGATGATGAGAATTTTGAACCGTATGGTGAAAGCGGTGATGAATACATCATTGATAGTGAGGACAAGTACCAAGATGAAAGTGAAGTAACTTGTAGTGAGAATGAAGACAATGAAGACCCTCCAAGTCCTCAAGTCTTTAGTCATGGCACAAGTTCAAGTTATAGTGAGAATGAGGATTACGAAGATTTTCCAAGTCATCAAGTCTCAAGCTATGGCCTCGGTTCCATTGCACACCAAAGCCTTGGCCATGGCCCCGATCCTAGACTCCATGTCTTCTCCTCAAGTGTACGAGTCCGAACAAAACATGAAGGAATGCACAACCGAGCACCTCCTCATTTTCCTCCTCCTAAGGTTCGACCTCACCAATGTCGAATGCCTCCTCCTCCCCAATCTTTGGAACCACCTTCGATGACTGACCTTTTTGAGGTGATTAGAAGGAATGTGGTTGAGATTCACACTATTGCCGCAAGGAAGAGAGAAAAACGTAAGGTTGAGGAAGAGAGAAAAAGAAGTGAGCGAGAGATGAAAGTAAGAGATGAGGAAAATACACGGCATGAAATTAGCAAGCATGCCAATGAGAGTGAGTGCAACCACACCCGTGAGAATGAGTCGAGTGAGCTTATTGAGCCAAATCAATTTCAAGTTTTTGACAACTCTTTATTTGAACTCGATGTTGACAATCCGTTGTTTGAGCTTGAAATTGAGGAAAAAGAAAGTGAGCAAAACAGCCCCCATGAAAAAAATGAGCATGGGTTGAGAGAAAGTGAGCAAAACAGCCCGCATGAAAAGAACGAGCATGCGAGAGAGAAACACACAAATGAGAGGAGAGAATATACAGAAAAATTGAGAGAAGAGATTGAGGAAAAGAAGCAAACGAAAATTGTGGAAGCTATTGATCCAATGAGCATGCCTTTGTGCAATGAGGATCAATTAGCTCGCTCTAACCTTGAGAATTCTTTTCCTACTGTTTGTGTATCTTTCTTGCAGGGAATTTCAGTGGTTAGTCATGACCATACGCGCCCGAATATTCTAAGGAACAAAGGTGGTTTCAAACCATCAATCATAGGAGGCGTTGGAAGTAAAATTGCTCAACATTGGTGCTCCCAAAGGCAAGGCCTTGAGGTAAACCATCCTCACCTTTCCTTTTTGCCCAAAATGTGTATACCAAACCCCTCTTTAGATGCTCAAGTACTTGAGGTTGTTCAATTCACTCACCCTTATTCACATGATGAAATTTTGTATGATAAATCTTTGACATGTGATAAAGGACTATTCTTGCATTTCGTTGAGCATGATCCTTTTGCTTGTGTATTTGAAAACCACTTGGGTACGAATTTTACTACATGCAAAAATCTTGTCGTACCCTTCGTCAAACATGAATCTTCTTGGTTTGAGCATGAAGATTACTTGAATGAAAATTTTGTGGTATGTGCTAAAACTCCTAATTTATTTTTCATCAAGTATGACCCTTTCTTGCTCGAACGTGTTAAATTTTGTAATACTTCGGGTAGTAAGTATAATTTATATACATGTTGTCTTCATTTGGAATCCATGACTATTTTGCATGAAGCATGGAAACAATTCTTTTGCTCCAACTTGTTGGAATTTATTATGGATAATTGCTGCAAGGAATTGTGTTTCCTTTTGTGTCGATTGCTTGGTTTTCCAATGTGTTTTGTGTATGGGCGTGTGGCTCAATTTTCTTGGCTGATCCTTATAAGTCGCCTTGAGAAAATACACCACCGTCTATGTTGTTTAATAATTTGTGATACCATGTGCATCCTAAATATTGTCTTGGAGGATAATGTGCATAAAGATGACAGGGATGTACTTGTTTTTGAAATGGATGAATTGTGCTTCCTTGATTGTAGCCTGCTTGAATTACTTGAATGTGGCATGCCTTTAAATACCATGATGAATGGAGCTTGAGGAGGATCTAGCCGCTACCACTTGATATGATCCGGCCTAGTGTAAGTAAGCCGAATGATATATGGAGCTTGAGGAGGATCTAGCCGATGGAGTTAACAACAAGGTTCGAGTAAAAGAACGGAAGATTAACACACAAGACACGGATTTGCAGCGGAAATAGACTAGAAAATGGAAAGAAAGGATCGATGTTACCCGGAATGATGATTATTGCTAGAAGGATGGAAGGGATGGAGATGAGCACACACGAAGTAGCGAATATCACACGAACGATTGCTTGATCAAGATATAATCCGAGGGCCAAGATGAGACTCGTTTCTATGGATGATCAACCAAATAGGACATATATTTCATTCAAACAAAAGACTTCACAATCATTACAAATATAGATTTCCCGGAGAGAGATCGGGAGGAGTGATCTCAACTCAAGCGATCCCTCTCAAGGAAGAAATGAGCTTACAAGGTGTATGAAGGAGGAGTGTTCTCACTCAACAAAATACACACAAAGTCTAAGCTAACTAATGAAAGTGAAACAAGAGCTATTTATACAAGTAGGCAAAAAGGACAGCAACAACCGACGCTAACGTGATTCACGGTTAGGGAGAACCGTGATCACGTTAGCCCAAAACTCACTACCGTGATCACGGTTAGCCCTTACCGTGATCACGGTAAGGATGCTCCACAAAGCTCGCATCTCTCCAGAAGGTAACGTGATTCACGTTTAGACCTTAACGTGATCACGCTAGCAGTTGTCTCCCTGCGCGCCAGAATGTTGATGACCATAACTTTTGATCCACCCGTCCGATTGGCCTGAAACTTGTCCCAAATGAAAGATAACATCTTGAAGTTTCCATCAAGCCTCTGACCTCTCAAATCGGATAACATTTGCTTGTCCATATGATCATGATGATTGGCGGCGATCCCCAAAGGTGGTGGTTCTGGAGGTATGTTGTCATGCATTAGTTCTTCACTAACTTTGCCTTCATGAAGGGTTACGTGCACAGCCTTGGGGTGGACTTGGATACACTCTTTCTCGCTCATTTTGCCTTCTAACCATAGGATCAACCCTCTTGATTCTCTTCGTGTGATCGATCCTTGAGGCAACATGTCTTGAGTGTCAAAGTTGGTATTTGAGGGGGTACGGATCATATCAGGATGTTTAGTGGGACGCAGGGTCATGGGATGGGTTTTAAGGGTAGTTGTAGGTTCCGCTGGGGTCGTGGGTATGGTGGGTTGATCTGGGTATGGACCAAGAGTGCTGCCGGACTGAGTAGACATGCAAGGTACCTGTGGACATTCTGGAGTTGACGAACATGGAGTGGAGGATGGAGTAGGCTGAATTAGAGGAGTATTTTTAGTGGATAGTAGTGGATTTGGTACAAGAACAGTAGTGTGATTTTTGGATGTAGAGGAGATAGGAGGAGCTGTTTTGAGAAACGGGTATGTATTCTCATCAAAGGTGACATGGCGAGCCACATAAATTCTACCAGTGGATTTGTCTAGACATCGATATCCAAGGTGGAACGGACTGTAACCAAGGAAGACACATGGTTGAGATCGATAATCAAATTTGTGTGTATTGTATGGTCTGAGATACGGAAAGCATAGACAACCAAAGATTTTGAGAAATTTATAATCTGGAATTTGGTGAAATAATTTTTGATATGGTGATTGGTTTTTGAGAACAGATGTAGGTAGACGATTGATGAGATAAACAGCTGTTTCCATGGCATAAACCCAAAATTTTTGTGGAAGATTTGCGTTGGCAAGAAGTGAGAGACCAGTGTCAACAATGTGTCTATGCTTGCGTTCAACTTGACCTTGTTGTTCATGTGTGTGTGGGCACATTATACGATGACGAATGCCTAAGGAAGAAAAATATTGATTGAGTTTGCGATACTCCCCACCCCAATCGGTTTGGACTGATTTTATTTGTTTTTGAAATTGTCGTTCAACAAAGGTTTGAAATGTTTTAAAAATAGGGAATACATCAGATTTTTTGGTGAGTGGATAATACCATGTGAATTTGGAATAGTCGTCTACGAAGATAACATAGTATTTATGACCAGTGGGTGACACATATGGAGATGGTCCCCAGACATCGGAGTGAATGAGTTCAAGGGGTGATGACGTTGTGTGACCAGTAAGAGTAAGATGTTGGCGAGATAATTTTCCCATTGGACACGAGGGACAGAAAAACTTTTGCAATTTATTTGATTTATTGTGCAATACAGGTAGATTAAATTGAGAGATAACATAGGTAAGAACCTTGGAATTTGGATGTCCTAGACGGTGGTGCCATAGCGGAGGAGAGACACGTTCTACGGAGTTGATAGTGGGAGATGAAGAAGATGAAAAAGATTGGGCTCCGAGTGAGGATTTTTTATTTAGTGGGACAACTGATGATGATTGAAGATGGTACAGGCCATGTCTACTCGGTCCGTCCAGCAGTGTGGTCTTGGTTGCCATATCCTTCAAAGAGAAAGAATTTGAGTCAAATGTCCAGTAGGCATGGTTATCTTGTGCAAGTTTTTGAACAGAAAGTAATGGTTTATTTAGTGATGGAACATGAAGAATAGATGATAATTTAAGGGGTTTGGAGGAAGTGGGTAAGAAACTGTTACCGATATGGGCAATTGGAACATGCCTACCATTGCTGAGTTCTAGTGAGTCAGTTCCGTGATATTCTTGGTATTGAGAAAGTTGTGAGAGATCAGGAGTCACATGATGTGAGGCACCTGTATCAGGGTACCAATAATGGTGGTGCCCAGAAGGAGTGTGCATGACAGAGTTGACATGAGGATCAGAGAATTGTTGAGGAGGGAATCGCTGGTAGCAAGTTGCCGCCAGATGACCTGCTTTGGAACAGTATGTGCACCAAGGTCGTCCGCTTGGAGTACGTTCTTGTCCATAGTCACTACGACCACCTCGGTTGTTATAGCGGCCACGACCACGTCCACGTCCACGACCAAGATGACGACTACCTCGATAGGATGATGACGGAGAAAAGTTTGCTGTGCGTTGAGTGTTGTTGGCAGTATGATTGGTGGTTGGTGAAGACAAAGGAGGATTTATGGTCGTTTGAGGAGTGGGAGTAGGAGTAATGATTGCTTTGTTGAGGAATTCCTGGGAGAGACAGAGGCTGATCAGATCATTGAATTGGACAGGTTCGACTCGAGCGTTGAGTGTGGTGACGAGAGATTTGTAGTCGTCATGCTTGTTAAGTGCTCGAAAGATATGAACATTGAGATCTGCGGTGGAAATTGGTCGACCAGCTGCCATTAATTCATCTGCAATGGCCTTAGCTCGGTGAAGAAATACTGAAATCGAATCACTTGAGTCGAACAAGAGCTCATGTAGACCTTGATGTAGAGTTGAGATCCGAGTGTTAGAGGGAGATGCGAGTGAGGAGGCTAGCGTCTGCCATATCTGATGTGAAGTTGTCATGCCACTAACGAGGCCCATTGTTTCTTCGGAGAGAGAAGATCGGAGAGTGTTGATGATAAGGTTATCTTGTTGGATCCATATCTGGTAAGCAGGATTGGCAGTAGCTTGCTGTGCTCCCTCACCAAGGATTGTAGCAGGTGGACAAGCAACTGTACCATTGATATAACCGAGCAGACCTAACCCGATGAGGTAAGGTTCGACGAGATCTCGCCAGAAGAGATAATTGCGATTTGTCAATTTTAGAGAGATGAAATGGCTCGGATTTGTGATGTTTATGATGGTTGAGGTGTTTGTAGAAGAGGTAGGAGGAGGAGTGATGGTGGAGGTGTTTGTGGTAGAGGTAGGAGGAGGAGTGGTCATGATGAGAAGAAGTAGACAAATTTAACTCGATAAACCAGAATAGAGGTGAGTGATCAAACCGGATTTTTAGAATCTTAATTTGTAAAAATAGACCTCAAATTATGAAAGAGCACCCTTGAAAATGGTAGGAACCGGTCCGAAATTCCAGAAAACCGGTCTGAATGATGGTGAACCGGCTGGTCAAAGATTCAAACCGGTTTGGTCAAAGTCAACAGTGAAAGTCAACAGAATAGCGTGGCCCAGTGAGAAGAAGGCACGTGGACCAGTAATAGGATGACACGTGGACCTGTGAGATGAGGACGCGTGGCCCAGTGAGAGAATGACACGTGTATCAGTGGGATGGTGACACGTGGACCATAGAGATGAGGACACGTGAACCAGTGGTGGTGAGACACGCGCTGATGCAGCCTTGTTCAAGTGACGCTCGGACTGGCGGCGCGTGCATTGGTGGAGGTGCGTGCGATCGTGTTTCTCAACGAGATTCGGTGGGTCGATGAAGTAGGCGGCGGTGAGTCGTTCTGGGTGGCGCGTGTACTGAATGGATGGCCTGAATATACTGTACAGTGGCAATTAAAGTCGCCGGAGTTTCTGCTGGAGGCTGCGCGTGGAGGCGCGTGCTGAGGCTTCTGGCGGCGAAATTATCCAGATCCGACGAGGAGACACTGGAGATGATGATGGTGCAGAGAGCTCGTTAGAGATTTGGGCGCACTCACCTTCTTTCTTGGTATCTCTGCCATACGATCCAAAGCAGGACTCTTCTTATCTCAACAACAATATGCTGCAGACATTCTCTCTCGCGCCGGCATGACCAACTGTAAACCACTCAACACACCATCAGCCTCTGATTCTGAGTTGGTAAAATCCACCGCATCTACCACCTTCTCCAATCCAACTCTTTATCGTTCTATTGTTGGATCTCTGTTATATTTAACAATGACCCGACCGGATATCACATATGCTGTCAATCGAGTGTGTCAATTCATGCATGCACCATCTGATTTACACTGGAACTATGTCAAACGTATTCTTCGGTACCGAAGAAATTTCGATTCCAAGTCCCATTCCCTCTTTTCAAATTCCTCCATCCGGTTACTTAGAGCCAACACTGCTCCTTCTTCTTCAACACCAACCTTCTCATCAGGAAAATCTGAACTGTTCAAAAGATTGGAACTTTTGATCATATTCTCTTCATTTTGTTCAGAATCAATGGTTTCTAGTAAACTTACCTCGGGTTCCATCACAGATTTTTTTGCTGCTTCTTTTCTTGTTGACATGATCTTGACATATAGAAAACCAGCCAAAGATACAGCCAATGGAATTCCTGCTTTCAGGAATATTGGTTTCATGATCTGTGCGTTTGATGCTGATGATCTCTCCATATTTTTGCAAGAAAATCTTGAAATTTTGGTTATTTGGTACTATGGAAATGTGACATTTTCTTGTTTTTTTTTATAATGGTGTCTTTAGGTTCTTTACTTCTGATGTTTCTTGCCTTTTTCCTTTCTTTGGAGGGACAGTGTGGTGTCCTGTGCTTTTTGACTACTCAATATGCAACAAGGAAAGCAATCATACGCTACTTTCTTTCCACTTTCTTGTATGGAATCAATTCTTTTCATTATGTTTTTTCGATTTCTTTCCATTGTTTTTTCTTTGCCGTTTTACACACGTGAATGCAATCTTTGAGAAACAAGACGAGGCCCATGGTTTGGTTGATGGCATTCAACATGTATCCAATAAAAGGCTTAAGTGAAGCTCATATAAAGGCCCAAACTAAACGTTAGTCGCTAGTTACTACTAAACGTCTGTGATCTGATTCATATTTCTAATTTTATATGTATTTGGTTTTTTTATTAAATAACATATCTTATACTCAATTCATGATTAGTAATAGGCCAGGGCACTAATTCACGATTTGTTTTAAATTTCCTTAAATTAATTTATCACATTTAATTAAAATAGTAAAGTTATTTACACCCAAAATAATTTAAATAAGCCTATAATAGGCCATCGTACTAATTCACATTTTTTTTTTGGAAACAAAATACTTGCATTAGATTAGAAAAGGTTCATTACATCCTTGAAAGCTACGTGCTGAAACAAAAGAGGAATATCAGCATTCCAACACTAGTAAGGAAGTAAGCTAGACTGCTAGTTCACAATTTTTTTTTTTAAAAAGACCTTTTTTTTTTTAAGTCTTTGCTCCTTTAATATACTTTTTTGGTCTTTAGTCTTTCATTGTGTTCTCTCTTTCCTTTCATGTAAAATAACACTTTTATTTGAGTACTCTTAAACTTTGAAGGAAGATATTTATTCCAACATACATAGTATGCTATGTTTATGAAACTCAAATTCTAAAAGCTTTATTTGACGATGGATAAAAATCTTTATAACTTAATTACATAATAACATCGATAAGTGACCACAATGATTATATTTGTACAACTAATCTCTCCCAATTGTCAAGAGATTTCTTTTAAGAGAGTTTTTTTTTCCATCAACTTGATTCTAATTTTTTATCTTTTTTCCACTCGACTATTATCGAATTTCAAAAAGATTAATGTTTTTAACAAGATGTTCTTTGTTTTTTTGTGTTGGAAAATTTCATAATTTCTTGGATAGATGTAATTTTGTAAGTAGCATGTTGAAACGTGTTTATCATGGGTGTTTTAACTTTTAATAGACTCTTAGCCCCTTCAAGTCTTTACATATTGTTATTGATATACTTAAATGCCAAAAATAATAATGCTAATAATTTCATATTATAATGGTAAAATTCTTTACTTGTTGGGCCAATATAGATTTTTAGTCAGATTTGTGACGCTGATTGCCCCCAAAATTTCAATTAGAGTCCAAGCCCCAGAAACGACAAATATATTAGAGTCAAGAAGCGACCAAGCTCACGTGCTTAAACTGAGAACGAAAGACACCCTACACGCGTCGTCCTGCTATTAGCGCCAGAAATCCACCGGGTAACGGAAAAGCTCGAAATAAAAACCCTCTCCATCCTCCTCTCTTCGCTGCCCATCGCACCAACTCATTTCTTTCCCTCCACCACTAATGGAGTCTCTTATTTTCACACCGCAGCATGCGCCGGTGCTGCGTGTCAACCCTTGTAAATCTTTTATCCCGCAAAGGTTGTCGGGTCAAAAGCATTTTATCTCCAAAGCGTTAACAATAAATGCCTCCTTGTCAAAGCCGGCGGCGGTGGATGTCCATTCACTGCTAGCTGTCCGAGACAATATCTTAGAAGCTGTTCCTTCTCCTCCACCGTTGAAGAAAGTATCGGCCGATTCTCTGCAATACCCACCTGGCTACTTGGGTGCGGTACCCAAACGGTCGGAAGCAGGCGGGAATGATGGTATAATAAACGCGATGGGGTATTTGACAAATATACTATCGTCGAGAGTGTATGACGTGGCTATTGAAACTCCATTGCAGTTTGCTCCAAAGCTTTCTGAACGAATTGGCGTTAACGTTTGGCTCAAGAGAGAAGATTTGCAGCCTGTAAGTTTTTTTACTGTCAATTATTACTTATTTGTTCTTGTTTTAGTTAACTAATGAAACGTGGTGGACTATTGGTGGGGTTTTCCTTTCAATGTATGGAACTTAATGGGTCTAAGTGGCACATAGAAGAATGAAATTGTTGCTTTTGAAGAACTGTATTTTGTTTTAGGTTTTTATGATAAAATTCTATTTAATTGATTGTCAGAGATTTTGGTGGCTGTTGTGGATTCTTAGCTGACTGTTGTAAGATAGGATTATTTGTGTCGTGTGCTGGATGTTTCTATGAATCGAAGCTCATTGCTTTGATTTTGTATGTGGGGTTTTAGGTTTTTTCGTTTAAGTTGCGCGGGGCATACAATATGATGGTGAAGCTTACCAAGGAACAGCTGGATAAAGGGGTTATTTGTTCCTCAGCAGGAAACCATGCGCAAGGTGTGGCATTAGCAGCCAAGAAGTTAGGCTGCAATGCTGTGATTGTTATGCCTGTTACAACACCTGAAATCAAGGTAGTATATTTTGGTTGATCTTGTTTCTGTGCTTGATGGCTTCAATACTGTAGTTTATTAATCGACTTGTGGGTTCTTTTTTCTCAGTGGCAATCTGTCAAGAGGTTAGGTGCGACCGTTGTCCTAGTGGGAGATGCATATGATGAGGCACAGACATATGCAAAAAAAGGGCCATAGAGGAGAGTCGGACATTCATACCTCCTTTTGATCATCCGGATGTCATCATTGGGCAAGGAACTGTTGGGATGGAAATTGTGAGGCAAATTCAAAGCCGACCTCTGCATGCAATATTCGTGCCTGTGGGGGGTGGTGGGTTAATCGCTGGTATTGCTGCTTATGTAAAGAGGATTAATCCTGAGGTATGTTGTTCATTAGACGAGTTCATTGATTGTGTTGACTTTTAACTATCCAGGGTATGCTTCTAAAGAGCACCCTTTGATTCATAAAGAGAGAATAAGTCTGATACATAACTTGCAGGTCAAAATTATAGGGGTGGAGCCCAATGATGCAAATGCAATGGCATTGTCACTGCATCATGGTGAGAGAATAATGTTGGATCAGGTTGGAGGTTTTGCAGATGGTGTGGCTGTTAAAGAAATTGGTGAAGAAACTTTCCATATATGCAAGGAACTGATAGACGGTGTAGTTCTTGTAAACCGTGATGCTATCTGTGCCTCAATAAAGGTATGGTCTCTTAATTGATATGAAGCATTTGCATAGATAATCCTCTTTATTTGGTTTTGCATTTAGCAGGTTGTAGCGCGATCACTTGTCAGTTAGCTTATTAATTGTAACTTGCTGGCATGCTTATGAAGAAGTTAGGTGCAGTATTGCCTTGCAATCTTCACCTTTTGTTTTGTTCAAAATGTTATCAGGGAGAGATTCTGCATGTGCAGGCCTCTAAGGCAGTGGACTCAGCCCCCTAATCATCTTTTCTCCACCCACTTTCTGTCTTGCTATACTATCTTTGCTGGTTTTGGTGAAGTTTTGTTCTTCTAGTGAACTAGGAGCTGTCCCATGCAAATTACCATGTGACAGTCAAATGATTGAATGTGGTGCTTGTGCTGCAGGACATGTTCGAGGAGAAAAGGAGTATCTTAGAGCCTGCAGGTGCTCTCTCCCTTGCTGGAGCTGAAGCATACTGCAAGTATTATGGCCTTGAAGGAGTGAATGTTGTGGCAATAACTAGTGGCGCCAATATGAACTTTGATAAACTGAGGATAGTCACTGAACTTGCCAATGTTGGTAGGAAACAAGAAGCTGTGCTTGCAACTGTTTTGCCAGAGGAACCAGGGAGCTTCAAACAATTTTGCGAACTCGTAAGAATCATTCAACCGTTCTTTTCGGGCAGCCTTTAATTCATATATTAATCTAAACTATTTGCGTGACAGGTGGGCCCAATGAACATCACAGAGTTCAAATATAGATGTAGTTCTGTAAAGGAGGCGGTTGTTCTCTATAGGTAAGGAAATAAGCCAAAGATCAACTTGCTGAATTTTTTTGTTTTGATATTTTAAGAAATGAAAGGGAAAACTTCCTTGCTTTCAAATGAATCAACTTTACATGCTAAATAATCACAAGTAATATCTAATTACACATGTACCTGATTTACGTGTTTCACCAAATCCCTGATACTCTCTCCGTCTTAGCTCTTATATAATAATAGCTACTGGATAGATGTTAAGAAGCAAGAGTGTTTTTTTATTATTCTTATATTCTGTGCAGTGTTGGTCTTCACACAGTTTCTGAACTTGAAGCAATGAAACAAAGGATGGAATCTTCTCAACTAAGAACTTACAATCTTACCGAAAGTAACTTGGTTAAAGATCACTTACGTTATTTGGTAATTATTCTTCTTTTATGTTTATCTGGTTTAGTCCATTTATGCACAAAGTCTACTTCATGGCTGCAAGCTGGGAGGTGGCTCGTTGGGTCTGTCGGATGTGTATCCCACCGAGTAAATATGTTATGTTTGCTCGAGTCTGTCTTGTTGCTTGGATGGGTTGGGGTGGGGCGTTGGGTTACTGAGAATATGTTTTCTGTTATTTCTTTTACATTGCTATTGCAACTTTTAAGTTTGTTTTTGTTATGCATCTTTACAGATTGGTGGCAGATTAAATGTTCCAAATGAGGTTCTTTGTCGTTTCATCTTCCCAGAAAGGCCTGGTGCGTTGATGAAGTTCTTGGACGCTTTCAGTCCACGTTGGAACATTAGCTTGTTCCACTACCGAGGACAGGTTTGTTTGCAAAGCTTTTCTTTCATGCTCATTGATAATTTCATTTGGTGGTTTAACTCTTTGAATATCTCCTGATACAGGGTGAAACCGGTGCAAACATATTGGTCGGAATTCAGGTTCCACAGACTGAGATGAACGAGTTCTGCGATTGTGCAGACAGCGTTGGGTATGAATACTTAGTTGTAACGGATGATAAAGACTTCCATCTTTTGATGCAGTGATGAGAACTGCCTTGCGATTATTCTTGTGTTACTCTCGTAGGCTCGCAGCGCTAAAAAAGAGGCCTTAACGGCCATTGTCAGTAGAGAAGTGGGAATTGCCATAGCCATGTTTAACATGTTTTATCGTGACTTTTTGTTACTTGTAATTCTCTATGGTGCTTGATTGATAAGTGTTAGGGTTTAGCTTTTGGTTATGACTTATGACAACTAATAGAGTTTTAGGCGTTTAATAATAATAATAATCTATTGTTGTAATAACTAATAAAAAATTATTGTGGCCGATGTATTTCCTGACATGACAGGAAAAGCTACGGGCGGCGAAGTTGTAATCTGCACTGGGCCTTGAATAATTTGCAGTAGCTTTACAATTGGATGGTGGAAGACCTCAGTATTCAAAGAGTGGATGGGTTGAGGGGAATGTGATAGAAAGATATGGAAAGGAAAATTTAACAATTCCTTTTATATGTTAAAAAAATAGAGGAGGAAAACTAAGAGTACGGGCGAGAATGAAATGTTAAAGAAAGCAAAATAATTACGGCCTGTTTGGTAGTTGGTTATGACCAAAAAAAATACAATTGTTATGAATGGTTAAATGTGTAAATTTTTATAAAAAAAAAATTCCTTTGGGAATATATTAAAAAGAATTCAAATTTTGATATATCTCCATTTTCAAAATTCAGACTTCACTAACAACTATAAATACATAGCATTTGACACTCATACTTCATACCTTCTTCTACCAATAGTATGAAAAATGGCTTCCTATTTTATGCTCTCTTTCTTGTAGCTTTTAGTTTCTTTTGTTCGGCTACTGAAGTTACATTCGACAACGTAGCTATCAGAGAAAGAAAAATAATTATTTCTGATTCTATTCATTATCCTCGTAGTACACCCGAGGTAAGACTTTTACTTCTAAAAGTTACAATGTGAAGTGCATGCGGAAAAATGCGTTAAGTTCATATGGAGGCAAATGTTCAGGCAGAAATGATGACCCGGGATCCAATAGGCTACTAGGCAACGATGTAGCAATTGGTCATGACATGATAGAACAGGACCGTGCTGTTAACCCTGATGAGATGAATGGATGGGGAAACAATGCACAGAGAGGCAAAAAGGAGCACTCAGAAAACTGAGTGGAGAGACCAGCACGCACTCAGAAGGGTTCTTGAACGATGAGGAGACTGAGTGGAGAGACCAGCACACACTGTGATTGGCGACACCAGATGAACCACGAAGAGTTTATAATGCTGTAATTTCTGTAGCCTAATTGTTGGTTTTATTTGTCAAACATGCATAAAGTTTCCTGTTAGTGGGGTAAATTACACGCTACCTTTGGTGTACTCATCCAGTGCTGTATTTTCAACTGAATTCGTCGGTACCAAATTGATCATTGTTTCCTTTTGATGGAGTTGAAATTTAATTCAAAGGTAGCGTAAAAACCTGTGATGGGTTCTATAAAACCAAATAAAGTGCCAAAAATAATCCAATTTAAACTCTTGCATGTAGAATTTCAACTAGAAAGATTTACACACTTATTTAATACAAAATCCGACAAGGGAAAGCAAAGACAATAAAAAAGAAAATTCTAAACTCATTTTACATGGTGATATACCTATCATGGTATATTCTTTGGGAGGAAAAGAACCATATTTCCCCCAAAACAACTTTGCTAGAGAAATTGGTATGGATGCAAAGCATTAATGAAGTGCAAAGGGCATTCCAATAAATATTAGTAGTATTGAAATGTACTATTAGTATTGAAACATCACCTAACAGTTTGAAATGAGCAATCCATAGAATCTGATATGCAAATTTACCGAATCCGATAAGCTCACTGAAATACAGAATCCGATATGTTCACTGAAAATATAGAACCCGATATACTTATAAATATATAATTCAATAAGCTCACGAAGATGGCACACCAGAGAAGACACGCAATGAGCAGGCAGCACAGCTAGGCAGGAAGGCATTACTGTAAAAATGAAACATAATTACGGTTAGCAGCAATATACTCAAAGAGGTATGCCAAAATAAGCATAAGTACCAAACCAAATGCAGTCAAATGAATCCAAAGAGTAATGACGACCATCACTAGGAAATTCTTCAAGGCAAATAAGTGAATAACTAGTACTAATGTAGAAGTGGAAAACAATGGCTAATGCAAAATTTTAAAATTGGAGGATCTCACAAATAAATTCGCTACTAAATAATTTCAAATGTTGCTGTAAAGACCTCACATGTGACTAGGGATAAAAGACCAAAAGGAGGATAATGGATTTGTCATTCAATCATCGAGCTAAACAATGGGGATTAAAAACTAAAACTAACATTCTTATCAACAACAATTTTAACAATTGACAATGTACACACGCAAACACAAGGATACATGTAATCATAGCATTATATTTTAGTCAGAATTAATTCTACCAATCACAATGTATGAACAAGTAATTCAGTGATACTAAAAGACATGCACATTATACTAGAGAAGGGAGATCAACACAGGATATCAAAGTGATTACCTTAATTTCGACCCTGTGAAAGGACTGCACAAAAGTGTTTCTTATGATGCCCCTCAAATCCCTGAAATTAACAACACAAGCGACCTTGGATTGACATGTTACTTTTTTACCAGACAACTTGTCAGTGGCCTCGAAGGTTATGTAGAAAGCATGCATGTGATACTCGAGAAACAGATTTGCCTTCTTTACCTCTGAAAACTCTAGATCTGAATCCTACAAAAACAGAAAAGAAAAAGGAATAGTGCAACAATTAATCAGCATGTATGCAAGTGAATTAATAGGAAATAAATATATTAACGAAAATCAAATCAACCGTCATGAAATTGTGATATTCGACAGAAGCCATGCCCAGCTTGGAAATCAAGGGAATAAATTGGGCAAAGTTACGTCTTGTTCCAAAGATGGGATCTTTCTGTTCCTGCCCCTCGGGATATATAACGAAAAATCCCCGATACATTACATCCGGGCGATCCTTTGGGTCGGGGACATCGAAATACTAATCAATTGCGCCACCACAAGAGAGAAAAAAGCAATTACAATACGTACAATTACAAACTGGGAATGTAAAAATAAAAAAAGAAGCAGCAAAAAATAAATATTATGAACGTACGTTGTTTGCAGCAGAATTGAGATATCGTTCGGCTTCCTCTTTCTCGCTTGGATCACTCCAATTCAAATTCTTCGAATTCAACAATGCATAGTAAGACTCTGGACGCGGTAGACCAATGTCCCAAGATTGCTTAAATGATTCCTCAGTTCTCAACAGGTTGTTTGGATCGGTGATAGTACCATTGTTTACGAGATGGGTCAGAGGAAATCGAACATTAATATTTATTTCCTTTACTTCCTTAGGACATCTATGCAGAAAAGTTTTAATAGCCAAATCCGTCGCCGGCGATGTTTTCCCCAAATTCAGCGGTGGCGTTGGCGGTGTCAACTCCACTGACTTCCGACGCCTCTTGTTCCGAACCTTCATCCCCTTCCAGATCAGCATCCCCTTCCGGATCCGCAGTCCAGGCATCTCTCAACAGAAACCCTAGCCCCCTTCTCTTTTTTCTTTTAGTACTACTGTTTTTTTCTCTCTTTAGCGCGAGAGGTCAAATTCCTCCAAACGATTTTTATCATCGCGTCTCACCAAAATAGGTCGGTCTCTCCTTTCGTTTTTTGCTATTTTCCATTTGGTCCTTCAATAAATCATAAAATTACATTAAACACCTTACATTTTACAAAATACTCTATTTTACCCCTACAATTTAAAAGCGTGCAACATAACAATATAATTTCCAAAAAATTGCAATTTAAAAATTTATAAAAGATAAAAAGTTCAAATAAAATAGTAAAGGATAGCAAAATTTTATAAAATTTGGACAAAAAAATATAACAAATATAGTAGGATCTAAAATAATGAAAATTTTATTTTATTTTATTTACAATCTCCTTTAAAATTTTAAATTTTACTCACATATTATTTTACTTTCAGTGGACTCCCCATATTTATAACATTATTTCTTCAAAATTCTATATATTTTTTGAACTTTTTTACCTTTTTTAAATTTTCTTAACTAATTGAAAGTAAAAAATGAAACTTTTAGGAAATTATAAAATTTATATTGTAAAATTTTAAAACAAAATAAAATATTTTATAAACTATAAGAAATAAAGTGAAACCACTATACCATAATCCACCGTCATCGTCTAATTTTGTGAAAATTAAATATGGTAGAATAAAGAAAATGAATTTTAGAAAAATGATTCACCGTTCACGTTATACACATATTTTTATTTTTAACTAAAAAAATGACTCGCGTTATGAACAATTAGTTAATGAATTTCTATTTCAAGTTACAAAGTAGAAAATTCCCAAAACAACGTGCATAATTATTGTTCTGATTGTTGGGTCAGACTAAAATTTGATTCATAATTTTCTCTCGTGATTTAGAAAAGGTTTGGAAATGCTTATTTGATGGCGTTAGATACTATAACATAGAATTTGTCCATGCTACGCTCGTTTGCTTATACGAACGAGCTCGTAGCTATCCAATTAATATAAATTTAGGATGCTCGCGAGAGTGTAGGTTAGTATATATCGTTTTTATAACGTAAGATCACAAGTTTGATCTCTAGTACGGTAATGAAAATTAATAATACAACTATTTTTTTAAAAACTATATGTATATAAAAGTTTGGATATGTGTAAGAAAGCTCTTTAACTAACTCTCTTTCTTTTCTTTTTTGTTCATTAGCTTCTTCTTATCATTTCTTTTTTCTAAATTTTTATTTTATTTTATTAGTTATATTTTTTCTTGAAAAAGTACAATATTTCGATTCCGGTATGAATTACTAATATTTTGTTCGTACAAATCACCCTTAATCAAGTTCTCATATGAATCATTAAACTATTTCAAACAATTTGTCCGCGTACTGGTGTTCGAGCTCGCCGCAAAGATGATACCGTCTCGGAGAATGGTAGCGGTCAGTAATGAACCGCAGAACGGTGGGTTGTTAGTCAATGGCACAAATGGGCATGGAGAGGGGCGTATTGTGCCCACGGAGCTTCATAAAGAAGCTACTGAAGCTTACATGGCTTATGCTATGTCTGTCCTGCTGGGGAGGGCTTTGCCTGATACCAGGGATGGATTGAAGCCTGTTCACAGGAGGATCCTGTGAGTATTTAAACAACTGCAATTGGAATTCTCTTACCTTTGTGTTCTCTAACCTTGAATTGGAAGCTTTCAATGCTTTTTAAACTGTATTTCCACTGAATTTTAAAACATTCTGATTTATGACAGAATTTGGTCCCTGTTTGGGTGATTTTTTAACTGCAGGTTTGCAATGCATGAATTGGGGCTTTCTTCAAAAAAGCCTTTCAAGAAGCGTGCTAGAGTTGTTGGTGAGGTTAGAAGTTCTGCTTTATCTCTCTTCTTTGGGGTCATTTTTCGGTCAAATCTTGTTGTTTACAGACTAGTATGGAGATACTGCTGTTTATGATGCACTGGTGCGAACGGCTCAGGTAAATATATCACTTTTTTTTTATTGGTGTATTATGTTGAAAAAACTTAGGGCTAGGTCATAAACTGAGAAGCCACTGTAATTTAATAATCTCTGTTTGGCACTGTTGTAGAAAAGTGAGTTTGTCATGGCCAAACCTTTGTTTGGATATAGCATCTCCAGTTGTTTTGGGAGAGCATGTCCAATTTTGATCCAAAGGCAGTTTTACGGTGCTAACAGAGTACTTTCTTATATTGAGTTTGCATTAGAAAATACTTTTGGCATTGCATTATTTGCTATAAGTTCTGTGTTAGTGCTGGCTAGTATATAGCCACTCTTGATAGAAAGCAATGATGTACTTGCTTTATGTATCATTACTTTTTTTTTATGTTCGTGGTTTGTTCTCACCAAGTGCATGCTCACAATTTTGCAAACAAATGTGCATACTGGATATTGTTATTTTCATACTTGATTTTGGTTCACAATAGTGTTACACTTCCAGTTTGATCCAATCTCTATGATACTTTTTCCCTCCCAGCTCCATTTGGCACTATTTGATCAATACTATAACTTCGTTACTCTGTTTTTTGCAGCCCATATGATAAATGACTTTTTAATTTTAACAATCTTTTTTTTTTCCAGGATTTCTCCCTAAGATTCCCGCTTATCCAAGGGCATGGGAATTTTGGTTCGATTGACGCAGATCCTCCTGATGCCATGCGTTATACAGAATGCAGGCTGGATGTATGTTGTAACTGTAATTTTCATTTCATCATGTTCATTTTTCTATGCTATTTCGTTTCACTTATGTTAAGATACCCTTCCAATAAAGTTATGGATTTAGTACTGCATAGAGATTTGAGGACATGCTGACATCATAATCATTGTTAAAATAACCAATAAATATGTTGTCACTTTTGCACCTGTGAGCTGCAATCCTGGCTGGAAACATGCTTTGCAAAAATCTTGGTTGTAAAAGAAAACCAAAGGAGCCAGCTGCCAATGTCTAAATTACTTCCTCTCAGTACTGCATAATATGCATACTTTTTCTTAGTTTATTTGATCACTGTGCATCCTTGGTACATTGAATTCTTTGATTGTAGGCTGTCTATCATCAATGCCTACTCATATGGATAGTCACGGCCCTTGTTTTCATTCTTGCAGGGACTTACGGAAGCAGTTCTTATGGCAAATATTGAACTAGATACAGTTAGTACAGTTCCTTATTGTATTTTTTGTTGATTTCCACATTTCTTTAAACTGCCAACTTTATCTTTGCATCGTTTGTTTGGTTGCTTTCTAGGTTGATTTTATCCCCAATTTTGATAATTCCCAAAAGGAACCGGCACTTTTGCCTGCTAGGCTTCCAACATTGTCGTTGAATGGTGCTTCTGGGATTGCGGTAATTTAATCACTACCTTTTTGTTGCTTCTTTTGACATGTTTTCTTATGTTGTTTATTCACGTAACGAATTCTACATCAAATCATTCTGTTTTACAGGTAGGCATGGCAACAGACATTCGTCCTCATAATCTTGGAGAGCTGGTGGATGTACTTTGTGCACTGATTCATAACCTTGAAGCCACTGTAAGTACCCCATACACTGGGACTACCAAGTTCAGTAAAGGTGTTTTCTTGTCAATGTCGATGATACTCTCCTTCCTCAAACACAGATACATACACGTCTCACAGCATGCAATTGTAGCTTGAATCTATTATTTTAATATGCTTTTATTTATTTTTGTTTATTTCTGCGTTACAGTTACAAGAGTTATTAGAATACATGCCAGGACCTGACTTCCCAACTGGAGGAATAATTATGGGCAATCTTGGGTAAGTTAGTTTTTGAATTGGTGTTTACTTTGTACAATTAAATTGGAAAGTGGACAGCGTTTTACCACAAATCATGTAGGATCACTCAATAAAGGCTATTAAATGCTGGTACACCAACTGTTTAGATATTTACGATCACTCTATAAAGACTTTTAAATGCTGGTACATCAACTGTTTATATATTCTTACTGCAAGCATCTCTTCACTTCCGCCTCAATGGGTGGTTATGGTTGTTACTTTTATCTCTCTTTAGAATTACTTTTTAACTCCTTTCAGTTGAAAATTTGTTCCCATCTTTGGTAACATTTTTCTTCTAATAGTAGGGGTATTTTAAATGGTTTTCTGGTGAATGTTTTAATTTTCAGCATAACAAACATCACAGATAAAAGGAGCTATTAGACTTTAGAGTTATTATAGTTGACTGCCAAAGCTGCAGTGATGAAGGATAACAACTTGTGTACAGTATTTAACTTTTACACAAGAAAAATATTATTTACCAAGGCTGTGGACTGTTTTGGAAAAACTTGTCACGATAAAGACCCCTTAAACCACACAATTTGGAGATTTCGAGTTGTCTTGGAGTCATGTGTTCCCTGTAGTTTGCAAATATGTTTCAGTGATGTCTATGCAAGAGTACGTCTTGTCTTGTCTGTGGACCATAGTATCAGGAGCACTGAAATATGGGTTACCTTCTGGTAGACTCACAAGTGTTTGGATAAGAAAGTAAATTATCTGTCTAACCCTAATTGATAGTGTGTGTAAAATTTGTTTCTCGTTGCCTAGTACAACTATGGAAGATATTTATGCACTTCAGTCCTGATTGTTTTTCTATTTAATGTAGGATCTTAGATGCATATCGAACCGGGCGAGGACATGTTATTGTCGGGGAAAAAATAGAAATTGAATTGCTAGATTCTAAAACAAAGAGAGCTGCAATTGTCATAAAAGAGCTGAGGTTGTGGCTTATTGTTGTGTTGCATGCTTGTGTCGTATCCATTAAGTTGTTACTGAAGGTTGATGGTTTCCTATGGAGCAGATACCATATCAGACTAACAAAGCATCAATGGTGCAAAAGATTGCTGAACTCGTAGAGAGTAAGGTATTGATATATTTTGTGCTCCTCAAAAGAACTGTTTCTGGTGGTAAAGTATTGCCTTGGGGTGGTTGGCAAATGTCTTGCACTGCCTTTCTGCAATGATTGTTTTGTGCTTTATCTTGCTCTAGTAAATGGAGTTCGATGTATAAATATTTTTGTTTTTTTACATGACACAGCTTAGATGGCATTAGTGATATCCGGGATGAAAGTGATCGCACTGGAATGCGTGTAGTCATTGAGGTATGATATAGAGAAGTAATGTTGTTTAAAACTTTAGATGGCTTATACAGCCTATATGCTATATCACTTGGATACTTTGACTAATTTATTTCCTTGCATCTTGTAGCTGAAACGGGGCGTTGACCCTTTAATCACCTTAAACAATCTTTATCGCCAAACTCCACTGCAGTCAGGTTTTAGATGCAATATGGTGGGGTAGTATTTTATTATCTAGTCTCTGGATAGACATTTCATTTCTGCTACACGGAGCTTCATTCAATACTCTGCGTCAATTTTTGTTTTGTTCTTGGAGCTCTACAGTCATTTCATGGTGACCTCTGTGTTGCAGTATACTGGATGGACAACCTAAACAGATGGGTCTGAAAGAACTTCTGCAGGTGACTAGTTACACTTGCTTCATTTTGAAATGCACCTCTCATTTCCCTTAATTTGAATTTGCAAGTGTTGTGCTACTCATAGATGTATTAGATTACACTATCTAGTTATCTCACATGCTTCCAGCCTCTAGGATTGTGTTTTAAAGCAGGTAGTGTTGCCAAAAGTTTGGTTTGGTGTCAAAATGTAATTACATGTTCGGTTATCTTTCTCGAACTGTAGTTTTGAACCTTTTGGAACTCCAATAGTGTGAAAAGTCTAATTTGAATGCTAGATTCCTAATGCAACTACACAATTCTATGGAGCTAATATGTCTTTCTTTTCATCCTTCATTAGGCATTCTTAGATTTTCGGTGCTCTGTTCTGGAGCAGCATACGAGGTTCAAGCTTTCACAAGCACAAGACAGAAGACACATTGTTGAGGTATGCTAAGGTATTTGTTTTATTTACCAGTTTTACCTTACAATGTATGCGATGTGATGATTTCTTTCTTCGCCTGTGTGTTTGTACCATTGCTTCAATTGTATTTTTGTTGGATGATGATCATGTTAGAACTAAGCCTTTTTGATAACTCATCTCGGTCCAACACATTTTACATTTCCTCAAGTACTACACTTTCCATGAAAGGGAAGTTAACTTCTTCATAAGCATTTGCTGACGTGATTGTTAGTTTTATAGTCATGGTCAACCACGGTTATGAAACAATAGTATATCCTAAGAAAGACCTTAACATGCGATTGTTTCAGAGGCATAGAACTTTATATATGAGAAATGTTTTGGACTGAAATAGGACTGACCAAGAAAGTTTAGCACTAGAGATGTAATAATCTGTACTCTGCTCCAAGCCTAATAGCTCCAAGCCTAAAAACTCTGGCCCTATTATTTTCTCCTCTGTTACTTCCTAGGTATATGATAAACAAGAATTGGTTGATCTTTATGATCCGTATTATTGATTTATGGTTGTTCTTTTGACGCTAAGGGGATCGTGGTGGGTCTTGATAATATGGATGAAGTGGTTCGTATAATTAGGGTGGCTTCAAGTAACACAGCTGCATCTGCTGGTTTGAGAAATGGTAAACCTTATTCGGCTTTTATGACATTTCCTTTACGTCCATGATTGTATGTTTCCTTTTCCAAGCCTTTGATGTCTTACGGTTGCCTACATCTTTGCTTTGCTGGAGACAGATCTTATCTTTATCTGAAGGGGAAAGAATAACTTCGATCATTCCTGTGAGTGAGTTTACTGAAGATCAGTTTTTAGTGATGCTCACAACCAGTGGATATATAAAAAAAGCACCCCTGAATTTGTTCTCAGTCATACGCTCATCGGGAATCATAGCCATTCAATTGGTTTGCCTTTTCATTCTGCTGTTGTATTTAGTGACGTGGTTCATTGAAAGAGGGTGCACTCTTATTCTCCTATTGTTGACACATTAGGTTCCTGGTGATGAGCTTAAGTGGGTCTGCTGTTGTATGAACAATGATCTTGTGGCCATGGCTTCACAAAATGGAAAGGTCATCCTCAGTACCTGTGAGAAAGTAAGTTAACTTTGCGGCATTTGCAGTCTTGCTGTAGAAACCATGTGAGGAAGGCTCGCCTAGGGCCTTTTATAGTAGCTTTAATATGGGACAAAAGAAAGATCCATCATTCCTTTTTGTTGCACCAAGTCCTTTTCTTTTCATGTTCTTTTTGTTGCCAGATGTTGCAACCAGAGAATTAAACTGTACCGATGAGGAAAATGGTTTAGTTAGAAAAAAGTTGGTGAAAGCATGTTGAAAATTGAAAAGCCGTGAAATTGATTGGGAGTCAATAGGTGTGGTATTGTGAAATGGATTGTATTGCTGCTCTTAGCCTGTTGAACAGAAGCTGACAAATTTCAGATAGCTTATCATTGTAAGTCTGTGATGAAAGTTTGTATGCTTATAAAGTATTATGGTTAATGGATCTTTCTGATTCTAGAGCCAACCTTAAGTCTAAAAATCTTGTGTTCCCTGTACACTGTTGCTGTCAACTTTTCTTTTTCTCATTCATTTGGTTTGATCAGTATAATAGCTTTTCTTGCCTTCTTTCCTGTTAACATATTTTTCTTCACTGGATCAAATGATTTCTCTAGGGCATTATAAATATTTAATTTAAGTTAACAATTTATCACTTCATACTTGGTCAATGCATGAGAAGGTTAGCTTCATCTGCTGCCAGCTATTTTTGTACCAAAAAGAGATCTCTTTTTATGTTCCCAAGGTTCAGTCTAAGTAGTTGATAAAATGCTCTACTTGATTTATATCTTTCACTATATGTTCCTGGATAGAAAGACGATGTTTGTTGGCCACCTGTTTAGGCCAATAAAAAGATAAAGTTCCTTGATTTGTCCTTTGAAATGGTCGAGTGTGGGATTTGCTTTCTAACTTCAACTGAAATGATTTAAATAAATTTGATGGAACCCTGAGTTGTAACTTGGGTTTCTACTTTCTTTACCTTCTGAGTTTCCTTTTCCCTTTAAGTTACTTCCGTGCTGTACCATTCCAACATATGGCTGTTCGGTCTCATATGCATTCCTATACTCTGTAAGGCAGAAGGCAATAGCAATGCCTTAAAAGTGGAGGATAGGGGTTGGGTGTTGGGGGCAAGGGGGAAGGGGTGGACAGGAGGAAACAAACATGGTGATTCAGCACGCTCATCTAACATTTTTTTCCTACAATATTTTACAGGAATCACCTGAAGGCCAGAGGATGATGGAATTTTTAAAATCCCTACCTTCGTTCAGGGAAAAGGAAAGGCTGCTTCAAGCAATTGCAAAGAATCAGGTCTAAATATCTACTCAATGGTTTTATTTTCAGCTAAGACCTTTAAATAGCAAATTGTCAGTTCAATATTTTGTTGGAGGAAGGGGAGAAAAGTCCCATTATTGCTTCACTGTGCACTTGCCTTTTGTGGTTTGCTCTTGTAAACTTGGAATTTTAAGGTATTGATTTGTTGGAGAAAGGTTCTGCTACTTTTTAAACTTTAGAAACTAAAAGATTGCCATGGAAATTATGGCAATAATTAAAGAAGTCAGCAATCAAGGTATAATGTGCTTTGAGAAAGAAGAGAAAATGCCAGGACCAGATTCTTTAATGCATAAGAATAATCAAATGCCTAAGATGGAATGTATGTTAGATAATGATAGCTTTTCATTTAGTTTTTCTTTTTTTATTGTGTGTGCGTGGATGGGGTGGATTATGAGGATGGATGGTTACGCTCTCTGTCTACGACTCTACGGTCCTAACTAGTTGTTGTATTAGCTGGTTGTAGTTATCTCTGGAGAGACTTGATGTGGTAAAACTACTCAACTTCCTTCAATATATAGTGGAGTCAGAAATAGAATCTGGCCGTGGCGCATTCTGCAATATAATTTGCACGCAGCCATGGAGAATATCAGCTATGGCTGTATCAGATAGAGTATCTGCTGAAAGAGGAGAGCCTTTGGGTGACGCAGTTAGTATTTGTTCTCCTAAGATACTGATGTAGATTTATCTGCTTATTAATAGTTTTCCTTATTTGAATACTTCTTTATACTTGCTGCTACACCGAACAGATTTGTTTGATAGGTGGGTTATGAAAGGAAGAAATACCCATCTTCTGTTCTGTACCAGTGGAATTTTGCTTCTACGCCTGTTAAGTGACCGAAACTTGGATGGCATAACTCATGTCTTTGTTGATGAAATTCATGAGCGAGGAAGGTAGGCTTCATTACTAGTTCAGCTCATCACCTAACATTTCTCAAGAAGCTATTCAACTCAGTAGTTAATCTTTGTTAATCCTTTTCCCGACCTTTTCTTATATATAACAGACTTCCTATTAATTGTGCTCAAGGATCTTCTTCTAGATTCAAGCTGCAACTTTGTAGGACTTTCACACAGTAAAAATGATGCAAACACTTATCGGTTGAATATACAATGCCCATGTCTTACTCATATTGGGTGCATTGACACCTTTTGGTTTACTGTGAGTGAGTTTACTGAAGATCAGTTTTTAGTGATGCTCACAACCAGTGGATATATAAAAAAAGCACCCCTGAATTTGTTCTGAGCCATACGCTCATCGGGAATCATAGCCATTCAATTGGTTTGCCTTTTCATTCTGCTGTTGTATTTAGTGACGTGGTTCAGCACGCTCATCTAACATTTTACAGGAATCACTTGAAGGCCAGAGGATGATGGAATTTTGAAAATCGCTACCTTCGTTCAGGGGAAAGGAAAGGCTGCTTCAAGCAATTGCAAAGAATCAGGTCTAACTATTTACTCAATGGTTTCATTTTCAGCTAAGACCTTTAAATAGCAAATTGTCAGTTCAATATTTTGTTGGAGGAAGGGGAGAAAAGTCCCATTATTGCTTCACTTTGCACTTGCCTTTTGTGGTTTGCTCTTGTAAACTTGGAATTTTAAGGTATTGATTTGTTGGAGAAAGGTTCTGCTACTTTTTAAACTTTAGAAACTAAAAGATTGCCATGGAAATTATGGCAATAATTAAAGAAGTGAACAATCAAGGTATAATGTGCTTTGAGAAAGAAGAGAAAATGCCAGGACCAGATTCTTTAATGCATAAGAATAATCAAATGCCTAAGATGGAATGTATGTTAGATAGTGATAGCTTTTCATTTAGTTTTTCCTTTTCTTTTTTATTGTGTGTGCGTGGATGGGGTGGATTATGAGGGTGGATGGTTACGCTCTCTGTCTACGACTCTACGGTCCTAACTAGTTGTTGTATTAGCAGGTTGTAGTTATCTCTGGAGAGACTTGATGTGGTAAAACTACTCAACTTCCTTCAACATATAGTGGAGTCAGAAATAGAATCTGGCCGTGGCGCATTCTGCAATATAATCTGCACGCAGCCATGGAGAATATCAGCTATGGCTGTATCAGATAGAGTATCTGCTGAAAGAGGAGAGCCTTTGGGTGACGCAGTTAGTATTTGTTCTCCTAAGATACTGATGTAGATTTATCTGCTTATTAATAGTTTTCCTTATTTGAATACTTCTTTATACTTGCTGCTACACCGAACAGATTTGTTTGATAGATGGGTTATGAAAGGAAGAAATACCCATCTTCTGTTCTGTACCAGTGGAATTTTGCTTCGACGCCTGTTAAGTGACCGAAACTTGGATGGCATAACTCATGTCTTTGTTGATGAAATTCATGAGCGAGGAAGGTAGGCTTCATTACTAGTTCAGCTCATCACCTAACATTTCTCAAGAAGCTATTCAACTCAGTAGTTAATCTTTGTTAATCCTTTTCCCGACCTTTTCTTATATATAACAGACTTCCTATTAATTGTGCTCAAGGATCTTCTTCTAGATTCAAGCTGCAACTTTGTATGACTTTCACACAGTAAAAATGATGCAAACACTTATTGGTTGATTATACAATGCCCATGTCTTACTCATATTGGGTGCATTGACACCTTTTGGTTTGTGAAGAACTGAATTTATGTTCGTTTCGTGAGGCTTCTATCTGGTGCCGAGTTTTTATACTTACGAACCCTGGTTTATGGATATAATGTGTTCATCTGCTATCTAGATCGCAAGCGTGTATTATCTTTCTTAGGGGATTCTTTATGATGTTTTCTGTTCATAAGAGATTCAAGCATCTGATCAACTGCTATATGCATCAGAGCTTCATCTTCAGTTGTCATGTTTTGGATTTTACTGCATATTTTCAAGTACAGCTTAGGCACTACAGACAGTTAAACTGATACAAGTGTTTGAATTCTTGCATGCAAAACTTTAGGACGTTAGTTCCTGTTTTGTTAGTCTTAGCGAAAATAATTTAGGAAAATGATGGAATTTAGAGTCTTGAGTTACTCACAAAGGCTGTTATGCCTCTCCTATAGATTAAACTGCTTGCTTAATTTGATCAAGTGATTTACATTCATTTGCTGTACTTGCACAAACAACATTGTTGAGAGAGTCTGCAATTCCTTCTGAGGTTTTTCGCTTCCCACTTGTTTCTGACTGTAGACTATTTTCAGGTTACTACCTTACCATGTCATAGGTGACTATGCAGCAGAGGAAGATGATACATCAGGCCAGATGCCATCTCTCTCCCAGTAGTAGGATCATCGCAGCATTTCAGCTAAAGTCGCAGAGTTCACGGGAACAATTATAAAACAGGCCGTAAGCCGAAACGAGCTTTGGGAGTTTCGATATCTGAGGAGAGAATTTTGATATCCTTCAAGATGAGAAAATGGAAACCAGGGATAAGGCAGATGGGTGAGGCTCAATTAAGAATGGCAGCCATGGTTCAAGCTCGTGTGGAGGCAAATGCTCATGCAGAAATGATGACCCGAGCTCCGATAGGCTACTAGGCAACGATGTAGCAATTGGTCATGACGTGGTAGAACAGGACCGTGCTGTTTAGCCCTGATGAGATGATGAATGGGTGGGGAAACAATGCACAGAGAAGCAAAAAGGAGCACTCGGAAGGGTTCTTGAACGATGAGGAGACTGAGTGGAGAGACCAGCATGCACTGTGATTGGCGACACCAGATGAACCACGAAGAGTTTATAATGCTGTAATTTATGTAGCCTAATTGTTGGTTTTATTTGTCAAACATGCATAAAGTTTACTGTTAGTGGGGTAAATTACATGCTACCTTTGGTGTACTCATCCGTTGAAATCTAATGTTGTATTTTCCACCTAATTCGTCCATACCAAACTGATCATTGTTTCCTTTTGATAGCGTCGATATTTAATTCAAAGGGAGCGTAAAAATCTGTGATGGGTTCTATAAAACTAAATAAAGTGTTAAAAATAATTCAATTTAAACTCTTGCATGTATAATTTTGACTAGAAAGATTTACATTTACTTAATACAAAATTTGACAAGTGGAAATAAAGACAATAAAAATAAAATTCTAAACTCATTTTCTATGGTTATATACCTATCATGGTATTCTGGGGGAGGAAAAGAACCATATTTCCCCCAAAACAACTCCCGATGTCAGAGAAATAGGTATGAATGTAAAGCATTAATGAAGTGCAAAGGGCAGTACTGAAACATCAACTAACAGTTCGAAATGAACAATCCATAGAATTGGAGGATCTCAAATAAACTCGCTATTTACGGTTTTTGCTCCTCTGCTGCTGCTGCTGCTCTCTCCTTTAGATTGTTTTGACAGGGGAGATTTCCACTTACTCTTCTTACACACGCGCGATGTTGCCGTCACACCAAGCTTCAAAAATAAAAATTATTCAATATTTTAGAATATATAATAAGAATAAAAAGAAAAATAAAATAGTTTGAAAAGAATAAGCGAATACAATAGGCAAGGATTATAGTATTTAAGGGAACTTTACAGAATATGATATGCACCCTACCATATCCTAACAAACCCTATCCTAAAGTGGGTTGAATTTGGCAATATCTGGACCATATATGTCTTAGGAAATATCAATATCAAAAACAATAAATACAAATACTATGGTCCCACTGGGCAACAATATCAATATGGCAAGAGTGATACTATTTTTTTAACAAGAAAAAGTCACAGGCCTTCACTAAAAAAGAGATCCAACTCCACATAATAAAGATAACAAAGAAAAACAAATCCAAAACTTGGACAGAATGAATAAATACTATTGTTGCCTAATACTGTTAAACAATTAAACAAATATATAAATAAATATCAAACCCTATCCTAAAGTGGTTTTAATGCTTCCAACTTCTAAACCTTATACTATTCTAGAAAACTTTAT